>CM051266.1:13524246-13666746 GCA_027921565.1 Artemia sinica
GTTTGAATCGGAAGCATGAACTGATTTTCACTTTACGTGAACCAAGTAGAGGCGTACCCATCCAACGAAGCTCTATCATCCCTTCCATCAGCTTTTAGTAAAAAGTAGGCATGTTACATTTTGTTTGAGGGAAAATCATACAAATATTTTGAAATTTGCGGACGCAAAAAGTGGGTCTGTCGCCATCCATTATTTCTACCCTCCCAACTGATAACTTTCAAGCAAAAGGGTGGCGTATTGCACCTTGACTGAACCAGATTAACACAAGCATTATCAATTGCGTGACTTAAAAACCAAAGTAAGCCTTAGGCCTCTTCAATACTATCTCCAGCTTTTTAACACAAGGGTAAGAACTTTGCTCTCTGTTTGAACTAGAATGATGCAAAAAAATTTAATAGGTGTGATTTATTTACAGACATGTAGGTATTTTGCACTTTGCACTCACACAAGGATGTTAAATCTATATTAGTGGACACAAAAAAGGGCCTTTTGATATCCATTAGCTCTACCCTTCCATCTGCTAACTTCTATGCAGAAGGATAGGCCTATTGAACCAGAATAACACAAGCATTATCAATTGTATAACTTGATAGCCAAAGTAGGTCTTAGGCCTCTGTAAAACGATCCCCCGCTTTTTAGCACAAGAGTGAGAACTTTGCTCTCTGTTTGAACTAGAATCACGGAACATTTTTTAACAGGTATGACTGGAGAACAAAAGTTGAAAAAGTCCTACTTCAAACTTTTTAACAAAAATGCAATTTTATTACACTTGCTTCAATTGAAAACGTGCAAATATTTTCTATTCTGCATGATTTGAGGCACAAAGTAGGTCTAGAGCCCCTCCAACAAGCCCCTAATCCCCTAACCGACTCTTAACAGAAAGGTAGATACGTTGTATTCTGTTTAACGATGAATCATGCAAGAGTATTCAACCTGTATTGACGGGGTGCAAAGTGGGTTATTGACCCCAACAGTATCACCCCCCCCCCCCCAGCACAAAATTTTTCAGCAGAAGAGAAGGTAGGCATGCATTTTTTTTTCACAGATCGTCTCGAAAATTGCAGGGCAAGTACCCTAGGCCAATGGACAATAGAATAAACGATTTTAGTGGCGTATTCTTTTTTCTGACATCCAATTCACTTGAAACTTTGGAACAATTAATTCTGGACCAAGGAAACAAAGCGTGTGGATTTTCAGAGGCGGCCACAATTTCTGATCTCCACCTACATTCTGCACTACAGTTGAGCCCCACCTACCTTCCACATTTATTTGAAATTTGTAGGACCGTCGATCTTCACAGCCAGGCGTTAGCAGCCGCCAAAGTTTCATTATTTAGATATTTCTCATCTACAAAAAAAGCAGCTTGTAAGCCAGAGCTTTATCATTTTCAGGAGCAAGGAGTTATATACTTGTGCTAATCAGTCAAATTTTTATTCTGGTCGGGTAAATTTTAAGATAGTGAAACTTGCCTTCATCCAAATAGCAAAGATTATACAAAACGGCCGTAAATAATGATTCCACGCAATGTCGTAATTTTGCAATTACTCGTATTAGTAAAAATGTTTGCGTGGAAATCACTCGATGTTAGGCATAAAATCATATCCCCTTTAAAATTAAATACATAGGCAACAATTAATAGGTGTTATGTTTTGGCACAAAGTTACAGAGCTTTACCTTGTGCTGCAATTTTAGAAATAAATAAACAGATTGCGCTAAGTTTTAGGTTTCGGGAGCAAGCAATAAAGTATTAGCTCGTATATGCTTTTTTAGTCCCGCATTTGCCTGCTTTTTCGTTTTTTGGCAGCTTTTCACTCGCAGTAATATTGCTGATATTAAAAAGTGTTTTTACAAATATGTGATATACCTTTCTTCGACTGCCCCTTTGGACTAGCAACACCGCTGTATCAACCAGATATGGAATCAATACCCCTTAGATGCTATCCGAAGAAGAACTAAGTCGTTTCGAAAGCGGGGGTTTATATGGGAGGATCTTTCCATGAAGGTAGTTTTCATGGGGGATGGGACATTGCTATGAAGGGGACGGCGGATTTCCAGCATTATTTAAAAAAAATAAGAAATTAAATAAAAAAAACAAGTTTTTCGACTGAAAGTAAGCAGCAACATCAAAAATTAAAACGAACAGAAAATATTACGTATATGATTGGGTTTACCCCTAGTCAATACCTCGCTCTTTAAGCCAAAGTTTTTTTTAGTACTTTCATAAGAGCTATTTATTCTAATTAACGGCCTTTGTGATTAAGCGGTCATTTTTAAAGAATTGGAACAAAATTCGAACTTTAGTTTAAAGAGCAAGGTATTGACTAGGGGGCGAACCCCCTAATATACGAATTAAAAATACTTAAATATAGAAGTTCGTTACGTAAGTTAGTTCGTAAGTTACATATATTTAGGTTTCGGGAGCAAGCAATAAAGTATTAGCTCGTATACACGATGCAAAAATATTTCTTGGGACATACTATTTTTGTATGGTACAGAACAACGGCATTTCACCGATGGTGAAAAAGCAATCAAAATGTTGCTGCGGCATTTCAAATAGGCCTAATAACGTAAATCTAGTCGGAACTTACCCTTCCCCCAAGATCTTTTGCCCCGCTCCTATATTTTAATTTTTTTTCTTTTTTTGGCACTTTCATTGAATAATATTTTTATGTTTTTTTGTTTTTTTTTTTCAGCGATAAAACAAAAAAAAACAACAACATTTCCCCGTCTCTACATTGTGAAAAATACATTTCTGCCAAGAGTTAGCCACTCACCCCACCCACCCCAGCCAACATGGACATTAATGTCAAGTCAGGGTCATTTGCCGCTATTGCGTATAGGATTTTAGTTAGCCACTACTCTCATTTAAAAATCCTCATTTTTGCATACCTTCTTTTTCGTGTCTATATAAAACATGGCGGAAAACTATTTAATTTAAAAATAATTTGTTCTTGTTTATCAAATTGCAAAGCATATTAGGTGATTATCAAGATCCAAAAAAGAAATGATCCTACATTCATCTGTAAAATATAAGTAGACTAAAAGAGGTCACTCTTTACTTACCGTTCAGCACGTTTTCTAAATTACTAGTTTGAAATATATAAAATGCTAGATAATTCTCAGAAAATCCTTTCTACATAAATCCTAAAACTAGTACCGAATTCTGACATTTTGGGCCACAAACAATTTTGGCCCGAAAATGGCCCAAATGCCACCGAAAGAAAATTCAGAAATAACCAAATTAACCTAAAACTAAGGAAACCCCAAATTTAATAGCCTTCCAGTTCAGGGGCGATACTGCCCCGCAGTAGCATATTACCCCAGCACAAATGTATAGTCAATACAAACTGAATGGTAATTGTGAACCCAGGGTCGTATCCAGGTTTTTTATCGGGGGTGTTTTACATAAGGATTTTTTCTCGGGGGGGGGGGGAGGGGTACACAAAAAAAAACTAAAAAACGCATACAAAATTTGTTTATATCCATTTTTGTTACATTTTGACGAATCAGACAAACATTTCAGGGGGAGAGAGTGTTCAAACCCACTAACACCCCTGGATACGACCTTGGTGGTCCACCCTGAGTAGTCCACAGTGGACCACTTGTCCAGTAATACAAACATTTAACAGTATTGTACCAGATATTAGGGAGGGGTCAGTATATTTTTTTTACGGGAAAGCACCAGTTAAAGTTTAACGTAAAGAGATGAGGTCAATGGACGGTAGCTCCCCTCCTAAACACCACAATTTCTGCTTATTTTAGTTTTGAAGGTTGTTCTTTACTTTCACTTGAAAAAAGTTACTTTAACGTTAACAAAAAATACTAAAGTAAATTGTGCTACTTACGTAACAGCCGATGTGTTTCCAATTACCCAGTAAATGGATAAGTTAACGAAAAATGCAACACACCCAGACGACAGCACAATCATCTGTAAAAGTCAAAGAATTCAATATAATATATATTAACACGATTTATCCATAACTAATAGGTATGGAAATCCAAGATGAGTTAAAGAGGAGAGGAAATAAAAAAACAAACAATACTCTTCAAAGAATGAAAAAGTTTGCATCACAGCAAACCAATTTTAGTCTGACGGTGAGGAAAGGTGAGTGAAGTTTTACCTAAGGGGGTTGACAAATAAACTAATTTGGAATTTCATGTTGAGAATGAATTTTTCAGAAAGAAACGGATGAAGAGGTATGTATCCAATGATCTTCTTTTTTTTTCTTTTTTTTTGTTACTTTTCATACTCTTCCAAGCCCTAATATTATTGTAAGGATTCACTATTCTGGAACAATCGTTCATCTCGAATTATTCTATACCAAAAAATTATATAACATTAATTTTAATATGGTAATTTTATATCACAAGGATAAGCCATAGGTAATGGAAATACAAATATAATTTTATAGATGAAAAGTGACAAAAAATTATAATTGAAATTCTCACTGTTTATAAGCTTCTTTGAAATGCTGATTCCATATTTGATTTTCTTTGGTTACAACGCTTTCTGCCTTTTCAGTTTTTAGTAAATAAGTAGTTTTCCTCCAATGGTTTCTAAGATGACACTACCTTTCCTTACTCAATTTTGAAAAGATCGGGATGCAGGATAATATTTGATTCCTAGGAAAAGAAAATTTTTGCTTTCCTTTTCTTTTTCCCCTATTTAGCTTGTTACTGTCCAGAAAAAAAAATCACACTGTTTTTCGTTTTATTTCTATATTATTTTTTTTTTTGCATTTTATGTCCCTAGATTCCGTCTGTGTCATCAGCAGCGACAAGGCATGCTCCTGGTTACTAATCTGGTGAGCTTACAGTTCAACTTGCTATAATAATAATAAATCTGTATTGCCCATCATAATGTACAAAAAGGTCGTAACTGGCGGAGTAGAAACAAAAGATACAACGCAAATAAATTTAACACTTTGCCATTGGCAAGCCTATATTAATACGTTCAGGAAAGTAGAACCAAAATTTAGCCGCTTTCGAAACGACTTAGTTCTTCTTCGGATATTATCTAAGGGGTATTGATTCCATATCTGGTTGATACAGCGGTGTTGCTATTCCAAAGAGGCAGTCGAAGAAGGTATATCACATATTTGTAAAAACACTTTTTAATATCAGCAATATTACTGCGAGTGAAAAGCTGCCAAAAAAACAAAAAAGCAAGCAAACGCGGGACTAAAAAAGCATTGTAAAGATGTCCTAGGATACGGCGATTAAACTTAAATTTCATAGCAACTAAAACGCCATAAGCTCTCCTACTCTAACTCGCAAACAAAAATTTTTAAACAGAGTTTCGTGTTGCACGCAAATTTTTTCCCAATTGGTACTCTAAGGTAAGTTAGGTGATATGTTGATGAAATACACAAGCAAATATTACAGTACTATATAGACGGTGTCTAAAAACCCTCTTTTGGATTTGCATTCAATCTCTACCGAAGATTAATCGCAACATTTTTCTCCAGAAATGTGTATAGGGTGTCTTCATATCCTCTATGGGTTTCCCCGCCAATCCTATTTGAATTATTTATACTCAGGATACATTTCCTGAAATTGTGCATAGGGTGGTTCTAAATCATCTACGGATCTTGCAGCCAACCCTTAACAGATACTTCTACTCACAATATCGTCGATGTCAAGCGGAAACCACGTATCGGCCAAATTTATTTTTTGACACGGTTCAATTTACCGAAAAATTTTACGTCAAGTGGTGTGTATCTCGATTGCCCCCCGACTTCCAGTTTGGGAGATATTACCAAGCTGGAAATAACGTATCTCGGATTAACATAAAGAACTGTCAAGAAGAAATCACGTATCTCGAGATTTCCTCCACACGGCTTAAGTTGTCTCCAGAATAAAAAAAATGTTAGCAGTGAAGCAACAACCGCACAATCACAAGTAATATAGTAGGATTGTTCCAACTGAAGTGCTAACACTAACTACCACATTGTTAGGCAACCGTGTTGATTACAGGGGGGGGGGGAGGGGTGAAAGTAATAAATAGTGGTTAGAAGTTCCTGATGGCACCTCACAGGGTGGTGAAAAGCTTCTACTGGCACCTCTTTTCCAATTCACCAACACACATGAAAGCTCATATATAATTTCTGAAAAAATGATGAACTTTGACAGTTTCACAGGGGGAGGGGGGGGTCAGAAAAATGTAGAGGATGGGGAATATGGGGTAATTGTCTTTCTCTTACAAAAAACTGTCAAGTCTTTTTTCTTCAGTAAAAAAGAGGTCAACCCTATTTAACCATATTCCCAGTACAGTCCAAAATCCATGGCTGTTCAGTCTGTTTTGAACGACTTACATCAGCAACCAGTTTTAGATTTGCCTGAAGCTAGTCCTTTGATTGGCGAAGACACCAGCAATGAAGCCTTTGACTCAGAGAGTAAGGAAACAGATACAACTGGTCCACAAGAAGCCAGAGAGGCAACCCCAGACACAGAAAAAGCTCTTCTTCCACATGAAAGGTCTGAATTTTTCACTTAAAGTCTAAATTCACTTTAAAATATGGGTGCAAATTAAAATAAGGAAATAAAAATCTTGAGAGCTCTGAGAAAAGATTATGAAAGAGATCTGAGGAAAGGTGAAGCTAAAACTAAGGAAAGAAAAAAACAGGCCAAACACTATTCTTTCGGACATATCAAGGTGTAAGTTTTGCAAAAACCTCCTCAAGTGAACAAAGGAAAGAGATCTTTGTGAAGTATTGTGAGCTTGGCAATACAATCTGACAAATATATTGGTTGTGTGTCCCCTCTCATCGTGAGCCTCTTTCAGAGCAAATTCTGAAAGCAGATACAAGAAGAAAGAACACCGTTAGTCATTTTACGTGGAGGATATGAGGATTGAAACGAGAAGAAATTAGTCTAAATTCTTTTTTGCAGCTCAAGATCTCGTGGAGTTTGTTGTAAGAAATTCAGCTAAGAACAATCGCCAAGAATTTTATCAAAGAAATCAGACCCTCCAAAAAAATATCAGAGGATGTCTATAAGCATACAAGAAAACTAGATAAAGGACTTACCTGCTATGGAATCCCATTAACGCCGGTCTTATAAAGCCAAGAAGTATAGAAAATAAACTGAAAACTGCAAAAAAAATTTAATTTAAAGCCCACCCATTTGCAAGGGACCTCAAAGAAGATCCTAAACGAGTTTGACTTTAGCTTCCAAAAACCAAGGAGGTATAAGTGTGTGCTCTGTGAAATGATACAGTCTGCCCGAATATAACAAAAATTGAAAAGTAAGCCTACACAAACCACCTAGTGAATAAGACGGCAACCAGTCGCTACATAGAAGTCACCGCCAACGTAATTAAGCTGACCAGTATCATGTTGATGCATGCTTTGAAATAGAAAAAACTGCTTAGCACATCACATCGAGAGGGAATGTTGATTGGATATTTCTTGAAAGTATGCTTGTTATAATTTTACAGTTTAGAAGAATAAAACAAGAATAATTATTGCTTTTTCTGGGAGCAGAAGAACGGAGAATGAGGGACAAACGAAATAGCAACTTGTATTTTGAATTGGATTAGAGAAGTTGATGGAAGACACTGTCAAGACAGTAAGCCTGTCTTCTGATTGATGCAGTGGTTAAAACAGAAACCGCCAAATGCTTGTGATGCTCTTTTTAATTTTCAGCAGTGTAAAAGCATTCCAATAATTGAGCTAACTTTCCTTTTTTAGGGTAATTCACAAATGACTTTAGACAGCACACACACAGCGGTTGAGTACAATGTAAGAGGAATCACGGTGTACCCACCAAGTCAATAGATGACTAACCCAAACTGAAAGGAAAATTTTCATGCTCTATACTGTAGAGGTATTGACGTTAAAGCATCATAAACTGAAAGGCAGCTCAAGATGCTACAATCCCATGTGTCGTACGTGATATAAACAAATGTAAAGTTTCATGAGTAAACTAGGTAGTAAACTACACAAGAAACTCATCAGTGATAAAATTTCACATTGGTTTTGCGGAAATAGATGAAAGGCCTCTAGATTTAAACCGCTAGAAAAAAAAAAATGCTAAAGGCAGCTTACGGTGCTGAAATCTCTGTTTAAAAAGTGAAAAAGTTAATCTTGTGACCCTTTGCAAGAAGAAGTTGATTCCACGGCCACGAAAAAAATGGAGAAAAGGCTCAATGAAGAATTGTAAAATGAAAAAAAAATAGTATTCAATTTTTAACAAGTAGAAGCAAGTGTATAATTAGTAATTTTTTTAGTGTTAGTAATAAATGCAATGTAGTAGTGCCGTATATTACTAAATAATAAAGTATTTGTACCGTGAATTGAAAGAATTAAATAAAAGATAATACGGAAAGAAAAACAAAATCTAGCTGGACCGATGAAACGTTGGTAGAAACAGAAGAATTTTAGGCATAATAGTAGCAAATGGGGTCTGTTATATTCCACCCCTGTTTCTTTTCCTTTCAGATAAATGACCTATTTTCGTTTCTTTAATTACATTTGTGACCCTTTTGGAAGAATACAAGTAAGGTATTTTCTACAAACTGTGTAGTATTTTCCGTAACCCAGGCAGGGTAGGAATAGAGCTACAAGGCGCCGTCATTATTATATTGACAGGGAGGGGTATTACCTCCAAGGAGAGAGTAGAAATTTTCTAGCCGTAACCCAAGGCGGGTACGTTTGGCTTTAGAAAGTGGCCATTTGACCACTCGATCGCGTTACCATACCCTGAGACAGGGTATACTGTAAATAGGGTAGTACCAAACCCAATATTTGCAGAACCCGTTGGGGTAAGAGCGGGAATCTCACTAACATTAAGGCCGACAAGGGGTTCTCCCTATTCGAGTAAGTGGCATAGCAATCTTTTTGCGTCATTCGAGTAAGTGGCATAGCAATCTTTTTGCGTCATTCGAGTAAGTGGCATAGCAATCTTTTTGCGTCATTCGAGTAAGTGGCATAGCAATCTTTTTGCGTCATTCGAGTAAGTGGCATAGCAATCTTTTGCGTCATTTTTTGCCTTTAAAAGTAGTGACCCTGCACATACACCCCAATAAGTGGTGCCAGCGGTAGCTAGCACTACGAACATTGGCGGCAGCGGCATAAGCACACATGCTAGAAAGCTTAGCAAAAGTCGCCGAAGGAAGCAAAAAAAGAAGAGTTGTTACCCAGCTGTGACTGGAACTCTGCATAAGGCGAGAAATTCGGCGAAAGAAAACCGTTAATCACAGAAAATTGAGGCATAGGGATAGGTCTTAAAAGGGTCTCCTTTACCTACACAGATGACCTTCATCTGAATAATGGTGTTAGACAAAATTCAAATTCTGAAGTAGCTCCGCAAAAAATGAGTGAACAGGAAAATTTGAATTTCAAACCATGGCTGCTTTAGAGCCATGTAGATGTAAAACAAGCCAGTGTTCATGCTTGTTTACAAAGAATAATTAAAAATATATGAATATATTTTTTTTTGGTCGAGTGTCATTTGTATTGCTGGGGTCGACTCCCCTCGCACACGTTAGGTCCCCTAGTCGATAAATATCCGCGTTATTTGTGCTTATTAATTTTATGGGTTATTTGTAATGATGGCAAATATCAGACTTAACTTATTGCTTTTTTATAAACAGATGCCATTCAAGACAATAAGAAAGGTCGTCAAAAGTCTTGTCTATTGTTCTTAAAAACTGCTTATTTGAAAATGTCAATTTTCTTTTTATGTTGTTCTATTTATTTAAGAGCGAGAGAGAATGAGAATATGTAGGTTTTATTTTTGTAGCTAGACATAAGACATACCTTAGTACTTCAGTTTAATTAAATCTACGTTCAATGTTTTGTTACAACAAGCATCCTTGATTGCTATACTTTGCGCACCTTAGACTAAATTAGTCTATGTTACTAAGGATTTGATTAAGTTTAGATGTCTTATTTTGTTAAGTGTTATTTCTATGCCCTTTCAAAGGATATAGAAAGGTTGGAACAGAAAATAACCAAAGGTAGAAAGCTCGTGGTCTACTGAGAACGACAAATGGTGTTGGACCACGTCTTGTGGGAAGCCTGGGGAGGAACTCAAGGCCCATGATTGTTTTTTGTAATTTTTTTTGTGTAAACGATCGTAGGAGGAATATTTCTCAGTCCTTCAAGTGTAAGAAATTAGTATTCTTATGCCAATCAGGGCCAGTCAAAGCAATACTTAAAGGTTGAATAGAAACTTCAGTGAGCTAGGTTTTCGTTTTTGGATCTGAATGCTTTGAAAGAGAAACAGAGAGTTTACTTTCTTATAGCTCCGAGGCGAAAAAAAAAAAGAAAAAAAAGAAAAGCTTTTTAATTTCATTATATTATATCAATGACATATGCTGTCCTACGGTTCTGTGTTAAACATTACTTCCAAAGAGAAACAGAGACATTAATGTCTTTAGCTCCTTGGCGAAAAATTTAATTCCACTAGTTTATATCTATGACATATACAATAACAGAGAGATCACCGTTCTATAGTTCTGTGACAAAAATGTCCTTTAATTTCATTGGTTTATCTATGACATATATTGTGCTCTAATTTTTGTGAAATATTTTCGCAAGTCAGTCACGTTATATCTTACCTATACTGACTCAGGGTCCCCTCAGATTTTCTATGAAAAATCGACCCATGTCCTAACCAAGATGGATATTATCAAAAAAAAAAAACAAGAAATTATCAGTCAGAAGCGTCTAATTATATGAAATATTTTATCTTAGTGCAGATTATAATTATTTTAGGCCTACCAGTGTAATTATGCGCCGCAAGTTTGCTTATTCATGTGTTTCTTACTCGAGAAATATAATGTTTCTTACTCGAGTAATATATGTACCAATAGCCAACTATTGGTAACTATAACCAAACAACCTATGGTACGTTTATATGTAGAATTTCACGGCGGATGTGAAATTATATCTCAATAATAATATGTAAAATTTTAAAACCATTTAATCAGTTAAGATATATGGATTGAAACCCTGTGTATGTCCAATGGCGACTAAGTAAAACCCACAAGGAATTCCCTATTAATGTGAAGGTGTTTCTCGCTTAAAACGGATTCTAATAAGACTTTAATATAATATTTATTTATTTAGTGCTGAAGGATTTGCTCAAACAATAGCCTTCTAAAAAAGATATTGATGTCAGTTCTTCATTATGCTTATATTCTTTGCCAAGCATCAACTGGAATCTACGCGGGCAAGCTTGGAAATCCTGCATCTAATGACCTTATTCGGAAGGCGAATACGAGGCACCAATGTTGACTTGCAATTACGGAAAAATCCTGAGACTAAGAACCTTGGCATTTCAGCCGTTAAACCCGGAGCCCCATGAGAACGTCTAAGCCAAGAAATAGGGAAGACATCAGAAAACTAGTGGGTATAGAGGTCTCCACTAGTCCTTGTTATGTCTTGTTCCCTCATTGTAGTATCGTTTGCGTAAAACCGTGCGGTTATGACGCTGCACATGCGTTTCTTATACAGCGCGGACTTGCGTGAACAATGCAGGCATGAAAAAAATATTGTAAAAAACAGACCTCAAACTTAATAATGTAGGGTAAATTATGTTTATTTAATATCGATATTTTCGTTATCAAAACAAATTTGAAGAAATTTCTGTTTAAATTTTCAATGTGAGTACCAATATTAGTGTATTTATTTAATTCTGTCTCATAGCTAAGAATTATAACCCAATTAATGCTTGAATTATTGTATGTGTATTTACTTAAAAGAACATGTGATTCTGCCGCGTTGTTTTTATTACAGGAAAGTAAATGGACACTTTGGTCATTGAGTATTACAACAAGCCGCTCAGTACAGATACGACCCAGTAACATCTAGTTTCATCATATCTCAACCAACGAAGAGTACTCACCATAACTCCAGGCAAGTTTCATCCCAACTTCGTCTACGAAAACAACAGTTACTTTCGATCGTCGTTTCTTCGACCATGAACCATATTACGTATCAGGTAACACTATATTTGAACCTCAGTATAAAGTGCTTAACGAACTATATAATCACATAAATGCTGAGAACCCCATCTATTTAACGATATTTGAAGTTAAGAGATACTTAAAGACATTTGAAGATATTTGAAACTGAAGTTAGAGACAATTTGAAGTTTAATTCTGAGAACCCCATTGATCAGAACAAGATAGACGATATTTAACGATATTTGAAGCTGAAAAATACTTAAAGACATTTGAAGATATTTGAAGACGAAAATAAAGACAATTTGAAGTTTAATTCTGAGAACTCCATCGATCAGAAGAGATAAACGATATTTGAAGTTAAATGACACTTAAAGACATTTGAAGATATTTGAAGCAGAAATTAAAGACAATTTGAACTTTAACTCTGAGAACACCATCGAGCAGTACAAGATAAACGATATTTAACGATATTTGAAGTTAGATGATAGTTGAAGAGGTTCGAAGTTGAATTAAAGACAATATATTAAGAGAGTCACTATAATATGACGGCAACCCGTTTCAAAAGGCACAAACGAACAATTTTACTGGAGAATACATTCTCTATGTGCCTCAAAAATCCTAAAAATGATATGCTAAGAAGAAAAACACCAACACCTGTAGTGGGAAGAATCATTTCCCAGTTGACTATTAGAACGATATTTAACGGTCATTTCCCAGTTGACTATTAGGGAAAACATACCGTGTAAAGACAACTAGACTCGAACTGTTTCCATGAAGAAACCATAACGTACGTGCTTCGAAATTTTTGCCACGACAAAAGGAGTGAAGGACAGTAATTTACAACAGAAGGGTGTAGTACACTAAGGACACGAAAGGTGATGAATAGATGTGAAGCTACATGTGTTACTTCCTAACAGCTTTGACAATGCAAAAATCTAAATAGTGAAAGTGTTTTAATGTCATCTGTGAATATGTTGAACCAAATATTGTATGTTATAAATCATTTATGTATGTACCACAAGTAGAATTAGGTGTAATATTATTATGTTATTCATTTAACGTTGTGTAGATAGTATGTAGTACGTCATATAGACAGCAAAATCAAAAAAAAAAGAGAACTAATGTAAAAGTAGAATAGTCCCAACCTTATTGGAAAAGTAAAAGCAATCAGTGTTAGATATAGAAAAAAAAAATCTTTAGTATAGTAGCTAACCTAGAACCAAAAATAATCTTAGTCCGGTAGATGAATTTTAGATAGGGATCTAGAATAAAAAAAAAAAAAAAAAAAAAAAATAATTGAAAAATTTTAAAACTCCTGATGGGCAGTAACTAATGACGGGACGTCATTAATTGACGGGAAGGGTGATATGTACCGGGAGTAAAACACGATGTATTTAAAATACCAAAATAAAGTTCCTTTCTAAAGATAATTCCGATTTCTTATAATTAAGCTAAATCTAGTTGCAAAAATGAAAAGTCCTTAATCAGCAAAAAAAAGAAATTGCATTTCTAGCTTCAGTCAGACAACGGCGCGAGTCGTTCGAATTTCGCTAAGATAATTGTAGCAAGAAAATGCAATGCATAAAATTTCCAAGGAAGTTTAAAAGGCAAAGAACCGTGTGAACGCCTAAATCATCAAAAATATTTAAGACGTATTATTGGACGAGGGTGCGCGTCCTTGGGCCACGTAAGCCAATGGCAGACAGTCCCTAGAGCGCAGGACGAAAGAACTGCGTTTGGGAGTGGGGCAAATGTGCCTTTTTAATTTGAATCTCTATCCAGATTTGAAGCGATTAGTACCGCAAATAATCTCGGACACCATTTTTATTGTCATTGAAGTGACCCGTTGCTGTACAACTAAGCAAAATCTAAGCATGTAAGTTCAATAAATCTATTGTCTTTTTATATGTGTTTGTTTCTCTTATATGTCTGAGTCTAGTCCGATAATAGGTAACTAGTTCGCCAGTCTCCATGGTAAATGCTCCCAAAGGAATCTGATCTCCAGATAGCTCAAGAAAGAAGAAGCCACATTTGTATGTCTACATATTCAATTTTCTCTCATTACTTGAGAGCGGTGCTAGCCTAGTTGACACAATCTCCATCGCTATAAGTGGCGCTATAGGAGAAATTTCTATCACCACAGTAGCGAATCTCCCATTACCACAAAACCAATTTTTCCATCGCTACACATGGTGAATACGATAATTTGAAAACGTTGAAGGGTATGAAAGAGATTCTTCTTGAGACTGATGAAGACAAAGAAGGGGAAGAAAAAGACGAGTAGTCCAAGGAATAGCCAGTGGCTGAGTGATATAAAATCTGCACTTTTTGAATTCAGTCTATTAGGGATTTTGTGAAGTGGAGACTAAGTATCGGCTTTTCTGTCACAACTACTTTAATCAAATTGTTTCAATTCATCCCGAGAGATCCGGCGTTTAAAGTTAGCTATCTAATGTAAAGGTTTCAACAGCCCAATTACTAAAGAGAAAATGTTAACCTGTTTTTTTCATCTCCTGAAAAATTTGAATAAAGCAGATACGGGGTTTCCGCTTGACATCGACGATATGTTCTATGAAATTGCACACAGGGTGTAATGAACAATAGCAACAAACAGGACGTGATAAGGGTTTTACAGAAAAATAATTTTGACCTTTTCTACTGGCAACATCTTCATCTGAAATTGTATATAGGGTGTCTCCAAATCTACTATGGATTTGAAAACTGAGACTTTCTTATTTACTTCTGATCGCAATATACTCCTCGAAGTTGCATATAGCGTGTCTCTAAGTACTCTAGGGGTTTAGTAGTCGAGCCATTTTTATTAGTTCTACACGCCATATATTTCCCTGAAATTATATATAAGGCGTCTTCACACTTCCTGTGGATTTTGCAACCGAAACCGGCCTGATTATTTCCAGTCTCAGCGTGACTAGTTAAGTTGGTAAGTTAATCTAAACTATATTTCACTTAGTAGGTAATGTTTTGTGAGATAATCATAAAAACATTGGTGAATCACTTTTCAAATAGTTTAGAAAATAACCGGAACATCGAGATTGGTTTAGAACTTGCAGTACCTGACGTAGTGCCACCTTTAAAACACTGGAATAGCTTCAGCCTATTTCATATCTTCTGGAAAGGTCTCTGTCTCCAGAAACAAGTTGATGACATGAACTATCCATGGTAATACACACGTTATCGAAAAGATTCGCATTAAAAGTTCAAATTCTTCACTTTCTTTTAAAGTCTGTATAGTTTGCAGTGTTTCACCATGAAGAAACAGAGTTTACTATTAAATTGTGTTGCGACTCAAAAACGCTTGGCCTCTGTATGGTTCGAAACCTGTAGTAAAATTTTAAAATTCAAGATTAATCCTCAAGACTCGAAGGGAGTGCCACCTTTGGGTGCTATACTTACAAATTCTTTGAGACTGAAAGCAGTATACCATTCCCATGGTAGTGGTTCAACAAATGGAATGATTAACAAAAGCATAGCTGCTGACAAGGGAGCCTGATAAAAAAGAAGCTGCATGGAATTCACTTGTAGCTCTTTCTGCTTCTCACCAACAAGCTGAAATAAAGACCAATTATTAAAAGCAATAATTGCATAAAATTTAATATTAATATTTGATTATAGAAATCTACTATACCATGATTTGCCGACCAATGGCTTCTGCAACACTTTACGTCGTCCAAATAGTGTGAATCTTTTTGAAAAAAATTCTTTCTATTGAATTTTCATTCGTATTGGTTTATTCTTAACTTTTCTAATAGTTAAAAAAAATACATGAAGATGTTCTTAGTCTTTTCAGACAACAAAGGCCTTGAATTACCTTAAGGAAAAACATGAAGTCATTCATCGAGACGTGAAGCCTTCAGATATACTATTAGATAAAAATGGTAATATCAAGCTGTGCGATTTTAGAATCTCTGGCTGGGTTGAAGATTCTAAGGCGAAGGCAAGAAGTGCCGGATGTGCAGTTTAAATGGCAGTAAGTTTTCAAACTATTTGAATAGGGTATATTATAACCTTAAAAATGCATTAGTACTGAAATTTTAAGTTGAGATCTAGCTCCAACGACAGACAGACCTATAATACTCCAATTTGTTGAACCTCTTGATAGACATTTGAGATTTTCCACAAATTACTAAGGCTTTAGAAATAACGTCTTTAGAAGTATGAAGCGAGGCGACCAGGCAATCCCAAACCGTTTATGCAATGAGGCTCGTTCAATACTATCTTGTGTCCGTTTTCGTATGTTGCCCATGCTGCCCCTTTCTAGTTCGAAATAAATCCGTGGATGCTTGCCTTGACGGAGCATAATTTGTATGTGACACTAGCACTCGGTCTGTTCTTCTTTATAGTGTTTTGTGGCATAAGATTATCATGTGTAACGAATTTTATGTATTTTATTAATAAGAGTTTGTTTTTGTTGATTATCATTATTTTTTGGTCTCTTTTTGTCCAGGATTCATAGGAGTCTTTTTAATTTACTTAGGCTATATAACCCATTTAATTTTTGTGTTCTATAATTTTTTCGCTCCGGGTGTAAGCAAGGGATTTTTTTTTCCTCTGAACTAGTAACTTGTGTGTCTTCCGACTCTTTTACAAGCCAAAGAGCCTTTGTAGGAATAGTATAGTGTGTAAATTATATGTATTTCACCATGAATATATTTTGGTCATGTGGGAATTTCAAGGACGATCAAAGTGCTTTAAATCCCACTAGACTTACACGTATGCTCTATTTCCTGAGATTGTAAATGTACGGGTTACTAAGAGGTGGAAAAACGTGGGTGGATTTGTTGAGTCGGATGGTCTAAAATATCTTGCAGGAAATCTTCTTGGCTCAGCTATTTACAAATCAAATGTTAATGAAAGCAGTTTGAGCCAAATGCACCAAACCAGATAAAAGCTTACTGAAAATTTTAAAGCCTATGGTGCGAGTGGTCGTCCCTCCTGCGTCAGTAAAATAAAAAGTAAAGGATACGGCACTGGACTCCTAAATTCCAAACCGGCAGTGCTGACCTCCGTTTCAAGACTCTTCAGTCAGGAAATGCATTGGAGGACTGGGGGCCAGATATCATGTGCTTCCATACACCCTTCCCGCTTACTTTCCCCAGCTTTCTCCAGGTACCAATTTAGAGCTTGGTCAACTTTGGCTGATCTCACAGAGTCATGCCACTGACCACCGTCCCAAACAAATAACTTTTTTAGTTTGACAAAAAACTAACAAAGAGAGAAAAAATTCAATCAAAAATTTGACAAACGAGACTGCGGCCAGTAGAGAGAAAAGATGAAAAACTAAAACAACACGGATACTTCACCTGTATCAGCACAAGAGAAACATAGATAAAAGCCAAACTAAACTAAAAATAAATTAAACCACCACCAATAAAATACAATTGTCGCAACTGATCCACGTAGGGAAAAAAGCTATTAGAGTTACTTCGATGAGAACACCAAAGCAACTAACAGTTGCTTTTCAGTTGCTTTGGTCATCATTGCCTGATATTCGAAAAACTGGGAGACACCCCCTAAAAGAGTCAATGCATCTTAATGAAAATCATACCAACGGATTCAGCGTATCAGAGAACTCTGCTGTAAAGGTTTCAAGTTCCCGTCTTTGAAAACGGGTGATTTTGCATTTATTGCCAAAAGAAGGAAGACGGATTCGTGTTTATTTGTTGTTGTGTTTTCCAAGGGTGATCGTATCAAACTAGTGGAAGGAGAATATTGGGAGAGGGTTCATTTGAACGGATATTAAAAGTTCTAGTGCCCTTTTCAAGTGACCAAATAGATTGGAAGGCAGCTAGCCCCCCTCCCACGCCCTTTTTTCACCAAAGTCGTTCGATCAAAATTTTGAGAAGGCCATATTGCTCAGCATAGTTGAAAGATCCAATAAGTATGCCTTTAGAGATAACATAGACCCCCATAGCCCCTGGAGAAAGGTCTTTTAAGTTATGAAATTTGTCAATCGTTTACGTATAGTATTTGTTATTGGGAACTATGCATACATTTTTTGGGTGGGGAGGAGGGTAATTTTTTTTTACCGGGAATTTTCCAAGGGAAGCATTTTCCATGGGAGGGAAATTTCCGGGGGTGAACTTTTCGGAAGAATTTTGCACTGGGGAATTTTCATGAATTCCCATACGAAATTCTTTTTATTTGTCTTAACTTTCTTTTCGCCGACTCAATTCTACATGTGGAGATGCTAATGGTAATTGTCCGGGATAAATTTTCGCCGGGATTGAATTGTCCATAGGATCTTTCCGTGGAGGAGAAGCCGGATTTTCGAAGCAAAGATTTTATGATTTCCTGATTTTGATAATGACAAAGACATGTATGATGGCTCATTCGCGGTCAAGAAACATGAATCCTGAGAAACCATGGCTGTTGCCTAGCCTGTTACATTGTATCATGGTTAAAGCGGTAGCTGCAACCTAGTAAAGAGCGAACCAGAGCCCATAGTAACCAAAAGTTAACAAACGTGCTTAGAAGAAAACTGCCTAGTGAAAAAAAAATTGCCATCTGACACTGATTCCGTAATGGTAACTACTATTTCGGTTCATCTTAAAAGTTAGTTCATCTCGAAAAAGATTTATGATGATTTCAAAAAAAGCCAGAAACCCCTCGAAAATGCCACTAGCTCCAAATTAAAACGTGTACCATTGGAATCAGCACGGTCAAAATCCTTGTACAGGGAAATTACAGTTCCCCACCTTGAATAACAAGCAGTCTCCCTTTTTTTTTCTTCCAGGGTTAGCGGGTTACCAGAACATCATAGAGACATGCTTAATGGCTCATTCAAAAGCTATTTTTCATATCTACGTACTTTTTTATAAATTCCACCATCTGCAAGTGCCATGTGGCACTGAAAATGACATTTCTTATGAAGTGGGGTTAGCGGGCTACCAGAACATCGTATACAGATTTTTAATAGCTCATATAAACGCTACAGCTCGTATCTACGTTCTTCCTATGAATTCCACCATCTACATATTCCAAATGTCACTAAAAACGGCGCTTTTAGTGCAATGTCTCAAGTGGAAAAGCTGGGGCTAGTAGGCTATCAGAGAGAGTGATGTAGACTCATTTGAAAGCTGTTGCTCATATCTACATGATTTTTATCAATTCTACTATCCGTAAGTGCGATATAGCACTTTTGGTGTCGCCTTTTAAGCGGTAAAGCTTGGAAGTATAAAACGGAAGAGATACCAGTAAAAAAAAAACTTCAGAGAGGGCTCATTTGTTTGGAAATTGAAAGTATAGTTCACTTTTTAAGAGTCAAAAGAGATCTGAGGGCAACTAGCCACCCCCCCCCACGAACTTTTTTCGCTAGACCCATCTGATAAAAAATTTTAAGATAGACATTTTGCTAAAAATAGATCAAAGTTCAGATCACAAAAACTACGGTTTCGACAAAACCCCCTAGGCTCCGGAGCAGGCGTTGTAAGTTATGCCCTGGGGCCATACATGGTTCTTATGGAAGGGATGCACGCATAAACTTCAGAGGCCTCATTTGAATGGAAACTGAAAGTTCCAGTTCACTTTTTAGGAGCCTAAGGAGATCCAAGGGTTCTTGCCCCCTCCCACATCATAAGCCTTTAATGTTTTATAAAAAAAAAAATTCCCAGAGGCACTTCATATAAAAGGGGTGGTTGTATAAACTTCGGAGGGGGGGGGGGCTCTTTCAATTGGAAATCGGAAGTTCTAGTGCCCTTTTTAAAAGTCAAAAGTGATCGGAGGGCAACTACGATCACTCCCAAATGCATCCGATCGGATTCCCCCAAATGCATCCGATAAAAATTTGAGATGGCCATTTTGTTAAAAATAGTTAAAAAAAATAAGATACCGAATCTCCACGATCGACACAACCCCCCAGGGCCGAGGGCAGGCGTTATAAGTTATGCCCTGGGGTATGGTGGGGAAACTAGCCCACCATGCCCTTTCTTCACCAAACCCATCCGAAATTTTTTTGAGATAGCCATTTTGTTTAAAATAGTTCAAAGTCAGATAACAAAACTCTAGGGTTGACACATCCCTCCAGAGCCCTAGGGCAAATGTTTTAAGTTATGCCCCGGGGGCATACAAGGTTTTATGTATGGGGTGGTCGTATAAACTTCAGAAGTGGCTCATTTGATTGGAAATTGAAAGTTCTAGTTATCTTTCTATGAGTCAAAAGTGATCAGAGGTCATTTATTCCCCCCCCCCCAAAAAAAAACACCCTCTTTTCCCCAAATGCATCGGATCAAAATTTTGAGATAGCCAGTTTGTTCAAAATAGTCCAACGACCAGATAACAGAAACGTCGGGGTCAACATACCCCCCCCCCCGATCCCCGGGGGATGGGTTGTAACTTATGCCCTGGTGCCATAAAGAGTTTTTATGAAAGAGGTGGTCATATAAACTTCGGAGGGGACTCAAATGATTAGAAATTGAAAGTTATAATTTCGATTTTAAGAGTCAAAAGTGATCATATGGCAACTAGCCCCCCTTCCAACCCTCTTTTCCTTAAATACATCCGATCGAATTTTTTATGTAGCCATTTTGTTCAAAATAGACCAAAGTTCATATAACAAAAATTCCAGGGATAACAAATCCCTTAGAGCACAGGGCGAGTCTTGTAAATTATGCCCCAGGGCCATATAAGGGTTTTATGGAAGTGATGGTCGCATAAACTTTGGAGGGGGCTTATTTGGTTGTAAATCGGAATTTCTAGTACCCTTATTATGAGCCAAAAGTGATCGGAGGGCAAGTAGCAACCCCCCCCCCCCAGCTCTTTTTGCCAAATGCATCCGATCAAAATTTTGATATAGCGATTTTGTGCAAAATAGTTTAAAGACCAAATAACTAAAACTCCTTGGTCTACACATCCCCCAGAGTCCGGGGGCAATTGTTATAAGTTATGCCCCGGTCGCATATAAGGTTTAATGTAAGGGGTGGTCGTATAACTTCAGAGATGGCTCATTGGATTAGAAACTGAAAAGTTCTAGTTACCTTTTAAGAGTCATTAAAAGTGATAGGAGGGCATCTCCCCCCCCCCACGCCATCTTTTCCCGAAATTTATCGGATCAAAATTTTGAGATAGCCATTAAGTTTGAAATAATCCAACGATCAGATGACAAACTACTCGGGTTCAACATACCCTCCTCCCAGCCCGGGGGTGGGGTTTTTACTTATGCCCAGGGGAAAAAGGGTTTTATGAAAGAGGTGGTCGTATATACTTCAGAGGGGACTCAAATGACTAGGGATTGAAAGTTCTAGTTTCCTTTTTTCAAGTTATTTATTAATACAAAACCTGTGGACATGGTTGGTCATAAATCTTTGAATCATTTTTGGTCTCCAATTGCCTTCAAATGGCTCAAAGAACTGAAAGACTATATAAATTAACCGTATTGCATGACTGTCTGCCTTAGTTCTTCCCCACGATGATAGACTATCATCAAGAAGTGAAAATAATCATCGTTATACAACTCTAATAAATAACCTGAAAAAGAAACACAAAAGCTAAGTTAAAAAAAGAATTTTGATTTAGGAGTCAAAAGTGAGTACATAGACAAACTTTAGTATTACCCGAAATAAAGAACAAATAAACCGTAATATGAACTCTGGAAATCTGGTTATTCTCTCTATGCAATGGAAAATTTTAATTAATGATACAAATTCTAAAGCTAGTCTGTAGTCCTAATACTATCAAATGGCTTCCCTTTGAACTTGTCAACAAAATAATCATGCTAATCAAGGGCTAATCAAGATTACCCCATCTTAGCATCAATGGGCTGCTTCGTCCCTTTTTTTTTTAAAGAATGGTCTGAAGTCTGACTTCCAGCAATCTCTAGCCCTTCAATCTCCCATTTCATATCATAAGGGGGTTATCTGTGTATATTTTAAAATATAGCACACTAATATGTGTATACTTATATATATGCTTCCAACCTTTATTCCGTTTTTTTTTTTAATAAATGTGTACAAACAATGATAACTGAAACACAACTGATTAATATCTAGAAATATATTTGAAGGAGTAGGAAAATTAAAAAAGAATATATACGAAGGAGTAAGAAAAAAGCAAAATATCCAAACGACGTGAAAAACATAGGAATTTATGGATAAAATAATAAAAATATAGGATTTGAGGGTAGGGGAAGGATTCCCATCTAGCTTCTAACAAAATTATAAGCGTTATCCTATTTATTCCGATATCTGCAAGAAGCCGACGCTAGCCCAAAAAGCTTTCTGAAAAGCTAGCATTTCAGTTCTGGACCGCTTACGCCATCTATCGTCTTAACTTTAATCACATACCAGATGGCACCTATACCGTCGAAAATTTAATCACGTACCAGCTATGCAAACCTAGCGAAGATGTCGCACCCGTTCAGCGCAAATCTAAAGCGAAGCGGAGACGGCGTGGGAAACGCGCAGGCAGGAGAGCCCAAGCACGTAGAGAGCGCTGTGTACTTCAAGGTGGTGACCACTGTATAGCGGTGATATCCATAGTTCGGAACAACAACAGAATCAAAAGGCCAAGAAATAACTGATACACGTATAGTAACAACAGATTATTCAGCACCTATGCCAACCCTGAGACCTTACTCTCTGATAATCCTGTGGACCACCTCCTCCTCCCCTCGAATAGTTCCCCTCCCGTACTAAAACCTGTAACGCTGAATGCCACGACATATCTTCCAAACCTGATTTTTTGCAACGCCCGATCCCTAACCAACAAGGTTGATGAATTAGAACTTGTCTTGCGCATAAACTTAGCACCATTAGCAGTAATTACTGAATGCTGGGAAATGACAACCGAAACGGGTGCAATCAAAGGATATCTGAACTTTTTTAATACCAGACACGATAGAGAGGAAAACCGACGTGATGGTGGCGTAGGAATCTATTGCCGCAAAGACTTACCATGCAAACAACTTGGTATCCCCTCAGATTCGTGCCAAGAGACAATCTGGCTCTGGTGCAAGCCGAAGAGGCTACTAAGGACTTACTCATGCATCATAATAGCAGCGATATGCTATCCTGAAGGTGCACGTAATAGGCGAGAACTAGTGACGTATCTGCAATATCAAGTTGACTGTTTTTGAAAACAGTACAGCAATCCAGCATTTATCATAGCAGGAGTCTTCAACTTAACCGACAAAAAATGGATTTCACGTGTGTTGGACCTTAAACAAGTTGTCGATGTTCCCACTCATGAAAGTGGAAGCATACTGGACCTCATACTGACAAATCTCGAAGCGTACTATGAACCGCCATTTTCCTTAGGACCACTTGCAAAATCTGATCACAACATTTTATGCTGGAAGTCAAAGAACAGAAACCGTATACCTAAACCAAAACAGACTAGAATACTGTACAGACCACTGAGTGAAAGCTCCATCCAAGCCTTTGGCAGATGGATTGCGAACTTCGATTTTGCTGCAATCTGTGCTATAACTGACATCGATGAAAAGGTCAAGACACCATATTCAACCCTGCAACAACAATACAGCGAATTCTTTCCTGTCAAAATGCGCTTGGTCTGTGAAACAGATAAGCCGTGGCTAAATTCAGACCTCAAAATAATGATCAAAAAACGATGCAATCTCAATGTCGTAGGAGAAGTATCGGAGGTGAACAAGTCAAGTCAGTCCCTCCGCGTATCTAGGAAAAGATATATACGGGAAAAAGTAGCTCCACTCCTCAGGTCAGATTCCCACAAGTGGCACGACGCAGTAAAAAGGCTTACTGGAAAACAGAAAGGGACTGAAGTACAAATCAGCAACATAGACGGGAGTTTAATCAGGGCCTCAGATGTTAACGAGTTTTTTACACAAATTTGCACTTCTTACCCCACCATAAGTGACGAACAGATGAGCAATGTCATCAACAGCTGTAGTGCCGATGATATTGTAGAAGTGTCTGAGTGAAATCGAACGACTACGTAACAACTGTGCCACATACCCAGGTGAACTCCCTGTGAAGCTACTGAAAGAGTACTCACCTTTTCTAGCCAAACCCATGGCATCAATCATAAATCACTGTTTCTCAGAACAATCGTTCCCAAAATTATGGAAAGCTACCTATATGCGGTTCATTCCGAAAGTAAAGGCACCCCAGTCCTGCGACCAGCTGAGACCTATATCCATAACTCCCAACTTGGCTAAAGTGGCCGAAGGTTTTATCCACCGTGCCCTATTACAGCAGATTGCACCCTCAATAGACACTTACCAATATGGCTGTATACGAGGCAGTAGCACGGCAATATACCTAGTCAAGATGTACCATTTGATTGTTGAGTGGCTCGACAGCCCAAACAGTGTTATCGATTTACTTTTGGCAGACTACAGGAAAGCATTTGACCTTATAGAGCACCTCATTGCACTGAAAAATCTAAGAGATGGGAGCTGGAACAAACTTGCTGCTATTAGTGAGATATTTTCTGCGAGGGCAACGGCAATCGGTATATCCGTTACTTGCCAATGATATCCGCTCTGATTGGACCAAACTTACTTGTGGCTGTCCCCAAGGAACGAAACTAGCTGCCCTTTTATTCCTTGCAGTCATCAATAAAATCCCTGCAGAATTTGAGGAGCGTCTCAAGTTCGTTGACGACTTGTCTTCGCTTTTCAAATACATAGTAGAAAACGCAGTAGCAAAACAGCAGTTCGAACCAACACTATTTTCGGACTTCGCTAACCAATGTAAATCTGATAGCCTACAAATGAATGAGCAGAAATCGAAAGTTCTACGCTTCAACCCACTCAAACGAGATATTACAATACCAGATGTTCCCTTTCCAACTGTTTTGTCCGCGACAATACTAGGCGTGACTTTTACAAGCGATTGTGTTTAAACTGCATGTAGACAATATCGTGCGCTAAGGACACTACTCAATCCAAAGCCCAATGAGTATGCGAAGGCTGGGTTTCTCAGATCGTCAGCTCTTACTGGCTTACAAGACATACATCAGGTCAATCCTTGAATATTGTTGTCCTGTCCGGGGTTCCCAAGCACAAAACGCCACCTACATGTCAGAGGAACTAGAAGACGTTCAAAAACATGCTACTAAAATAATTCTTGGACCCAGGTATGAGAGTTACGAGCATGTCCTTGTGGTTATGAGCTTGCCCATTGTTTTGCCCGAAGACAAGATTTGATAATGAGATTCGGGAAATCACTCATGTCAAACTAGAAGCATCGCTCAATTCTTCCTCCAACCGCACAGACCCCCAAACTCACCAGGCATCAGAACAGACTATAGCCCGTCAAGTGCCGAACGAACAGATTTGCAAATTCCTTCGTACTATATTTTGTTAGTGTATTAAATAAGTGATATTTTTTTTCTTAAATGACTGTAAAAATACCATAATTTAGCGTTTAGTTTTGTTTGCTACGAAAGCTATTTGATTAAACAAATACGAAAACGAAGACGAATACCCCTGAAAATTGCTTACTTTTCACAATTTATAGGCATCATATCCCAAGAAGCTCCCTCAAATCTGCACAGGTGAGACCTGTGCATACTTAGATGCTTTCACGTTCTAAAATGATTAGCTTGAAATGTAGCTCCTTTTCACAAGATTATTTTTTTATATAGGTGACACCTTAATTTTCCTTAAATACTAAATCACACCAAATCTTCTATTTACTTATCACGTCTTATGCCTTACGCGCATCTTATTCTCGGGAAGCCTTTTTAAATCCTCCCAGCTAAAGATTTGGACTTATGTATACTTACGTGTTTTAAAATACTAAAATAATGAGCTTTTTTCTGTTTTAAACGCCATAAAAGTTAAAGGTATAAGGTGTCATATGTCTATTAAAGATTTTTTCTTTTGAACAGATTTTACTCTTTTTTTTTATTGCCCTCTTCTTTTAACAAAATATATTTGCAGGTCGTGTGCAACCTTGTCGGTTCAAATGAAGAAATTTTCAAATGTGTAATACAATTACTTACCACTTGGTACAGAGATGTGACCAGCACGCCTGTACAAGCGAAGAAACATCCAATGACATTAAACTTAATATCATAGCTGAAGTTGCAGATCACTCCAAATATAATGGGGATCTGAAAAAAGGATAATAAATTCAGTGGATATTTTAACAGCATTGACATATTAACATGGATACGATAGAAGTGAAAGGGATTGACTGTCTAGAACGAACTAAACATGATCTTGTTCCTCCTCTGTACAAAAATCTAATTCTATTCCTATATGCTTTGTATTGTAAAAAGTGATGTAAAAATAAATTCCATTCAGTTCTTTAGTTTATTATTTCTATTAATTAAAAAATAAAGTTTTTTCGACGAAAGTAATGAGCGAAGTAAATACTTAAAACGAACAAAAATTACTGTCCCACAATTTGTGTAATATATTTTGGAAAAATTTTTCAAATAGCCTGATTCTTGATATTTTCCTACATTTGTAGAATTCCGACGAATAATCGGAATGTAGAATTCCGATTTACTAAAAACTCAGCTTTCTTGTGATTTTTAGAGAGTTAAAATCATGTTGTAAGCAAATTTTGTTGCGTCGGTTTTCCAATGATGTACCTTTCATTTTGATCCAACGTAATTTTGAGGAATTAAAGCTATTTTTCAAAATTTCAATAAGTATGTTTATTGAAACAAACTGATAAGTCGAGAACCATCGACTTATCAAGTCTATCCATTGTTGCCTTTTTTAAAGAGCCATGAAACGAATGAGAAAACTATAGGCCTTTCAAATCTTAGCCTATAAATGCCTTATTTATAATTGAGGTGAAACTCTTTTAGTGGAGAAATACAGAACACGAAGATACATCACCATTTTTTGGAAATCAGCGAAGATAGAACTAAGAATGTTTTGCAGTTTATGCAACATCTTCTTGGAAAACTGTTTCAAACAAGCTGATTCTTGATATTGTCCTACATTTGTAGAATTTTGATAAACTAGCGATTTACTGAAAACTAAGCTTTCTTTTGTTTTTAGAGAGTTAAAATCATGTTGTAAGCAAATTTTGTTACGTCGGTTTTCCAATGGTGTACTTTTCATTTTGATCCGACGCCATTTTTGACTGGTTCAAGATATTTTTCAAAATTCCAATAAATTTGTTTCCAAAATAACAATTTACTATCAAGATTAATGGAAATAATGGTTACCATTCCTGAAACGACGACAAATGGAATTTGTTTTCTCATCAGCTAATTTTTAAAAGCTCGTTTTCAAACTTTTCGCTACTTTGGACCGCGGTTCACTCTTTAGCAGGTTGCAGCTACTGCTGCAACTATGAACAACTATAGTTAAATATGAAATGCCAGGGTAGTGGTGGATACAGGTGGGATAAGCCTCGTTGAAGAGCGGAAGAACCTTGAGTGTGGTTTAACTCTGTGCAGTTTTAAATGGCTATTAGAGGAATATGTAAAGCAAAAGAACAAAAAGTCACAGCTGTAACATAAACGCCAACTATAAATTTCAAAGATTTAACTTTTAATCCTAGCAATCCCCAGCTCCCTCCTAACAACGCATCCACCAGAAAAAATTGTATTATTTGTATCTGTAGTATAATTTTGATAGCCATTGTTTTCTGTTGAAGTCAATTCATACTAGAATAAATCAAAGAAATGCTTTCGCAGCATTTTGACAAAATAAATTTGTTTGTGCAATTTTATTATTGGATTAATAAATATGTAAAATGAATTAATTTATTATTGATTAGAAAAAGCGCAAAATAGATTAAACTTAAGAACATGAATCCTGGCTAATTTGCTCAATTCCCACTGATCAGTTCTCAAATCTCCCCGATCTTTATGGGACGCACTCTAATCACTCTACAATGGTCAATTAAGTTAAATCACATCTGAAATAAAACGAAGAATTATATCGTTTACCAACAGGTTATCACTCTAACTTCAAAACCTCAAAGCGTTTTTTCTTACTCTTCTTCAATATTTTTCTTATTAGTAAGTCAAAACAACATCCACTAACTAATAGTCTTGCCAATTACATACTTATAGGCTGTATGTTAAAAATGGCCAAACAAACACAACAAATACGAGCTCTACCAAGGCAAGGTATAAACTGCCCAGGGAGATAACATATATGGTACCTAACTCAAAATGAGCAATTTTTTCAAACACAGAATTGTATTTTCTAGCTGAGAGGTTGGCGCGCTATACTTGTATTTCCATGCCCTTGGGGATAAGGGTTCGAGCCTTGGCGTCGACGAAAATTTGGTTTGGAACAAGGATCACTGGTGTGACTCTGACAGCTTAACCCAAGTCGACCCAGCCTCAAATGGGTACCTTTAGCAATTCAAGGACGGTAAACAATAAGGGGGTGTGAAAGTGCAGGATTGTTGACCCTTCCCCCACATCACATTGCACTTTTTGGCTGAAAGGCTGAGAGACAGATACCAGCACCAATGGTAGGGACTCAAAATCCAGTGCTGTATCCTTCATCTGTTTTACCTAATAAAAGAATTGCCTCTGTTCCTATCCCAAGCGACATCTAAGACTAGCATGACCTTTTTGTTCTTGCAGGTTTTAAGGCATTCTTTAACAAGAAACTCAGGGCACCTCCATTCATCTAATGGAACCTTATACCCCTCATTTATATTTTTACCTTGCAAATGTCAAATTGTTATTAAACTAAATAGTTTAAAAGCATGAAATACTTATCAAATAATTAAATATAATAGTTTGTAATACAAAATCTGATTGAGGGTACGATAGAGGTCTAAAGGCGAAACATACACACACTAAAAAAGGGAAGAAACATATTGTGAGAAATGAGCACTACTTTCCCAATTAAGGGAAAATCTGACATATATTTTTTCTAATAAAATAGTCGTTTTCATAGTGCAAAAAAAAATCGCAGACTGATTTACAATTCCAAATAGTTGGGCTTTTCTTAAACATAAATTCAGATTTTTTTTGTACACTTAAAGAGTAAATAAACCAAAATCAAAATGCGTTGGTCTATTAACTTACCACAGAGAGCACTACTGGTAAACTGGCCTTTTTGTTATAGTGTAAATACTGTATCGCCATAATAACAGGAGTAGTCATGCTTTTCGCCACTTGATATGTGCCAACTGTATTATTTTCTAGACTTAAATTTGTCAGAACAACGAACCCACAAAAGGTGGCAGATAGGAGCCATACATCTTTCAGAGATATTGACTGAAAAAAAAATGTTGATATAATAACCATAAAGCATTTCTTTAGGCACAAATGTGTAATTTGTAATCACCAAAGCCTATACCTTACCAAATCAAATCGTAGAGCCCTTTATGATACTGTGAGACAGTACCACAAAGTGAAAGACAATTTTAAGCCGCTTTACAAAATAGTTCGAATACATGATAATGTTAACTGTTTCCTATCCCCTGATTTCGGAGCAAAAATATACGGCTTAATGTTAAATATTCTAAAGAAGCGCCAATACTACTAGCATCATATTATTAAGACACCATTTTTTGTGAAATAAAAGATGATGTCTTGGGGAGAAAAGTTAGAAATGCAGCTAGGATTATTTGTAAAAATACTTTAAGTTTGGTGAGGAGGAGGAGCTTGTAAAAGAAAAATTGGAGTGACAAATCATATGAAAATAAGAGGAACACAAGGAAAGGGGAGAAAGCATTAAAATGTGAAATAAGGAGGTGTAAAGTGGAGGCCATGGATAAAATTGCTGAACATTTGAAGGATGCACTAGGATTGCTGAACATTTGAAGGATGTAGGAACGGGACCGTAAATAGCGATAAGGAAATAGTTAAAGAAAGATGGGTAGAGCATTTTTGAGAGTGTGCTAAACCGTGTAGTAACAAGAAATGATATAGGAAAAAATGAACAAGTTGGTAACACTTCAGAAGTGAAGGAAGAACTAATTTGCGAAGGAGAATTGGACAGTACTAAAAGAAAAATCAACATAATAGGGCCCCAGGTATTGAGTGTGGTGAGTGTCTTTTTTCATATGGTAGTTGTGAATTTAGAGAGGAATTAGAGAATCATAGGCAGCGCAATAGCGCTGTGTAAGTAAAGAACGATGTTGGCACAATGTATTATTTATTTTTTTGGTTTCCATACCAAGGTACTTCGTATCGAAGGAATTGTCGTAGAAACTTGAAAAAGGGCTCATTCGATTGGAAATTGGAACAGCTAGTGCCCTTTTTAATAGTCAAAAGTGATTGGAGGGCAACTAGCCCCCCCCCCACGCCCATCATTCCCCCAAACACATCCAATCAAAATTTCGAGATAGCCATTTTGTTCAGCGTAGTTAATTTCTAGATAGAAAATTTATTTTTAAGGAGGACACTCCCCCACAGCCCTCAAGGCAAGGGTTTTGAGTTATGCCCTAGGGGCATATAAGAACGATGTTGGCACAATGTATTATTTATTATTTCTTTCCTTTAGACCAGGGCACTTTGTATCGAAGAAGTTGTCGTAGAAACTTCACAAAGGGCTCCTTTAATTGAAAATTGGAGTGGTTTGTGCCCTTTTTAACAGTCGAAAGTGATCGAAAGGCGACTAAAACACCTTCCGCGCCCAACATTCCCCCAAACACATCCAATCAAAATTTCGAGATAGCCATTTTGTTCAGCGTAGTTAATTTCTAGATAGAAAATTTATTTTTAAGGAGGACACTCCCCCACAGCCCTCAGGGCAAGGGTTGTAAGTTACGCCCTAGGGTTATATAAGGTTTTTAAAGAAAGCGTTGTCGTAGAAACTTCGAAAAAGACTCATTCGATTGGAAATTCAAAGGGCTAGTGCCCTTTGAATTTCCACTCCCCCACAGCCCTCAGGGCAAGGGTTATAAGTTATGCCCTGGGGGCATACAAGGTTTTATTGAAATATTGGTCATAGACACTTGAAAAAGGGCTCATTCGATTGGAAATTCAAAAGGCTAGTGCCCTTTTTAATAGTCGAAAGTGATTGGAGGACAACTAACCCCCCTCTCACGCCCCCCTTTTCCCCAAACACGTCCAATCAAAATTTGAGATAGTCATTTTTTTCAACGTAGTTGAAAGTTCTGGAAATTAGGTCTTTAAGGATAACAACCCTCCCCCCCCCCAGCCCTCAGGGCAAGGGTTGTAAGTTATGCCCTGGGGGCATATAAGGTTTTTATTGAAAGTGTTGTTGTAGAAACTTCAAAAGGGCTCATTTGATTGGAAATTTAGAGGGCTAGTGCCATTTTTAATAGTTGAAAGTGATTGGAGAGCGAATAACGCCCTTCTCAAGCCCACCATTTCCCCAAACACATCCAACAAAAACTTTGAGATAGCCATTTTGTTTAACGTAGTTGAAAGTTCTGGAAATTAGGTCTTAGAGGATGACAGCCACTCTATCAGCCCTTAGGGTAAGGGATGTAATTTATGCTCTGAGGGCATATAAGGTGTTTATAGAAAGCGTTGTCTTTTCTAAAAGGGCTCATTCGATTGGAAATCGAAAGGGCTAGTGCCCTTTTTAAAAGTCGAAAGTGATTGGAAGGCTTGAAGGCCCTTTTTAATTGTCGAAAGTGATTAGAAGGCTTGACGTTTTTATAGTAAAGAACGATTTTTTGCACAGCGTATTAGTTTTTTTTTCATACAGGGCACTTCGTATCGAAGAAGTTGTCGTAAGAAACTTCGAAAAGGGCTCATTCGATTGCAAATTGGAGTGGCTAGCACCCTCTTTAATAGTCAAAAGTGATTGGATGGCAACTAACCCTTCCCCCACGCCCATCATTCCCCCAAACACATCCAATCAAAATTTAGAGATAGCCATTTTGTTCAGCGTAGTTGATTTTCAGATAGAAATTATGTTTTTGAGGAGGACACTCCCTCACAACCCTTAGGGCAAGGGATTTTAGTTATGCCCAGGGGGGATGTAAGAACAATGTTGGCACAATGTATTATTTATTATTTTTTGGCTTTAGAGCAGGGTACTTTGTATCAAAGAAATAGTCGTAGAAACTTCGAAAAGGGCTCAATCAATTGGAAATTGGACTTGATTGTGCCCTTTTTAATAGCTGAAAGTGATTGGAAAGGCCACTAACACCCCTCCTATCCCACCGTTTCCTGAAGCACATCCAATCAAAATTTAGAGATAGCCATTTTGTTCAGCGTAGTTGATTTTCAGATAGAAATTATGTTTTTGAGGAGGACACTCCCTCAATACCCTCAGGGCAAGGGTTGTGCCCTGGGAGCATAAAAGTTTTTTTAGTAGTGGGCGTTCCCGAAGAAACTTCAAAAAAGACTCGTTCGATTGGAAATTCAAAGGGCTATTGCCCTTTTCAATAGTCGAAAGTGATTGGAGGGCAACTAACCCCCTCTCACGCTCCTCTTTTCCCTAAACACATCCAATCAAAATTTTGAGATATACATTTTATTCAACGTAGTTTTAAGTTCTGGAAATTCCGTCTTTGAGGATGACAACCCCCCCCCCCCCCCACATCCCTCAGGGCAAGGGTTGTAAGTTATGCCCTGGGGGCATATAAGGTTTTTTACATAATGCGTTGTCGTAGAAACTTCAAAACAGGCTCATTCGATTGGAAATTCAAAGGGCTAGTGCCCTTTTTAATAGTCGAAAGTGATTTGAGGGCAACTAGCCTCCCCTCACGTCCACCATTTCCCCAAACACATCCAATCAAAATTTTGAGATTTTGAGCCATTTTGTTTCACGCAGTTTAAAGTTCAGGAAATTATACCTTTGAGCAGGACACTCCCCCCACAGTCTTAAGGGCAAGGGTTATCCATAGAAACTTAAAAAAGGGCTTTCGATTGGAAATTCAAAGGGCTAGTGGCCTTTTCAATAGTATAAAGGGATTTGAGGGCAACTAACCCCCCTCGTACGCCCATCTTTTCCCCAAAAACATTTAAACAAAGTTTAGAGACAGCCATTTTGTTCAACATAGTTGAAACTTCTGGAAATTATATATTTAAGGAAGACAAACCCCCCAGAGCCCCCAAGGAAAAGGTTGTAACTTCAAAAGGGGCTCATTCAATTGGAAATTGAGAGGGCTAGTGTACTTCTTAAAAGCTGAAAGTGATTGGAGGGTAACTAACCCCCCTCTCACGCCCAACATTCCTCCAAACACATCCAAACAAAATTTCCAGATAGTCATTTTGTTCAACGTAGTAGAAAGTTCTGGAAATTAGGTCTTTGAGAATGGCAACCCCCCAGCCCTCAGTGCAAGGATTGTAAGTTATGCCCTGAGGGCATATAAAGTTTTTATTGAAAGTGTTGTTGTAGAAACTTCAAAATGGCTCATTTGATTGGAAATTTAAAGGGCTAGCGCAATTTTTAATAGTTGAAAGTGATTGGAGAGGAACTAACACCCCTCTCAAGCCCACCATTTCCCCAAACAGATCCAATCAAAATTTTGAAATAGCCATTTTGTTTAACGTAGTTGAAAGTTCTGCAAATTAGGTCTTAGAGGATGACAGCCACTCTAACAGCCCTTAGGGTAAGGGTTGTAATTTATGCCCTGGGGGCATATAAGGTGTTTATAGAAAGCGTTGTCTGTTCAAAAAAGGCTCATTTGATTGGAAATCGAAAGGCCTAGTGCCCTTTTTAATAGTCGAAAGTGATTGGAAGGCTTGGCATTTTTAAAGTAAAGGTCGATGTGGGTATAATGTATTATTTTTTGTTGTTGCTGTTGTTTAGACCATTCGTATCGAAGGAGTTGTCGTGGCAACTTCGAAAAGGGCTCATTCGATTGAAAATAGAAAGGGCTGATGCCCTTTTTACTAGTCGAAAGTGATTGGAGGGCAACTAATCCCCCTCCCACGCCCACCCTCCCCTTTGCCCATTATGTTTTAAAACTAAATGTTGCCATAAGATTAAATCAAAATGTACTGTGTTAATGCTAATTCCCAATAAGGCATCTCAGCAGTATCCCAAGAACGACTGAGAGTATTATGTTCAAACTTTCGGGGCTACTTCTGCTCTTAAAATTTAACCAAATCAAAATAGCGTAAGTGTATCCAAGCTATTAAAAAATAAACATATTTTTTTGCGACTGGTATCAAGTTTTCCATTCCAGGTCAACTAGAGGAGGTTTGAAACTACATTAAACACTACTATTTGTGTCAAGATTTTTAAAAGGGTGTATGTTGTTAAAAATTGCTGAAAATTTTTCTCCAGCATACAAATAGCAGGCCAAACTATAAATTATTAAAAAAAAAAAGATTTAAAGTATTATTTTCTTTTTCCCTGAAAAGACTATGCAAGTATAAAACGAACAGAAATTAATTAAAAAACTTTTTCCGCAAAATTAGTTTTTCAAAGAAAAGTAAAGAACTCCATTAAACAAAAAACGAGAAAATATAAAATATAATCTACCAAACGTGAAACTACCACAAATCAGAATCGATAAATAAATGAAACCCAAAACGAACAGAAATTACAATAAATAACCGCGTCAAATTCAAAACGAGCTGAAATTAACATAAGTTGGGCTCAAAACCCCTATGCCTTCCCAAGGCAAGAAAAAAATTTGCACTTTACTGAAAAAAATTCAAATGAATGTGCATTGTCAGTTTAATATACATATACTGAAGCATGAAGAGTAAAAGCATTTAAATTTTCTTCAGGAAATTGCAAATTTTGTTCTAGCCTAGGGAAGGCATAGGGGTTTTGAGCCCAACTTATGTTAATTTCTGCTCGTTTTGAGTTTGACTCGGTTATCTCTCAAAATTTCGTACTAAATCAGGAGTTAAGCTGGGTCACGTTCTATCCCGATTAATACGGATCATTTTGATGGAGTATCCTAAGGAACAGCAAAGGCTGTGGGAGAGAGTTGAATCGAGTGGGAAAGCAAAACTCTCCCAGACTTAGGTTATGCTGATGATTTGAATGTGCTAGATGAAAATGTTAGCAAACGAATAAATTTTCGGGGTTTTGAGAGTTCAGGGTACAAGAACAGGTTTGAAAATTAATGTTAAAAAGACTAAGTCATTAAGCCTAGGAATAAGTGAAGGTGAGGAGGTGCTGTTGGGTAACAAGGAGATTGATCACGTTGACAGCTTCACTTACCTAAGTAGTATTACTAGCAAAGATGGTGGAAGCAATGAAGAAGTTAAGAGTAGAATAGACCAAGGTGTTTTTCCACAGTCAAAAGAGTTTCAAAAAATAGAAAGAAGAAGAAGAAGATGAGGCTGTGAACCAAGATTAGTATATTGGAAGCTCAGTGACATTTGTCAAAAATGGTACAAAACCGTGGGCACTTTAAAAGACAGAGGATGATTTTTTAGATTTTTGACAGAGAAATTGTCTACAAAAAATATAGTTTAATCCTGTTTTCAAAGGCTATAATGGAAGAAAGATTGAGATGGCTAGGATATGTTCTGCTGATGAAAGATGACAGATTTCCAAAGATTGTCCTTTTTAGCCAACCATCTAGGTCCAAGCAAAAAGAAGTCCCTCCACAAATAGGGTGGGAGGAGGTCGTAAGGAAAAATTTAATGGAAATTGGAACTTCTTATGAGGGTCTAAAGAGTGAAGCTTTCAATAGATGTAGATGCAAGCGGAGTGTACATAGCTGTGTTGGCCTCAAGCGGCTTGGTGTTGCAGTGAGTTGTCCTTGGTAGCAGTAGTATAAACTACATGCTTGCAGATATCATCTTAATCAAAACAGGCACACCCAATAATCAGTGCAAGAACTGAAGATAAAAAGAAGAGATGAATGGATCCTCCATCATCAAATATATGGTATTGAAACATACTATAAGATTGAACAGACACGTAGAAGAAAATGCAGAAGAGAAGGAGATGGCTAAAGCAGCACTGAAGATAAACATACAGAGGATCCTGAAAATAAATGTTGGTGATCTGTTAAAAGTGTGGTGGAACAGTTTGCACATCTTTGTTGCAACTGACTGCTTTTAAAAAGGAAATAATAAACCGTTTCAGATTTAAGGTAGAAATAAATATAATGTAAATCATATGGAGGTGTAGAAGAATAAGTAACGGAGATTGTTTAATTAGGGCTGAAGATAAACGCCAATGAAACGAAAATATTGAAAATCACTGATGTAATTAAAGAAGGTATGTAAATTAGAGTACAAGGGGAGGAACAATTTGCACATTTGAATAACCAACACCATTTTCATGCCCTTTTCAGCTACCTCTAAACCCGTAAAGACGCCTGATCTAAATTTTAAGCCAGCCATTTTGTTTGGAATCAAAGGGTCCAATAACTATATGTTTAGGAATGAGATGACCCCCAGCCCTGGGGCAAAGGCTGTAAATTCTGCAAACTACCTATTATTTATATTTAGGCTTCATTACTGGCAGGGTATTTTTGATCCTGGGTTTCAAAAAGGCTAAGGGTATTGAGGTAAAACTTTCAGAGAATATTGAATCAGAGGCAATGCTGCCTCTAATAAAAATTCATAAGGTTTCAATTCAACATTTTTCTTTCTTTTTTTTTCCTCAGAGTCACAAAACTTGGAAGGAGTGGTCATAAGAATTTTGGAGGGAAAACTGAAAATTCTAGTGCCCCTTATAACAGTCAGAAGTGACTGGTGGGCCACCAGTACCCCTCCCACGCCCTTTTTAGCTACCCTCTCCCCAAAGACATCAGATCAAGATTTTGATATAGCCATTTTATTCAAAATAATATAAAGTTCGGATAACCATACCTCTAGGGATGACAAGACACCCACCCCCTTCTCCTGAGGCTGTTGGACAAGGCCCTTGTAAATTATGGATTTTTATTGTTTACATTTGGGTTTTTTGGGGAGAAAGGAGGGCATAATAGATCCTAGGTCTCCAAAAAGGCTAAAGATATTACAGGGAAACTTTCAGCAAATGTTGTGGGAGATGTTGATTAAAATCAAACAAACTATATGTATGCTGTTTTTCAAAAGGGTGTATCAGCAAAACTTCAAGAACAGCTAAGGGTATTAATCTGAAACTTTCAAGACATGTTGAGGGGCTGTTGAAAAGTGATTGGAGGGCAAATTTTCATCCCACCCCCTGTAAACTCCAAGCCCCCAAGACAGTAATCAAAATTTTGAAATACCAATTTGTTCCAATAGTCAAAGGTTTAAAAGCTGTGCCTCAGGGAATGCCCTTACATGAATGTTCTTTCAGAGAATGTTCAGTAGGATGTTGCACTAAATTTAAAGACACTAGGTGCATCCAGGTTGTCAAAAGCGTGTATCTGGGCAATCTCAGGAATGACTATGGGTATTAAGTTAAAACTTTCAGCAAATGTCAAGAGGTAAGTTAAAACTAAACCAAAAGACACAATATGCATCCATGTTGTCAAAACAGCATATCTGTAATATCTCAAGAATGGCACAGATTATTAAGTTGAAACGTTCAGGAAATGTAGATTTGGGATGTTAAACTCCCAATGAATCAACAGCCACCATAATAAGTTGAAACTGTCAGAGAATACTGATGGGGATGTTGAATTCATTCAAGATCCACTATTTACATCCTGATTGTCAAAAGGGTGTATCTGCAATATTTCAGGAGAGGGTAAATGGTATTAAGTTGAAACTTTCAGAGACTATTGAGAAGGATGTTGAAATGAATGAAAAGATACTATGTGCATCTAAGCTGTCAAAATGGTGTATGCAATATCTCAAGAACTATTTACATATATATATATATATATATATATATATATATATATATATATATATATATATATATATATATATATATATATATATATATATATATATATATATATAATTGTATACTACTACTACTAACAACTCATCGCAGCACCAAGCCGCCTGAGGCCAACACAGCTACGCACGCTCCTCCTCCACCCCAATCTATTCAAAGCCTCCCTTTTTACACCCGCCCACGAAGTTCCCATTTCCTTTAAATCTTTCTTTATGACGTCCTCCCACCCCAGACGGGGACGACCTGCTTTCCGTTTAGCCCTAGATGGTTGGCCGAAAAGAACAATCTTCGGCAATCTGTCATCCTTCATCCGCACAACATGCCCTAACCACCTCAACTTTTCTTTCATTATAGACCTAGAAAGCGGTATTCAACCACATTTTTCGTATAGCCTATTGTTTGAAATACGGTCAGTCAGCCGGGTACCCAGAACAATCCTTAAGCAATTTCTCTGGAAAACATCTAGCAAATCTTCATCCGCTTTTCGGAGCGTCCATGCTTCGGAGCCATATTTGACCACTGTCATCACTGTAGCTTCTAAGATTCTAATCTTGGTTTGCAGACTTATCTTCCTATTCTTCCAGACTTTTTTTAACTGTGAAAAACACCCTGAGCCTTGGCTATTCTATTTTTAACATCTTCACTGCTCCCACCATCTTTACTAATAATACTACCAAGGTAAGTGAAGCTGCCCACTTGATCAATCTTTTCATTACCCAACGTCACCTTTTCATCTTCACTTATTCCTAGCCTTAGTGACTTAGTCTTCCTAACATTAATTTTCAAACCAATACTAGCACCCTGAACTCGCAAAACCTCTAAAACTTCATTCATTTTGCTCACACTTTCATCTAGGATGCTTAAATCATCAGCATAGTCCAAGTCCAGGAGACTTTTTCCTCCCCATTTGATTCCGTGGTCTCCCATTGCCTTTCCTGTGCTCCTTAAAACAAAGTCCATCAAAATAAGCCATATAAAGGGGGATAGAACACAACCCTGCTTAACTCCTGATTTAATACAAAACCAGCTGCTAACCTCATTTCCTACCTTAACCGCAGCAGTGTTATTCTCGTACATAGCACTAATCACTTTAATGTATTTGTCTGGTATACCATACAAGGATAAAACCTTTACTAAAGCTCCTCTATCAACAGGATCGAACGCTTGCTCATAATCTATAAAACTGAGGACCAAAGGTGTTTGAAAACTTAGGCACTTCTCAATTATTAACCTAAGAGTGAAAATTTGGTCAACACATCCACTACCTTTTCTAAAACCGCACTGCTCTTCTCTTAAAACTTTGTCTACGGCATCTCTCAGTCTAAAAAGTATCATATTACTAAGCAATTTGCTACCTACAGAGACCAGACTAATGCCTCGATAATTACCACACTCACTTTTATCACCTTTCTTATAAAGTGGCTTAATTAAGGTTTTCCTAAAATCGTTAGGTACTTCCCCTTTTTCAAAAATCATATTCATAATCTTCAATAACTTATTTCTAACCTCAGAGCCACCGTATTTAAGAAACTCATTTACTACCCTATCAGCACCTGGAGCCTTATTATTCTTTAATCCTTTTAGTACTGTTGCTAATTCCTCCTCACAAAACAAATCTTCCTTTACATCCAAGGTATCACAAACTTTTTCATTTTCCTCTATATTTTTTCCTGCAACTCTATCTCGGTTAAGCAAGTTCTCAAAATGTTCGGCCCATCTCGCTTTAGCTTTTTCCTTATCGCTAATTGGCACTCCATTCCTATCTTTAACTGGGACAAGTCCGGATTGACTACTACCTCTCAATTTGTTAACGTGCCAGTACAATATTTTACTATTATGCCGTCTAGCTGCATCTTCTAAATCCTCGGCAATTTTATCCATGGCCTCCACTTCACACCTCCTTAGTTCATATTTCAATGCTTTCTCCACTTTCTTTACATTTCTTTTGTTTTCATGCGATCTATCACTCAGATAATTCTTGTACAAGTCCTTTCTCCTTTCTATTAAACATAAAGCTTTTTCACTAATATTCTTAGCTGCAGTTCCAGCTTTCTTCCCTAATACACCTTCAGCAACTTCACAAATTATTTTTCTAAAATTATTCCAACCATCTTCCACATTATCAAATTTTAAACTCTCAAGTTTAGTATTCAACTGTTCCTGGAAAGTTTCTCTCAAATTCTCATCCTGGAGTCTACTAACATCATAACTTCCCGGGAGGTAATTACCCTTCCGATATTTCAGCTTTAAATTAACCCTTGACACTACTAGATGGTGATCTTTACTTTTAACATCAATAACAGCACTCCTATATACCCTAGTATCTTGTATTGATCCTGCCAGTCTTCGGTTTACTATAACATAATCAATAAGGTTTGCTGTCTTACCATCACGTGAATACCATGTTAGCTTATGAGCCATTTTATGACCAAACACCGTATTGGTTATAACTAGATTGTTATACCTACAAAATTGCAAAAGTCTGTATCCATTACTGTTTTCTTTTCCTACACCAAATTTACCTAAGCTGGGATACCATCTATCCTTATTTCTACCAACCTGGGCGTTAAAATCTCCCAGTAATAACATCATATTTCTACCTGGGACATTGTCTATTTGCTCCTGTAACTGTAAGTAAAATTCATCTGAGTCACTAGTATCTCCATCCGTCGGTTCTACAGGGGCGTATACTACTATAACTGATACCCTGAACTTTCTAGTCATAAAATGAGCAATTAGTATTCTATTATTAATACCTTCCCAGCCTAATCAAGACTTAGCAGCTTCCTTATTCATCATGAGCCCTACTCCCTGTCTATGTACCCCATCCTTCCTGCCTGAGTAAACAAATTCTATATCACCTAATTTCATGCTTCCTACCCCTGGGATATTAGTTTCTGAAACTCCTAATAAATCCAGTTCGAATCGTCTGAATTCGTCAGTCAAAATGTCGATACGATAGTCATTTCTTAATGTCGTAACATTCCAAGTTCCAATTTTCATGTTCTTTAAATCATTGAAATTTTTTTCGCCTCAGGAAAAGCAATGATCCCGGATACCAGTGCAGGACGGGGATCACATATCTTCTCAAGTCTACACCGAAGTGCTTAAGCCGGCTTAGAACCGGACAGCAAGAAGTCCCTGGGACCTCCATGAATGGAGGCTTTGTGCAAAATAATTGTATATGTATGTATTTATTCTGTTTCTCGAAAACAGCTCCAAATTTCTTCGGCAAAATTGATATCTTGGGATATTTTCCCACAAAAAACGATAACAAAACAAACAAATTGATAATGATAGCAATGATGATTGAGTTTTGGATTTTGACATGGATAAAGTCATCAATACCTACCATACCTATGAAAATCAAAAATAAGGACTGGATAAATCATTGGAAGAAAAACAATTTTTGTCCCACCACCTGAACAATTAAAACAAACAAAGATTTGGCAATATGTCTTTCATAATGACAAAACAGAAGCCAAGGCAAAAGAAGAAGTTTTTATCCCACCTTCTGAACAAATAAAAGAAACAAAGGTGGTCGTAAATGCCTTCCATACCTTGTAAAATCAAAACCCTGGACTAGATAAATTGTCGGAAGAAAAAGAAGTTTTTGTCCCACCACCTGAACAATTGAAATAAACTCAGGTTCGGCGATATGTCTTTCATAATGACAAAAGACAAGCCGAGGCAAAAGGTAAAGGTCCAATAAATATATATATATATATATATATATATATATATATATATATATATATATATATATATATATATATTATATATATATATATATATATATATATATATATATATATATATATATATATATATATATATATATATATATATATATATATATATATATACATATGAAACCAAAAATAAACAGAAATTAAAATAAGTCAAACTCAAAATGAGCAAAAATTAATTTGAGTAGGGTTCTAAACACTATACTTCCTAAAAGCTAGAATGTAATTTGTACTTTACTGAAAAAAATCTTTTAAATGTTTTCACTTTTATAACTTTAAGAAACAAAAAATTAATTAAGATTTTAAGGAATAAATATCAGCATATGTATATTAAACTGACAATGCAAATTTTTTCAGCAAATTCATTTGAATTTTTTCCAGTAAAGTACAAACTATATTCTAGCTTTTAGAAAGCGTAGGGTTTAGAACCCTACTCAGATTAATTTCTGCTTGTTTTGAGTTTGACTTATTTTAATTTCTGTTTGTTTTTGGGTTTCATTTATTTATTTATACTGATCTGTGGTAATTTTATGCTTGGTAGATTAATTGACTCTATTTTTTTTTCGGTTTAATGGAGCTCTTTACTTGTTTTTTGAAAAAAAAAATTGATTTTGTGCAAAAAGTTTTTTTGATTAATCATCATAAAACACATAATGGAACACTACATTAACCTAATAATAGTACTTAATACTTGGAAAAACGGTCATTGATAGATAGATAGATATTTTATTTATGAAGTATACATAATGCTACAAAATACACCTGTGCACATGCCTAGTGGCATAATTGAGCGCATTAAAAATAACAACAGATTATTAAACACCAAACAAAAAAAAAAAAAAAACAACAAGCCTCTTTAACAACTACCCAAATACAAACAAGGTAAATAAAACCAAAGTCAACTTTCAGAGATAAACTTCCTCACCATTCTGCAAAACTGCTGGTAATCAGTGCACTTTCTAATATCCAGGAGAATAGAATTCCACACCTTTGGACCAATATGCCTAGGAATATTGGAATATAGGAAATACGAATATTCCTATTTAAGGAATAAATATCAGCAAATGTATATTAAACTGACAATGCACATTTTTTCAGCAAATTCATTTGATTTTTTCCAGTAAAGTACAAACTATATTCTAGCTTTTAGAAAGCATAGGGTTTAGAACCCTACTCAGATTAATTTCTGCTTGCTTTGAGTTTGACTTATTTTAATTTCTGTTTTGGGTTTCATTTATTTATTTATACTGATCTGTGGTAATTGTATGCTTGGTAGATTAATTGATTCTATTTTTTTTTTTCGGTTCAATGGCGCTCTTTACTTTTTTGGAAAAAAAAAACTGATTTTGTGCAAAAAGTTTTTTTATTAATCATCATAAAACACATAATGGAACACTACATTAACCTAATAATAGTACTTAATACTTGGAAAAACGGTCATTGATAGATAGATAGATATTTTATTTATGAAGCATACATAATGCTACAAAATACACCTGCGCACATGCCTAGTGGCATAATTGAGCGCATTAAAAATTACAACAGATTATTAAACACCAAACAAAAAAAAAAAAAAAAAAACAACAAGCCTCTTCAACGACTACCCAAAAACAAACAAGGTAAATAAAACCAAAGTCAACTTTCAGAGATAAACTTCCTCACCATTCTGCAAAAGTGCTGGTAATCAGTGCACTCTCTAATATGCAGGGGAATAGAATTCCACACCTTTGGACCAATATGCCTCAAACTAAATCCTGCTCTAGTTGTTTGTCTAAATTCCTGTGAGAAATTGAACCTGAGTGATGTCAGATATGAATGACATTGCGAGTTAAGAGGGAAAATTCCATGGAAATCTGATGCTAACTGGCCAAAAACGTAATTGTGACATATCTGGGATATTGCAATGAAATGAAGTTAATATAAAGAAAACATTCCAGCTCATCCAAAAAGATGAATAACAGAAGACCTATTATCAATCTGAAAAAGCATCCTTATTGCTTTGTTTTGTAAAATTTGAAGGGTTTTATAAACTGAAGGAAAAGTTGAAGCCCACAGTGAAACACAATATAGAAAAAAAGCGAGAACCAGAGAAAAGTAAATTGATTTAAGTATATTAACCTGAATAACATGGCGGAGACAGCACATAATCCCAACATTCCTAGAAACTTTCACTGATAGAGTTTTAACATGTTCATAGAACAACAAATTTTCATCAACAATTATCCCAAGATATCTAAACTGTTGCACCCATTTCAGTTCCACATTATTTCAATAAAGAGAAGAAACATCAGAATTGACTGAACCAACTCGTGAAAATAGCATATACTGGCATTTCCTTTCATTTAATAGAAGAAGGTTTCAACAATACCACTCTGAAGTAGTTGATAGAGTACTTTGGATGTCCAGGAAAAGCAGTGTTAAATCTGAATGGGAAGAAAAAATCGCAACATAATCCACAAACATAACAAATTTTGCAGATTGGAAGAAACTCAGGCAAATCATTGATAAAAATAAGAAATAGGGTAGGACCCAAAACAGAGCCCTGAAGGACCCCACAATTTACAGAAAATGACTTAGATCAGATTTCATTTTTACTATCATGGCATTCAATTTTTCTTTCAGCAAGATGCAAAAAAATTCAAGATTTTGAAGAAAATCCATATTTTTTTTTTAATTTATTTAGTAAAAGATGGTGATCCACCAAGTCAAATGCCTTGGCCACTTCCAAGAATATAGCCAAGGCGCCCTGACCAGTGTCCAGCGCATTATTTATTTCAATTAAAAGATGATGTATTGCTAGTTCTGTTGATTTTCCTTTAATGAATCCATACTGCAAAGGATGCAATATTTTATTACCATATTACATAAATAATTTTGAAGTTGTTTATGAGCAATTTTTTCCAAAATTTTACCAAAAAAAGATAACAGTGAAATTCCTCTATAATTTGAAGGATCCGTAGAAGCACCACCTTTATGCAAAGCTAACACATGGGCAGTTTTTAAAAGATCAGGAAAAACTCCCTTTAGTAAAGACAAATTAAAAATATGTGTAAATTGAAAAAGAAAAAACATTTAACACTTGAAAAAAAAAAACACTTAAATGAAACATTAAATTTATTTTACACTGGGATTTTTTTTTTCTGTTAGCAAAATTTCCAGATACCTTGCTATTCTTCTGTAATTTTTTACCAGCCATATACCTAGGAAGAATTGTTTTCTGACTTCAAACTGTCCAAATACTTTACCCCCCCCCCCTTATGTGCAAATATATAGCCCAAATTATATTTTTCTCATATATTATGTAACTTGTCTTTGTCTTGTCTTGGGCTAAGCTAAAAAAAAAAAATAACAAAGAATCTGGTTTCTTCTCGAGTTTTACACAGTACAGGGTTCGGACAGGTCGGTTCGTATGAAATTATAGGCTCTGTCCTATTTTTATAGGATTTCCCGGGCCAAAATATAGGCCTAATATAGGATTCGGAAGTCTTCGGGATCAGATCTGTGGTAGATGGCGTGGGATGCCTGGTCACATAAATTCGTCATTTCCCGAGTTTTTGCATTTATCTATATATTTATTTTTTTTTCAAATACAAACTGTACAAATAGTAAAAAACAGTAAAAAATCAGATACACATACTGTGCCAACGATTGACTGATACAGGTAAAATATTTGGAATCACTCTTGCTGCTTCTTGGGTATCAATTTCGATATAAGGTCAGTTTTTCAGAGACTGCTCCATTCTTGCAGATTCCACCATCTGCTCTCTTTCACTTGTTCTGGACTTCACAGCTTCTTCGAGCAAAGAAACAGCTAGGGCAATGTCTATTGAACTCTTGGACTTGGCAGCCTTCTTCATTCTATTGGTCGCTCCCTGAAGTAGAGTATCTGCTACTGTTCTCTTTCTTGCTCTGATGCTCTAAGTTTTTTCCTTTTGCTTTCCAGGTCTTCTATTTCTTTCTTTTTGTCGTGGACCTCCTGCAAGTTCCGCTTGCTGTCCTCTTTGAAAGCTGCTTTCTCCTTCTCGGATAGCCCTTCTTTTTTCTTTTCATCCAGATATTGTTGTTACCAAGACCATGCGGAACGTGCAAGATTCAACAGCTCTTTTGTAATAACAAACCGTTCTGGTTTTCCTCCATAAAGCCTCAACGTGTCATATGCCATGAGTCTCGCATCCAGAAGGCGTTCAGACATCAAGGCCTGGTCTTCACCAAGAATCCTACCAGAACGCGAGAACCCACGCTCAACATCTGCGCTGCCATGCGACAACGTCAGCACCGCTTTGATAAGCTTGGTAAGTTCCGGGTTCTTGCTGTCCCCGCGCTCATTCACCAGTCCAAAATAATGGCTCCAATAATGATCGATCCGAGTAATGTCCTCACGGGGTCCAGTTTCTGTACGCAAAAGCAGCCACTCAGCCTGGGCGACGTCTGAGCTTACTCCAATCGCAATCTCGCGTGCCACGACCGCTATGTCTGCAATGCTTTTTGAATCCTTCATGTTGATCGGACTCAAACAGCGTAAAGGCTCTAGAAAACCATCCTTTTCCAGAGGACATTTGTTCAAAATATGGCGAATACCCGCAATTAAATTTTTTTGCACATTGACATAGAAAATGGCCTTGTTCAGTGTTGCTTTCTCACCAAAAGCTGGTTCCACATTTTCTGAAGCTATGGGTGAGAAATTTTCAGTCTCAGTCACAAAATCTGGAGTAAAGACCCGTCCGCAAAGCGTCACAACTAGTCTTTTGATCTCTCAGTGCAGAACATGAATGAGAGGCTCTTATTTCTGGAACAGTTGGGTGAAACTCATGAACAGTACTGCTGAGGCTAGAACAAACTCAAGTTGGGCCTTCATCGTCGCATTTTTGATATAAGCCACAATCTTCAGAAATTTGGGAGTGGACAGAAGATTCTTCAGTTTTTTCTCTCTCAGCACGATGTTCAGGAAGTACTCTAAGATTGCCGGCCCCTGCTGCATGTCGTATGCCAGCGGCTTGGGACATGCTTCATGAAAGCATTCTCTGGCACTCCCACTTTCTTTTGACATTTTCGATAGTCTTCACAACGTGCAGGCCAGCCGTCAAAAAATGAATGCACAAGAATAACAAAGTCGGAACTTTCTTCTCCGAACACCTGAAGACCTTTCAAGAAAGCGTTATGAATTATATGGATGTTGCAAGCACCTATGTTCAACATTCCCTTTCTCGTCACTTTCTTTTTTTCGGCATTGAACTTGTTTCAAACGCTTTTGTTGACATTTGGTCTGTCACTTCCAAGCGTGATCAGCTTTTCAAGTGGCAGCTGATTCTGCTCAATGGCTGACATAATCTTCCTATACAGGTCATCACTTGTCGCATGGCCCATAAAACTTGTGCATATATGTCTGCTCTGGATTTCGTTTCCGTATGAGGACCAATATCCAACCCGTATCTGTAACTCTTTCATACCAGCGTCGTTAGTTGTCTCGTCATATTCTAGTACAAAATATGACTGAATATCCTTCACAAGCATTTGCTTATAGTAAGGATGCAGCGTATCGGTGTTCAGATACGTGAGTTTCTTTGCACATAGGGACATTCCGTCGGGGATCTTACCTGGGAACATTGCATGGAAGGTTGCGACAATATGGTCTGAAGAGTTAGCAGACATAGAACTCTGTACCGTCTGAAGTGCCCATATTAACTCAGGTTTATAAGCAGCATCACACTCACAAAACATGCTTGTACCAACTAATGGTTTATCCTTTATTGTTTCATCAACTCGAGATTGTCCGGTCAGGTGAAGCTGTTGTGGATGTAGTTGAGCAGTAACTGCGGCTTTGTGTTCTGCAGATCGCACATGTTGGTTTAGCTGAGCAACCCCAGCTATGCAACCAGGATTTTTCAAGCAGAGTTTGCAAAGGAACGAGTACTGGTCGTTCCCAGTCTTACACCCTTTCGTCAATCTTTCTACCGCTGCAATCCGTCTTAGCAAGCCATGAACTATTGAACTTGGTAGGCCCCATACTTAATTACTAAGCATCACCTGCAAAATAGCATCCCGCGATTAAAAGGCCATAAAAAGAAAAAACGTGGATATGTCCGAAACTGGGCCGTATTTGCATCAGCCTTTTATAGCGTTCAGCCAGGAAACGCATAAGTCGCAAGAACTCAGAGTCTCATTAAGCAGAGACTGCTAGCCTATATACTGATCTTCGCTCATTTCGGACAGGCCCAACATGACAAAAAACAAAACATAGGCTACTAAGTCAACACAATAGCATAGCCCAGGCAGAAGCAGCTTACTAATCCCAATACAAAGCATTAATTAAGTTCAAACAGCTCAACAGTTGTAATTAATTATCAATCCACACCGAAAGACAGCACAGTCTACAAGCAGAGTCAAAGCAAAGAAAAGCACATCTTGGCTTACTTAACAAGGAGTGAAAATTGCAAATCATGAGCAATGTTCTTGGTGCTCTTCCGCCGACAATATAGGAATAATAGGATTTTAGCCAAAATATAGGCATTTTATAGGAGTGCATTAAAATATAGGAATTTATTGGAATTTATAGGCGAGTCCGAGCCCTGACAGTATAAACTTGAGTGAGTGGCTCATAATACACAAGTACCAAAACTCCTTCCCCTCCCGAAATAAAAAGAAATAAAACTCAAATAAAATTCACAGATTTGGAAAGCCTTATTTTCCACGGGGGGGGGGGGGGGTATTTTCCGGGCAGGGGGTATTTTCAGTGGCGGGGGGAGGGTATTTTCAGTGACGGGGAAGGAAATTTTCCGTGGGGAGGGGTGTATTTTCCAGGGAGTGTAAATGCTGGCCACTACTGCCAATGTGTCCTTTTGATAACCTGTATATCCCTATACTTTTCGAAATTTTCATCTTAATTCTCTTAGCCTTTCAAATAGTTCCAATAGAAGTGGTAGTTGGAATAATAGTAATAGTAGTAGCAGAACTAGTAAAGTTAGTAGTGGTAGTATTATTAGTATTAGAGTGTACATATTGCTATTTGGTCAATTGATCTTTCCCTTTAAGCATTCTCCAAAAGTTCAAACTGAATACCCCAATTAATTCTTGAGATATGACCTTTTGACAATCTGAATGCACATACTATATTAGATTTAGTTCAAATTTGCCCTCAATATTCTAATATTCTCTTCATATACTTAGCCTTAATAGCACTAGTATCACAGTAGCTGTGGTGGAAGTATGAAAAGTAGATGCAGTATTAGTGTTTTATTATTATTAGTAGTAGTAGTAGTAGCAGCAGTATTAATATCAGTAATAGCATGTACATGTTGCCTTTTGGCTAGTTGAACACCCTCTCATGATGCTCCCGAAGTTTCACCTTGATAAGACAAGCCATTCCAAAAATATTGCTGATTTGCCCTTTTGATGCCTTTTTCATCTTAATACTCTAAGCCTTACAGGTTGTTGCAAGTGAAGTCATAGTTGGAGCAGTTTGGTAGCAGCAGTAGTTGGAGTAGCATTAGTAAAAGTAGCATCGTATTAGTTCTAGTAGTGACATGTATATATTACCTCTTTGTCAAGTAATCTTCCCTTTAATGCATTCTCTGAAAGTTCTGACTTAATCCCCAAATCTGTTCTTGAGATACCCCCTTTTGACAATCTGCATGTACAAAATATGTTTTAATGCAGTTCAAATTCCCCTCAATATTCTGTCAAATTTTCACCTTCATATGTGTAGCCTTAATTGTACTAATAACATAGTAGTAGTGGTAGGAGTAGGAACAGCAGTAGCAGTAACAGTGTTGCATTAGTAGAAGTAGTAACAGTAATAGCAGCAGTACCAGGTACATGTTGCCTTTTGCTCAGTGGAACATTCCACTCAAGATGCTCCAGAAGTTTCATCTTGATACAGTAAGCCATTCCAAAAATATTGCTGAAATGCCTTTAACAGTAATCTTTGTGGACAGAGCAAGTTTTGATTTAGTTGATCTTTCCTCTTAATATTTTTGGGAAATGGTGGGCATGAAGAGAGAAGGGGTTTGGTTGCCCTTGAATCACTTTTGACTCATAAAAAGGGCACCATAACTTCCAATTCCAATCAAATGAGCCCCACCTGAAATTTATACAAAAACCCATTCCATGAAACCTTATATGCCCCAAAGCCATAACTTAAAACTCTTGCCCTAGGGCTCTGGGGAGTTGTGTCAACCTGGAGGCATTGTTATATGTTTTCTGGACCAATTTGAACAAAAAAGTTATCTCATAATTTTGATCAGATGCATTTGGGGAAAAGAGGGTATCAGGGGGAGGAAGCTAGTTGCCCTCTGTGACTTTTGACTCTTAAAAGGGAACTAGGACTTTCAATTTCCAATTAAATGAGCCTCTTCTAAAGTTTATACAGCCGTCCCTTTATAAAAACCTTATATGCCACCAAAGCATAATTTAAAACTCTTGCCCCAGGTATTGAGGTGTTGTTTCTGCCTTGAAGGCCTTATTATATGATCTTCAGACTATTTTGAACAAAATGGCTATCTCAGAACTTCTATCAGATGCATTTGGGGAAAAGAGGATGCGGGGGGGGTGTGCCCTTCAATCGCTTTTGACTCTTAAAAAGGACACTAAAACTTCTGATTTCCAACCCAATGAGCCCCTCCAAAGTTGATATGACCACCCCTTCCATAATAAGAGGCACCAGAACTTCTGATTGCCAATTCAATGAGTAACCCCCAAAGTTTATATGACCACCCCTTCCATAATAACCTTAATAATGGGCAACTTGTATAGCTTATAGCCCTTGCCCTGGGGGTTGTTATCCTCAAAGACATGATTACTGAACCTTTCAACAACACTGAACAAAATGGCCATCTCAAAATTTTGACTGGATGTGCTTGGGGAAATGATGGGCAGGAGGGGATTCCCTCCAATCACATTTGACTATTAAAAGGGGACTAGAACTTTCAATTTCCACTCAAATGAGCCCATTTCAAAATTTCTACAAAGACTCCTTCTATACAAAGAGCCCTGGTCTGAAACAAAAAAAAATTATAATACATTGTTCAAACATTGTTCTTTACTTAGGTAGCACTATGATCAGTATTATTTGGCATTGTGAACCAATCACTGACAAAAATTAAGTATAAAAATCTATGGAAACCCACAAAATTAGGGAATTTTGTACATTGTCAAGAACTACATCTAGGCAATAGGGGGGGGGGGGGGGGGTAGGGATTAACAAATGTAAACTGGAAGCAAATCTAAAAATATAATAAACACAAATTTTGAAAAGAAAAAAAAAACATTTTATTATACTTCTTAGTTTAGAAAAGGACACAAATTTACCCCCAATGGCTTAAAATCCAACTCAAACCATTGGAATCCATTAAATCATGTTTTAAAACCTAGAATCAAGGAAAAGTAGACTCTAACCAAAATTTAAGAAAAACATTTATTATCTAAAGTTATGACAGGTCTTCTATACAATTTTCAAGCCTTAGGAATAATTAGGAAGTAGAAATAGGGGTAATGTTATGTTACAAGAAATAAATTATATAGAAAAAAATACAATATTCAATCCTCTTTTCAAACGTAATAATCAATACTGCAGTGGAATCCCAGCCCCCCCCCCTTTGATGGGACTGAATATAACCTTAGACTAAATACAAAGGTTTGCTGATTTTGCTTTTTTTTTTTTTATTGGCTTTATCTGGTATTATAAATGAACTGTTGATGAAAAATAACCAACAAAACCAGCAAATTTGTGTGTATAACCAAGGGTTAGATGTTGCACCATTAGCAGGTGAGGGCACAATTACAACAGTGATAATTATATTTGGAGATATTACTGAATATGAAATTGAATAATATAATTATTTTTTCTATCTGATTTTTGTGTCTTTAAACTGAATTTGAACAAGATGTGTGCTTATAAACACACATCTTTCTGTGGCATTATTTGGGCTTTGAATTCATTACAGGAAGTTTCATTTTCTAAACTTAACTAGCCTGCTTTCCAAGATAGCAAATAGCATAGGGTAAATTTACATAGCAAGACAGAAATCAGATAGAAAATAAACAGCCTTCCAAATACTGCCATTGTAATTGTATCCCAGGCTTCTTAATAGGGTTGGATACCTCCCTAGGATATATAATTCTTTTTTTTAAATCAGTGATTTTGTCAATTATAAGCTAATTGTGGTAAAATTCTAGATGAGAGATACTTTTACTATTTAGGAAAATAGTTGTGTCATGAGAATAAAACTTTCAGGAATGAATACAGTCTAGATGAGTTGTTTTCTGCTCATATCTTTGCTCTTCCTCTATTTTTAAGGCTTAGAAAATTGGATAAAAGATAAGCCCTGTACCAGCCTTAAACTTTAGATAAAATGTGTTTTTCTTGAAACCCTAACAAATCAGGATTTAGCTGAGCTATGACTAGGCCCTGGAAACAATCCTAGAAGTTTTATTTGCACAGATCAACTCCTTTCTAAGTGAGTAGCATAAATAGCCTCCTATCTAGAAATTTATTCTAACTGTTGAGGAGAAGTAAGCACAATAAAACAATACAAACCAAAAAATCAACAAACTCTAGTATATGGTCCAGGGCTGTGTAATACTCTTTTGGATGTCCTCTTATGAACATAACACTATAAGTAATACCATCCAATTCATGACATATTCCTAATATTAGGCTGTGGAAAAAGGGCCTAGATTAGGCCCTGGAAACATGCCTTGAAGTTTTATTCACCCAGCACAACTCCTTTCAAAGCAAGTAGCCTAAATAGCCTCTTATCTAGAAATGTATTCTAACTGTTGATGAGAAGAAAACATAATAAAACAATACAAACCACAAAATCAACAAACTCTAGCATAGGTCTAGGGCTGTAATACTCTTGTGGATGTCCTCTTGTGAACTTAACAATATAAATAATACCATCCAATGCAATGCTTATTCCTAATATATTGGTTGCTACCAAGACCATGGTATCCCAGCCTCTCCCCTCTCCCTAATGAGGCCATATAGAGCCCTAAGCTAGTTTTTATACATTAAAAACTTTGGAGGAGCAAGGACATATAGGGGGGGGGGAGGTAGTTGCCCTTCAATAACTTTTGACTCTTAAAAGGGGCACTAGAACTTCTGATTTCTAATCCAATGAGCCCCCTCCAAAGTTTATATGACCACACCTTCCATAATAACCTTAATAATTGGCAAAGAATGGCCTATTGCTTATAGCCTTTTCCCAGAGGGCTGAGGGAGGTCATCATCATCAAAGACATAATTAATGAACTTTTCAACTATGCTGAATAAAATGGCCATCTCAAAGTTTCAAGGCATACTGGATGCATTTGGAGAAATCAGAAATGATGGTCATGGGGGGGGAGGTCCCTCCAATCACTTTTGACTATTAAAAAGATGACCAGAACTTTCAATTTCTACTCAAATGAGTCTTTTCTTAAGTTTCTAAAACAACTCCTTCTATACAAAGTGCCCTGGTCTGAACCCCCCCCCCCCACAAAAAAATATAGGCCTATGAAATACATTGTGCCAACATTGTTCTTTACTTATACAGCACTATTGTGTCAGATTCCACCAGATGGCTAATTTGACAGTGTATGTATATACAAATCTTTAAATTAGCCAACCATCCAACCAGTATTTCAAGCCTAGGAGTCTAGCTAGACAAAAGGAAACATTAAGAAAACAATTCTTACTCCATAATATGTAGAATAATCCTATTTAACACATTTTGCAGGAGGAGAGCCTTTATCTTCACTTCTTTTTCTAGTTTTTCTAAGAAATTCATGAACTTCCTAGAGCCCAGGCCCATAGGCTATATTTGCAGAATATATACCCCTACCCCCCTAATGTGTAAATATATACCTAGAATTGCATCCTCAATCTAAATATAACATCTATTTGCATCAAAAATGAACTTTACTCTCATATTAGCCATGTGGTGGATGTCTGCTAGGCAGCACTTAGGCCTAGGCAGATCTAAGCTAGCTTTTATACACTAAAAACTTTCTAGTTGTGATTTCAGTCATTAAATATTTGGAAAGAGCATTGATTGGAGAAATGAACAGTATATTATTTAATCTTTTACTTTATCTGATTTGTCTTCATAATTTCAGTAGCCTAGCCTACTTTAGGCCAGTTAGCCTAAGCTTGTCCAAATTCTAACAGAGATATAAAAACATCAAATGTAACCAGCTCTTAAAAAAATTGATTTTTATATTCACATTTAATAACAAAAAGCATGTCTCACCTTCTGGCAGAAAATGTTGAACTTTTCACAGATGTATAATCCAACAAATGTCATCACAAAATGTATGAACGTCAGGGTTACATTAGGGAACCCGATTTCTTTATAAATCCATTTGTTTATCAGAATGACAGTGATTGAACAGACTATGTTGCTTATTATAGCAATACTTTTCCGTATATTTGACTGATCCATTGAGAAGCAATTCCGAAAATTCAAATTTTCTGCCTCTAAATTATTATATAGTTCAGTTTACTAAATTCAGCAAAACGACTTTTCATTTGTTATCCCTGAAGTTTTTTGAAAATACGGCTCGCTTGGCAGTCGTATAAGTTCTAACTGCCCAGAAATTTTTCTGAACAGATTTGTTTTTGGACAGAAAAAAAATCTGGGAATTCCGGATTTTCAAACCGGAACAAAGTTTTCACTGTCCAGATAGTTTTTCTGGATAGATTTTTGTTCTGGCCATCGGAAAAATTGGCTTGAGATTCAAAATGGATCACAAGGCTACAACAGTTTTGTTATTGTGCTTACTTAGAAGGAGAAAGAAGAGAAAACGCTTACATGCCTCAAAGACTACGAGAAAACGAAAATTTTGGGTCACAGACTTTGAAAATGAGAAGTGAAAATGGTGTTTCAAACTTACTAATCAATAACCTGCTTTTGACGGATGCAAATTGGTTTCATGACTATTTCAGAATGTCACCTAAGCAATTTGATTACCTGCTTGCTCTGGTTGCACCATATATTGCAAGACAAAATACAAACTTCAGAACAGCTATTTCTCCTAAAGAAAGGCTTGAAGTGACATTAAGATGTCTTGCAGCTGGTGGTACACAGAGAAACCACAGCTTCACACATTACCTTGGAAGGCTGACTACCAACCAAATTATATGGAACACTACGGATGCAATCTGCCAAGTGCTGTCCCCATTATTTCTACGATTTTCAGTGAGAAATCTGACGGGAAGGGAATTTCCCATGAGTTTGCAGTGAAATGGAACTTCCCCACAGTGTTGGAGCTATTGATGGGATGCACATTAGAATCCAGGCTCCACCAAACTCGGGTTCACAATATTTCAATTACAAGCAGTTCCACTATATAGTCTTGATGGCTGTGTACGATGCTAACGATCGGTTTTTCTATGTTGACGTAGGCAGTTATGGTCGGCAAAGTGACGGCTCTGTGGTTGGCAATTCAACTCTTGGTAAGAAAGTGATTGACTGTACTTGAGATCTTCCAGGCAGTGATACAATTGATACAGGAAGTGCCACCTACTTACCATATGTGATTGTTGGAGATGCAGCTTTTCCCTTGAAAACAAAATTATTAAGACGCTATCCTGGTGATCACCTTTCAGTGCCAGAGGAAATTTTTATTTACAGGCTTTCTCGTGCTCTAAGGACAATAGGAAATTCATTTGGAATTTTTGTTCCAATTTTGTTCAAAAAAAAGTTATGAAAAATACAATAATTATTTGGGGGTTCTACCAAAAATTCTGAATTGTGAACTGGAATGTAGTAAAGAACGACCTCTAGTCCAAAAGAGCTGAACATTAAGGCTCATATTATTCATATTATCTTCTTTATTTTAGCTAGGAGGTAACTAAAACGAGTATATATTTTAAATATAAAATATATTGCTTTAAAGTCATTATATTAAAAATTCCCTCCAACGGAGAATTGAACCCCGGTCCCCAGCGTGAAAAGCGAGTTTGCTTATTGTAGCACCATCGGAGACTTACCAAAAGTAAGTTACATATAAAACATGATAATAAATTCGTTGATGCACTTAAAACAGTCATATAAGTAATCGTTCTAGTTAATCCGGGTTTCAGCAGTAACTATCTATAGTATAGAACGAACTCTAGTCCTTACTAACTGAAATGTTTAATATAAAGTGTGACACAAGCATCATGGTTACAGCTGTATCTGCAGCCCATTCAAAGGTGAACTGCAGCCCATAGTAACAGCCATAGTAACAGGCCGTTGAAAAAAAGGTCTGATGAAAAAATTGCAATCTGACACTCACTTAAGAATAGTAATATGGGTTGTAGCGGTAGCTAGCAACTAAGTAAGAGACGATCACGTCCCATAGTAAAAAATGAAATAGGTCGTAACTCCTAAAACTAGAATCAGATTGCAAAAACGAAGTACACTATTAGAATTGCCTTTTCCAAAATCCCCATATAGGATACTTATAGTCCCTTGGCTTGGACAACAAGGGAAATATACTGGCATGAAAATCAAGAAAAGTGGCTAACCTGTCCAGGTCAAGTTAGAAAATTAATAAAATTTTAAGAAGCAGGTGTGCGTCAAATGTAACCAATTTTCACGTAATTGATTTTCTCCTGTATGTGGATTATCACAGCAATAGGTAAACAATATCCTATTACGTAACATACAAGTGTACGTATGTAGCACCCCATGTTTGTGCTACCCTCAGTTACAACCGCCACTTGAAAGGTGGACCCTGACCTCTAACGAGTCATGTGAGAATGCGTCATCTTTAACACAGGTAAACATTACCTATTACATAACAACTAAAGAAATCTTGAACATATCTTGAAGAAAAATGTCTTAAAAACATCTTGAAATTTCTTGAAACATCTTAAAAAATATCTTGTTTGGATGAACTGGATGCTAGGGCCCCGTTGGAATTGGTTGATATAGGGTTCGGTGGAATTGAATGCAAGGGCCCCGGTAGAATTGGATGCTAGGGGCCCCGTTCAAATTGACTGCTAGGAACTCCCCGTTGGAATTGGTTGCAAGGGCAACCGATTGAATTGATTGCTAGGGGATCAGTGGAATTGGATACTAGCCCCCCTCCCTCGTGGAATCGACTGCTTGGGGCTCTGTTGGAATTGGTTGCTAGGGCTTTCCGTTGGAGTTGACTGTTAGGGGCCTCCGTTGGAATTGGTTACTAGGGGCCCCGTTCGAATTAACTGCCAGCCCCTCCCCCCTGTTGGAATTGGGTGCTAGGGCCCCTGATTGAATTGATTGCTAGGGGCTCAGTGGAATTGGGTGCTAGGGCCCGGGTTTAGTTGGTTGCAAGGGAATCCCCCCATGGAAAAGCTTGCTAGGGATCCAGTGGAATTGCTCGCTAAAACCTCCGCTAGATTGAAAGCTAGGGCCCCTGTTGGAATTGACTGCTAGGGCCCCCAGTAAACTTAGAAACTAGGGGTCCCCAGTGGTTAGGTTAGGGGCCCCGTTGAAATTGGATGCTAGCCTTCCGTTGGAATTGGCTTCTAGCCCCAATAGTTTTTTATTAACAAAATGTTTTACAATTAAAGTTTCTGTTTCTTTATGTTTCAACGCAATACATAGGCAAAGAGAGTGAGAAAGTCGAAAATGCATAAAAATACATAGATTCAGATATACACACCGGCAATGGCCGGTAGTAGGAGAAGCAAACATCAGCCCAGACACATAGACAGAGAGAGTGAGAGACGTAAAAACACATACAAATATATGGATTCAGACATACAAACCAACAAAGACAGGCATTGAGATAAACAAACACCCGCCCAGACACACAAACAAAGGAAGTGGGAGAGACAAAAAACACATATTAATAAATAGATTCAGACATACAAACCGTCAAAGACAGGCACTGAGATAAGCAAACACCCGCCCAGACACACATGCAATGGAAGTGAGAGAGACAAAAATACATACAAATACATAGATTGAGACATACAAACCGACAAAGACAGGCACTGGGACAAGCAAAGACCCACCCAGACACACATGCAAAGAGAGTGATAGTATAGATTCAGACGTACAAACCGACCAAGAAACGCAACGGGAGAAGCAAACACCCACCCAGATACAGAGGCAAAGAAAATGAGAGATACAAAAAACGTATGCAAAATTTTTTACAATTAAAGTTTCTGTTTCTTTATGTTTCAACGTTTAGAGTTTAGATTCAAAGCAATCACGGGCACCGCTAAGTTTCGTTTTAAATAACATATCTTTCTATAAATTTGCTAAATCAATATTTTAAGCCTATTTTGTTTTTATCGGCTTAGAATGCTGCTGCTAAAAGATTAATTGTACGTTACGTTAAATAAAACCTACTTTAAGGTTTGATAAGAAGTACCAAGTAGTAAGCCTGTATAAGGTTTCAATTACACATAGAATTACACAAGAATATATGTGCAGTTTTACACCTACACACCTTACCAGGTGCAGTCACCTATTACTACGAACGGTACGTGTCTTACCAGACGGGTTTCTGAGGCAACGAGACTAAGAGAGACCAAAACTCATAGAAATACATAGATTAAGATATGCAAACTGACAATGACAGGCACTGGGACAAGCAAACACCCGCCCTGACACATAGGCAAAGAGAGTGAGAGTATGGATTCAGACGTAAAAACCGACAATGACAGACACTGAGAGAGAGAGGCAAACACCCATCCAGATACAAAGGCAAAGAGAGTGAGAGTCAAAAATGCATAAAAATACATAGATTCAGACATACAAACCGACAATGACAGGTACGGGGAGAAGCAAACATCCGCCCAGACACATAGGTAGGGAGAGTGAGAGAGATAAAAACGCATACAAATATAAGGATTAAGACATACAAACCAACAAAAACAGGCACTGAGATAAGTAAACACCCACCCAGACACAGGCAAAGAGAGTGAGAGAGACTAAAACAAATACAAGTCTATAGATTCAGACATACAAATCGAGAAAGACAGGTAGTGAGATAAGCAAACACCCGCCCCGACACACAAGCAATGGAAGTGAGAGAGACAAAAAACACATACAAATACAAAGATTAAGACATACAAACAGACAAAGACAGACTCTGAGAGAAGAAAATACCCACCCAGATTCACAAGCAATGGAAGTGAGAGAGACAAAAAACACATACAAATACAAAGATTAAGACATACAAACAGACAAAGACAGACTCTGAGAGAAGCAAACACCCACCCAGATTCACAAGCAATGAGAGTGACAGTATGGATTCAGATATAAAAATTGATAATGACAGACACTGAGAGAGAGGCAAACACCCATCCAGATACACAGGCAAAGAGAGTGAGAGAATAAAAAATGTATAAAAATACATATATTCAAACATATAAACCGACAAAGACAGGTAGTGGGAGAAGCAAACATCCTCCCAGACACATAGGTAGAGAGAGTGAGAGAAATAAAAACACATACAAATATATAGATTAAGACATACAAACCAACAAAAATAGGCACTGAGACAAGCAAACACCCGCAAAGACACACACAAGCAAAGGAAGTGAGAGAGACAAAAACACATACAAATATATAGATTCAGACATACAAACTGTCAAAGACAGGCACTGAGATAAGCAAACACCCGCTCAGACACACAAGCAATGGAAGTTAGAGAGACAAAAACACATACAATTACATAGATTAAGACATGCAAACCGACAAAGACAGGCAGTAGGACAGGCAAACACCTGCCTAGACACACAAGCAAAGAGAGTGAGAGACAAAAACACATACAAACATAAAGATTCAGACGTAAAAACCAACGAAGACAGGCGCTGGGATAGGCAAACCCCTGCCCAGACACATAGGCAAAGAGAGTGAGAGTATAGATTCAGGTGTACAAACTGACAAAGACACACATTGGGAGAAGCAAACACCCAACCAGATACACCGGCAAAGAGAGTGAGAGAGACACAAACAAACAAATACATAGATTAAGAGATAAAAACTGACAATGACCGGCACTGGGACAAGAAAACATCCGCCCAGACACAACGGCAAAGAGAATGAGAGTATAGATTCAGACGTAAAAACCGACAAAGATAGACACTGAGAGAAGCAAACACCCACCTAGATTCATAAGCAAAGAGAGTGAGAGTATGGATTCAGAAGTAAAACCGACAAAGACAGACACTGAGAGAAGCAAACATCCGCCCAGACACATAGGCAAAAAGAGTGAGAGATATAAAAAAACACGCAAATATATAGATTCAGACATACAAGCCGACAAAGAAAGACACTGAGAGAAGCAAACACCCATCCAGATTCACAAGCAATGAGAGTCAGAGTATGAATTCAGACGTAAAAAGCGACAATGACAAACACTGAGAGAGAGGCAAACACCCACCCAGATACACTGGCAAGTAGAGTGAGAGAGTCAAAAATGTATAAAAATACATAGATTCAGACATACACACCGACAATGACAGGTAGTGGGAGAAACAAACATCAGCCCAGACACATAGACAGAGAGAGTGAGAGAGATAAAAGCACATACAAATATATAGATTCAGACATACAAACCAACAAAGACAGGCATTGAGATAAACAAACACCGCCCAGACACACAAGCAATGGAAGTGAGAGAGACAAAAACACATATTAATATATAGATTCAGACATACAAACCGTCAAAGACAGGTACTAGATAAGCAAACACCTGCCCAGACACACAAGCAATGGAAGTGAGAGAGACAAAAACACCTACAAATACATAGATTGAGACATACAAACCGACAAAGACAGGCACTGGGACAAGCAAACACCTACTCAGACACACAGGCAAAGAGAGTGATAGTAGATTCAGACGCACAAACCGACCAAGAAACGCACTGGGAGAAGCAAACAGCCCACCCAGATACAGAGGCAAAGAAAGTGAGAGATACAAAAAACGTATGCAAATACATAGATTAAGACATACAAACCGACAAAGACAGGCGCTGAGAGAAGAAAACATCCGCCCAGACACACAGGTAAAGAGAGTGAGAGAGATAAAAACACATACAAATACATAGATTAAGACATATAAACTGACAAAGACAGGCACTGGGATAAGCAAACACCCGCCCAAACATACAAGCAAAAAGAGTGAGATATAAAAAAACACGCAAATATATAGATTCAGACATTCAAACCGACAAAAACAGGCACTGAGATAAGCAAACAGCCGCCAAGACACATAACCAAGGAGAGTGAGAGAGACAAAAACACATACAAACATATAGATTCAGACGTAAAAACCAACAAAGACAGGCACTGGGACAAGCAAACACCTGCCCAATCAAAGACAGGCACTGGGATAAGTAAACAGCACCCCAGACACACATGCAAAGATGGTGAGAGTATAGATTTAGATGTACAGACCGACAAAGACAGGCACGGGGAGAAGCAAACAGACTGGTTTCTGAGACAACACCTATTTTCTGGGCCAATGACCCTATGCATCATTACGTTGAATTTAGGTTAGATCAATTATAGATGGCAGCACACCCGCTCAGACACACAGTCATAGTGAGATCGATATGCAAAAAGTTGGGTTAATCTAGATTCACTTAGAATTGCACGCCAAACTTTTTGCTTGTATGTCTGGGCGAGTGTTTGGTTTCTATGTCCGAATCTATATATTTGCATATGTTTTTTTTATCTCTCACTTTCTTTGCCTCTGTATCTGGGTGGGTGTTTGCTTCTCCCAGTGCGTGTCTTTGTCGGTTTGTACGTCTTAATCTATACTCTCACTCTCTTTGCCTGTGTGTCTGGGTGGATGTTTGCTTGTCCCTGTGGCTGTCTTTGTCGGTTTGTATGTCTGAATCTATGTATTTGTACGTGTTTTTGTCTCTCTCACTTCCATTGCTTGTGTGTCTGGGCGGGTGTTTGCGTATCTTAGTGCCTGTCTTTGACGGTTTGTATGTCTGAATCTATATATTCGTATGTGTTTTTGTTTCTCTCACTTCCTTTGTTTGTGTGTCTGGGCGGGTGTTTGCTTATCTCAATGCCTGTCTTTGTTAGTTTTTATGTCTAAATCTATATATTTGTGTGTGTTTTTATCTCTCTCTCTCTCTGTCTATGTGTCTGGGTGGATGTTTGCTTTTCCCAGTACCTGTCATTGTCAGTTTATATTGTAACGGGATCAAAATTCAAAAACCTCAAACCTTCCAAGTTAAAAGTTACCCATGTAAAATAGAATCACTTAAAATATGAACCTAAAAATTCAAGTAACCCAGAGATTGAATATGGCAAAAATCGTGCAATTTAAATAATAGCAAAAAAATGTATCTTAACCAGATAAACTTTGTGTAACTTTTTCTACAACAATAGTCACGATAAATACAGAATATTTTCGTGTATTCAAGCCATATTATTATAAAACTAAGTTTAAAGTGAGTAATTCAATGTAATCAGAGTGTATTGTCACCCAACAATAGCCATAAGAAGTACAAAGTAATTTCGCGTAATCAAGCCATATTATTCTAAAACTAAGTTTAGAGTAAGCGTTTCAGTGTAATCAGGGTGTATTGTCACCCAACAATAGCCATAAGAAATACCAAGTAATTTCAATTAATCAAACCATATTATTCTAAAACTAAGCTCAGAGTAAGTGTTTCAATGTAATGAGGTTGTATTGTCACCCAACAATAGCCATAAGAATTACAAATTAACTTCGCTATATTGTTCTGAAACTAAGTTTAGAGTAACCATTTCAATGTAATCAAGTCGCATTATCACACAACAATAGCCACAAGTAATACAAAGTAATTTCATGTATTCTAGTTACATTATTCTGAAACTAAGATTAGATTAGGAGTTACAATGAAATCAGGTTGTATTGTCCCAAAAATTCCAAAGTGAAAATTTCAGAGCTATAAATTGTACGAAAGTTGAAGCAGCCAATTGGTGTATTCCCTGTCCAATAAGAATATAGGACACACGATTTGACCAATAGGTCAAGTATAACATACTTTTTAGCACTGCCTTAATGTAACCTCAGGCGAAATTCGATAGTATAGTTAGTTAGAACATGGCAATTTCGCGCCAGTCTAGAGCAGTCAAGAGTAGTCTAGAGGAGTTTTCGGATAGTTCTTGACCAGACATATGTAAGTTTAGAGTGAATCTATTACCAAACCATTATCAATTTTTGACTATGTTATGCGAGTCCTTTACTATGTTTAAATAAAATTTGGACTTGAATTTTAAGTAGACTCGTGTTAGAATATATCTCTCACTGTGTAATTTTACCACAGTGCCCACGTCAGTAAATTGAAGTGTAGTTAATTCGTTATTCCTGAACGAGCCTTGTATTGAAAATGTGAGTAAAAATAAATACATGATTTTCTTATTTTTGTCTCTTCATGTTAGTACTTCTCAGAATAAGTATTTCTTGTGTCTCCAACCGTTCCCTAAGGAATCTGAATCTATATGATCTGATTTAGATTCAGTAATGGTCACAGACATATGCTCCCCATCTGACCCTCTGTCTTAATCCCCCGTCAGATGAAGTTCCCACTCAAGCTATAAAATAAACCCACTTAATATCACCCTAAAGGCAAAATCCCCCCCCCCCCCTCCAATTGAATAGAACTAACAATCCCCCATTTGAGTATGTCTGAATCTATGTATTTTCATGCATTTTTGACTCTCTCACTCTCTTTGCCAGTGTATCTGGGTTGTGTTTGCCTGTCTCTCAGTGTCTGTCATTGTCGGTTTTTACGTCTGAATCCACACTCTGACTCTCATTGCTTGTGAATCTGTGTGGGTGCTTGCTTCTCTCAGTGTCTGTCTTTGTCGGTTTGTATGTCTGAATCTATATATTTGCGTTTTTTTTTATATCTCTCACTCTCTTTGCCTATGTGTCTGGGCAGATGTTTGCTTCTCTCGGTGTCTGTCTTTGTCGGTTTTTACCTCTGAATCCATGCTCTCACTCTCTTTGCTTGTGAATTTAGGTGGGTGTTTGCTTCTCTCAGTGTCTGTCTTTGTCGGTTTTTACGTCTGAATCTATACTCTCACTTTCTTTGCCGTTGTGCCTGGGCGGATGTTGGCTTTTCCCAGTGCCTGTCATTGTCGGTTTGTGTCTCTTAGTCTATGTATTTGTATGTGTTTTTGTCTCTCTCACTCTTTGCCCGTGTATCGGGGTGGGTGTTTGCTTCTCCCAATGTTTGTCTTTGTCGGTTTGTACGCCTGAATCTATACTCTCACTCTCTTTGCCTATGTGTCTGGGCAGGTATTTGCCTATCCCAGCGCCTGTCTTCGTCATTTTTTTGTCTGAATCTATATGTTTGTATGTGTTTTTGTCTCTCTCTCTCTCTCTTTGCTTGTGTGTCTGGGCAGATGTTTGCTTGTCCCAGTGCCTGTCTTTGTTGGTTTTTACGTCTTAATCTGTGTGTTTGTATGTGTTTTTGTCTCTCTCTCTTTGCTTGTGTGTCTGGGCGGGTGTTTGCCTATCCTACTGCCTGTCTTTGTCGGTTTGCATGTCTTATTCTATGTATTTGTATGTGTTTTTGTCTCTCTCACTTCCATTGCTTGTGTGTCTGGGCGGGTGTTTGCTTATCTCAGTGCCTGTCTTTGACGGTTTGTATGTCTGAATGCATATATTTGTATGTGTTTTTGTCTCTCTCACCTCCTTTGCTTGTGTTCGTCTGGGCAGGTGTTTGCTTGTCTCAGTGCCTGTCTTTGTTGGTTTGTATGTCTTAATCTATATATTTGTATGTGTTTTTATTTCTCTTACTATCTCTACCTATGTTTCTGGGCGGATGTTTGCTTCTCCCAGTACCTGTCATTGTCGGTTTGAATGTCTGAATCTATGTATTTTTATGCATTTTTGACTCTCTCACTCTCTTTGCCTGTGTATCTGGATGGGTGTTTGCCTCTCTTGCAGTGTCTGTAATTGTCAGTTTTTATGTCTAAATCCATACTCTCACTCTCATTGCTTGTGAATCTGGGTGGGTGTTTACTTCTCTCAGTGTCTGTCTTTGTCGGTTTGTATGTCTTATTCTATGTATTTGTATGTGTTTTTTGTCTCTCTCACTTCCATTGCTTGTGAATCTGGGTGGGTGTTTGCTTCTCACAGAGTCTGTATTTGTCGGTTTGTATGTCTTAATCTATGTATTTGTATGTGTTTTTGTAGCTCTCACTTCCACTGCCTGTGTGTCTGGGTGGGTGTTTTCTTATCTCACTGCCTGTCTTTCTCGGTTTGTATGTCTGAATCTATAGAGTTGTATTTGTTTTAGTCTGTCTCACTCTCTTTACCTGTGTCTGGGTGGGTGTTTGCTTATCTCCGTGCCTGTCTTTGTTTGTTTGTAAGTCTTAATCTATATATTTGTATGTGGTTTTATCTCTCTCACTCTCTCTACCTATGTATCTGGGTGGGTGTTTGCTTCTCCCTGTACCTGTCATTGTCGGTTTTTATATCTGAATCTATGTATTTTTATGCATTTTTGACTCTCACTCTCTTTGCCTGTGTATCTGGATGGGTGTTTGCCTCTCTTGCAGTGTCTGTCATTGTTGATTTTTACGTCTTAATCCATACTCTCACTATCTTTGCCTATGTGTCTGGGCGGGTGTTTGCTTGTTCCAGTGCTTGTCTTTGTCGGTTTGCATGTCTGAATCTATATAGTTGTATTTGTTTTAGTCTCTCTCTCAGTCTCTTTAATTTTGTGTCTGGTCGTGTGTTTGCTTGTCCCAGTGCCTGTCATTGTCGGTTTGCATGTTTTAATCTATGTATTTCTATGTGTTTAGGTCTCTCTTAGTCTCTCTGCCTATGTGTCTGGGCGTGTGTTTACTTCTTCCCATGCCTGTCTTTGTCGGTTCGTTTGTCTGAATCTATGTATATGGTTGTGTTTTTGTCTTTCTCTCTTTAGCGTACCCTAGAAATAATGGAAATATAACAAAGTAATAGATATCATAATTTTAATGAAATAATGACATATATGATATTAATATAAATATATGGTAGATACATTATTATACATTATTAATAGCAATGATCAACTTTGGACATTTTGAATCTGTTCCATAAAATAGTTCTTCATGTTCTCTCTTGATATTGTAGCTATTGTCTTCTCTTAACTCGTAATCGGTAGAATAATCATTGTTCCATTTTGAGTCATGCACAATATTTACTGGTGTGTCTCCGAAAGGTTCAATAGGCGTTTCGTCTGTGTTATTATTTGATTCATTGACTGTTTGATTAATGGCACTTTGTTTTTCATCGATTCATCTTTATATTCCTTAGTGATATTTTCTACTAATGCCCTTTTTATTTTTCCGGCAATTTCACTGTCTATTACAACATCATTTTCACAAAGGTAACAGTTCCGTCACGTAGACAAGATATGGTTTATGATATTAGTAGAAGAGTAGGCCTTTCTTTCTGGCTTTGCTTTCTTTTGAATGCTAATATCTAAAAGATGACGATAGGTTCTATCAACAGGTAGCATGTTACCGGAAGCAATAGCAAGAAGATACCCCTCTTCATCCACTATTATTTTTATGTTAGCGTTCTCTTTGAGTGCAATCATCTCCGGAGATCTCAATCTCGCATATCCACCATTTGTACAATGGAATTTTTTGTACTCAAAATAAATTAAATTCCTTACTGTCATGACAATGCATGCATACGTTTCCGATAGTGCTACCACTTGTACTTATTTCATAGTTTAAATACTTCTCCTTGTCAGCATTCAATGCTACAATAACACTATCGTGTGAACACACTTACTTAAAATGCTTCATCTTCACTTTCTTAGAAATATTAGTTATGTGTTTATCGTTCCACTGCGTAAAAAATATTGATTTAATACATGCAGTAAACTAGGTAGTGTCGATAACCGACCATAGAGTACCAGTGGGAAAGCCGCATTGTGTCTATGAGCTAGGTTAGAGTACAATTGTTAGAGCCGTAAGCATATTTCATGTCATTTTAAGATACATAAAAAAAAGTTGAATAATTTGGAAGTAAAAAACAATTAGTCCAATAAAAAAAGTGCTAGGCTACTACAAACAATATTTTTCTAATAGTAAAAGTCACGACAAAAATTTCTATATCATTCTCATTTTGAATTTGGAAAATATTAAATGTGATTTTTTTTTTATGTTTTAAGTATGTTTAATGTCATTCTAATGGATGTAAAAAAAGTCGCAAAAAGGGGGAGGGGCCCAAAAAAGAGGGGAGGGGTCCCTTGGATGTTGGGGGTAGGGGACCTTTGGGCGTTGAGGTCCTTGTTGGTTAGGGTTATTGGTGGTTACAATCCTTGACGGTTCATACTCATAATCGTCTCAATACTTGATTTCCAAGGATTTTTAAGGATTGTTCTGAATTTTTTTATTAAAATTCTTTTCTTGCCATTTAAATCTCTATTAGTATCAACTTTTTAGTATACTAGAATTTTAGAGCATATTTTATAATGACAACACTGCTCAAGCGATACTTGTGTATTATGTAGAACACCTCGGAGAAGTAAAGCTAGGTCAATTCACAAGGTCATTTTATCATCGTTAAACATTTCCATAGATTGATGCTCTTCCAAATTTATAATTAATTCCCTGTGATTTAACAACCCCTTTGGGCTTACCTTAACTGGTAATTAGTTTAACCCTTTTTACAACCTTCATACAATCCGATCACCAAATAAGATCATTTTCACTCCTATTATTCAATCACCAATCAAGATCATTCATTTGCAGAGTTATGCTAGCATAATATCCTTTTCGCAAATATTTATCCTATTTGCTATCATTAAACCTACCGTCGAATGCTCAAGTTCAAGTTCAAGTTCCATTTATTTCCATAAATAACAATAACAAAAACAATATCCCAAAGGGCTCAATGGCCCGTTATTTGGGAAACGACACAGAATAAATGACTAATATTAAAACTTGGCATAAACAATACTAAACAGTGTTTAACTTATAAATCTATAAGGAAAAGAAGTCAACTCACCGACAGTCCACACGAAACAGCGACCCTCCTATCACCCGACAAAAAATAAATAAATCAAAAATGAAAAATTCTCTACATCATCGAGGATCCAACGCCAACAAAAAAAAAAAAAACAATACAACAACTATAAACTAATTACTATTTAGCTTTAATAAGAAACTTTTCATCTGTCTTTTAAAGGAGCCAAGTGTTTGTGACTGACGAATCTCAGCAGGAACCAAGTTCCAAGCACGTCCCACAGTCACGACCAGACCAAAGTCTGAACGAACCGAGGGAGTAGCCGGAATCATAACATCCTCCCTGTTTCGAACTGAGTAAAAATTTACTTCCCCTACTGGCTTAAGTAGTCCAGAAAAACAAAATGGGAGATCTCCGTGGAAGAATTGATATGCCAACGAAGCTAGAGATATAACATAAATATCTCTAATCTTAAGGAGATTAACAGGAGAGTGTGTAGTCGACTGGAGAACTGTTACCGCTTTCTCATGAAGAATATGAACAGGAGCAAGTACAGAAGAAAATGTAGACATCCACACAGACGAACAGTAACATATATAAGGGAAAATGAGAGAGAAATATAAAAGACGGAGTATAGGAAAAGGAAATAAACGCTTTAGTTTACGGATGATTCCAAGTCCACGGGAAATTTTCACTCTTATTACTTGAACGTGCAACTTAAACGATAAATTTTCATCCAAAAGAACTCCCAGGAATCGCACATATCGATCTGGGGGGCGACTTATGGAGCCTCTTGGTGTAGGAAGCTCAGTAATTGTGGGGCAGCTCACACCTGTACGGGAAAAAATAAGAAGGTACGATTTTTTTACATTTAAAGCTAGTTGATTTATGTCAAACCAATTGAGTATCTTTTCAGTCATTGCTTGAAGCTTTAGAATAAGGGATGACTCATCCGGAGCTGCAGCACCTAGAGTAGTGTCATCTGCAAATGATACCAGTTCTTCTCGACTATCAGATGTGGACGCCGACATAGTCTGAGAGTAACATTTGTGACACAATCCACAGCAGACATTGGGAATTGGGGTGTTTAGAAGTCGGTAGAGGTCGTTCACATATATCAGGAATAGGGTTGGCCCAAGAATAGAACCTTGGGGTACTCCGTATTCAATTGGAACTTCCTTGTCTGTATTTTCCATGGCAATAGATCTGTCAGTAAGGTATGAAGAGAGCCAAGACAATGCTTCCCCACGCACACCATGATGAGAAAGTTTACCAATGAGAATCTTGTGTGTAAGGCTGTCAAAAGCTTTCTTTACATCAAGAAAAATGGCTGCAGGAATAAGATTAGAGTCTAAAGATTGTCGTATAAACTGAAGAAGTTTATTACAAGCATGTTCTGTAGAGTACTTTGCGCGAAACCCAAACTGATGCTTATGGAAAAAAGATTTAGCTTCAAGAAACCTTACCAGACGTTTGAGCATTGGCCTTTCAAATATCTTAGAGAACACTGACAAAAGAGAGATCGGCCTATAATTCCCAGGATCCTCACGGTCACCTCCTTTAAAGAGAGCTATCACACGCGACAATTTAAGACGTTGAGGAAATACTCCTAGTTGAAATGACCTATTAATCAAATGGCAAAGTGGGGTGATAATCGACGGAAGGATATGTTTAATTACTTTAGCAGAAATTTTGTCAAAACCTGTTGAAGAATTCTTTAAGGACAAAACAATATTTGTAATTTCCTGCACTGTAACGTCCTCAAGAGCCATTGATTTCAAGCACGGGGGGCCTAGGAACTGCTTCCAAGTCTGAGACACCGAGCAGTGAGAAACACTATTAGCAGTTGATTTCCCTATCTCCGCGAAGAATTTGTTCATATGATGTCGTACTTGGCCTTTTTCTGTGATAAGTTGATCGTCTACCATAAGAGACTTAGGGAGACCTTCTAGTTTTTTCGATGGCCGACTAAATTCCTTAATCACGTCCCACGTCTTCTTTATATTTCTACCGCAATCATCAAATCTCTTAGTATAATACACTGTTTTTGTTCTCCGAATAATTGATTTCAGCATATTACGGTACAACTTAAATGCTTCTAATTTAGCATCACTTGGTCTGTTTTTGTACTCTTTCCAAAGGTTCTGCTTCCTATTTATTGACTTGAGGACTCCCGGTGTTAGCCAGGGAGCTATGGGTGTTGATCTTCTTGATCGAGGATTCCTTAAAGGAGCTTTTAGACAATAAGCCGCGAATTTTTCCTTAACAGTGTCATAAAACTGGCCAAATATATCGTTATAATTGCCCAAATTAATATTTTCTGGTAATGAAAAGTCCCATGAAGATGTACTCAGATCTTCTTTCAGTTTATCCAGCTCCACTGGTGAGCAACATAATCTCGGTGTATCTTGGGGGACTAATCTTTGTGGATTTTGGAGGATTGGAAACAAGGCTGCAACTGGCAAATGGTCGGAAGTATCAGAAAGCAGTACTTCATTCTTAATGGAGTGTAGTGATGAAAAAATATTGTCAATTAATGTTGCTGTCTGGTTAGAAATCCTTGTCGGTATGTTTATACAAGGAGCTAATCCATACGAAATTAGTAAAGACAAAAGATCAGAAGCCTGTCTAGATGACGGTTCCGCAAGGTCGATGTTAAAGTCGCCCATTAATACAACTTCGGATTTTTCAGAAAAAACTTTTCCAAGAACATCTTCTAATGTTTCCATAAATTGGGTTATAGACCCACTTGGAGAACGATATACTTCGCCTATTATTATCCTTTCCTTAGCGTTGATTGGGACTTCTATAAAAAGTGACTCAAATACCTTTTCATTATTTGTACATAAATCCTGTCTTAGTACAGCATGAAAATTATTTCGGATGTAAAATCCGAGTCCACCTTTTTGGGCCGTCTTGCGGTTAAGAAATATCGACATATAACCGGGAATATCCAAAAGCACCTGATTTTTCTCGCTCAAAAATGTTTCACAGAGACCGATAATTGCAGGGCACGAATTCCTACATAATAATTGAATATCATCAAACGAGCAATTTAGGCCCTGAACGTTTAGATGCACAACCGGGAGTGCATCAACCCACCGAGCTCCGGAGTCCCAAAATCTCAGCTCCTCCACAAACACACTATCAATAATATTCTCAAAATTTTCATATAAATTCATATTCGGGGCTTTACCAACCGGATTATTTATAATTTCATTAAAATTAACTCTCCCACATTCATAATCATTTAATTTCCCTAGTGTTATGTTAGCGTTAATCCCCAATAGAGAATTAGTCTCAACCATAATTACTTACCCATGCAGGTGACAGAGAGCCATGCTGTAGTCGCGTGAACACCAGTGACGTCAACCTCTTAATCCGAATTAAAAAGGCTATGACATGAACTTGATTATTTTGCTCTGAAACAAAAAAAAATAACAAGTAAAATAGCACAGGAAGGTGTAAATACTGAGGGTATAGAAACACAAATAAAAGGGAAAAATACAAAAAGACAAATAACATTAACGAACAGCACATTTTTTGAAGATATAGTATATTAAGCGGAAGCGAGCACTCACTAATAATCATGCGTCAGAATCGACATCAGAATTGACCGAGGGGAAAACTAGGGTAAGTGGGTCGTAGCATGCGTCATCAACCTTGATCCAGTTAGAACTAGAAGTCTTTTTAGATTCTAGCCATAACCTAGTCCCCTTTTGAACCACTTTGGTATGAGACACTTTATCGGAGGCAACTTTACAATTTCTTAAATTATAACCCGTACTCAAAAGTTCTTTCCGACGTTTAGCCAGCTCGAATGGAAGGTCAATACTGACGCTTTTCCCTGTATTTCTTAGATTACCAACACAAGCCATAATATTGTCCTTATGTCGAAGATTTAGAACAGATACAAGAATAGGGTCCGATGCCGGATGTGACTTTTGTTTCCTGGGACTTTTAGCCTTGCTTCTAAGTCTATAGATGGCCGTGAACTTAATATCCCTGTAGTTCCGTACCGACATTTCTGACAAAAAATCATTAACGGTTTCTTCAATATTTTCATTTTCCTTGTTAGGAATTCCATGGATAAGAAGATTCTTGCGTTTAACATACAATTCAGTTCTTAAAACCTGATTTTTAACTGCCACAAGAGCAGATTTCAAGCCAGTGTTCTCTTGTTTCAACGCTGCATTCTCCGTACGAAGATTTTCTACCAGTTGTTTTAAGTTGTCCATACGTTCATCAAAATACTTTTTCGTGAGAGACATCGCTAATTATATTGTATCGGTAATTAATATATCGCTAAATATACAGTACGCTCGCTTCTTTCCTCAACTCATCAAAATGACATTTCAAAAAAACTTACGGGCGTGGGCCCCTTTCTTCTAAAATCCAAATATAAGGGGCCCCAGAATCAACAGTGCAATAATTGAATTAAAACTGGATATCACAGTTGAGAACTAACACGAAGTAAAAATTATGTCTTGCCTTAACGAGCGCTAGTTCAGTACTCAAAGCTTGCCGAAAGCCGAAAGCTTGGCTGTTGACCATTTTACAGAAAAGTCCAATAAAGCTTTAAATACTTTATAAAAATGTCTCTTGTGGGTTTCAAATCTATTACGCATCTGCGCATATTCTTTGTATAGTTGATAGTAATTAATTCCCATATGCTATCATTAAACCTACCATTGAATGCTAATAGCCGAAAGCTTGGCTGTTAACCATTTTACAGAAAAATCCAATAAACCTTTGAGTACAAGAAAAATCACTCCTTATATTTGAATCCAATTACTAATCAAGTTATCGTATATGGAGTAGCCTCCGCTCTCTCGGATTGGCCCCCAAAAATGGGTGTTGCTTCAGAAACCCGTCTGGTAAGACATGTACTGTTCGTAGTAATAGGTGACTGCACCTGGTAAGGTGTGTAGGTGTGAAACTGCACATATATTATTGTGTAATTCCATGTGTAATTGAATCCTTATACAGGCTTACTACTGTCCACTCCTTATCAGTTATTTATTATCACTAAAAAGTAGCAAACACTGAACTAATCACTACAAATTGGAAAAATCATATTTTCACATGCAATTTTGTTAAAGAGATTATTTAGTTTAGGAAAAAATTAAAGAAAAAAAGGATTATTTCAGGGACAGGATATGCAAAGGTTAGATTATAAATGCTAATCATCGAGAAATAAAAGTGACTGTACATAAATATGTAAATTATTTTATTGCTTGGACTTTTGGTTAAAGAGATAACTAATATACGAAAAAAGGATGTAAATCATGCAAAAAAAATTTAACTCAGGGATGGATAAGAAAAGAAAAATTCAGCCAATAAATACTATAATCAGCAAAAATAGGTATAGAAAAAAGAAAAAAGAGAAATGACGTGGAAAGCAGGGGGATAATAAGGAAAAAAGGGAGCTCGATGGCTAAGATTAAAAGTTTATTATAATTTATAGCCCTCCTTTAATATATTAATAGCCTTCTAAATTAGCCCTGTATCTTATGGCTCTGCTTTACTTTAATCGTGAGACCATTACTACGATTCCAGCTACAATTGCAGCATAGTAAAAGACAACTTTGGTATTAACCAAAATTGTGAGAATTCACTGTAAATGAAACTGTCTAATGAAAGAAAATTTAAATTAACATTAAATTTTAAATTGTAACTTTTATTCAGATTTAGCTTAACGCCAACTTGTAATTATGAAAACAGTTTTTAGGGGAATTGAGGGAAAGACCCCGAAAACTCAAAACATCCCGTCAAATCCAATTAAAAATTAATGAAATTTCTATCGTCGACAGCAATGGTATACTCCCGCTTTCTCATTACAAATGATTTTAAATATTATTTTCAAAAGCAGTTTGTATAAATACGTTCTGAGGTCACATTTGCTGTACTTGACGTTAGACGAAAAAACGAAAAAAAAAAACGGAACGAGTGTGATTTTCAACCGGATTTTTCGTCTGTCTGAAAACGCCTTTTGGTTTCTTAAATGTTCTTTGTTTTTTTATTTTTTTAATACCAAAAAAATTCTACAATTTTACGACGTGTGTCCTTTAATTTGATTTTTTTTTTTGCTCTTTATGTGCTTCTGGAAAGTCGCAATAAGAGGAGAAATAAATGACATCAATTGAAACGAATGTATATAATAAAACGGCAGAATTTGATAATACGACGGTAAATAATTCCTAATTATTTACGAGCCATATTAAATAAAAAATTAATTCTGATTCAAGTTTATATAAAAATGGCATTATTAGTGCCAATTTTAAGTATCACATAAAACTTAAAAACTGCCACTTTCAAGCATCACTTTTGAAACGGAGATGGTTGAAATTTTAGTTTGTACCTTCTAAGACAGGTACTTTTAAGTGAGTTTGCTTATATATATATATATATATATATATATATATATATATTATATATATATATATATATATATATATATATATATATATATATATAATATATATATATATATATATATATATATATATATATATATATATATATATATATATATATATTATATATATATATATATATATATATATATATATATATATATATATATATATATATATATATATATATATATATATATATATATAAAATCGATTGGATACATTGATATAATGCCAGATGGAACTATACGGAAATAACACAACAAATCATTGCTTGTCAGGGGTTTGTAGAATGATAAACAAGAAAGTTTCTTCCTCTCACGAACAAACATTTCAATGATTTGAGAGAAGCAAAGAATATGATTCTGGCAACGATGTTAAACACCAAGAGGGACTAGCTCAACTTACATCTTACCCTCCAAAAATGAAAAAAAAATCTATATCTGAATCAAAAAAAGAATTGCCCCGGGTTGAAAGAATTGGCTTGGTTTAAAATTGCTCGGGACAAAAGATGCAAAAGGGTTGTGGTACCGATTGTGGTACAGGATTATGGAATAAAATTCAGAGTCAAACATGAATGCACTTCACTTGCTCCTATCCCATAGGATAATCGAATAAAGAACAGGCGTCAATGCTAACTGAAGATGAAACGTGAATATAAGGATCAAGAAAAAAGTTTGAGGAGGAATAAATATCAATACCAATACAGGGCAAGAGCGAGGCATGGGGCTGCCGGGTGAAGATTTGGAGGGAATAGGCTGTGACTGGTATTGGGAGAGAATGTCTCCTAGGGACCCTAGTTTGGCAGGTAAAGGGATCACGACTTGCCCAGCTGTTGTTTCTTGATGAGCCTAGCTATCTTTCAAGACTCTTCTGAGGGGTTCTTCATCAAGTGACTGCTCCCCCTGAAACGAACCCAAATACCCCTTAGAGTTGATAAGGCAGATCCGAAATTCCTTCCCAAGCTTTTCCAATCCAATACAAAATTCAACACCACCCGATTTTTCCAAAACCCGCTGTAGTTCATTTATTTTTACCTTTTGATCATCTCTGGTTGTCCCAAGGGGTCATTTCCTCCTTCATCCCCCTAAGATCCTTAGTCCTCTCGTAGTTTTCTAATTTTGCCAAAATCTTACTGTTCAGTCGTTGCAAATTTAATTTACAAATCTATATTTCTTTTTTACATTTGATTTCCAATTTTCTCTAATTTTTCAGTCATGCAAAATAAATAACCATCAAATGTGAATTGGACTCCAGTGTCCACCATCTTAGACTGAATTTCTCTATTGCTGTATCGTTTTACATTTTTTTTTCTCTTTTATTCTCTGTTTTTTAAGAAGAAATAAATAGATCATCGTCGAATGGGAACTGAATTCCAACATTGATTTTTTCATATATGACAAGATTTTCTCAAACTTTTCGCAGGAACATGCGCACTATAAATTTGTTTTTAATCTTTTGTGGCCCATTAGATGCCTCATCTTTGGTATATATTACTTGAAATTCCTTATTTTCTTAAAAGTTTCCCAAAAAATCATGAATTTCAGAAACATTTTCATTGGCAGCCGGAATTTGTACGTCTCATTTTTCTACACAAGTTGACCTGGTCGATCCCGCCTCTGCCTTTTTCCTACGGAATGCAAAGATTTCTCCCACCGTTATAAAAGTCATCTCTGCTTCCCTTTAGGGGTTTGCTTCGTCATTTCCGTATTCTTAACTCTCCCGCGGAATGTCGTGCCCTCCCTTGGTGTTACACAGAATTCTCTCGTGTTAACCTTAAATAGTTGGCCAACTGACATATTCAAGAGGAAGTTTGAACTAGGTCGAAAGCCAAAGAGAATAGGAGATTTATAAGGGTTGAATCATTGGCGATTTAACATGGGAAGATAGGGACTAAAAACCACTAGAGCCACTTACAATGTAGTGGCTGGTGAATTTATAAAGAAAAGTAGAAGCTCTCAAAGAAAATTGGATATTTAATGTGATTAATCTACAACGCAATAAAATTAAAGCTGAAATTTCTCATTAAGTTATAATTAATCATTTGTTTTTATTATTCAAAATTATTTTAAGTCAAAATCCATTTTGCACAAAGTAGGTCTAGGCTAGGGAAATCTTGGCAGGTTATTTAGGCTAGTTGAATTTAAGCTGGTAGGCCTACTGGGGACATAATTCTGCTTCTTTTACTCTCCCTTGTATTTCAAAGTATTTGAAAAGGCAAGCATGCGCCAGTTTTTGGTCAACCAAAGTCGTCAAACGTTTGATGGCATTGCTATTTTTATTTTTGACTTTAGCGCCGGTTTCCAGCCACATAAATTTCTATATTTCTTGATGAAAACTTAACTATATTGAATGTGGCTGAATCAGCAACTGGTAATTTTTGTGCGATTCTTAGAGAGGAGTGGCTTAACAATCAAAATTTTGCCAAAGAGCCAAATGACTGAACAATCAAAGTAGCAATCAAATAGCCGAGTCAATCAAATGGCTAAGTCAAAGGAGCGGCTGAACAATCAACATTTTGCCAAGGAGACAATCAAAGACCCAAAATTTTGATGGAAAGCATCAATAGCCAAGGAGACATATTAGACAGCCTTAGTGCTACTAGACTTCAAAATTTAATAATTTGGAGACCCAATGCCTTTGAAATCCTGAAGCCAGTTAACGATTTCACTAAGCAAAGAAAGCTGTTTAGTATTTTTTGGTAGACATTTGGCTTTACTCTAGGTACATTCTCTCTAAGCTTCAAAAGAATATGAATGCTTAAAATGGGATTGCAGCTGGGACTCGAAAGCGGCGTAGACATTCGAATATCCATCTACCCTGTCCAATGGATCTAACCCTGAATCATCAAGGAGATCCAGACACTCTCCTGCCATATTCGGAGAAGGAGCGTAGGTCCCTAAATATAATTTTGATATTGATGCATTTATTTAACTTCAACAACAATTTACATACAAAAATCACTATAATTCTCCCAAAACCAAACGGCTGACGTAAGATGAATCAGGTAAAAAATACAAACACATACACGCATATATATATATATATATAGATATATATATATATATATATATATATATATATATATATATATATATATATATATATATATATATATATATATATATAATATATATATATATATATATATATATATATATATATATATATATATATATATATGTATATATATATATATATATATATATATATATATATATATATATATATATATATATATATATATATATAAATATATATATATATATATATATATATATATATATATATATATATATATATATATAATATATATATATATATATATATATATATATATATATATATATATATATATATATATATATATATATATATATATATATATATATTTAAATTCAATATGATAAGAATAAAATAAAGAAAAAAAAAATAATAATGCTACAAGAAAAGCAACTACATACCATATTATGGGGTTACATTCACCAGCCAACAAAAAATTACAACTTAATTTACATCGAATCAAATCTCCTCCAAAACAAACAAAACTAAAATCCATGCTTACTTAATAATTTTTCTTTCAGTTTTCTTTAAAATCACTAAAACCTTCTATCTTTTTCGTTCCATTAATCAAAAAGTTCGTGGTAACGAACTGTAAGTAAGGAGGACCCGGCTCAATAGTAACCGAAACTCTAAAAAACGGAATTTTGATACCAATAGATATATAAAAAGAATCAGGGGTTTTATGCTTTTGTCAAATATACAAGTTTCAATAAGTTTAATCGTACCCATCAAAGGTTATGAGCCTGAGGAAATTTGCCTGATTTTTGAAAAAAGGGGGAAACACCCCTTAAAATTCATAGCATCTTAATGAAAATCACACCATCAAGTTCTAGTGCACTTTTTAAATGACCAAAAATTGGAGGGCAACTAGACCCCTCCCACGCCTCTTTTTTTCTCAAAATCTTTTGATCAAAATTTTGAGATAGCCATTTTGTTCAACATAGCTGACAGGCCGAATAACTATGCCTTTGGGGATATCGTGACCCTCCCACAGCCTGTTGGGGATAGGTCTTTAAGTTAGTAAATTTGCCTATTGTTTACGTATAGTATTTGTTATTGGGAAGTATGAATGCATTTTTCGGGGGGGGGGGGGATTTTCTTCTGGTGGGATATGCTCAGGTATAACTTTCCATGGATAGTGGAGTTTTCAAGAGGTGAATTTTTAGGGGAAATTTTACACTGGGGTAATGATTCTTGTACAAAATTCTTCTTATGTCTTGCTTTCTCATTGCCTACTCAATTTTACGCATGAAGATGTTAAGGGTAATCGTCTGGGGTAAATTTTCACCAGGATTGAATTGTCTAGAAAATAAATCCTTGGGTAGGAGGGGCTTTTTCATGGAGAAATAGCCCGATTTCATGGCATTCTTTAAAAACGATCAGAAATAAATTAAAAAAACAAGTTTTTCAAGTAAAAGTAAGGAACAACATTAAAACTTAAAACGAACAGAAATTATTGCGTATATAAGGGGCTACTCCTCCAGAACATCTCGCTCTTTACGCTAAAGTTTGAATTCTGTCCCAATCCTTAAAGTGTTTCCTCCTGAAACACTAGGTTCATTTAATTAGAACAATAAGAAGCTTTTTTCAAGTACTGAAAAACTTAAGCGTAAAGAGCGAGGTGTTGTAGAGGAGTAACCCCATCATATACGTAATAATTTCTGTTGGTTTTAAGTTTTAATGTTTCTCTTTACTTTCACTTAAAAAAATTTAATTTTTAAATTTAATTTCTTTTCAAAAGCGCCAAGATACTTATCAAGTATTATCATACAAAAAATTACCGAGACCGCACTGGCTATGCCTGCAAGATGAGAAAAAAACTCGAAAAGAAGAAAAAAACTGGGACATTTGAAATCAGTGAAAATGCAATGCAAATATTGCGGCCGAGACCCCCGCTTGCGTTTTGTCAGAGCAAAAATTAAGTTAAGACCGTGAAAATAACCACTAAAATAAATAAAAAGAAATCGTAAATGCTCCACTAAAGTAAAAGCAAGACCCTTCCCAAGTAATGGTGAAGGGACATTATTACTACTAGTACTGCTTACAACTCACCGCAGCACACAGCTAAGGCCAACTCTGAGGCCAACACAGCTACGTGAGCTCCTTCTCCATCCCAATGTATTCAAAGCCTCCCTTTTGGGTGAAAGGGAAACTAAATAAAAAAGTCGACAATAAATGGCAATTCAAAAAACTAAATCCGAGTTAACTTTCTTAAATGCTTTTATAAAAGCCAATCGCTTACTGAGTCCGGTATCATCTAACATTAACTACGTTGCGATATATTATAATATAAATAACTGCTAATATAATCTATATTAACAAGCTCATTACAAATGGAACTCAAATTATTTTTCGCTATATCTCTCAAAAGGGCTAATTTTGCTTTTATTTTATTGGTGTTTTTTTACGGTTTTATTCATTCTTCCATTTTTGCATTGACAACGGTGGAGAGGAGGTCTCGGCCAAAATATTTGCATTTTTCTTCTCACTGACTGTAAATATCCTCGTTTTTTCTTCTTTTTTCTAACCTTGTTATTACGACGCAAAAAAAGATTTCCGCCGATCCCAGAAGCTTTATCCGGAAAATTTGGTGGTGAGAAGAATTTTGACAGGGTTCCAGGCCCAGTGTATGATGTTCCATTTAATTAAGAAATAGTGAAAATCCACTGTATATTCTCTCTACTGTGGCGAAAATCAGACTGTTGATGGCTTACATGACAAAATGAGTCCGTGGTCAGGAGGCTTTTAATCCTTCACTTGACTCGGTGATTTCAATTTCATTTGACATGTCATTTTCTCATCATAACTTTAAACTTTTTTGAATTTCCGCATCAGAGAGAGTGAAGGGTTGCCAAGTTTCAAAATCGTGTACACCAGCGGGCATAAGCAACACGTGGCGGAAGTGTACCCGAGATAATGAAGAATAGACAAACCCTCAGGAATCTAGGCACTTAAGAACGTGCAATTAAAGAATGATTCAGTACTTGTGCATTATATGGTACACTCGAAAGAAGTCAAGTTTGGTTAATGCTAATGAAATAAAATAAAATAGGATGAATATATAATAGTTTAGAAAGAAATTTAGGCTACATATTTGCACATTAGAGGGGGGAGGGGTAAAGCATAGCATATATTAAATACGTAACCTAACATAACCTAAGTACCTCCCCCCACCTAAACCCCAAAAAACAACAGTTTAAATATTGTAAACGCAATAACAAATCACGCTTTGCGTTACATTTATTTAGCAAATACCCATTTTTCTGGTTTCCTGTCTAGTTTCCTTGTACTGTCTATAGCGGTGTGTACCATATAATGCACAAGTACCAATGATTCTTTCTACCCTTTGTTTGCAGAAACTGTGGCATTTTATTTATTTTTGGATGCATATTCAGTTTTTAGTAAATTTCTTTTTTGGATGGTTGTATTACGTAAAGTTTAAAAACAGAATAGTGTGAAAACTAATTTAGCATAAAATAGATTTGGCAAAGTATTGCGAAATACTTTGGCATATTTATCTTACCTGAAAATTAAAAAAAAGTCTAATGAATTTGGGTTACCACATACCTACTGCCTTAGGATTATTCTTGAGTTGACCATTCAGTCTTTTTCTGCAGAGTTAAAAAATGCTGAATTCGTATGCTAGTCTTATTGCAGATACTGTAATAGTTCAATCCGTTTCTTACAGGTCGCCTTGTGTTGAAGCAATGCTGAGGTATCCTGTCAAACACATTTTTCTGTTTCCTTTCTTTTTCCTTTTTGTGTTCATCATTGTTCAATTTTCAAGCGGCCCGAGTAGCAAAAGTTATGGTAAGAAATATTTATAAATATTATCCACTCAAGGGGTTTTGTTGTCGGTGTTGGGAATAAGTCATTGCCTTATTTCACAAACCGTGTGCACCGCACATGATGGAAAGGCGTCCAAATTGATGCGAAGTGTGCAATACGTGGCAAAAACCGGGGAGGTGTGTTGGAAGTGCGAAGTGTGCAATATGTGACACGAGTAGGAGAGGTGTGTTAGAAGTTTGCAACTCGCGTCAAAACAAGTGGTGCTCTAAAACGTACAATAGGCTTTGGAGAATAGGCAGACCCAAAATTATAAGTTTATTTAACTTTGCGCTTCCAATCGTGCATCCACTTCTCTATTGTGGACTAAAAAGTATGAGCCGCTTATAAGAGTTGAAGCTAACACCAGTGTCGGGGAAAAATCACCAAGGCCATCTAGCATTTGGTGTTTCTAGGTTTTTTTTTCAAATTCCGTAATTTTTTTTAAAGAGACTGAAATTAGACATTTACTATAAAACTGATATTGCAAATTTCAATAGCTGCACTGCTGGTGACTTTTTCAGCCCTAGCACCAGTTCAACCTATCTGAATTTTCCCTTGACATTTTTGTGGACATAGTGACATTGTATATAATCAAAGATTATGTGTAATAGTTTGTTTGTGTTTTGACCGGCTTTAATCATACATAGTATATTATTTGAAAACTATTTTAAACTATGAACAAATTCTGGGTAGAAAGTTTCATACTTCATTCTTTAGACACAGACTGTTGAGCATATGGGTGCGCCAGTATTTAATTATTTCACAACTAAAATAATAATTTGTTTTTGGGGGGTATACCCACTTCCTTACCCTCGCTCTTTACGCTAAGTTCTGAAAATTCTTTAGACATGGTTCTTATTCAATTCAGCGGCTCTTGTGTATGAGCAGTCTTATTTAAAGAAATAGAGCAAAAATCAGATTTTAATTTAAAGAGTAAGGGACGAGGAAGGGGTAGCCCCCCTTCCATAAAAAATAATTTATGTTGGTTTCAAGTTTTAATGTTTCTCTTTACTTTTATTTGGAAAAAAACACTTATATATATATATATATAAACACTTATATATATATATACATATATATATATATATATATATATATATATATATATATATATATATATATATATATATATATATATTATATATATATATATATATATAGATATATATATATATATATATATATATATATATATATATATATATATATATATATATATTTATATATATATATACATACATATATATATATATATATATATATATATATATATATATATATATATATATATATATATATATATATATAATATATATATATATATATATATATATATATATATATATATATAATATATATATATATATATATATATATATATATATATATATACTATATATATATATATATATATATATATATATACATATATATATATATATATATATATATATATATATATATATATATATATATATATATATATATATATATATTATATATAATATATATATATATATATATATATATATATATATATATATATATATATATATATATATATATATATAATATATATATATATATATATATATATATATACTATATATATATACATATATATATATATATATATATATATATATATATATATATATATATATATATATACATATATATATATATATATATATATATATATATATATATATATATATCATATATATATATATATATATATATATATATATATATATATATTATATATATATATATATACTATATATATATATATATATATATATATATATATATATATATATTATATATATATATATATATATATATATATATATATAGATATATATATATATATATATATATATATATATATTATATATATATATATATATATATATATATATATATATATATATATAAAACTAGTACAAATAAATCAACTTATTATATTTCCCTATGTTTCTAGGATTAAAAAAAGTAGCATTTTACTGAAAACACAATATAATATTGGCGTTTTGGTAGAGTAACAGCAAACCGATTAAGGACCCTTCTTACACTATAAAAATAGCGCATTTTAAGATTGTTGCTTTACTTTTTGTCGTTTAATTTGGTATCAATTCTGCACAATAGCTCAATCCAATTACTGGCTCTTGTTTTTGTTCTGAAAAGGACAAGACATGATTAGTTTGTAGACAATTTCGAAGTAAAACTGTCTTGATAATATTAGGACTATAAGTAGTGTTATATCAGTCGGAAATATATCAGTTATTTGTTACGGAAATAGGAATTTTGGATACAACGGCTGGATTTCGGCAAAAGCGATTGACAAACGTTCTAGTTTTGATTGCACTTGGATAGACCCGCGAAATTTGAAACAAAATAACCAACAAATAAGGACTGAAGGTTTCATTTTTGGAATGGGGTGGCATCCATCAAGACGCCAAGTGGAGTGCTAAAATTCACTAGCGTTCTTCATGTCGTTCGGTTTATTTTTGGACCTGCCTGCTCAAATGTTGTTGTGGAAAGACTTTTCAGCAATCTGAAAACAGTAAAAAATTGAAAGAGGAATGGGCTCAAAAACGTAACTTTGTCTGCGACGATTTCTGTCATGTCTGGGATGAAGCTAAGGCCCCCTACGTTCACCGAGAGTTTAAAGAAAAAAATGAAGTCCGTGAAATCCGATGCAACTGTGTCCGAATGCGTCACTTTTTTAGGCATTAGGAAAGACTATGGGGATGGTGACGACAACGCTGACTCCGGGTATCAATCTTAATATTTCGTGTTTTCTCTGAAATCTTATTAGTTGGTAATTCTCATTAAATTTTCCTGAATACAAATTAAATTGCGTCTACATTCGGCATTTTCTGGAAAACTGGGAGGCAGGTAGCAGTCTACACTAGCTAAAATCAAATAATTCAAAAGATCAAAATGCAGGCGCTGTCCTTAAATCAAGCTTTATTGATTCATTTTTGCTACTATACTCTGCTTTAAATTAACAACTCAATATGAAAAGAAAGTCAAAATAAAAAAATTATGTGAAAAAGCGACCAGTTGGACATCGTTCATGCTATTCCTTCGTACCAATTTTAATAAAAACAAAGGTGTTGCAAAAATAAAAAATAATGGCAAAAAAAAACAAATAAATAAAATATATTAATGTGGTCCAGAATTTGAGATCTGGACCCGGAATCTATAAACCAAAACCGAACTTAATTAGTCGATAAATACAAAACATAGTTTTAAATGTCAAAAGAAGATATTTTGGTACAAGTAAAAGGTCTTGAGTTGCAAAATAAGTTGTCTTGAACAAATGCTATTAAAAGTCAGTCTGATAGGTCTTTACATGTAACTTGGGAAGAAGTCAGAAAATGGGGAAACTTTGAGGAATTTTGGCATTTAAAATAGGGATTCTTAGGGATTTTCCACCAGCCTTTAAGGGATCGAAAAAATTTTAAGTAGAAAAACTGGTAATATAGCGTAAGAATCAATTTTTCTAACGTTCCTGTTCAAATAGTAAGCCCGATAGCATACTTATTTCCGGATTGTGTCTAATGGGGGGGGGGGGGGGTTTAAATAAAAAAGTTATTTGTTTTTATGTTTTCTGGTGTTTCCTCATATGGGAAATTTCAATTAATTAATTCAATGGGGATTTTCAGTTAAACTCTTAGTCGACGGTTCACGAGTGGCTTACCTGAGTGGAGACGGAACTTCTTGTATGGGGAGCTTAAACTAGCGGTTCAAATAGGGAGCTTGTATTAACGGCCATGCTGAGTCGAAGTCAGATCGAAAGGTTTCAGATTCCCTTGAGAGCGAGTGGAGCCCCAAGGACTAACTATCTTGAGAAATACTAACATAGAGAGAATAAAATAAGAAAGTAATGCATTTATTTTTTACTCACATAATCGTCACAGAGCTTGGTGGTAATATCAAAGACACATTGCATTACAAGACACTAATACAAAACTGTTGTCTGGGGCGATAAAACGCAAAAGTTTATTCACTAATAATAAGTTTTCTCAAAAGTTTATTCAAAATAGACTGTAAATAAACTCACATAATACGCTTCACAAGAAACTCATAGTAGTCTCTCCTCGGCTAGACTAAAAACTCTGGCGCAAAATTGCTAAGTCCTAACTATCTACTCTTCCCAATTTCGCCAGAGGTTACGTTCGGGCGTTACTAACAAGTATATTTTACAGATTCTATTGGTTCCACTATGTGTCCTATATTACTATTAGGTAGTGATATACCAATGGGCTACTTGGGTTTAAATAAAATTTATGACTTTTAAGATATCACTTTGGAATTTTTCAGAACAAACAAAGTTTTACATTGTAGCTTTTTGCTAGGGAGGTGTCACTTAGTTTCCGGAAGGCTTATAATTTATTTCTGTGAAAGTTGTTAAAGGACAATACGATTTAATTACATTGAGATGTTTATTGTGATATTTTCAGAACAAACAAAGTTTTGCACTGTAGCTTTTTGCTAATGAGGTGTCACTTAGTTTCCAGAAGGCTTATAATTTATTTCTGTGAAAGTTGTTAAAGGACAATACGATTTAATTACATTGAGATACATAGTTCTAAACTTAGTTTTCAGAACAATGCAATTAGATTATACAAAAATATATTGTATCTCGAGTGACTATTTTTTTTGTATAATAAATTCTAACATCTCTTGATGGTTTGGTATTTCAAGCTCTTAAGATTTAAATTACATTGTTGGTCGCCTGTCATATAAGATTTGGTCAAACTTTATATTTATTGCATACATTGGCGACACAAAGGCGGATTTATTTATTAGATTTTCTGTGGGAAAGATTCTTACAGTGTATGTCTGAATTGGATACATTTGATTCATTATGTTAAATTGGACGCTTGATTCTTGTTCGATCTGTAGGTTACTTGAATTTTTCAGGTTCATATTTTGGGTGATTTTATTTTTTACTTGGGTAACGTTAATTGGAAAATTTTGAGGTTTTTGAAAATTGATCCCATTACATATCATCCTTCCCATTCTTAAAGATGTCCTCATCGTTGTGTTATGCTACTTTCTCTACACTTTCAAATTTTGATTTTTCTTTAAAGGAATTTATCTTAGTATTCATTACTTGAATTAGCTCTGCTTTGGTAAAATTTATATCTTTTTTTCCATGTCCCCGATTGCTCTATTAGACTATATATATAACAACATTACTTTAAAGTCCATCACCTACTCACTCGATCTGGCGAAGGGGCCAAAGAGTTTCTATTGACTAACACACTAGGTTATATGATTACATAATAATTATTATTTCCTCCACCTAACACTAAGATTACCTTCACCTGATATGCTAATAATTCTACATGGTTTTATTAATTAAGTTCTGCTTTTGCAATTATTTTACTACTTTTTATGGTACATGTTTGTTACTTCTAATACTAGTTTATACTTCCACCTGACGCTATATTGGTACGATAAGTATCTGACTTCAAAAGCACCTAACTACATCTAAATTTCTAACACACTGATATGTATGAATTAAAATAATTTGCAAGAAAAATTTGACACATTAATAGGTTTAAATTTAATGTTTGATTGCAACACTGAGCTTATGTAATTTACACTTATTTTCCTTTGTTTTATGAAATGTTTCTCTATATTCACTAAAGTTATAAGTTAGATACATAAGGTTTCACACTTACTTCATCATTCTACGTGTCTATAATACTCACATACGTTATCACTCTTACTTTGGGCTTCCATTCAATTAATTACTGGGTTGGCTAATTGTTTATGGTTTGTCTTCTTGGTGTTTCGCTTTTTGGAACTTGTTCCCTGGGATGAGCGTTTATGTTGTTCGTGCATATGACAACTTGCACAAAATTGTCCGTGCGTGGTTTGCTACGTCATATACGATGGGTTGATATTATAGATTCGTTGAAATGTTTTCTGGGTACATAACCCTTGGGGAATTATCACATGAATTGGGTATCTTGATCGCTGGGCTGGATATCTCTTCTTGGACACTTCTATCCTCGGAAAAATCTAATACTCATACAATCTGTGTTTCCCGTAAATTGTTCACGTTTAGTCCTTCTTTTGTTTTACGCCATGTAAGGGTAATTATGGTTGTAACAGAACTTAATCTCAGATTCTATGTTTGACGTATTGTCGTTGATTTTTTAATGATACACAATCATTGAGGGCTTAGTCATTTGGATTTTGGCTAAGATAACTTGGTTTGGTCTCTTCTTTAACACTTTATTTTGGGAAAGTTTTGAACGTACAGTTTATATTTCCCGCAAAATTGATTATGATTGGTTCTTCATTTCATGGAGGATAGTTTGGTTTTGTGACCTCTAATAATGATTGGATATGGTCACAATTTAAGCTTTGGATCTTGTTCAATATATTGTTTCTGATTTGGGGCTTAAGATGTATTATCTTTGAGGGATTGACTCCCGGGATATTCTTGGTTTGCCGTTATTGTTCGGAATCGTGTTACCTGGTACTAGGCTTGGATGACTTGGATTGTCATCAGGATATTGTCTTCAGGGGTTTCCTTGGTGAGTACTTGTCGGTGGTTGACGAATAATGAAAGTAGATTCTACTGGGTTGTATCCGTGTTGCCTGCTGGTACACCAATAATCAATTTGAGCTGATTACTCTGCTTCCTGGAATATAAATATCTGGGCAGAATCATATGCTCTTTATAATTACACAAGTTAAAACACATACAGCAATAATACACAATTTATACGATACTATATGGGGATTATTGTTTGAAATAATAGTCGTGATTAGTCGTACGACTAATATCAATTTTTATATGTTTACGGTTAAATTCAAAGATAAGACGAATGAAAGCAATCTTCATGCTTTTACATGCATATTGCAGCAATACTAGGTTACTACGAGATAAGCTAGGTAATACTAAGAAAAATAATTATGTCTACGAAAAATAACACTATATAAGATTTTCAAAATTTGGTGATTATATGTATACATGTATATATGTGCATTTGGCACATGTTCAATATTCAATACATTTTTAAATGTCACTCAACACTCATCTGCTTTAGCATTTAATTTTCTATTATAAGACTATTTGCGAGGTAGGTTACATGGTTTTTATGAGAGGTCTCGATTTACTATATATTTTCAAATCTTTACTGTTTATGCGCGTCCATGCTGCTTAAGAAATATATCTTTGCAGCTGCATGGGCTTGCACAAAAAAAATAAGTGGAAATTTGGGACTGGATATGGCACGAATGAGGACCTCTATTCCCATTCGCTCGATCGTGTCCTCCCTTACTTTTTTTGCTTAAGGGTTATCAGGGAGTTCCGGGTTTAGGTTTTGCATATCACTCGGCTCGATGTGATCTGACTTTGCCCTTTTTCTACGTGTTATCATAATTCTTCCGTAATCTAGGTTCAATAGCCTTCTTATAGTCAGAGAGATCATGAACACTATTCCTACCGTCAGGAGGATATTCCACCAAAATTTTTTTGAGAATAGTCCGTATCTACTTTCTACATACGTGAATCTTTGGTCTTCATTAGTAAATAGGGGAATTTGAGAGTCTAAGGCTTCTTTTGTTTTTGTTAGAGGTAAGGTTCCTTTGACATTCTCTATTTTTGACCATATTGTGGCTTTTACTTCTTTATTTCCAATATTAGGAATTGTATACGATAAATTGACTGGTTTGAAATTGACCACCTTGGGGCTTATTATATTCGTGCTGGTGGTTATCAGAGGTGTTTGTACCGTGGCTTCTTTGGTTACCAGTCGACATCCTTGTTTTATGGTTATTGGTCCTACGTCTTGTAATAGTAGTTCAGTTCTGTAGCTTGGATCGATTCTTTCTGTGTTATTATAACAAGAGATAGTCCCAACTGTTTCTTTTGGAACAGAAAATAGCCACAGGTCATTTCTAAGGTGAATAAATATTTCTCGTTTAGTACTGCCTACTAGTATTTCGCATGAATAATTTCTTCTTGTTGAGTTTCTTTTAAAAATATATCTAACATACAAGATCCAGATTTAACGTTATAAATCGGCAGGGTTAACTGACATACTAGATTTTTGAATGCTACGCATTCCTTAAGGTCCTGTGGATTTGCTAAGGCATATAATCTCCTATCTTGATCGACAAGTAAGTATTCCGCTTTGGGGGTGATAGTCATGAATGAATTAGTTTTGCCTATATTGGCTGGAAATGTAGAAATTTTATGCAAGTCATATATGGATTGTTGATTTATTAATGGAATTGTTACTACTGCAAATACTTGTTCGTTTGTTTCTGTGATGTGAACCTTTAGCTTGGTGTAATAGTGGAATAAGTTTGCTACTTATGGTTCTGTTGGTAGATGTAGTCCGAACGTTAAATGCGTTTTTATTTCATCCAAGATACTTTTTAGGTTCGAAGGATCCACCAGGTCATATGACAAGGTTCCTCCAGTAAGGGCAAATAATGCAAATTCAAATTTGCTGACGTCAGTTGCCAGGTTAAGTAATGACATTGTCACTATGTCTAGTGATACCATAGTAAGGCTTGAATCGGAAATCACACGATCTACTTCATTTTTCAAATAATTCATTATGTTTACTGTCTTTGATATTTTCTTCGAGATTGCCTCAATTTTGTCTCTCTGATAATTGGCTATACAGGCTTGCATTTTTTTGGACATGTAAGGTCACGTTCATGGCGTTATTTAGTTTTCCTACGTTTTCCCTTAGGATATTTAGGTCTTCTTCAGTCGATAGCCCAAATAAGCGTGAGGCTAATTCTCCTACGATTGGTATTAGACTAGCTGATCTGCGGTATTTGCTTTTTCGAAAAAATACTTCGAAGATTCTTGTGGTACTTTGCTTTAACTTTCGTATTTCTGTATTGAATAATTCAAATAGTGCTTGCAGTCTCTGTCTATACAATATTAAGAAGGATTGGTGAATCGATACTCTTAGGGCGTTCTTCTCATTTAACTCAGGTAACGATTCGACGTAGTTTTTGGCTGGTTCGTCGGCCAAGGCTAATCTGACACATGTGTATTTGCCGTCAATTGTCCAGCATTTCTCGGGTGCATATTTTTCTTTCTTTTTATTTTCGGGAATTTTCCTTTTGTTATCCGAATGGCGTCCTTGAACTAATATTGTTTGAGTCTCGGTATGCAATACTGGGAGTCTTGCTCTTAAATTTATATACATCTTGCCGAAGGAGTGGGTCTTTGTAAATGTTGGTCCTGTGGACCATGACCATTTTGTAAACGTCGTTGGTTTCAAATATGTTATGGTAATTAATTTTCCTCGGGAGAATTCATTTAATTTGATTATCTCTGGACTTGTATTGGTGGTGATATCCGTTAGCGAGGGCTGTATTACCTCTGTTCTTGTCTCGAATTTGGGGTTGGTTGTTGTGGTATTTTTCTTTTCTTGCGGCTCGTCGATATTTTTCTTTATTTCTTCTGGAGGTACTTTCTTAGTAGCGTTGCTCATCGTATGGTCTTGCCATAGTTGCTTGAGGTATGTCCATATGCTTGGTAATTCATTTAGCATGGCGTAATTTCCATCATAGAGTTTATTTCTCTTGGAAGTTGTCAAGAAGGAACCTGTGGTGTATTTTGTGTAGTATATTCTCTTTTAGATCCGTCCGCTTTACTTAATTCTCTTTTCCTTCTGTTTTCTCTGTTGTTAGTTCCTAGAGCTTTATCGATTTCTGCCATTTTCTTGTCAAAGTCGTCTACTATGAATTTTGACTTTAGTTTAGGAAGAATGGGGGGTAGATTTCCTGTATTTTCCTTGTGGTGCATGTCTTTCGTGGTCTGCAAGCTTTTATCCGATTTTAAGAATTGGAATATAGAGTCCTTTAATTCATTGGTATTTTTCTCTAGTCTCATTACTTGTTGAAATAGGGTTTCAAACGGTTTGGGATCCAGTTTCATAAATATCTTCCAGGCATTGTGGCTTGCAAGTAACGAATTCTCATGTTTGAAGATTATTCCATGTTAAACGATATCTTGGGCTATAGTTTGGGCAACGAAGATTATCCTGAAATTTGTTAGCCACATCCTTTTTTGCTGTTTCTGGAATTAATATTTCATTAAACATAATATAGTAAGATTTCTTATGATAGATAATCGAATGGGAATTTAGATTCCTATTGCAGGGGATTTTCTTTTTTTTTACCGGGGAAGTAAACAAGGTGAGTTTAAGATTCGTGGCCATACACTTTGTTGCTTTGCTTATGGTGAACATACGGCTGATTCTTAGGCTGGGGGGATAGATATTTTAATTGATCTCACACAAGATTTTTTTTTAACGTAAAGGGTTCATGGGTTGACTTAATTATTTCAATTAGGACAGTTTTTTTGATTTTTTGGTTACTTTTGATTTTGCTTCATAGGTTTTTATTCTTTTGAATATAATTTCATTTCTTTTCGCTCTATATATTACACTTTTTGGATTATATAGATATTGTTTGTAGTATTTTATTTCTTGGAGGGGGTCATGCTTACCTTGGTATTTTATGCAGTTTGAATTTCCCTCAATTTTGTAAACTAGCTTTTGCTTTCTACACTTGTCAAGAAGCAATAAATCTGTCTGACAAGGACCTTTAACGTACCAGTACCGAACTTTATATTGTTTTTGCAATTTTCTGATTTCCTGTTGAATAAAATGGAGGTACTTGCCCTTTCTGCCGTTATATTTTATTCCTAATTTGCCTCTCGCTGGTCAATATTTGGGTGTATTTGCAAGATTTAGACCGAATTTATAGGATTCCACGTCCAATTTCCTTAAATCATACTTGACGTCCCACTTTTTCGCGAAAACTTCTTCCCCTGATTTTTTCACAATGATCATTGCCGCTGAGTATATGACATTTTCTTTGGCGTGCTTTATACATATGAACTCTGTATCGATAATTGCTTTGGCCATAGTTCTGAAATGAAAGGTAGTTTCTATTGACTTTTGTCTAGTTAACTTTTTCAAGATTAGTTATAATCATGGTACACTCTAGGTCGAGGTCAAACTACCTTTTCACCCGAATTTCCTCAATACATCGGGTACTTATTTGTTTGACATAATTCGAGTCATCTAAAGCTCCATATTAACCAATAATGAATCTTTACGTTGAATGGAAAACAAGGTAACTTCAGGTCGAAGTTAAACTACTTTTTCACCGATGCCACCTTGCACCTGGCTATTTGTGTAGTTGAACGTAATTCGATTCCCTAAAGTTCCGTACTCTAGTTTAACGAGGTTGCGCTCGATTTACAAAGAGTTCCATATAGGCTTAAAAGTATTGAGACTTTCAAGAAACTACCTTTTTTTGTTAATATATTAACAATGTATTTAGATTCCGTGACATTCACTCTAACTGATAGTTTTATAAATATTAATACTCTAATAGTTTATTTATATAATGCACTTTTTTTAATAACAACAATAATCAATTTACGTAAAGATAACACTTTAGGTAATATTAGGAGGTTCTTTTATTATTCATTTCAACGAAGTTATTTATATATACAATTTCGTCCACTACTATTGGGTTTTAATTTCAATATGCGTGCATCATCCGGCAGTGCCGCCTTTGAACTTGGAGATGTAAGCATATCGACAAGTCGATAATTTTCCCATGACGATACATTTGAGCTGAAAAATTTGAGTTCAAATATTACATTATTTTTTTCGCTTTCAGGTATATTTAAGTACATTAAATACACTAATAACTGGTTTGGGAGGTGTAGGCCCTCCAGTGTGGCCATTATGCCATTCCTTCGCATATTTTGTCGAATGACCTTCCGGCACAGCTGAGATAAGGACAATTGGTCATTTATTATTTTTACTACGGAGAAACTTAAGTTTACGTGTGATTGGCAACAGCATAGTTGCTCACGCACGATTACGTCGAAGCCAGGGAATATTTTTCTTCCAAAATTTTCGTCTTCTTGGAAGATATTCAGGGTTATTTTAAAATATGTCTTTATAGTCTTTTGGGGTAACTTGAAAAATGGCGGATCCCGTTGAAGGGTTTATCGGGTTTAGATACGTGTTATTCACACAGTTAACATATAAGGCTTTAAGACAGCTTTCACCTTTTAACATATGTGCTCGGTCTATTAGTATGGAGAGAAATTTAATGGGCCAAATTGTAGTTATATTGTTATCATCTTGATCGTACCAAATATTGTCGGCAATATAATCAGACAATAAGCTATATTTTGTTTCTGGGACACTTTGTAATAAAATTCGGAAAGCCAGGTTGGCACTTAGTCTAGTGTGTTCGAGTGTTCTCGTCATTGCACCCGCACTAAAATTATAATGAACTAAGCTTGCCATTAATCTTAGGATCATTCTTTGTTCTAAGATCGTCCTTCGAGATTTCAGAAGATAATATAGTTTTGGACAGTCGAGATTTTCTACTGTTCTGATAAGTTTCTCTTCTTTTATTGAATTATCTACAATTAGTTTAAGGTAGTAGTTTAAGGTATAATAATGATTATGAAATAATAAAGATAGTTACATAGTTTGCTACACGGTACGTTGCTTAGCGCTTTCAACTTGTTGATTATTTGTAACATGTAGCTGTTTACTTGGCCTTTCTAATTTATGGTATTTAACTTTCACTGGTATCCTTTGGTTTCGAGTTGTTCTTCGTAAGAAATACCTTGGCACTGAGTTTGACCACAAAATTAAACCACTCGTGTCCCCGCTCCTTGCCAACGTATTCCCCACGTATCGAAATTTTTGTCCATATTTATTCCATATTCTTGTATGGTCACTTGTGTTATCACATTTTCTTCTAATGGTGGGGGTTAGGTAGGGTAATTCTGGCGGATCACGCAGTTAATTTTTATTAGTCTTTTGGCGTTTTTCTTCCTGTTCCCGTTGTACTTCGTAAGAAGTATCATTGCTAAGTGCCTTTCCCCGAAATGATCAACAGTGAAAAACACTGAGCTTAAGAACTTCCCACGTATCGGAATTTTTGTCCATTCTAATGATAGGAGTGAGGTTTGGGTAATTCCTTTGGGTCACTCTCCATAGTGGGATGAGTTGATTTGCTCATGAGAGTCCCCAGGCCAAGTCTCATAACCAATGGGATAAAAGGCACCACAGGTCACAACAGTTGACCAGCGGGCCCCCATATTGTAGGCTCCTTTAATTTAACTATAACTTTGTAGCTCCTTATTATTCATCGTTCACTTCCTAGTTGGGTAGTGGTTTCTCATAGGTAGCCTGAGATCAATCAGGAGGCAGAGGGATAGTATACACGACCTCCACCTGACCGCCCAAGGCTTTCCACGACTGAGGGTCAACCCATTTGTCACTTATTTCCTGGTTGCGTAATCGCTATTTGTATCCTTATAGTTGTTAATCATGGAGAGCCAGGGCCACATAGGAACGGATACGGGATGATAAACACCGTCTCTATTCCCCCGTGGCCACCGATTCCCACGGCTGAGGGTCCGTTTGTTTAAGAAGTTTGACGAATAGGCAGTTGTAGTGCTTGCCAAGCAACGTCTTGTTGTGCAATCAAGTCTCGTATCCATGTAACTTTTTCTCAACAGAGGGTGAAAGTCAAGTGATTGCATGGTGGGACAATATACACCATGCCCATCCTTGGCTCTAACCTCCTATGCTTGGGGGTTCATCCGTTTTCACCATTGTATGTCGTATGGATATTTGAGTTATTCCTCCTATACCATTTTCAAAGTATTTCATGGGGTAGTTCGCTGACTATTATTTTATTTTGCTTTTATGAATTAGAATTGCCATGTATACTGAGCTTTTATTAATTGTCGAGAGAAAAAAAAATTGTTGTTACCTTCGAAGTGTGAGGGGTATCACTACTGATTTTTAGCTAAAAGTATGTTTCACACGGTTTGAGTGAGTTTTTCGAGAAGTTTTTTTAAATAAAAAAAAATTCTCTTTTTTTATTACCGTCCGAAGTATGAGGGGTATTACTACTGATTTTTAGCTAAAAGTATCTTTTACATGGTTTGAGTGGGCTTTTGAGGTTAAGTAGTTAAGTAAAGGGTTGTATTATATTGTTGGCTAACATTTTTAATTAATGTGATAACTGTCGATCACTTGAAGGGGTTCTTAAATTTTCATTTGGGATTTAAAGTGAGTATTCGATCTTCCTACTTGGTAAATCCTTATATACAATAAAAAATTTTTTTTGTTAAGTATTTGTAGTTAACAAGGCGATTTTTTTTTCTTTTCGCACGATCCTTTTAAAGCGTTCATGGTTTTAACGAGTTTTTATTAAGGCCATATTTTAAAATATAGGCTTATTTTTTAAGGCTTTCATAAATTAAGCTATTAAACTGTAATGCATTTTCATTTGTCTTTATATTTTATTTATTTTTGACTACTGCGACTAAAATATTTATTAATTTATTTTCTCCAGCTTTGTACACACTTAATTAAAGGGAGTTAATCTATTTTATATCGAAGGGGATCCTTTCTTAATTGCTTATTTTGATAGCTATTGGAGTTGAATCGCATGAAGAGTTGCGTATTTTAGGTTTATTCATATGAATTTTTTTTTTGGATATGTGGGGATAAATTCCTTATTTCAGCGTATTCTGGATTTATTCTAAGTCGGTGGAATACTAAGGCTTGTTAGTCGAGATTAAGTATTCCCGTTCAAATGAGTTGAAAGAAAAACTCATTTACTTTTAAGGTGTCAAATTATTCTTCTCCCGTGGCGGAGTTAACGCGACGTGGCAGAGGTACTTATTATCAATTGTGGTATTACCTAAAAGTTATGTAGTTTGTCGTAAGGCATATAAATTTAATTCCCTTGCGTTTCCTAAATGAAAATTAAAATATATTTACGTTTTGCAGTGAACTCATTGGCGGGTAGAAACCAGTTTAAATTAATTTGGATGTAACAATTCACCACAAGATATAATTCTTTTGTTATAAAGTCATTGGAAATGCGACTGAAAAATATGGGAGTCAATACGAAACGCGTTGTCTAAAACTTATTTGTTTTAAATTTTCCGAAAGCCAGATCATTAGATCGCCACATCAAAATCTGCCACATTGCAGGGGTAAGGTATTACCTAAAATTTTACTGGGATATGTTTATGCGTTTGATGATTCTTTGAAGGTTTCGTTTATTTGTCTACTTTAACCTTGCGGCGCCATACGTTGATGCCATCAAGGTGCCGCACGAGAGTGCCGCGCGACTAAGGGGGGGGGGGGCTCATAAATTTGATTAGAATATTACCTATGGTATCTGTAATTCTTTTTCTTTGGTTTTCTATCGCGATAATCTTTACTAGGTTAGCCTTCTATAGGAGCTTGATTTAAGGAGAAAGTTCGAAAATTTAGCTTTATTCTATCTACCAATATAGGTTTTTTTTTAAACATGTTTCTGAACAAAAAGCAAAAGTGCTTTACCGGTGTTGGAATCTGGTCACTTCCTCTCTTTTATGGCTTCAACTTTCGCTTGATAACATTAGAAATTACCCTTGAGTCATTCATACTTCGTATAAATATACGTTTTTATTTTATTAATTTTAGTTGAACACATATGCTCACTAGTGAATGCGTATTTTTTGAACTCTTTAATACCGTGCTTTCGCAAAGCTTGACTTCCGTGAATAACATGTGGTTACTATGCTATATTTCTTATTGGGGGAGGATTAAGGACTATCAGGGACCTGAGGTCGTAACTGCTTCATAAGGTTAGTAAAATCTATTAAATACTGTCTTGTCATAAGTGCATTTATGAATCACGATAATTTTTGGAAGAATCTTCTTATGTTTACATGAATTGGTTAGTTCGTGATTAGTATTGGTTGCTAATCCATATTTTGACAGGCCTATATTGGTTTAATTTTGACCTACTCGTCTTAGCGACATGTTGCGTGGTTTGCGTCTTTTATGAGAACCCATAGAAATTGAATTACATTTCTGAAGCAGAATATATCTGCTATTGTCAAATAGCCATTAGCCTAACTGCACGTTGCCACTTTTTATAGCGCCACAGTGAATTTATGATTGATTGACGCGAGGTCATTTTCACGATACGCGCTATGTGATTTTCTTTTAAATATTGTGTGAATCACGATACTTTAGGAATTAACTGATTGGTTTTATTTTACCCTTCTCGTAGGCTATTTTAGTAAATTATTTGTCTTATTATATATAATATACGACTGATTGCGGGATCGTAAGCGAATAATTTTATTCGAGACTAGCTTTGCATTTGGTTTTACCGGTTGTTATTACCTTCCAATCACGGTTCAAAACCTCTCTAAAGTTAAGAAATTGTCTGACCTAGGAAAAAGTTTTTTTTTTGTTATTCTTTTGTTACAGGTTATTCTTGATACTTTAATTGCGCGGTTATTTTGTATGCTTTGACTCGCTTTAAGGTAATCTTGGTTGAATTTATTGCTGCAATTTTTTAGGGTTTTTGACGAATATTTTGTCCTTTGCCTATCGACTGTAAGCGTACTACTGTTTTTGCTAACTATTGCAAAATTAATGTGTCATTTAGCTAATCGTTGGTTACGATTTTAATCTATGATACAACAATTTTTATCAGGGAAAATACATTCTCTATAGTTGGTCATCAAAAATTGAAAAATTAATCAACATGCGTCCTTTTTTTGTATTAATTCTATCTTACTTGTGACTCCCAGGTACGATATTTTGGAACTTTGATAGCTATTTCCATGTATTCTTGTTTTATGGAAGGTTTTTCTTTAATGCTTGTCACTCTTGACTTAGAGGATATGTGAATTAATATTTGATTACGCCACTCAAGAAATTCAGCTAACCGAATAGGCTAGGCCAAAAATAGGCTAGGCCTGTCATTTTTTGTTCTCCGTATTTGTGGGGCTTATTTTTATAACTTAAGAACTACACTGGTCTCGAGGCCTTGTTTGTATCTGCGGATATACTTTTCATTAAGGCTTATATCGCGTTTCTACAGGTTTAAAATTCAGGGCCAAAACCGTCATTTTAAATTCTACAATTCTCTAGCACTTAAGTTCCTTTGTTCATTTAGTTTTCGGAACGAAATTGTATATTATTTTGTTATTTTGGCTTACACCACGTCAATCTATAATCAACATACAATCAAGTATATGGATGAAGATATATTGAAAATGTCAACTTTTGAGATCAGACTATATCTTCCAATCTCCTCATTTTTACCAGGGCCAATTTTTTGCCACTAGGGTTGGCGTTGTTTTAAAAGGAGGGCCAATTTTTTAGCCGCAGGGGTTGGCGTTGTGTTTTTTTTGGTATTTGAGGAACATTTTGGTATGGTAAGTTATTTATTAGTTTTTAGGCGAACGGACTATTAATTATAGGTATGCAATCAGCTCAGAGTACGCAACGGTAGACGGGTCAGTTATTTTTCTTGTTAATAAAAGATGAAAAGTGAAAGCAGCTTAACTCGAGGACATTATGCTTAGGTGATCCGACTATACTACCATAAATCTTAGTGGTTTCAACTACGTTTGGAATTATGGGTGTTAATTTATTATCGTATCAACGCTTTAGATAGGGTTACTCGAATTGCATAAGTGATTTTTAACATTGATCGAAATGGTATTTGCTTAGTAAAATTGCGAAAAGGGAATTTATTTTTTCTTAGTGATTTGTAGGGTTTCTTTAAATAATTTAATTTCTTTAAAGGCTCAGAAGAACTTTTTTTGCGGGTAAAGGATGGTCTTCTCTTGATAACCTAATCTTCACACCACCACATATCTTATATGCGGATTAACATTCACTATGTTACCAAGAAAAAGACACAATTTTACTTATAACTATTTTCAATTAGTTAATTTTTGGCAAAATCTTCAGTTCATCTATTGACTTGAATGTTTTGGAACAGATTTTTTTTTTCTTTTAGTAGGCTTACATGGACAATTTTTTGAAAGATTAGTCAGGCCTGCTTCTGTTATTTAGATTGACAGAAACCCTATATTTATGATTCGGTTCATTATTATATCCCTATATGCAGGTAAATCATGCCTCGCATCGTTACTACCTTTACATGTATATATATATATATATATATATATAATATATATATATATATATATATATATATATATATATATATATAATATATATATATATATATATATATATATATATATATATATATATATAGATATACATAAATGCTTGATCATTACATTACCGCTAATTACCTGTTTTTCTAATCACCTGTTTCTTAGCTGGGTAATCAATGCGATAACAACTCGCACATATATATTTTTTTTGGCGAATGAATATTTTAGATTGTCTGGTATTTTATAACTTTTAAGGCAAGTTTGGGTGGTGGTTATTTCCGGTCACCTTTTCTTGTGATTAAATTTGGTACATTCTGGAATTCCGTATTTGACTATGTCGTTGGCATGACGTTTTTTTTGAATAAAATATCCCATAAAATTGATTTCAGAAAAGGTAGAATTTATCCTGAAGGAACCCTCAGCTTATCGAACATCCAAATACATACAATCAAACCTTTGGAGGCTGGACACACCGAAGGCTCCCCGGATCGGCGCTTGAATACTTCATTAAAATTAAAAGTAATTTTTGGATTATAGTGGTTTGGGGTTATGGATTGATAGACGACCGAACCCAGGACACGGATTTGATCCTCGTGCCCTGAGGTCAATCGCCTCACCAAACAATCCCCTGTGATCCTCGGGTAAACCTACTCCGGGGGCTACCCGGGACAGGTAAAGCTAGGATGGCTGTCTACCGCACTTTCTCCTTAGTGACTTAATTTGAAATATACATTCTTTTTTTTTATTGGGGAAATATTATATTTTGGCTAGCAGAAATATAGTTAGTCTAGTTTAACGAGTTTTCGCTCGATTATTAGGTTATTCACTATGTTTTATCGCTAAACATTATATTCTATAAAATGTAACCACTTTACTGTATAATTTTTTTTTTACGAAAAAGGGATTTTTACCTCTTTCTTTTGAGTTAAATTAATTCCCATGTTTGATATTCCTTAGTTCTCCGTATCTTCTGGTAATGGTTGTGTTTTGGGTGTTTCTTGTGATGCAGAGACTTCTGAGGAATCTTGGCCCGTAGTAACATTCTCTTGGGCTTCGGGGTACTGGGTCCTCATAATTATGTTATTATCCGTTGGAGGATCCTGTAGAATAGTTTCCACTTGGGGTTTTACATTATGGCAGGCTTGGTTTGGGATTACAAAATACACGGGTTTGTGACGGTCCTTCGTTGTAATCGTTAGCAAGAATATTTTCCAAATGTGGATTGAAGGGTAGGCCAATTTCAACGGTAAAGTATGTTGCAACCATCTTCTCTAAGTTTGAGCAGAATTCTCTTTGTTTTTGTAATTCTCTGGTAATTTCGGCATGGTTTTCCTTTAGCTGTTTCTCTAAGCTGTCCTGCTGCAGTTTAATTATTTCTTTTTGTGCTTTAAAGTGGTCGTATCTATGTTGTAAGTCTAAGATCTTTGCTCTTTGGGGTGCCAGGGCTTCTTGTACTGCCATTGTCGCGGACAGAACAGTACTGTTTCTATAATCTTGTACTTTTTTACCAATTTCCTGCATTTTATCGTATAATACTTGTAATTTGAGGATTTTGTCGGGATAATTATATCCTTTAACAAGCGTGGCGTCGCTTATTGATTCCATTTCACTCTGGATTTTGGCGGTCTGTTCCTTAACTTCCATAAACTGGGTCTCAATTAATTTATCCATTTGTTTGGTTACTAAGATCTCATTTATTTTCTTGTTAATTTTTTCTTGGGATGCCTTAACTTCGCTAAGAGATTTAAGTATGGTTTCTATCATATTTTCAATTTTTAGTTTTTCTGTTATCAATTGTGCCGAGGCTTCTAGGAGTTTCGATCGTATTTGAAATAGCTGATCCATATTTGTTCTGTCTGTAACGGGGTTGCACTAGTTATTTTTCTTTTTGGAGGAGGGGTTGAACAATTCTTGTTCTTCTTCTATCTTCGGGGTTTTTTATCAAGCCAGGATTCGGTTTATCTGGAAAAATTGACTATTAACTTCTCTCGACCTTTTATGCGTGGCTTTCATTGTAATGTCTTATTCATATACTCTTGTTTTTAAGGTTTTTTTTTCAAACTGCTCGTTTTGATTTAATACCATTTTATGAATTTTTTGGGGTACCTGGTCCCTAGACGTATTTCCATTTATCTGGTTTTTACTTATTCTGCCAGATTTCGTGGTAATTTCTTGTTCGGTTTCTGGCGTTTTATTCTTTTTTGACTTTCCCATAGAGATTAGGTCAAATTTCTTGTACTGTTCTAATAGAAATTTTTGACCTTTTGCCTTAGCTTGTTTTGCATGCGCGGTAGCCGAAGTTGGTTTTCGTTTTTGTGTGTCTTGGGGCTCATCGTCGGATTCAGTAGAACTAGTTCCTGAGGATTCATCATTAGGGCTTTCTGGGGTGGTCCTTTGTAATTTCGGAGTATCACCTGCCCTTGCTACATATATCTCGTCTCCTCTGGAAGCGGAAGGTTTATTTTCCATTTCCTCGTGCTGAAGTCCTGTTTCGGGAGAGTTAAAAGATTCTTGGGAACTCTGGGAGGAGTCAAATATTTTTGGAGAATGTCTCCATTGCTTGAATGCCATATCTTCTGGGGGGTGGGGTATATTTTGTAGCAAGGTCTGTTTCCAAGAGTGAGATTCCTCGGATTTTACTTTGGATACCGTTTTGTGATGGTATTGTCCTAGTTTTTCAGCTTCGGGGTGTTCCTGGGTCCAAGGCAAGGTACTTTGCCTTGTTTTTATAGGGTAATTAATAATATCCATGGCTTCTCTCAAACTTTTTGTTATTCCTTTATTTGTATCCCTGGGTGGAGTCTTCCTTATTTTTGCACCCGGTGTTTTCATAGCTCTGTTTAATTCATCCTGTAACGATAGAGGTCTTTCTATCGGGGTTGCCGGGGATACCATGTCATCAGGAAATCTTTTAGGGGGACATGGGGTTGAAATTCTATCGGGGAAAAATTAGGTCTTTGGGGACAGCGTTTAATCTAATTCCTCCGAACTTTCTGAAGATGAACTTTCTGGACCTTTTGGGGTTCTTGCTGGTATGGGTATTAAGGGTTTTCTTTTAGGGATGACTAGATTTTTCATGGCTAAAAATTCTTCAAAATTTTCCTCGTCGCTAGGATTCTCGAAATAGTTTTGTTTAAAATTAAAGGGTTTAAATTCGGCTAGCCTTGACTTGGGGAACTCATTTTCCGCGTTTGATGAATCTGAAGATGAGGGTTTGGGCGCCCACCTAACTAGGTACTTGGCTCCTTTTGTGCGGCTCACATGTGCCTTATATGTTCTTCCGTTGTCTGGGTTTATCATTTTAAAAGTAAAATCATTGTCGTATTTTTTGATTATTCTGTAGGGTCCCGAATATTTATTGGAAAGTTTTTTGCCTTATAGCTTTGCCTCATTTTTTAGATAAACACAATCTCCTACTTTAAAAGTTATGTTTCCTTTAATTTTGGACTCGTCTCTCAACTCTTGGTTCGTCTTACATTTTTCTAAGTCTTGTCTAACTATTTTATAGGTTTTTCTCATCCTATTTATAAAATCTTGCTTATAGTCCTCGGTATTATTGTAATATTCTCTGGACTCTATAATTTCTTGATAAGGTATTTTAAAATCGAGTCCGAATAAAAAAAAAAATGTACTTTCTTTAATTGTTTCCGAATATGTGGTTTTAATTACATTGGTTAAGTAAGGTAGATACAGATCCCAATCGCTTCGATTGTCTCTTGTATAAATACTCAAAACATTGGAAAATATTTTGTGCCTATTTTCTATTTTTCCATTAGCTTGGGGATGGTAGGGGGAGGTTAATAGTTTTTCGATTTTAAGGAAACTCATTAAATCTCTTGTTACTTTAGAAACGATGTTAGTTCCGTTATCACTAATAACCTGGTGAGGAACACCAAATTTTAAAAATATTTTTGCTAACGCTTTACTTGTTGCATATGCGCCTTGATTTTTCAATGCTTTGGCAAAAGTGAAGCCGGTAAAATGGTCTATTACTGAAAGAAGGCAAGTATGACCTCTATTAGAAACAGGTAATCCTCCACTTGTTCCATATAAATCAAATGAAACGATATCGAAAGGAAATACTGGTACTCTTCCCATCGGGGGATTAGGGTAGGTTTGGGGATTTTTCCTTAAATTACATGCTTCACATGTATTTATAAAATCCTTAAGTTTCGTTAACGCTGACGGTACATAAAAATATTGTTTTAACTTGTGAAAGGTTTTAGCTATTCCTAAATGTCCACCTATCTCAGAATGGAAGTACTCAAAGGCAGGTATTATTAAGCTTTGGGGTAGTACTGGGATTATTAAAGTTTGATTTCTATTTGTTTCGCCTGTTACTATTCTGCAAAGCATTTCCTCGTCCAAATCGTAATAAAATTTGTCTATTTCCCGTCTCTGGGCTTTGAACTTATCAGGGAGATTATCAGAATTCACAAAATAATTAATGAGAGTCAAAAACATTTCATCCTTAACTTGGTTTCTTTTAATATTAGCTAGGGATAAGGGGCTACGAGTAATTTCGTTTTCTTCTGTTAGGATTTTAGGTTTATTCTTCTTGTGTTTTCGTTTACTGGGATTAATGGTATTTATTTGTTTATTTTCATTGTCTGAGGATTTATTCTCGGGGTATCTACTCAGGTAATCGCAGGGGGCATTTTGTTTACCGGTCACATGTTCAAATTCGTAATCCAGATCTTGGATTCTCATTATCCATCTCGCTAAAATTCCATTTGGATTTTTGAATGTGCTTAGGTACTGTAAGCTTTTATGGTCCGAGCGCAACTTAAATTTTCGACTTATTAAATAATGTCTAAATTTGTCTAAATGGTAAATTATAGATAGTAACTCCAAATTCGTTGCTGAATAACTTCTTTTGCCTTTGGTTAGAGTTCTGCTTGAATAGCATATGACTTTCTTTACATACCGAGGGGGTTCCTATAGGGGTTCGGGGTAGTTTTCCACGGGGATTAATTGGGAAAGGATTGCGCCGATGCCTAGAGCTGAAGCATCGGTAGTAACCACAAATTGTCCCTTTTCAAAGTCTGGCAACGACAAAATTGGTTCAGAAGTAAGAGCTTTCTTGAGGGTGTCCAAGGAAGTTCGAGCTTCCTGCGACCAGGTAATATTTTGGGAGGTCCCTTTAGTTAGATCTGTTAGGGGTTTTGCAATTTGGGCGTAGTTGCGTATGAATTTTCTGAAATAACTTGTTAAACCAATAATGGCTCTCAATTGTTTTATAGTTTTTGGCGGCTTGAGATTCTCTACACATTTTATCTTCTCAGGGTCTGGTGATATTTGACCTTGGGTCACTATCATTCCTAAGAATTTTATTTCGGAATGAAGTAAATTTACTTTTTCAGGTCTACATTTTAGATTACCCTCTCTGAATTTTTAAAAAACTTTGGCTAATGTGTTTAAATGGTCCTCTGGTGTTTCTCCCACACAAATTACATCATCCACAAAATGGATAATATTTTCTATACCTCGTAATAAGTGTAACAGAGGTCTACATAATGCATTTGAACTAGTTTTGAATCCGAAGGGTACTCTCAAATATTCATAAGAACGACATTCCGTCGTCGAAAAGGCCGTTTTGTAAACGTCATTGTCTACTATCTTAACCTGATGATAACCTTGCGTGAGGTCAAGAGATGTAAAAATTTTATTTTTGGTTGTAATGGAGTGTAGGATTTCATCAATTCGAGGCAGGGGAGATTTGTCGCTAACTACCTGCTTATTTAAGGCTCTAAAGTCTACTACCAGCCTTAAATCCTTGTTCTTTTTTGGCACTAGTATAAAGGGGGCTGAATACGGGCTTATACTTGGCCGTATAATATTGTTTCTTTCTAATTCGCGGATTTTATTTTTAACCAATCTTTGTAGGGATGAGGGATGCGATAGGGCTGTTTAGCTACAGGTAACCCTGTGGTTTGGATAGAATGTTCATAGAACGGTATCAATCCAATATCTTCCTCAAATGTAGAAAAAATATCTCTAAAATTCCAGAGCAATTCACATAATTTTTCTTTTAATTGTGTATCTTGGATATGGTCTAATTTAAATTTTTCCAAAAATTAGCTCTAACTAAAAACTCTAAGCTCAGACTCTAAAACTAAAACTCTAAATTAAAACTTAAATAAAGCTAAACTAAAACTCTAAACTAAAACTCTTAACTAAAACTAACTAAACTATAACTCTAAACTAATACTCTTAACTAAAGCTGAACTAAACTATAGCTCTAACTAAAACTCTAAGCTAAGACTCTAAAGTAAAACTCTAAACTCTAAAATAAACTCTTAACTAAAACTAAACTAAACTATAACTCTAACTAAAACTCTAAGCTAAGACTATAACATTAACTCTAAACTAAAGACTTATAAAGTAAACTACAACTCTAAACTAAAACTAAACTAAACTATATCTCTAACTAAAACTCTAAGCTAAGACTGTAAACTAAAACTCTAAACTAAAAACTATTAAAATAAAAGTAAACTACAACTCTAAACTGACTCTCTTAACTAAAACTAAACTAAACTCTAGCTTTAACTAAAAACTCTAAGCTCAGACTCTAAAACTAAAACTCTAAACTAAAACTGAACTAAAACTAAACTACAACTCTAAATTAAAACTCTTAACTAAAACTAAACTAAACTAAAACTCTAACTAAAAAGTATAAGCTAAGACACTAAAACTAAAACTCTAAATTAAAACTTAACTAAAACTAATCTACAACTCTAATCTAAAACTCTTAACCAAAACTAAACTAAACTATAACTCTAACTAAAACTCTAAGCTAAGACTCTAAACTAAAACTCTAAACTCTATACTAAAACTCTTAACTAAAACTAAACTAAACTCTAAATTAAAACTCTAAACTAAAACTCTAAACTAAACTATAACTGTAAACTAAATTCTAAATTAAACTAATACTATAAAATAAAAGTAAACTAAAACTCTAAACTAAAACTCTTAAATAAAACTAAACTAAAACTCTAAACTATAACTCTTAACTAAAACTAAGCCAAAACTATAACTCTAGTTTAAATTATAAACAAAAACTCTAAACTCTAAACTAAAACTCTTAACTAAAACTAAACCAGAACTCTAAACTCTAAACTAAAACTAAACTAAAACTATAACTCTAATTAAAACTCTAAACTAAAACACTAAACTCCAGCTCTAAACTAAAACTCTTAACTAAAACTAAGCTACAACTCTAAAACTATAACCCTTAACAAAAACTAAAATAAAACTATAACTCTAACTAAAACTCTAAACTAAAACTCTAAACTAAAAATATAAACTCTAAGCTAAAACTCTTAACTAAAACTAGACTAAACTTAAACTCTTAACTAAAACTAAACTAAATTTTAACTCTAACTGAAACTCTTAACTAAAACTAAACTACAACTCTAAACTAAAACTCTTAACTAAAACTAAACTAAAACTAAACTGAAAATCTAAACTAAAAGAACTATAGAAAAAGAAAAAAAGAGAAAAAAATATGAAAGTTGTTCCGAGCGATAAATTAAACACCAAGAAAAGAAACTTTCTTGAGGCTTTTGGGCAAAAATGTCAAAATGGTGTTATCAGGCAATGATGGATGCGCCGTCCGTGCGTAAAATGTGATGAACTTACATAAAGTTTGTACCGCAATTAATTTAATGAAGAAGAAAAAACGCTTTGGGGGTTTCGGGCAAAAAAAAGTATTACGTTATGGTGTTGCATAATAATTACATAAGGTGTGTGCTGTCGTTACGTTACAAGCGGGGATTCCCCCATGGGTTCCTGATGCACGGTTGCATAAAATTGCGTCAAACATATTAGTCCTCTCCGTTTGAAACGGGGTGTGTTATGACGTCATTGGAGTCAAGAGGGGTGCTATGGAGTCTTGACAACTGTGTTCCCTTTATTAGAACCGGTAACCACATGGCACAGGAGCGAGGGCTTGAGGGGTTGGTAGCTCTACTCATCTAATTTCCAGAAATTCCCTATAAATTTCCCTATGCTAATGTCCCTGTGTTAATTTTCCTACTTGTGCGCTTGAAACCAGTGCTATTTTCCCTATGGTAATTTCCATACCTCTGTGTTTGAAATCCAATGCTATTTCCCTAAGTTAATTTCTCTGTTTTAATTGCCCTACCTGTGTGCTTTAAATCCAATACTATTTTTCCTATGGCTTCCGTGAGAGGGTTAATGTAGAAACTCAATGCTAATTCCCTATGTAAATTTCCCTGGGTTAATTTCCCTACCTGTGCGCTTGAAATACAATACTATTTTTCCTATGGCTTTCGTGACGTCAGAGGGCTGTTGCAGAAACTCAACGCTAATTCCCTATGTTAGTTTCCACGTGTTAATTCGCCTACCTGTGCGTTTGGAATCCAATGCTATTTTTCCTATGGCTTCGGTTACGTCAAAGGGCTATCATAGAAATCAAATGCTAATTTCCTACGGTAATTTCCCTACATCTGCGCTTGAAATCCAATACTATTTTTCCTAAGGCTTCCGTCACCTCAGAGGGCTGTCATAGAAATCCATTACTAGTTTTCCATGAACCTATTTAAAGCACAAGGGTGTGTCCCGGGAATAGTGCCAACTGGAAACAGGGATGTCGTGACGTCAGGGGGCTGTAATAGGAAAAGGGAAAGGGCTGTCATAGAAACTGGAACCCTATCTCCACTAATTTAGGGCATAAGGAGCTGGGTAACAGGCATTTGAAATAAAGTTGAGGTGTAATTTTTTCTTAAACACTTTAATTCGTTCTTAAACTTATTTGTAAAAGATCCCGTTGGATTATACGATAGCTTCTTGTATGTTTTTTCATCATTTAGTAAACTTCTTAATTTTGATTCTTAGTCCTCAGTATTCATGACAAATATTGATGTAGATGCAGCCAAAAGTCTTCTAGAAAGAAATGTGGTAACGTGGTTTTTATGGTATTTAAGTGATGTAGTGGTAGATGCCTTTATTCTCCCTTTAAAGGGGAGATAAACTATGGCCTTAAGGTAATTAAACTTTGGAAGTGTGCCTTAGGCTATGACCGGACTAATGAGGGGTACCTACTGGGTATATTCAAGAGACTAAATGTAGATTGTAGAGAGGTTGGCTATAATACAATACTTTTATTGGGTTAACATATACTGATACAAGGTTTATTAATATATATATATATATATATATATATATATATATATATATATATATATATATATATATATATATATATATATATATATATATATATATTGACCCCGGCGCCGCGCCGGCGGATCGACCGAACGCCGCCGACGAGAGGCCCGGTCGAACGCCACCGAAGTTTCGTAACGCCGCCGGCGCGCCGCAGGCACGCCGCCACCGGCAGAGGCGGCGGCGTTCGGTCGACTTTGAATTATTTTTACCGCAATTCTTTATTGCGTCAACCGCAAAGTCGGAGCTTTTCCTTCTCGTGTGGTTTAGTATTTCGATTTTCCTGATTAGAAATCAAGCAGAGCTTCCACTATCCCCGAATTATCGGCCATTTCCCCAAAAATCTATGCGTCACGCCCAAAAAAAGTTTGGTTCCCCCAATCCCCGAAAATCACGCAATCACGATGCCACCCCTAGTGATTTATCACCAGTGACTTTCCCTGCCAAATTTTACATTGTATACGATAATTCTTCACTGCTCTCTTGTTCATTAATTTTCGTCTCTTTTGTTACTTTGCATAAAAACCAGACAGATGCAATATGCTAGTGCAAATATTGCAATATAAACAGTTCTTCATATGTTGAAAAAAAAGTATCGTCTTTATGAAATGAGTTTAAATCATTTTGAATGCAGTTTCCCAATCGCTATTTCTTACATCATTCGTAGTCAAGAATTTTATTTTCAAGTTGAATAGAATTATAGAACACATTCACTACTATACAGCTTAAGCCTTTTGTTGGATTGTGAAATTGACAGTCGACAGATTATTTCTACAGCTGAATTGTAAGTTTGCAGTTTTTTTTTTGCTGTTTTTAAATAAGATTTTCTTAATGTTTAATAATTAATTATTGAACACCTGATAGAAAATACAATCTTCTTTCTGGAACATTTTTACCCCTCCCCCCCCCCCCAAAAAAAAAACAGCCTTTGGTTGAGACAAAATTTAGCTATAGACTAAGCTATGTACAAGGTTGAGGAAATAAAGATTGAACTGGAAGTTACCCCAAAAATATGATTCATAAATACATTGTAAATTATTGCCTATAGGTGAGGGGGATAGGGGGCTATCATTTTAAAATGATAATACCTCATTTTTTTTTATTGAAAGCAGGGATGCCAAAAAGATGATTATTTTTTTCATTTAAAGTGGAGACAGAAGAAAATGATATCAAATTCCCTGGGAAACCATTGAAATATTTTGATAGACCCAGGGCCCCCCATTAGGACTTGTTCATTGTCTTGGGTGTTTTGCGATTTCTCATAGGCTACTGGCCTTATTTGGCTTTTGTGTGTGCTCCCTTTGAATTCGATTCTTTGGATCTTATGGAATGCCATGGCGAATCTATCACTCAGTTTTCCATTAACTTGAGGTATATCTGAATAATTTCGACATTTTTGTTGTTGTCTTTGTACCCCTTTACTCATACCCTCAATTTTTTTCAAGGAGCACTAAGCTGTTTAACGTTATTTTGCGTGTTTGTTTGAACCATATAGGGACCTTGTTAATTATTCAGTAAATAATTTTCTAATGAAAGCTGAGACGAAATCCTATCAAGGTGGTATCCAGTGGAAGGGGGATAGGGAGGTATTATATTGAAATGATAATTGCTCGAAATTTTATTTAGTGAAAGCAGGGATCCCAAAAAGTTCATTTTGTTTAATTTAAAGCAGAGACGGCATCCTATCAAGGTGGTATCCACAGGGCGGGGGGGGGGGGGGTATTGAGCTATCATATTTAAATAATAATACCTCGATTTTTTTAAAAGCAGGGGTGCCAATAAGGTAATTAATTTTTTTTAATTTAAAGCAGAGACGGTATCCTATCAAGATGGTATCCAGAAGGGGGGCATAGGGAGTTATTATATTTAAGTGATAGTACCTTGATTTTTTTATTGAAAGCAGGGGTGCCAAAAGTTGAAAAGTTGACAAAATTAACAAGATTTTCGTGAGTTATACTTGATACAGCACTTGCATGGTTTTATCGTACAAAGGGAAAGGGACATATGCGTCCAATCCGGTTTTTTTTCCTATTGATGAAACGGGTTTACTTTGAAAACATTCATTCATATGTACCAGGCAGATTCACACTAAAACGAATTGGGGTGACGAAAGCGATATCGACATCCCCACCTAACGTTGCGCTCGAGTAACAATGGCGCCCTTGGTCCGGTGCCCAAGTTACATTAAAAGGCCAGGTCATAATAAAAGCTTTCAATTTGGGAGGTTCAAGGAGGAGTCTTTGACAGTCTTATGACCTCAGGGTACTAGATGTTGCAACGTTATTACGTATCTACAGTGGTTTAGAAAATTCGATCACCCCACAAATGATTACCAAAAATATGCACAAATGTAAAATTTGGTATATTATAACACTTTTTTCAAAGCTTTGAAGAAAAGCAAAAAAGTCTAAATACCCCTAACCAAGCTTGAAAGCTATTTTAAAAAGCAACTCTTTGGAGATTTCCATGGAAATGACCATAGCAGAAGCTTTGAGCCCGGGTGGGGATCAAAGAGGAGTCTAAGTATTTTGACCAAGAGTGACTTATTGTTGCGACTTTCTTAAATTTGGTAATTCTTGTGAGCATTTGGAAATAAAAGCTTAAACTCAATAACTGATACTAAGTGTTCTAAAATTTTGCTTAGATTAAACGTGACGAACTAGGATGAACATTTCAACATCTTCCTGGAACTACTTCAGTCTGCATATTATTTCATTTAATTACACTTAAAACGGAAGAGCTTTTCATTTTTTACCTAAGAAAATAGCTGGCACTTTTCTTCATAGCCAATAAACTATTAAGTGTTTTTTGTGTCATTGTAATTGAAGTGTTCTCATCTGAAGTTTTCATCACGTATTTTTCAATTTGATAAATTTACTCCTTTTAGATACAATTTATAATTTGACTGATATAAGGTATTTATCAGTTTATAATTTGGAATGAAAGTAGAATGCTTATATTGAATTTGCTTGCCCCAATAGGAATTACCATGCTGTTTGCTTGCCCCTATAGGAAAAACATTTCCAGAGCATGTACTTATGGATTTGCTTGCCTTATGTTCCTTAGCGTCTTTCCAGAGCATGTACTTATGGATTTGGGTGGATTATGTTCCTTCCTATGTTATTCTAAGGGTTTATGTTTCTTCTCATGCTATTCTAAGGGCTTATGTTCCTTCCCGTGCTATTCTATAGCGCTATGTTCCTTCCTATGTTATTCTATGGGACCTCTACAAGTCATTAAACACATTTAGCTCGCCTTTCATTGGTACCTTTCCAAGCGAGCGGGGATTCCCCTCCGGTTCCTAAACATTGCAAAAAAAGCTGGCAAGCATTTTTACATTCAACCATACATTCACGCCTGTGAGATTAGAGTTACACGTGGACATTGCGAAATAAGCTGGCAAGCATTTTTACATTCAACTATACATTCACGCCTACAAGAAAATGAAATAATTTAGGTCGTATGATCAATATAATTTTTTTTTTTAATGCCGTAGTTTTTTAGTAAGGACACTCGATATCCTAAAAGTGTTTGGTTCAAACTTTTACCTTGAGCATCGATGTTTTTAGCAGAATTTCAAAAGGATCGTTCATAAGTGCTGGCGTATCTGATGAAATAATTTAGGTCGTATGATAAATTTAATTTATTTTTTAATGCAGTAGTTTTTCAGTAAGGACACTCGATATCCTAAAAGTGTTTGGTTCAAACTTTTACCTTGAGAATCGATGTTGTTAGCAGAATTTCAAAAGGATCGTTTATGAGTGCTGGCATATCTGATGAAATAATTTAGGTCTTATGATCAATTTAATATTTTTTTTAATGCAGTAGTTTTTCAGTAAGGACACTCGATATCCTAAAAGTATTTGATTCAAACTTTTACCTTGAGAATCGTTGTTGTTAGCAGAGTTTCAAAAGGATCGTTTATGAGTGCTGGCGTATCTGATGAAATAATTTAGGTCGTATGATAAATTTAATTTATTTTTTTAATGCAGTAGTTTTTCAGTAAGGACACTCGATATGCTAAAAGTGTTTGATTCAAACTTTTACCTTGAGCATCGATGTTTTTAGCAGAATTTCAAAAGGATCGTTCATAAGTGCTGGCGTATCTGATGAAATAATTTAGGTCGTATGATAATTTTTTTTTGCAGTAGTTATTTAATAAGCACACTCGAGATCCTAAAAATTTTTGATTCAATTTTTACCTTCAGCATCGAAGTTTTTAGTAGAATTTCAAAAGGATCGTTTATAAGTGTTGACCTGTCTTTGATGAACTAATTCATGTCGCAAGATAATTTTTTGTTTTAATACAGTAGTTATTCAATAAGGACACTCGATATCCTAAAAGTGTTTGATTCCAACTTTTACCTTGAAAATCGATGTTGTTAGCAGAATTTCAAAAGGATCGTTTATGAGTGCTGGCGTATCTGATGAAATAATTTAGGTCGTATGATAAATTTGATTTTTTTTTTCTTGTCCCAAACTATTTTTTTTATCATGAACCGTTTAGAGACCAATTTGATCAACTTGGAGAAAGTTCAAATAGAATCGTTACTGATATTGATATTAGTGCGTAAACTAAAAACTGACAAAAATATTCAGAACTTTTTTTTTCTTATAGCCTTGTCTTTGAAGACATTTCTTCATCTTAATCGGCCTTAGAAATATCATGCAAAATATCCTATGCTATTCTAAGGGTTTATGTTCCCTCCCATGCTATTCTAAGGGCTTATGTTCCCTCCTATATTATTCTAAGGGATTATGTTCCTTCCTATGCTATTATAAGGGTTTATGTTCCCTCCCCATGCTATTCTAAGGGCTTATGTTCCCTCCTATGCTATTCTAAGGGCTTATGTTCCCTCCCATGTTATTATAAGAGTTTATGTTCCCTCCCCATGCTATTCTAAGGGCTTATGTTCCCACCTATGCTATTCTAATGGTTTATGTTCCCTCCCATGCTATTCTAAGGGCTTATGTTCCCTCCTATGCTATTCTAAGGGTTTATATTCCCTCCCATACTATTCTAAGGGCTTATGTCCCCTCCTATGCTATTCTAAGGGTTTATGTTCCCTCCCATGCTATTATAAGGGTTTATGTTCCCTCCCATGCTATTCTAAGGGTTTATGTTCCCTCCCATGCTATTCTAAGGGTTTACGTTCCCTCCCCATAATATTCTAAGGGCTTATGTTCCCTTCTATGCTATTCTAAGGGTTTATGTTCCCTCCCATGCTATTATAAGAGTTTATGTTCCCTCCCCATGCTATTGTAAGGGCTTAAGTTCCCTCCTATGCTATTCTAAGGGTTTATAATCCCTCCCATGCTATTTTAAGGGCTGATTTTCCCTCTTATGCTATTCTAAGGGTTTATGTTCCCTCCCATGCTATTATAAGTGTTTATGTTCCCTCCCATGCTATTCTAAGGGCTTATGTTCCCTCCCATGCTATTCTAAGGGTTTATGTTCCCTCCCATACTATTCTAAGGGCTTATGTTCCCTCCTATGCTATTCTAAGGGTTTATGTTCCCTCCCATGCTATTATAAGAGTTTATGTTCCCTCCCCATGCTATTGTAAGGGCTTAAGTTCCCTCCTATGCTATTCTAAGGGTTTATAATCCCTCCCATGCTATTTTAAGGGCTGATTTTCCCTCTTATGCTATTCTAAGGGTTTATGTTCCCTCCCATGCTATTATAAGGGTTTATGTTCCCTCCCATGCTATTCTAAGGGTTTATGTTCCCTCCCATGCTATTCTAAGGGTTTATTTGTACCATTTAAAATAGCTTTACGGGGTTTGAGAGACTCTGTTGTCTTATTCTGTGTGATTTTTTCTTAGCTTGGTGGTCATTCAAAAAGCGAGGATTTCTACTAAATAAATAATTCTTGTACCTTTTAAAATAGCTTTACGGGGTTTGAGAGACTCTGTTGTCTTATTCCGTGTGATTTTTTCTTTACTTGGTGGTCATTCAAAAAGCGAGGATTGCTGTTAAATAAATAGTTCTTGTACCTTTTAAAATAGCTTTACGGGGTTTGAGAGACTCTGTTGTCTTATTCCGTGTGATTTTTTCTTTACTTTGTGGTCATTCAAAAAGCGAGGATTTCTGTTAAATAGATATTTCTTGTACCTTTTAAAATAGCTTTTTTTAAAATCACAACAACTGAAGGTCAGTATATGATTCTTTTGTTTTTTTTGTTAAACATGATTGGCTGAAATAAAAGCGGAACTCTTAAAATCACAACAACTAAAGGTTAGTAAATGATTCCTTTGTTTTTTTTTGTTAAACACGATTGGTTGAAACAAAAGAAGAACTTTTAAAATCACAACAACTGAAGATCAGTAAATAATTCCATTGTTTTTTTTGTTAAACACGATTGGTTGAAATAAAAGCGGAACTTTTAAAATCACAACTGAAGGTCAGTAAATAATTCCTTTGTTTTTTTTGTTAAACACGATTGGCTGAAATAAAAGCGGAACTTTTAAAATCACAACAACTGAAGGTCAGTAAATAATTCCTTTTTTTTAAACACGACTGGCTGAAACAAAAGCAGAACTTTTAAAATCACAACTGAAGGTCAGTAAATAATTCTTTTGTTTTTTTTTGTTAAACCCGATTGGCTGAAATTAAAGCGGAACTCTTAAAATCACAACAACTGAAGGTCAGTAAATAATTCCTTTGTTTTTTTTGTTAAACACGATTGGCTGAAATAAAAGCGGAACTTTTAAAATCACAACAACTAAAGGTCAGTAAATGATTCCTTTTTTTTGTTAAACACGATTGGTTGAAACAAAAGCAGAACTTTTAAAGTCACAAAAACTGAAGGTCAGTAAATAATTCCTTTGTTTTTTTTTGTTAAACACGATTGGTTGAAATAAAAGCGGAACTTTTAAAATCACAACTGAAGGTCAGTAAATAATTCCTTTGTTTTTTTTGTTAAACACGATTGGCTGAAATAAAAGCGGAACTTGTGAAATCACAACAACTGAATGTCAGTAAATAATTCCTTTGTTTTTTTTAAACACGACTGGCTGAAACAAAAGCAGAACTTTTAAAATCACAACTGAAGGTCAGTAAATAATTCCTTTGTTTTTTGTTAAACACGATTGGCTGAAATAAAAGCGGAGCTTTTAAAATCACAACAACTCAAGGTCAGTAAATGATTCTTTTTTTTTTGTTAAACATGATTGGATGAAATAAAAGCGGAACTTTTAAAATCACAACAACTAAAGGTCAGTAAATGATTCCTTTGTTGTTTTTTTTTTGTTAAACACGATTGGTTGAAACAAAAGCAGAACTTATAAAATCACAACTGAAGGTCAGTAAATACTTCCTTTGTTTTTTTTGTTAAACACGATTGGTTGAAATAAAAGCGGAACTTTTAAAATCACAACTGAAGGTCAGTAAATAATTCCTTTGTTTTTTTTTTTAAACACGACTGGCTGAAACAAAAGCAGAACTTTTAAAATCACAACAACTGAAGGTCAGTAATTAATTCCTTTGTTTTTTTTTGTTAAACACGATTGGCTGAAATAAAAGCGGAACTCTTAAAATCACAACTCAAGGTCAGTAAATAATTCCTTTGTTTTTTTTGTTAAACACGATTGGCTGAAATAAAAGCGGAACTTTTAAAATCACAACAACTAAAGGTCAGTAAATAATTCCTTTTGTTTTTTTTGTTAAACACGATTGGCTGAAATAAAAGCGGAACTTTTAAAATCACAACAACTGAAGGTCAGTAAATACTTCGGTTGTTTTTTTGTTAAACACGATTGGCTGAAATAAAAGCAGAACTGTTAAAATCACACCAACTGAAGGTCAGTAAATAATTCCATTTTTTTTTGTTAAACACGATTGGCTGAAATAAAAGCGGAACTTTTAAAATCACAACCACTGAAGGTCAGTAAATAATTCCGTTGTTTTTTTTTGTTAAACACGATTGGCTGAAATAAAAGCGGAACTTTTAAAATCACAATAACTCAAGGTCAGTAAATGATTCCTTTGTTTTTATTTGTTAAACACGATTGGTTGAAACTAAAGCAGAACTTTTAAAATCACAACAACTGAAGGTCAGTAAATAATTCCATTGTTTTTTTGTTAAACATGATTGGTTGAAATAAAAGCGGAACTTTTAAAATCACAACTGAAGGTCAGTAAATAATTCATTTGTTTTTTTGTTAAACACGATTGGCTGAAATAAAAGCGGAACTTTTCAAATCACAACCACTGAGGGTCAGTAACTAATTCCTTTGTTTTTTTTTAAATACGACTGGCTGAAACAAAAGCAGAACTTTTAAAATCACAACAACTGAAGGTCAGTAAATAATTCCATTGTTTTTTTTGTTAAACACGATTGGCTGAAATAAAAGCGGAACTTGTGAAATCACAACAACTGAATGTCAGTAAATAATTCCTTTGTTTTTTTTTAAACACGACTGGCTGAAACAAAAGCAGAACTTTTAAAATCACAACTGAAGGTCAGTAAATAATTCCTTTGTTTTTTGTTAAACACGATTGGCTGAAATAAAAGCGGAGCTTTTAAAATCACAACAACTCAAGGTCAGTAAATGATTCTTTTTTTTTGTTAAACACGATTGGATGAAATAAAAGCGGAACTTTTAAAATCACAACAACTAAAGGTCAGTAAATGATTCCTTTGTTGTTTTTTTTTTGTTAAACACGATTGGTTGAAACAAAAGCAGAACTTATAAAATCACAACTGAAGGTCAGTAAATACTTCCTTTGTTTTTTTTGTTAAACACGATTGGTTGAAATAAAAGCGGAACTTTTAAAATCACAACTGAAGGTCAGTAAATAATTCCTTTGTTTTTTTTTAAACACGACTGGCTGAAACAAAAGCAGAACTTTTAAAATCACAACAACTGAAGGTCAGTAATTAATTCCTTTGTTTTTTTTTGTTAAACACGATTGGCTGAAATAAAAGCGGAACTCTTAAAATCACAACTCAAGGTCAGTAAATAATTCCTTTGTTTTTTTTGTTAAACACGATTGGCTGAAATAAAAGCGGAACTTTTAAAATCACAACAACTAAAGGTCAGTAAATAATTCCTTTTGTTTTTTTTGTTAAACACGATTGGCTGAAATAAAAGTGGAACTTTTAAAATCACAACAACTGAAGGTCAGTAAATACTTCGGTTGTTTTTTTGTTAAACACGATTGGCTGAAATAAAAGCAGAACTGTTAAAATCACACCAACTGAAGGTCAGTAAATAATTCCATTTTTTTTGTTAAACACGATTGGCTGAAATAAAAGCGGAACTTTTAAAATCACAACAACTGAAGGTCAGTAAATAATTCCGTTGTTTTTTTTTGTTAAACACGATTGGCTGAAATAAAAGCGGAACTTTTAAAATCACAATAACTCAAGGTCAGTAAATGATTCCTTTGTTTTTATTTGTTAAACACGATTGGTTGAAACTAAAGCAGAACTTTTAAAATCACAACAACTGAAGGTCAGTAAATAATTCCATTGTTTTTTGTTAAACATGATTGGTTGAAATAAAAGCGGAACTTTTAAAATCACAACTGAAGGTCAGTAAATAATTCATTTGTTTTTTTGTTAAACACGATTGGCTGAAATAAAAGCGGAACTTTTCAAATCACAACCACTGAAGGTCAGTAACTAATTCCTTTGTTTTTTTTTAAATACGACTGGCTGAAACAAAAGCAGAACTTTTAAAATCACAACAACTGAAGGTCAGTAAATAATTCCATTGTTTTTTTTTGTTAAACACGATTGGCTGAAACAAAAACAGAACTTTTAAAATCACAACAACTGAAGGTCAGTAAATAATTCGGTTGTTTTTTTGTTAAACACGATTTTCTGAAATAAAAGCAGAACTGTTAAAATCACACCAACTGAAGGTCAGTAAATAATTCCATTTTTTTGTTAAACACGATTGGCTGAAATAAAAGCGGAACTTTTAAAATCACAACAACTGAAGGTCAGTAAATAATTCCGTTGTTTTTTTTTGTTAAACACGATTGGCTGAAATAAAAGCGGAGCTTTTAAAATCACAATAACTCAAGGTCAGTAAATAATTCCTTTGTTTTTTTTTGTTAAACACGATTGGTTGAAACAAAAGCAGAACTTTTAAAATCACAACAACTGAAGGTCAGTAAATAATTCCATTGTTTTTTTGTTAAACATGATTGGTTGAAATAAAAGCGGAACTTTTAAAATCACAACTGAAGGTCAGTAAATAATTCATTTTTTTTTGTTAAACACGATTGGCTGAAATAAAAGCGGAACTTTTAAAAGCACAACAACTGAAGGTCAGTAACTAATTCCTTTGTTTTTTTTTTAAATAGGACTGGCTGAAACAAAAGCAGAACTTTTAAAATCACAACTGAAGGTCAGTAAATAATTCCTTTTTTTTGTTAAACACGATTTGCTGAAATAAAAGCGGAACTCTTAAAATCCCAACAACTGAAGGTCAGTAAATAATTCCTTTGTTTTTTTTTGTTAAACACGATTGGCTGAAATAAAAGCAGAACTCTTAAAATCACAACTCAAGGTCAGTAAATAATTCCTTTGTTTTTTATTGTTAAACACGATTGGCTGAAATAAAAGCGGAACTTTTAAAATCACAACAACTAAAGGTCAGTAAATAATTCCTTTGTTTTTTATGTTAAACTCTATTGGCTGTAATAAAAGCGGAACTTTTAAAATCACAATAATTGAAGGTCGGTAAATAATTCCTTTGTTTTTTTTTTATTAAACACGATTGGCTGAAATAAAGCAGAGCTTTTAAAATCACAACAACTGAAGGTCAGTAAATAATTCCATTGTTTTTTGTTAAACATGATTGGTTGAAATAAAAGCGGAACTTTTAAAATCACAACTGAAGGTCAGTAAATAATTCCTTTGTTTTTTTTAAACACGACTGGCTGAAACAAAAGCAGAACTTTTAAAATCACAACTGAAGGTCAGTAAATAATTCCTTTGTTTTTTTTTTAAACACGATTGGCTGAAATAAAAGCGGAACTCTTAAAATCACAACAACTCAAGGTCAGTAAATGATTCTTTTGTTTTTTTTGTTAAACACGATTGGATGAAATAAAAGCGGAACTTTTAAAATCACAACAACTAAAGGTCAGTAAATGATTCCTTTGTTGTTTTTTTTGTTAAACACGATTGGTTGAAACAAAAGCAGAACTTTTAAAATCACAACTGAAGGTCAGTAAATAATTCCTTTGTTTTTTTTTTGTTAAACACGATTGGTTGAAATAAAAGCGGAACTTTTAAAATCACAACTGAAGGTCAGTAAATAATTCCTTTGTTTTTTTGTTAAACACGATTGGCTGAAATAAAAGCGGAACTTTTAAAATCACAACAACTGAAGGTCAGAAAATAATTCCTTTGTTTTTTTTTTAAACACGACTGGCTGAAACAAAAGCAGAACTTTTAAAACCACAACAACTGAAGGTCAGTAATTAATTCCTTTGTTTTTTTTTTGTTAAACACGATTGGCTGAAATAAAAGCGGAACTCTTAAAATCACAACTCAAGGTCAGTAAATAATTCCTTTGTTTTTTTTGTTAAACACGATTGGCTGAAATAAAAGCGCAACTTTTAAAATCACAACAACTAAAGGTCAGTAAATAATTCCGTTTGTTTTTTTTTTGTTAAACACGATTGGCTGAAATAAAAGCGGAACTTTTAAAATCACAACAACTGAAGGTCAGTAAATAATTCCATTGTTTTTTTTTGTTAAACACGATTGGCTGAAACAAAAACAGAACTTTTAAAATCACAACAACTGAAGGTCAGTAAATAATTCGGTTGTTTTTTGTTAAACACGATTGGCTGAAATAAAAGCAGAACTGTTAAAATCACACCAACTGAAGGTCAGTAAATAATTCCATTTTTTTGTTAAACACGATTGGCTGAAATAAAAGCGGAACTTTTAAAATCACAACCACTGAAGGTCAGTAAATAATTCCGTTGTTTTTTTTTGTTAAAAACGATTGGCTGAAATAAAAGCGGAGCTTTTAAAATCACAATAACTCAAGGTCAGTAAATGATTCTTTTGTTTTTTTTGTTAAACACGATTGGTTGAAACAAAAGCAGAACTTTTAAAATCACAACTGAAGGTCAGTAAATAATTCCTTTGTTTTTTTTTTTGTTAAACACGATTGGTTGAAATAAAAGCAGAACTTTTAAAATCACAACTGAAGGTCAGTAAATAATTCCTTTGTTTTTTTTTGTTAAACACGATTGGTTGAAATAAAAGCAGAACTTTTAAAATCACAACTGAAGGTCAGTAAATAATTCCTTTGTTTTTTTGTTAAACACGATTGGCTGAAATAAAAGCGGAACTTTTAAAATCACAACAACTGAAAGTCAGTAAATAATTCCTTTGTTTTTTTTAAACACGATTGGCTGAAACAAAAACAGAACTTTTAAAATCACAACAACTGAAGGTCAGTAAATAATTCCTTTGTTTTTTTTGTTAAACACGATTGGTTGAAACAAAAGCAGAACTTTTAAAATCACAACTGAAGGTCAGTAAATAATTCCTTTGTTTTTTTTGTTAAACACGATTGGTTGAAATAAAAGCGGAACTTTTAAAATCACAACTGAAGGTCAGTAAATAATTCCTTTGTTTTTTTGTTAAACACGATTGGCTGAAATAAAAGCGGAACTTTTAAAATCACAACAACTGAAAGTCAGTAAATAATTCCTTTGTTTTTTTTTAAACACGATTGGCTGAAACAAAAACAGAACTTTTAAAATCACAACAACTGAAGGTCAGTAAATGATTCCTTTGTTTTTTTTTGTTAAACACGATTGGTTGAAACAAAAGCAGAACTTTTAAAATCACAACTGAAGGTCAGTAAATAATTCCTTTGTTTTTTTTTGTTAAACACGATTGGTTGAAATAAAAGCGGAACTTTTAAAATCACAACTGAAGGTCAGTAAATAATTCCTTTGTTTTTTTGTTAAACACGATTGGCTGAAATAAAAGCGGAACTTTTAAAATCACAACAACTGAAAGTCAGTAAATAATTCCTTTGTTTTTTTTAAACACAATTGGCTGAAACAAAAACAGAACTTTTAAAATCACAACAACTGAAGGTCAGTAAATGATTCCTTTGTTTTTTTTGTTAAACACGATTGGTTGAAACAAAAGCAGAACTTTTAAAATCACAACTGAAGGTCAGTAAATAATTCCTTTGTTTTTTTTTGTTAAACACGATTGGTTGAAATAAAAGCGGAACTTTTAAAATCACAACTGAAGGTCAGTAAATAATTCCTTTGTTTTTTTGTTAAACACGATTGGCTGAAATAAAAGCGGAACTTTTAAAATCACAACAACTGAAAGTCAGTAAATAATTCCTTTGTTTTTTTTGTTAAACACGATTGGTTGAAACAAAAGCAGAACTTTTAAAATCACAACTGAAGGTCAGTAAATAATTCCTTTGTTTTTTTTTGTTAAACACGATTGGTTGAAATAAAAGCGGAACTTTTAAAATCACAACTGAAGGTCAGTAAATAATTCCTTTGTTTTTTTGTTAAACACGATTGGCTGAAATAAAAGCGGAACTTTTAAAATCACAACAACTGAAAGTCAGTAAATAATTCCTTTGTTTTTTTAAACACGATTGGCTGAAACAAAAACAGAACTTTTAAAATCACAACAACTGAAGGTCAGTAAATAATTCGGTTGTTTTTTGTTAAACACGATTGGCTGAAATAAAAGCAGAACTGTTAAAATTACACCAACTGAAGGTCAGTAAATAATTCCTTTGTTTTTTTTTGTTAAACACGATTGGCTGAAATAAAAGCGGAACTCTTAAAATCACAACTCAAGGTCAGTAAATAATTCCTTTGTTTTTTTGTTAAACACGATTGGCTGAAATAAAAGCGGAACTTTTAAAATCACAACAACTGAAGGTCAGTAAATAATTCCATTGTTTTTTTTTGTTAAACACGATTGGCTGAAGCAAAAACAGAACTTTTAAAATCACAACAACTTAAGGTCAGTAAATAATTCGGTTGTTTTTTGTTAAACACGATTGGCTGAAATAAAAGCAGAACTGTTAAAATCACACCAACTGAAGGTCAGTAAATAATTCCATTTTTTTTGTTAAACACGATTGGCTGAAATAAAAGCGGAACTTTTAAAATCACAACCACTGAAGGTCAGTAAATAATTCCGTTGTTTTTTTTTTGTTAAACACGATTGGCTGAAATAAAAGCGGAACTTTTAAAATCACAATAACTCAAGATCAGTAAATGATTCCTTTGTTTTTTTTTGTTAAACACGATTGGTTGAAACAAAAGCAGAACTTTTAAAATCACCACAACTGAGGGTTAGTAAATAATTCCATTGTTTTTTTTTGTTAAACATGATTGGCTGAAATAAAAGCGGAACTTTTAAAATCACAACTGAAGGTCAGTAAATAATTCATTTGTTTTTCTGTTAAACACGATTGGCTGAAATAAAAGTGGAACTTTTAAAATCACAACAACTGAAGGTCAGTAACTAATTCTTTTGTTTTTTTTTTAAATACGACTGGCTGAAACAAAAGCAGAACTTTTAAAATCACAACTGAAGGTCAGTAAATAATTCCTTTGTTTTTTTTTGTTAAACACGATTGGCTGAAATAAAAGTGGAACTCTTAAAATCACAACAACTGAAGGTTAGTAAATAATTCCTTTGTTTTTTTTTGTTAAACACGATTGGCTGAAATAAAAGCGGAACTCTTAAAATCACAACTCAAGGTCAGTAAATAATTCCTTTGTTTTCTATTGTTAAACACGATTGGCTGAAATAAAAGCGGAACTTTTAAAATCACAACAACTAAAGGTCAGTAAATAATTCCTTTGTTTTTGATGTTAAACTTAATTGGCTGAAGCAAAAGCGGAACTTTTAAAATCACAATAATTGAAGGTCGGTAAATAATTCCTTTGTTTTTTTTTTGTTAAACACGATTGGCTGAAATAAAAGCAGAGCTTTTAAAATCACAACAACTGAAGGTCAGTAAATAATTCCATTGTTTTTTTGTTAAACATGATTGGTTGAAATAAAAGCGGAACTTTTAAAATCACAACTGAAGGTCATTAAATCATTCCTTTGTTTTTTTTTGTTAAACACGATTGGTTGAAATAAAAGCGGAACTCTTAAAATCATAACAACTGAAGGTTAGTAAATAATTCCTTTGTTTTTTTTTGTTAAACACGACTGGCTGAAATAAAAGTGGAACTTTTAAAATCACAACAACTGAAGGTCAGTAACTAATTCTTTTGTTTTTTTTTAAATACGACTGGTTGAAACAAAAGCAGAACTTTTAAAATCACAACTGAAGGTCAGTAAATAATTCCTTTGTTTTTTTTTGTTAAACACGATTGGCTGAAATAAAAGTGGAACTCTTAAAATCACAACAACTGAAGGTTAGTAAATAATTCCTTTGTTTTTTTTTTGTTAAACACGATTGGCTGAAATAAAAGCGGAACTCTTAAAATCACAACTCAAGGTCAGTAAATAATTCCTTTGTTTTCTATTGTTAAACACGATTGGCTGAAATAAAAGCGGAACTTTTAAAATCACAACAACTAAAGGTCAGTAAATAATTCCTTTGTTTTTTATGTTAAACTCAATTGGCTGAAATAAAAGTGGAACTTTTAAAATCACAATAATTGAAGGTCGGTAAATAATTCCTTTGTTTTTTTTTGTTAAACACGATTGGCTGAAATAAAAGCAGAGCTTTTAAAATCACAACAACTGAAGGTCAGTAAATAATTCCATTGTTTTTTTGTTAAATATGATTGGTTGAAATAAAAGCGGAACTTTTAAAATCACAACGGAAGGTCAGTAAATAATTCCTTTGTTTTTTTTTTGTTAAACACGATTGTTTGAAATAAAAGCGGAACTCTTAAAATCACAACAACTGAAGGTTAGTAAATAATTCCTTTGTTTTTTTTTGTTAAACACGATTGGCTGAAATAAAAGCGGAACTCTTAAAATCACAACTCAAGGTCAATAAATAATTCCTTTGTTTTTTATTGTTAAACACGATTGGCTGAAACAAAAGCAGAACTTTTAAAATCACAACAACTGAAGGTCAGTAAATAAATCCGTTGTTTTTTTTGTTAAAAACGATTGGCTGAAATAAAAGCGGAACTTTTAAAATCACAACAACTGAAGGTCAGTAAATAATTCCATTGTTTTTTTGTTAAACATGATTGGTTGAAATAAAAGCGGAACTTTTAAAATCACAACTGAAGGTCAGTAAATAATTCCTTTGTTTTTTTTTTGTTAAACACGATTGTTTGAAATAAAAGCGGAACTCTTAAAATCACAACAACTGAAGGTTAGTAAATAATTCCTTTGTTTTTTTTTGTTAAACACGATTGGTTGAAACAAAAGCAGAACTTTTAAAATCACAACAACTGAAGGTCAGTAAATAATTCCATTGTTTTTTTTTGTTAAACACGATTGGTTGAAATAAAAGCGGAACTTTAAAATCACAACTGAAGGTCAGTAAATAATTCCTTTGTTTTTTTTTGTTAAACACGATTGGCTGAAATAAAAGCGGAACTTTTAAAATCACAACAACTGAAGGTCAGTAAATAATTCCTTTGTTTTTTTTAAACACGACTGGCTGAAACAAAAGCAGAACTTTTAAAATCACAACTGAAGGTCAGTAAATAATTCCTTTGTTTTTTTGTTAAACACGATTGGCTGAAATAAAAGCGGAGCTTTTAAAATCACAACAACTCAAGGTCAGTAAATGATTCTTTTGTTTTTTTGTTAAACACGATTGGATGAAATAAAAGCGGAACTTTGAAAATCACAACAACTAAAGGTCAGTAAATGATTCCTTTGTTGTTTTTTTGTTAAACACGATTGGTTGAAACAAAAGCAGAACTTTTAAAATCACAACTGAAGGTCAGTAAATAATTCCTTTGTTTTTTTTGTTAAACACGATTGGTTGAAATAAAAGCGGAACTTTTAAAATCACAACTGAAGGTCAGTAAATAATTCCTCTGTTTTTTTGTTAAACACGATTGGCTGAAATAAAAGCGGAACTTTTAAAATCACAACAACTGAAAGTCAGTAAATAATTCCTTTGTTTTTTTTTAAACACGACTGGCTGAAACAAAAGCAGAACTTTTAAAATCACAACAACTGAAGGTCAGTAATTAATTCCTTTGTTTTTTTCTGTTAAACACGATTGGCTGAAATAAAAGCGGAACTTTTAAAATCACAACAACTAAAGGTCAGTAAATGATTCCTTTTTTTGTTAAACACGATTGGCTGAAATAAAAGCGGAACTTTTAAAATCACAACAACTAAAGGTCAGTAAATAATTACTTTGTTTTTTATGTTAAAATCAATTGGCTGAAATAAAAGTGGAACTTTTAAAATCACAATAATTGAAGGTCGGTAAATAATTCCTTTGTTTTTTTTGTTAAACACGATTGGCTGAAATAAAAGCAGAGCTTTTAAAATCACAACAACTGAAGGTCAGTAAATAATTCCATTGTTTTTTTTGTTAAACATGATTGGTTGAAATAAAAGCGGAACTTTTAAAATCACAACGGAAGGTCAGTAAATAATTCCTTTGTTTTTTTTTGTTAAACACGATTGTTTGAAATAAAAGCGGAACTCTTAAAATCACAACAACTGAAGGTTAGTAAATAATTCCTTTGTTTTTTTTGTTAAACACGATTGGCTGAAATAAAAGCGGAACTCTTAAAATCACAACTCAAGGTCAATAAATAATTCCTTTGTTTTTTATTGTTAAACACGATTGGCTGAAACAAAAGCAGAACTTTTAAAATCACAACAACTGAAGGTCAGTAAATAAATCCGTTGTTTTTTTTGTTAAAAACGATTGGCTGAAATAAAAGCGGAACTTTTAAAATCACAACAACTGAAGGTCAGTAAATAATTCCATTGTTTTTTTGTTAAACATGATTGGTTGAAATAAAAGCGGAACTTTTAAAATCACAACTGAAGGTCAGTAAATAATTCCTTTGTTTTTTTTTTGTTAAACACGATTGTTTGAAATAAAAGCGGAACTCTTAAAATCACAACAACTGAAGGTTAGTAAATAATTCCTTTGTTTTTTTTTGTTAAACACGATTGGTTGAAACAAAATCAGAACTTTTAAAATCACAACAACAGAAGGTCAGTAAATAATTCCATTGTTTTTTTTTGTTAAACACGATTGGTTGAAATAAAAGCGGAACTTTAAAATCACAACTGAAGGTCAGTAAATAATTCCTTTGTTTTTTTTTTGTTAAACACGATTGGCTGAAATAAAAGCGGAACTTTTAAAATCACAACAACTGAAGGTCAGTAAATAATTCCTTTGTTTTTTTTAAACACGACTGGCTGAAACAAAAGCAGAACTTTTAAAATCACAACTGAAGGTCAGTAAATAATTCCTTTGTTTTTTGTTAAACACGATTGGCTGAAATAAAAGCGGAGCTTTTAAAATCACAACAACTCAAGGTCAGTAAATGATTCTTTTGTTTTTTTTTGTTAAACACGATTGGATGAAATAAAAGCAGAACTTTTAAAATCACAACAACTGAAGGTCAGTAAATAAATCCGTTGTTTTTTTTGTTAAAAACGATTGGCTGAAATAAAAGCGGAACTTTTAAAATCACAACAACTGAAGGTCAGTAAATAATTCCATTGTTTTTTGTTAAACATGATTGGTTGAAATAAAAGCGGAACTTTTAAAATCACAACTGAAGGTCAGTAAATAATTCCTTTGTTTTTTTTTGTTAAACACGATTGTTTGAAATAAAAGCGGAACTCTTAAAATCACAACAACTGAAGGTTAGTAAATAATTCCTTTGTTTTTTTTTGTTAAACACGATTGGTTGAAACAAAAGCAGAACTTTTAAAATCACAACAACAGAAGGTCAGTAAATAATTCCATTGTTTTTTTTGTTAAACACGATTGGTTGAAATAAAAGCGGAACTTTAAAATCACAACTGAAGGTCAGTAAATAATTCCTTTGTTTTTTTTTGTTAAACACGATTGGCTGAAATAAAAGCGGAACTTTTAAAATCACAACAACTGAAGGTCAGTAAATAATTCCTTTGTTTTTTTTAAACACGACTGGCTGAAACAAAAGCAGAACTTTTAAAATCACAACTGAAGGTCAGTAAATAATTCCTTTGTTTTTTGTTAAACACGATTGGCTGAAATAAAAGCGGAGCTTTTAAAATCACAACAACTCAAGGTCAGTAAATGATTCTTTTGTTTTTTTTTTTTGTTAAACACGATTGGATGAAATAAAAGCGGAACTTTGAAAATCACAAAAACTAAAGGTCAGTAAATGATTCCTTTGTTGTTTTTTTTTTGTTAAACACGATTGGTTGAAACAAAAGCAGAACTTTTAAAATCACAACTGAAGGTCAGTAAATAATTCCTTTGTTTTTTTTGTTAAACACGATTGGTTTAAATAAAAGCGGAACTTTTAAAATCACAACTGAAGGTCAGTAAATAATTCCTTTGTTTTTTTTGTTAAACACGATTGGCTGAAATAAAAGCGGAACTTTTAAAATCACAACAACTGAAAGTCAGTAAATAATTCCTTTGTTTTTTTTTAAACACGACTGGCTGAAACAAAAGCAGAACTTTTAAAATCACAACAACTGAAGGTCAGTAATTAATTCCTTTGTTTTTTTTTGTTAAACACGATTGGCTGAAATAAAAGCAGAACTTTTAAAATCACAACAACTGAAAGTGAGTAAATAATTCCTTTGATTTTTTTTTTAAACACGACTGGCTGAAACAAAAGCAGAACTTTTAAAATCACAACAACTGAAGGTCAGTAATTAATTCCTTTGTTTTTTTTTGTTAAACACGATTGGCTGAAATAAAAGCGGAACTCTTAAAATCACAACTTAAGGTCAGTAAATAATTCCTTTGTTTTTTTTGTTAAACACGATTGGCTGAAATAAAAGCGGAAGTTTTAAAATCACAACAACTAAAGGTCAGTAAATAATTCCTTTGTTTTTTATGTTAAACTCAATTGGCTGAAATAAAAGTGGAACTTTTAAAATCACAATAATTGAAGGTCGGTAAATAATTCCTTTGTTTTTTTTGTTAAACACGATTGGCTGAAATAAAAGCAGAGCTTTTAAAATCACAACAACTGAAGGTCAGTAAATAATTCCATTGTTTTTTTGTTAAACATGATTGGTTGAAATAAAAGCGGAACTTTTAAAATCACAACTGAAGGTCAGTAAATAGTTCCTTTGTTTTTTTGTTAAACACGATTGTTTGAAATAAAAGCGGAACTCTTAAAATCACAACAACTGAAGGTTAGTAAATAATTCCTTTGTTTTTTTTGTTAAACACGATTGGCTGAAACAAAAGCAGAACTTTTAAAATCACAACAACTGAAGGTCAGTAATTAATTCCTTTGTTTTTTTTTGTTAAACACGATTGGCTGAAATAAAAGCAGAACTTTTAAAATCACAACAACTGAAAGTGAGTAAATAATTCCTTTGATTTTTTTTTTAAACACGACTGGCTGAAACAAAAGCAGAACTTTTAAAATCACAACAACTGAAGGTCAGTAATTAATTCCTTTGTTTTTTTTTGTTAAACACGATTGGCTGAAATAAAAGCGGAACTCTTAAAATCACAACTTAAGGTCAGTAAATAATTCCTTTGTTTTTTTTGTTAAACACGATTGGCTGAAATAAAAGCGGAACTTTTAAAATCACAACAACTAAAGGTCAGTAAATAATTCCTTTGTTTTTTATGTTAAACTCAATTGGCTGAAATAAAAGTGGAACTTTTAAAATCACAATAATTGAAGGTCGGTAAATAATTCCTTTGTTTTTTTTGTTAAACACGATTGGCTGAAATAAAAGCAGAGCTTTTAAAATCACAACAACTGAAGGTCAGTAAATAATTCCATTGTTTTTTTGTTAAACATGATTGGTTGAAATAAAAGCGGAACTTTTAAAATCACAACTGCAGGTCAGTAAATAGTTCCTTTGTTTTTTTGTTAAACACGATTGTTTGAAGTAAAAGCGGAACTCTTAAAATCACAACTCAAGGTCAATAAATAATTCCTTTGTTTTTTATTGTTAAACACGATTGGCTGAAATAAAGCGGAACTTTTAAAATCACAACAACTAAAGGTCAGTAAATAATTCCTTTGTTTTTTATGTTAAACTCAATTGGCTGAAATAAAAGCGGAACTTTTAAAATCAGAACAACTGAAGGTCGGTAAATAATTCCTTTGTTTTTTTTGTTAAACACGATTGGCTGAAACAAAAGCAGAACTTTTAAAATCACAACAACTGAAGGTCAGTAAATAAATCCGTTGTTTTTTTTTTGTTAAAAACGATTGGCTGAAATAAAAGCGGAACTTTTAAAATCACAACAACTGAAGGTCAGTAAATAACTCCATTGTTTTTTTGTTAAACAAGATTGGTTGAAATAAAAGCGGAACTTTTAAAATCACAACTGAAGGTCAGTAAATGATTCCTTTGTTTTTTGTTAAACACGATTGTTTGAAATAAAAGCGGAACTCTTAAAATCACAACAACTGAAGGTTAGTAAATAATTCCTTTGTTTTTTTTGTTAAACACGATTGGTTGAAACAAAAGCAGAAATTTTAAAATAACAACAACTGAAGGTCAGTAAATAATTCCATTGTTTTTTTTTGTTAAACACGATTGGTTGAAATAAAAGCGGAACTTTTAAAATCACAACTGAAGGTCAGTAAATAATTCCTTTGTTTTTTTTGTTAAACACGATTTGCTGAAATAAAAGCGGAACTTTTAAAATCACAACAACTGAAGGTCAGTAAATAATTCCTTTGTTTTTTTTAAACACGACTGGCTGAAACAAAAGCAGAACTTTTAAAATCACAACTGAAGGTCAGTAAATAATTCCTTTGTTTTTTTGTTAAACACGATTGGCTGAAATAAAAGCGGAGCTTTTAAAATCACAACAACTCAAGGTCAGTAAATGATTCTTTTGTTTTTTTTTTGTTAAACACGATTGGATGAAATAAAAGCGGAACTTTGAAAATCACAACAACTAAGGGTCAGTAAATGATTCCTTTGTTGTTTTTTTTGTTAAACACGATTGGTTGAAACAAAAGCAGAACTTTTAAAATCACAACTGAAGGTCAGTAAATAATTCCTTTGTTTTTTTTGTTAAACACGATTGGTTGAAATAAAAACGGAACTTTTAAAATCACAACTGAAGGTCAGTAAATAATTCCTCTGTTTTTTTTGTTAAACACGATTGGCTGAAATAAAAGCGGAACTTTTAAAATCACAACAACTGAAAGTCAGTAAATAATTCCTTTGTTTTTTTTTAAACACGACTGGCTGAAACAAAAGCAGAACTTTTAAAATCACAACAACTGAAGGTCAGTAATTAATTCCTTTGTTTTTTTTCTGTTAAACACGATTGGCTGAAATAAAAGTGGAACTTTTAAAATCACAACAACTAAAGGTAAGTAAATGATTCCTTTTTTTGTTAAGCACGATTGGCTGAAATAAAAGAGGAACTTTTAAAATCACAACAACTAAAGGTCACTAAATAATTCCTTTGTTTTTTATGTTAAACTCAATTGGCTGAAATAAAAGTGGAACTTTTAAAATCACAATAATTGAAGGTCGGTAAATAATTCCTTTGTTTTTTTTGTTAAACACGATTGGCTGAAATAAAAGCAGAGCTTTTAAAATCACAACAACTGAAGGTCAGTAAATAATTCCTTTGTTTTTTTTGTTAAACACGATTGGTTGAAATAAAAGCGGAACTCTTAAAATCACAACTGAAGGTCAGTAAATAATTCCTTTGTTTTTTTTGTTAAACACGATTGTTTGAAATAAAAGCGGAACTCTTAAAATCACAACAACTGAAGGTCAGTAAATAATTCCTTTGTTTTTTTGTTAAACACGATTGGCTGAAATAAAAGCGGAACTCTTAAAATCACAACTCAAGGTCAATAAATAATTCCTTTGTTTTTTATTGTTAAACACGATTGGCTGAAACAAAAGCAGAACTTTTAAAATCACAACAACTGAAGGTCAGTAAATAAATCCGTTGTTTTTTTTGTTAAAAACGATTGGCTGAAATAAAAGCGGAACTTTTAAAATCACAACAACTGAAGGTCAGTAAATAATTCCATTGTTTTTTTGTTAAACATGATTGGTTGAAATAAAAGCGGAACTTTTAAAATCACAACTGAAGGTCAGTAAATAATTCCTTTGTTTTTTTTTTGTTAAATACGATTGTTTGAAATAAAAGCGGAACTCTTAAAATCACAACAACTGAAGGTTAGTAAATAATTCCTTTGTTTTTTTTTTGTTAAACACGATTGGTTGAAACAAAAGCAGAACTTTTAAAATCACAACAACTGAAGGTCAGTAAATAATTCCATTGTTTTTTTTTTGTTAAACACGATTGGTTGAAATAAAAGCGGAACTTTAAAATCACAACTGAAGGTCAGTAAATAATTCCTTTGTTTTTTTTTGTTAAACACGATTGGCTGAAATAAAAGCGGAACTTTTAAAATCACAACAACTGAAGGTCAGTAAATAATTCCTTTGTTTTTTTTAAACACGACTGGCTGAAACAAAAGCAGAACTTTTAAAATCACAACTGAAGGTCAGTAAATAATTCCTTTGTTTTTTGTTAAACACGATTGGCTGAAATAAAAGCGGAGCTTTTAAAATCACAACAACTCAAGGTCAGTAAATGATTCTTTTGTTTTTTTTTTGTTAAACACGATTGGCTGAAATAAAAGCGGAACTTTGAAAATCACAACAACTAAAGGTCAGTAAATGATTCCTTTGTTGTTTTTTTGTTAAACACGATTGGTTGAAACAAAAGCAGAACTTTAAAATCACAACTGAAGGTCAGTAAATAATTCCTTTGTTTTTTTTTTGTTAAACACGATTGGTTGAAATAAAAGCGGAACTTTTAAAATCACAACTGAAGGTCAGTAAATAATTCCTTTGTTTTTTTTGTTAAACACGATTGGCTGAAATAAAAGCGGAACTTTTAAAATCACAACAACTGAAAGTCAGTAAATAATTCCTTTGTTTTTTTTTAAACACGACTGGCTGAAACAAAAGCAGAACTTTTAAAATCACAACAACTGAAGGTCAGTAATTAATTCCTTTGTTTTTTTTCTGTTAAACACGATTGGCTGAAATAAAAGTGGAATTTTTAAAATCACAACAACTAAAGGTCAGTAAATGATTCCTTTTTTTGTTAAACACGATTGGCTGAAATAAAAGCGGAACTTTTAAAATCACAACAACTAAAGGTCAGTAAATAATTCCTTTGTTTTTTTTTGTTAAACACGACTGGCTGAAATAAAAGTGGAACTTTTAAAATCACAATAATTGAAGGTCGGTAAATAATTCCTTTGTTTTTTTTTGTTAAACACGATTGGCTGAAATAAAAGCGGAACTTTTAAAATCACAACTGAAGGTCAGTAAATAATTCCTTTGTTTTTTTTGTTAAACACGATTGGCTGAAATAAAAGCGGAACTTTTAAAATCACAACAACTGAAAGTCAGTAAATAATTCCTTTGTTTTTTTTTTAAACACGACTGGCTGAAACAAAAGCAGAACTTTTAAAATCACAACAACTGAAGGTCAGTAATTAATTCCTTTGTTTTTTTTTGTTAAACACGATTGGCTGAAATAAAAGCGGAACTTTTAAAATCACAACAACTAAAGGTCAGTAAATAATTCCTTTTGTTTTTTTTGTTAAACACGATTGGCTGAAATAAAAGCGGAACTTTTAAAATCACAACAACTGAAGGTCAGTAAATAATCCCATTGTTTTTTTTTTTGTTAAACACGATTGGCTGAAACAAAAACAGAACTTTTAAAATCACAACAACTGAAGGTCAGTAAATAATTCGGTTGTTTTTTTTTGTTAAAACACGATTGGCTGAAACAAAAACAGAACTTTTAAAATCACAACAACTGAAGGTCAGTAAATAATTCGGTTGTTTTTTTGTTAAACACGATTGGCTGAAATAAAAGCAGAACTGTTAAAATCACACCAACTGAAGGTCAGTAAATAATTCCATTTTTTTTTGTTAAACACGATTGGCTGAAATAAAAGCGGAACTTTTAAAATCACAACCACTGAAGGTCAGTAAATAATTCCGTTGTTTTTTTTTGTTAAACACGATTGGCTGAAATAAAAGCGGAACTTCTAAAATCACAATAACTCAAGGTCAATAAATGATTCCTTTGTTTTTTTTTTGTTAAACACAATTGGTTGAAAAAAAAGCAGAACTTTTAAAATCACAACAACTGATGGTCAGTAAATAATTCCATTGTTTTTTTGTTAAACATGATTGGTTGAAATAAAAGCGGAACTTTTAAAATCCCAACTGAAGGTCAGTAAATAATTCATTTGTTTTTTTGTTAAACACGATTGGCTGAAATAAAAGCGGAACTTTTAAAATCACAACAATTGAAGGTCAGTAACTAATTCCTTTGTTTTTTTTTAAATACGACTGGCTGAAACAAAAGCAGAACTTTTAAAATCACAACTGAAGGTCAGTAAATAATTCCTTTGTTTTTTTGTTAAACACGATTGGCTGAAATAAAAGCGGAACTCTTAAAATCACAACTCAAGGTCAGTAAATAATTCCTTTGTTTTTTATTGTTAAACACGATTGGCTGAAATAAAAGCGGAACTTTTAAAATCACAACAACTAAAGGTCAGTAAATAATTCCTTTGTTTTTTATGTTAAACTCAATTGGCTGAAATAAAAGCGGAACTTTTAAAATCACAATAATTGAAGGTCGGTAAATAATTTCTTTGTTTTTTTTTTTGTTAAACACGATTGGCTGAAATAAAAGCAGAGCTTTTAAAATCACAACAACTGAAGGTCAGTAAATAATTCCATTGTTTTTTTGTTAAACATGATTGGTTGAAATAAAAGCGGAACTTTTAAAATAACAACTGAAGGTCAGTAAATAATTCCTTTGTTTTTTTTTTGTTAAACACGATTGGCTGAAATAAAAGCGGAACTCTTAAAATCACAACTCAAGGTCAATAAATAATTCCTTTGTTTTTTATTGTTAAACACGATTGGCTGAAATAAAAGCGTTACTTTTAAAATCACAACAACTAAAGGTCAGTAAATAATTCCTTTGTTTTTTATGTTAAACTCAATTGGCTGAAATAAAAGCGGAACTTTTAAAATCACAACAACTGAAGGTCGGTAAATAATTCCTCTGTTTTTTTTTTGTTAAACACGATTGGCTGAAACAAAAGCAGAACTTTTAAAATCACAACAACTGAAGGTCGTAAATGATTCCATTGTTTTTTTTGTTAAACACAATTGGCTGAAATAAAAGCGGAACTTCTAAAATCACAACAACTGAAGGTCAGTAAATTTTTGTTAAACACAATTGGTTGAAATAAAAGTGGAGTTTTTAAAATCACAACAACTCAAGGTCAGTAAATAATTCCATTGTTTTTTTTGTTAAACACGATTGGTTGAAATAAAAGCGGAACTTTTAAAATCACAACTGAAGGTCAGTAAATAATTCCTTTGTTTTTTTTTGTTAAACACGATTGGTTGAAATAAAAGTGGAACTTTTAAAATCACAACAACTGAAGGTCAGTAAATGAATCCTTTGTTTTTTTTTGTTAAACACGATTGGTTGAAACAAAAGCAGAACTTTTAAAATCATAACAACTGAAGGTCAGTAAATAATTCCATTGTTTTTTTTGTTAAACACGATTGGTTAAAATAAAAGAGGAACTTTTAAAATCACAACAACTGAAGGTCAGTAAATGATTCTTTTGTTTTTTTTTGTTAAGCACGATTGATTGAAACAAAAGCAGAACTTTTAAAATCACAACAACTCAAGGTCAGTAAATAATTCCATTGTTTCTTTTTGTTAAACACGATTGGTTGAAATAAAAGCGGAACTTTTAAAATCACAACTGAAGGTCAGTAAATAATTCCTTTGTTTTTTTCGTTAAACACGATTGGTTGAAATAAAAGCGGAACTTTTAAAATCACAACAACTGAAGATCAGTAAATGATTCCTTTGTTTTTTTTTGTTAAACACGATTGGTTTAAACAAAAGCATTAAATAGTGGAATTTGTGTGTCATAACAAAAAAAACAAAGGAATTATTTACTGACCTTCAGTTGTTGTGATTTTAAAAGTTCTGCTTTTGTTTCAACCAATCGTGTTTAACAAAAAAACAAAGGAATTATTTACTGACCTTCAGTTGTTGTGATTTTAAAAGTTCCGCTTTTATTTCAACCAAACGTGTTTAACAAAAAAAAAACAAAGGAATTATTTACTGACCTTCAGTTGTGATTTTAAAAGTTCTTCTTTTATTTCAACCAATTGTGTTTAACAAAAAGAAACAATGGAATTATTTACTGACCTTGAGTTGTTGTGATTTTAAAAGTTCTGCTTTTGTTTCAATCAATCATGTTTAACAAAAAAAAACAAAGGAATCATTTACTGACCTTCAGTTGTTGTGATTTTAAAAGTTCCGCTTTTATTTCAACCAATCGTGTTTAACAAAAAAAAACAATGGAATTATTTACTGACCTTCAGTTGTTGTGATTTTAAAAGTTCTGCTTTTGTTTCAACTAATCGTGTTTAACAAAAAAAAAACAAAGGAATCATTTACTGACCTTCAGTTGTTGTGATTTCAAAAGTTCCGCTTTTATTTCAACCAATCGTGTTTAACAAAAAAACAAAGGAATTATTTACTGACCTTCAGTTGTGATTTTAAAAGTTCCGCTTTTATTTCAACCAATCGTGTTTAACAAAAAAAACAACAATGGAATTATTTACTAACCTTGAGTTGTTGTGATTTTAAAAGTTCTGCTTTTGTTTCAACCAATCGTGTTTAACAAAAAAAACAAAGGAATCATTTACTGACCTTCAGTTGTTGTGATTTTAAAAGTTCGTCTTTTATTTCAGCCAATCGTGTTTAACAAAAAAAGGAATCATTTACTGACCTTCAGTTGTTGTGATTTTAAAAGTTCCGCTTTTATATCAGCCAATCGTGTTTAACAAAAAAAAACAACGGAATTATTTACTGATTTTCAGTTGTTGTGATTTTAAAAGTTCCGCTTTTATTTCAGCCAATCGTGTTTAACAAAAAAAACAACGGAATTATTTACTGACCTTCAGTTGTTCTGATCTTAAAAGTTCCGCTTTTATTTCATCCAATCGTGTTTAACAAAAAACAACAACGGAATTATTTACCGACCTTCAGTTGTTGTGATTTTAAAAGTTCTGCTTTTGTTTCAACCAATCGTGTTTAACAAAAAAAATCAAAGGAATTATTTACCGACCTTCAGTTGTTGTGATTTTAAAAGTTCCGCTTTTATTTCAGCCAATTGAGTTTAACAAAAAGAAAATAAAGAAATTATTTACTGACCTTTAGTTGTTGTGATTTTAAAAGCTCCGCTTTTATTTCAGCCAATCGTGTTTAACAATAAAAAACAAAGGAATTATTTACTGACTTTGAGTTGTGATTTTAACAGTTCCGCTTTTATTTCAGCCAATCGTGTTTAACAAAAAAAAACAAAGGAATTATTTACTGACCTTCAGTTGTTGTGATTTTAAAAGTTCCGCTTTTATTTCAGCCAATCGTGTTTAACAAAAAAATGAATTATTTACTGACCTTCAGTTGTGATTTTAAAAGTTCTGCTTTTGTTTCAGCCAGTCGTGTTTAAAAAAAAACAAAGGAATTATTTACTGACCTTCAGTTGTTGTGATTTTAAAAGTTCCGCTTTTATTTCAGCCAATCGTGTTTAACAAAAAAACAAATGAATTATTTACTGTTCTGCTTTTATTTCAGCCAATCGTGTTAAACAAAAAAAAACAAAGGAATCATTTACTGACCTTCAGTTGCTGTGATTTTAAAAGTTCCGCTTTTATTTCAGCCAATCGTGTTTAACAAAAAAAAGGAATTATTTACTGACCTTCAGTTATTGTGATTTTAAAAGTCCTGCTTTTGTTTCAGCCAATCGTGTTTAACAAAAAAAAAACAATGGAATTATTTACTGACCTTCAGTTGTTGTGATTTTAAAAGTTCCGCTTTTATTTCAGTCAATCGTGTTTAACAAAAATAAACAAAAGGAATTATTTACTGACCTTTAGTTGTTGTGATTTTAAAAGTTCCACTTTTATTTCAGCCAATCGTGTTTAACAAAAAAAAGGAATTATTTACTGACCTTGAGTTGTGATTTTAAGAGTTTCGCTTTTATTTCAGCCAATCGTGTTTAACAAAAAAAACAAAGGAATTATTTACTGACCTTCAGTTGTTGTGATTTTAAAAATTCTGCTTTTGTTTCAGCCAGTCGAGTTTAAAAAAAAACAAAGGAATTATTTACTGACCTTCAGTTGTTGTGATTTTAAAAGTTCCGCTTTTATTTCAGCCAATCGTGTTTAACAAAAAAACAAAGGAATTATTTACTGACCTTCAGTTGTGATTTTAAAAGTTCCGCTTTTATTTCAACCAATCGGGTTTAACAAAAAAAATGGAATTATTTACTGACCTTTAGTTGTTGTGATTTTAAAAGTTCTGCTTTTGTTTCAACCAATCGTGTTTAACCAAATAAAAAACAAAGGAATCATTTACTGATCTTTAGTTGTTGTGTTTTTAAAAGTTCCGCTTTTATTTTAGCCAATCGTGTTTAAAAAAAAACAAAGGAATCATTTACTGACCTTGAGTTGTTGTGATTTTAAAAGTTCCGCTTTTATTTCAGCCAATCGAGTTTAACAAAAAAAACAAAGGAATTATTTACTGACCTTGAGTTGTGATTTTAAGAGTTCCGCTTTTATTTCAGCCAATCGTGTTTAACAAAAAAAAACAAAGGAATTAATTACTGACCTTCAGTTGTTGTGATTCTAAAAGTTCTGCTTTTGTTTCAGCCAGTCGTGTTTAAAAAAAAAACAAAGGAATTATTTACTGACTTTCAGTTGTTGTGATTTTAAAAGTTCCTCTTTTATTTCAGCCAATCGAGTTTAACAAAAAACAAAGGAATTATTTACTGACCTTCAGTTGTGATTTTAAAAGTTCCGCTTTTATTTCAACCAATCGTGTTTAACAAAAAAAACAAAGGAATTATTTACTGACCTTCAGTTGTAATTTTAAAAGTTCTGCTTTTGTTTCAACCAATCGTGTTTAACAAAAAAAAAACAACAAAGGAATCATTTACTGACCTTTAGTTGTTGTGATCTTAAAAGTTCCCCTTTTATTTCATCAAATCGTGTTTAACAAAAAAAAAACAAAAGAATCATCTACTGACCTTGAGTTGTTGTGATTTTAAAAGCTCCGCTTTTATTTCAGCCAATCGTGTTTAACAAAAAAACAAAGGAATTATTTACTGACCTTCAGTTGTGATTTTAAAAGTTCTGCTTTTGTTTCAGTCAATCGTGTTTAACAAAAAAACAAAAGGAATTATTTACTGACCTTTAGTTGTTGTGATTTTAAAAGTTCCGCTTTTATTTCAGCCAATCGTGTTTAACAAAAAAACAAAGGAATTATTTACTGACCTTCAGTTGTGATTTTAAAAGTTCCGCTTTTATTTCAACCAATCATGTTTAACAAAAAAACAATGGAATTATTTACTGACCTTCAGTTGTTGTGATTTTAAAAGTTCTGCTTTTATTTCAGCCAATCGTGTTTAACAAAAAAAACAAGGGAATTATTTACCGACCTTCAATTATTGTGATTTTAAAAGTTCCGCTTTTATTTCAGCCAATTGAGTTTAACATAAAAAACAAAGGAATTATTTACTGACCTTTAGTTGTTGTGATTTTAAAAGTTCCACTTTTATTTCAGCCAATCGTGTTTAACAAAAAAAAACAAAGGAATTATTTACTAACCTTCAGTTGTTGTGATTTTAAGAGTTCTGCTTTTAAATCAGCCAATCGTGCTTAACAAAAAAAACAAAGGAATTATTTAATGACCTTCAGTTGTGATTTTAAAAGTTCTGCTTTTGTTTCATCCAGTCGTATTTAAAAAAACAAAGGAATTAGTTACTGACCTTCAGCTGTTGTGATTTTAAAAGTTCCGCTTTTATTTCAGGCAATTGTGTTTAACAAAAAAACAAATGAATTATTTACTGACCTTCAGTTGTGATTTTAAAAGTTCCGCTTTTATTTCAACCAATCATGTTTAACAAAAAAACAATGGAATTGTTTACTGACCCTCAGTTGTTGTGATTTTAAAAGTTCTGCATTTGTTTCAACCAATCGTGTTTAACAAAAAAAACAAAGGAATCATTTACTGACCTTGAGTTATTGTGATTTTAAAAGTTCCGCTTTTATTTCAGCCAATCGTGTTTAACAAAAAAACAACGGAATTATTTACTGACCTTCAGTTGTTGTGATTTTAAAAGTTCCGCTTTTATTTCAGCCAATCGTGTTTAACAAAAAAATGGTATTATTTACTGACCTTCAGTTGGTGTGATTTTAACAGTTCTGCTTTTATTTCAGCCAATCGTGTTTAACAAAAAAACAACCGAATTATTTACTGACCTTCAGTTGTTGTGATTTTAAAAGTTCTGTTTTTGTTTCAGCCAATCGTGTTTAACAAAAAAAACAAAGGAATTATTTACTGACCTTCAGTTGTTGTGATTTTAAAAGTTCCGCTTTTATTTCAGCCAATCGTGTTTAACAAAAAAAACAAAAGGAATTATTTACTGACCTTTAGTTGTTGTGATTTTAAAAGTTCCGCTTTTATTTCAGCCAATCGTGTTTAACAAAAAAAAAACAAAGGAATTATTTACTGACCTTGAGTTGTGATTTTAAGAGTTCCGCTTTTATTTCAGCCAATCGTGTTTAACAAAAAAAAACAAAGGAATTAATTACTGACCTTCAGTTGTTGTGATTTTAAAAGTTCCGCTTTTATTTCAGCCAAACGTGTTTAACAAAAAAAACAAAGGAATTATTTACTGACCTTCAGTTGTGATTTTAAGAGTTCCGCTTTTATTTCAGCCAATCGTGTTTAACAAAAAAAAACAAAGGAATCATTTACTGACCTTCAGTTGTTGTGATTTTAAAAGTTCCGCTTTTATTTCAGCCAATCGTGTTTAACAAAAAAAACAACGGAATTATTTACTGACCTTCAGTTGTTGTGATTTTAAAAGTCCTGCTTTTGTTTCAGCCAATCGTGTTTAACAAAAAAAAAACAACGGAATTATTTACTGACCTTCAGTTGTTGTGATTTTAAAAGTTCCGCTTTTATTTCAGTCAATCGTGTTTAACAAAAAAACAAAAGGAATTATTTACTGACCTTTAGTTGTTGTGATTTTAAAAGTTCCGCTTTTATTTCAGCCAATCGTGTTTAACAAAAAAAACAAAGGAATTATTTACTGACCTTGAGTTGTGATTTTAAGAGTTTCGCTTTTATTTCAGCCAATCGTGTTTAACAAAAAAAACAAAGGAATTATTTACTGACCTTCAGTTTTTGTGATTTTAAAAATTTTGCTTTTGTTTCAGCCAGTCGTGTTTAAAAAAAACAAAGGAATTATTTACTGACCTTCAGTTGTTGTGATTTTAAAAGTTCCGCTTTTATTTCAGCCAAACGTGTTTAACAAAAAAACAAAGGAATTATTTACTGACCTTCAGTTGTGATTTTAAAAGTTCCGCTTTTATTTCAACCAATCGTGTTTAACAAAAAAAACAATGGAATTATTTACTGACCTTTAGTTGTTGTGATTTTAAAAGTTCTGCTTTTGTTTCAACAAATCGTGTTTAACAAAAAAAACAAAGGAATCATTTACTGACCTTTAGTTGTTGTGATTCTAAAAGTTCCGCTTTTATTTCAGCCAATCGTGTTTCAAAAAAACAAACAAAGGAATCATTTACTGACCTTGAGTTGTTGTGATTTTAAAAGTTCCGCTTTTATTTCAGCCAATCGTGTTTAACAAAAAAACAAAGGAATTATTTACTGACCTTCAGTTGTGATTTTAAAAGTTCTGCTTTTGTTTCAGCCAGTCGTGTTTAAAAAAAACAAAGAAATTATTTACTGACCTTCAGTTGTTGTGATTTTAAAAGTTCCGCTTTTATTTCAGCCAATCGTTTTTAATAAAAAAAAGGAATTATTTACCGACCTTCAGTTGTGATTTTAAAAGTTCCGCTTTTATTTCAACCAATCGTGTTTAACAAAAAAAAAGGAATCATTTACTGACCTTCAGTTGTTCTGATTTTCTAAAAAGCTATTTCAAAAAGTACAAGAATTATTTATTTAACAGAAATCCTCGCTTTTTAAACGATCACCAAGTAAAGAAAAAAAAACACACAGAATAAAACAACAGAGTCTCTCAAACCCCGTAAAGCTATTTTAAAAGGTACAAGAATTATTTATTTTAAAGAAATCCTCGCTTTTTGAATGACCACCAAGTAAAGAAAAAACCAACGTAAACCCTTAGAATAGCATAGGAGCGAACATAAGCCCTTAGAATAGCATGGGAGGGAACATAAACACTTAGAATTGCATAGGAGGGAACATAAGCCCTTAGAATAGCATGGGAGGGAACATAAACGCTTAGAATAGCATAGGAGGGAACATAAGCCCTTAGAATAGCATTAGGAGGGAACATAAACTGTTATAATAGCATGGGAGGGGACATAAACCCTTAGAATAGCATGGGAGGGAACATAAACCCTTAGAATAGCATGGGGAGGGAACATAAGCCTTTATAATAGCATAGGAAGGAACATAATCCCTTAGAATAGCATAGGAGGGAACATAAGCTCTTAGAATAGCATGGGAGGTAGCGTAAACCCTTAGAATAGCATAGGAGGGAACATAAGCCCTTAGAATAGTATGGGAGGGAACTTAAACCCTTAGAATAGCATAGGAGGGAACATAAGCCCTTAGAATAGCATGGGGAGGGAACATAAGCCTTTATAATAGCATAGGAAGGAACATAATCCCTTAGAATAGCATAGGAGGGAACATAAGCCCTTAGAATAGCATGGGAGGGAATATAAACCCTTAGAATAGCATAGGATATTTTGCATGATATTTCTAAAGCCAATTAAGATGAAGAAATGTCTTCAAAGTCAAGGCTATTAGAAAAAAAAGTTCTGGATATTTTTGTCAGTTTGTAGTTTACAAACTAATATCAAAATCAGTAACGATTCTATTTGAACTTTCTCCAAGTTGATCAAATTGGTCTCTAAACGGTTCATGATAAAAAAAAATAGTTTGGGACAAGAAAAAAAAATAAATTTATCATACGACCTAAATTATTTCATCAGATACGCCAGCACTCATAAACGATCCTTTTGAAATTCTGCTAACAACATCGATTTTCAAGGTAAAAGTTGGAATCAAACACTTTTAGGATATCGAGTGTCCATATTGAATAACTACTTTATTAAAAAAAAAATTATCATGCGACATGAATTAGTTCATCAAAGACAGGTCAGCACTTATAAACGGTCCTTTTGAAATTCTACTAAAAACTTCGATGCTCAAGGTAAAAATTGAATCAAACATTTTTAGGATATCGAGTGTGCTTATTAAATAACTACTGCAAAAAAATAATTATCATACGACCTAAATTATTTCATCAGATACGCCAGCACTTATGAACGATCCTTTTGAAATTCTTCTAACAACATCGATTCCCAAGGTAAAAGTTTTAATCAAACACTTTTAGGATATCGAGTGTCCTTACTAAAAAACTACTGCATTAAAAAAAATAAATTAAATTTATCATACGACCTAAATTATTTCATCAGACACGCCAGCACTTATGAACGATCCTTTTGAAATTCTGCTAAGAACATCGATGCTCAAGGTAAAAG
>CM051266.1:13671746-14176746 GCA_027921565.1 Artemia sinica
TTTGTTTTACTCCTGATGACGGTCGCTGCATATGTGACCGAAATATCTGGTATTTTTTGTTAATTTCTATCACTGTTTTTGAAACACTGTCTATTAAAAGGATTTTATCCCTATTTTAACTTTTATTTATCGTCATGGAAAGTTAGTGTGGTCTCCAAAATTATTTACTTCTCTCGGAAAAACTTTGTTTTTCAAATTAATGTTTTCTCGTTTTAATTTGAATTTAATGTAGGAACAACACTGCCATGATCTTTTTGTTTATACGGAATAATTTCTGTTCATTTTCAGTTTTAATGTCGCTCCTTACTTTTAGTTGAAATCGTATTTTTATATAATTTCGAATCATCTCCGATCTAGAGGAGATAAGACAACTCTAGAGAATACGGCAGACAACCTCGACAGTTGCGAGAAAAATTTCAGTTTACAACAAAAAGTTTATGATCTATACTTTACCATACAATACTTGTTTAGGCACTGAAAACAGAAATGTATCTACAATTACAATTACACAGTGGTCTTAGCCATGATGGAAATGCCTTCTCATTGTGTATTCATTTATTACCAATTAATTAGCTTCAGTTTTTTAGACTATGTTTTCTACAAGTAAATGTAACCATCACAGGTGGTTATTGTTTTTTTTTTAGGGAAATAAAAGATAGGAAACTTCCATTATGTTACACTTCCCCTCCGCGATGAGGCGCCTCCGTTTCTACTTTGTCTGAGCATCGTTAGTTACCGTGGTAGATCCAGGATTCCTTTACAAGAGGAATAGTCAAAAAAGAAGAAAAATTCTTCCAATATAAAATTTAGAACTTTGCATGCTAGTCGCAGAACACACAATTCTGACTTCATGACCATCTCGAAAAAAAATTGGCAATTTAACAATAACTAAAAGATTGTTGACAATGAAAATCAAACTAAGAAAATCAACTGGTTTGTTACGTAACAACAAAACAAGCTCGTAAATTTTAAAAGTAGAGCCTACAAATGCTAAAACTATTGATAAAAGTATATACAGATCTCTGACCAGATATTTAAGCTTCTTGGGCAGTTTTGCGACAGAAATTGTCCATTCCATTTCGTCTAAATTTTACTCTCCAAAAATGCATAAGAAAACTTCACCTTATTCATTCACCCTTCCCCTTATTCTGATCTACTAGTCACTGATTATTTTGTTATTTCGTGTTCTTATGTTTATGATATATAAGTTATGCATAAACTGTATCCAAGCTTTCAAGTCAAAGCGTTTTTTTTTCCTTTTGTCTAGCGCTTTTGAAACTAGCGACTAGCGTTAGTCTCAAAGACTAGCGCTAGTCTCCAAGACTAGCCCTTTTGCTTAAGGGTAGACAAACCGCTGCATTATGATAGCAAAAGTAATTTTAATTGTTCAAGATGAAGGACTGTAATTCTTCTGTACAAAGGAAGATCTAGAGCAAAATCTTAGAGGTGGACCAGTAGTGCGACAAGAGCGTCAATAATTGAGAAAATTGACAAGCTTATTAAAAAAAAGAAAATATGCATAGAGGGAAGCAAAAAAATCTTGAGGAGTTCCCGAATCCCCCCAGCTTCCCTCCCTGGATCCTCTTATACATGTTTTCCGACTATCCTTATTCCAGTGATGCACTTTTAGTTTATCTAATGCCATTTCTCAGGGGGTCTTGGGCAAGTTTGTTTTCAAATATTGGGAAACCATAGAAAACGTTGGAAATATTAAAAGACGATGATCGAAGAAAACACCCGGTACTGATATGCCTGATCCTGATACCTGCGACACCAATACGCCCAATAACAATACGGCCATACCGATACGCGTGATATCGATACGTCCAAAATGATACAGTATACAGCCCTTTCCCCAGGGCCTATGGAGGATAACATCATCACCGAAACCATGGATGTTGGACTTTTTAACTATTTTCAACAAAATGGGTATCTTAAAATTTTGATTAGATGACTTTGAGGGGAGGGGGCCTTTAAAGGGAGGGGGGTTAGATTCCATTTATCAGGGGGTCTTTGGCAAGTGTGTTTTCAAATATTGGGAAACAATAGAAAACTTTGGAAATATTAGAAGACGATGATCGAAGAAAACACCCGGTACTGATATGCCTGATCCTGATACCTGTGACACCAATACACCCAATAACAATACGGCAATACCGATAAGCGTGATATTGATACGTCCAATAACGATACAGCAAACAGCCCTTTCCCAATGAACTATGGAGGATAATATCATAGCAAAAACCATAGATATTAGATAATTTAACTATGTTGAGCAAAATAGGTATCTTGAAATTTTGTTTAAATGACTTTGAGTGGAAGAGGGCATTTAGGGAGGGGGCTAGTTGCCCTCCAATTTTTTTGGTCACTTAAAAAGGGCACTAGCAAATTTAATTTAAGTTCGAATGCGCTATTACATATCTCTCTATGATTTTCTGGTCACCCCCCCCCCTAGCCCTATTAGAAAAAAAACTGGAGACAGATCAGTGCTACCCAGGCAAAAAAGTGAATTTCCTTGTTGTTCAAGGAGGGGGACTGTGGTTTTCCTTGACAAGGTTTTCGATCATGTTAATTCCACTGGTACAATTTGCATTTTGATCTGACGCCATTTACGAGGTGTTTCAGTTTTTTTTTAAATTGCCATAATTTTTTTTTTTGGCAAGAAACTTTTACTTTTGAGACGAACTGAAAACATAGTTACCATTCCTGAGTCAGTGTCAAATGGCAATTTGTTTTAACCAGGTAGTTTTTTGTCTAAACGCATTTTTTAAACTTTTGCTTACTAAGGGCTGTGGTTCGCTCTTTACTTGGTTGTAGCTACCGCTGTAACCATGATTCAAAATCCTTTTTTACAGTTTCGGTTGCTATTGGTCCGAATCACTCTTTACTTACATTTTGTTGCCACGAACTGTTTTGAAATACACGCACCTACTATTCTAAGTTTTTTGAAGAGGAAATTCTATCATAGAGGTGATATCTATTGCAAGAGGTGGATTCAGGCATGTTCTTATATTTTCTCTTTTTTATTGGGGGGGGGGCAGGATCAGATAATAACAAAGAACCTTTGATAATTTGAAAAGAAAGGGTAAAAAAAAATGAAAAAAGAAGTGAGGGGAGCCCCCGGCCCTCCTACATGCTTCATTCGGTGAAGTGCTGGGTATTAGCTATTAAATTAAGTCAAAATGATCTGACTTAAGAAATTGAAATGCAAATCTAATTTTATTAGAGGATATTTCAGACTTCTTTTATATACTTGTATACACGAAAAGTTTATATTTTTTGTGCAATTCGTTAAATCTCAAGGAGAGAAAGGGCCGTCAATTGCTAAACTCTTAAATTTAGCCTCTGTGTCATTCTTGTCAACCATGATTTGAATAATTTACGACATTAAGTACTCTAGTAAAGAAAACCCGATAAGTATTTTATGAATATTGTAGGATAATTTTGTTTTCAGATGACTGGTTATCTCAAAAGACCCATAAAAGTATTAAATCCTAAGAACAAGATCAACATTGTGCAATTCCGATAAGCTGATTTGCAATGCTCAAGCACATAAACATAACTTATTTTCAGAGAAAATTGATAAATTATACGAAAAAAAGAAATTGTGTAAAGAATCGTAAACATCTCAGCATATGGAGAGAAGTTAGAGAAGTTCACATCATCCCTTTTTTTTATTTTAACTAGGCTTAGGAAAGGAATATAACCTGACTCGTCCCAACTATTGGTATGGATATTATTATTGGGCCCATTTGCCTGGGCCCCTGCACTTGGCATGCGGCAGGCGTATATAAATTTGATTCTATTATCACGCAATAGCATAATAATTGCATTATTAGTAGTATCCCATCTATTGATTCAAACGCATGCCCTTCTTTTCCGTAGGATTTCAAACGCATGCCCTCCATTTTCCTATCAGAATTTAAACGCATGCCCTGTTGCGTCACGTGACACACCCCTGTTTACTTCTCCAACATGCCTGCTGACATCACGACACACTTTCACTGGTTTCTGTGACAGCCCTGGCAAGATTCCCACCTCTGGAAAAATTCCCAAGACTACCTATCCCTTTTCCTATGACAGCACTCTGACGTCATGTGACACACCCCCATTTCAAGCACACGTTTTGTTTCTAGGCAAAATTCACCATATTTAGACGCTAATGCAAAATAGTATCTGAACATGTTTCCAGGTGGTAGTAGTCCCCCCACGGTTTTTTCTATACGCTAGTACATGTCCAAACATACCCCCCCCCCCAGGTGGTAGAAGTCCCTCCCCACGATGTTTTCCCCCATTTACATGTCCAAACATATCTCCCCAGGTGGTAGAGTCCCCCACGATGTATTCCTAAATCTACATATCCAAACATACCTCCCCAGTCGGTAGAGTCCCCCACGATGTTTTTCTATTAAAAGCCGCAGAGGACTTTCCCTTCAAAGATCCCCATATGTTCTGGGTACGCTATAAATAGGCAGGATAAGGACATTTTCTCATCAGTTTTATATAGCCCTTTGAAAAGAATACAAACATCTAAAATAATGGAAAATCCCTACAATAAAGTAAGTAACATTCTTTATTAGCCCTTTTTCCTGTCCCGAGTTTTTGCTAGCCGAGACCTATCCCCCCTCCCAAAAAAATTCTTCCACTACACTTTGTTTGTATCCATTTTAAAGCATAAAATATCTTCTTTTCACTGTGTAAAAATCCACCCCACCCTCCATTCATTACCATCGAATTCTGTCAATGGAGATAATTCCCTTTTACCCAAAAAGTGCTTTTTATCCCTCGTGCATTAAAACCTTGGCATTCATCAAAATCTTTCGCACACTCTTTGTGGTCTAAACAGAAAGATATGTGAACACGTCTCAAGAGGGGGGAGGGGGCTTTGTAAATAACCTTTGCAAGGAAAGGATTGCCGTCAATTATAGCAAATGATGCATTTACATAATTCTAGGCTAGTTTTTTATTTCTCTTAAATTTTACTATTTGGTTTCTTGAAAAAGGTGGAGACCTATCCTAGAAACCTTATATTTTTACTGTAATACATTTAAGTGGTCTCATATAATAAACATTTCTAGCTTTACTATTGTCTATTATAGCAAAAATAAAATACTCGTTCAGAACAAAATATTCCCTTTCTTCATCGTACATGAGTTATTAGTTGATATTAAACCATTGGTCCATGGCAGCGGGGTTGTATCTACGCCCTAGACGATACCTTAAGTGGGTTTTATAGAAAAACCCATGGCTTCTATGGCTTCCAACAAATAAAGTTTTCACAAGTATATTTTTCAAAAAATTCTAGTTTGGCTGCTTTTTTTGCCCATCTGAAGAGGAATGAGACAGGGTGGCTATTTTGAGGGTGGGATCTAATTAAATGGTCTTAATTTCGGATTCATATATTTTATGCTCACATAGACGAAAAATACCGTAAGACGCTTTCTAGACAAAATTATGCTTTCTAATAAATTTTGTTTTTCTTCTGTAGAAGGGAGCATTAATTTATACTAAATTTGTTTTCTTCACTGTCTGCTTTTTACTCTAAATTCTTTTATTCATTTAAGAGCGTACTCTTTAGTTTTACCTTTTTGCTTTTTTTTCCATGAGGTTGGAATACTGAAGGCATAACTTATATGCTATTATACTTCAAAGGAAAAAGAAGGTTATTTCAGAGTTTTTAATAATAAGGACTTTGATTTTATGGCTAAAAATATGACTCGATGAGTTTAGGGAGATATGACCCCCTGTCAGTTCCATTCATGCCTAAATATTTTTCTTTTTTCTAGGCCTAGATCGAACGGCTCAGTGTGCAATTCATTGGGGGAGGACCAGCATTCCCAGAGGAAGCCTCCGACAGTTGGATGACCTGGGCTGATGCATTTATTACAAAATGGTCAGAACCAGATCACCCCTCGGTAAGTGTTAACATTCTTAACTGCTAGTAAGAAGATCCAATCAAAATGAGGTCTTTTAGAGCCTTGTAACATATATAGCAGTAGTGTGGGCATAGGGGATCCCTTTCAATGCTTCATAATACATACAAAGGGTGCCCTATGGAAGGAAATTACATTTATAGTAGTAGTTTGGATATAGGGGGTCCTTCATATACATGGTCAGTAGTAGGTTTTCAATGAGTTCAAGGGAGCATGGTACCCATAATATAAAAAGTAGTGTGGGTCTATGAGTTCAAGGGGGCATGGTACCCTTCTATTCTCGTTCTCTCTTTTTCATAGGGCGTTACCTTCCAGTGAACTAATATGCTCTTATTGTTCTTCTAGGTTCACAGAGCGACATCGCAGGAGAATATATTGCTGCCACCAACTTAAATCCGTGATAATGTACGGGAAGGTGAACACGAGGGAGGTTTAAGTGTGGGGGTGGGTCAGGCTAATTTAGAGCTCTCTGACATTGATTTAGAGATTTTTGTGGCGGATCTCGGCCTCACCAGTGAATTTTTGGACAATTTATTAGAACAACTGCCACCCAACAAGGTCGAGAAGGTAATGAAAGACGCAGTACCCGCCCCTAACATTAAGAGTGATGCGGGGGAGTCAAGACAAAGTGGAGCTGGCTCACCTCCTGTATTGCCGCAGTTGTATTTATCATATACCGCTTTGCGCAACATTCACGTGTATAGGGCCGAGTTTGGTGATCCGTTTAATTCCCTATGAAGTGGCTGTATTCAAATGTATCCTATAGAAACAGCCCACTCCTATATCGGCATGACTCGGGCACTTCTTGAAAACCATATGCGGAAGGCGGGAGCATGGGACTCAATAAAAGTATCCATCACATTCAAAATCATTTTTTTAAATGCTAGTTCGGGTGTTTTGTGCGAGCATCATATACAAACAAGAATGCATACGCTGCAACCTGACTTGCATAATTTTGAGGGTGTTTTTTTCGGATTGGGTTGGTGAAATTTTAATAGGATGGAGGGGTATAATGACAACGGGAGTGGGTTATCGGTTTTATTAATAGGAAAATTAGAATTAAATATAACTAAATTTAAAAGGAAATTTGTTTTAAGAGGTGGGAGGAGGAGCAGAAAACCTAAATTTCAAAATATAATGCAAATTTAAAAGGTACTAAAGGTGTACAACACTTTTGTTTTGACACGGGCTTGGAGTGTTTCAAATATTCTGTCCTTGTGGCGGGTCGTAAGCCCGAAGCAAAGAATGTTAGTAAGACAATGTTGGACGATTGGACATTAAATGGTGATAAGGAGGTTTCTTAATTTCCAAAGTAGATTTCAATTGTTTAAAAGGACATTATCTAGTGACACTCAAGGGGATTGATATTTTTGAAAGGGCAAACGAACATTTTAAAGCTGGGGTTACAGTTTTACAATTTGACGAATAATTTAACGGTGGGGAACTTTGATATGAAGGTGAGAAGATTTGAAAAAGGGGTAATTTATTCCGTAACGGCACCGTCCATTGAATCAGTGAAACACTGGGTTTGGTTTCTCTACGAACCTGCCAAAGATCCTGAATCAATTGGACACTTTTTTCCTATCCCCCATATTAGTCGGGCTTTAAGTGGGGGTAAAACTCAAAGTTCACGTCATAACTACCCAATGTGTATTTGTAGGTTTCACAGCGAATTAAAATTAAATAATCATTTGAGACACTGCAAGCGTCATGGGTACCAGTCTGTGGAAACGATTTCAGGGGACAATGCTACCTTGCGGTTCAAAAGCTCTCAGAACACGCTGTTACAGAGCAACAAGGTATCATTGGCCGTTGAGGCTGCACTCACTAATGTGTCGGATCCGTCAAATTTGAATCGTGTGGAAAACATGAAGCCATTGCTATCTCTTATGCGCATGCGCGAAGAGCTTGAAGTAATACCAGGCAATTGGTAGATTCTATTGAGACGTTGGGTGGTGAAGATTGAGTTGGCGCAGCTATGGTTTCTCTTATTACAGCAAATATTATATTATTTGTTATCTTATTATAACAGAAAATGAGGCAATTTCACGGCTGCGCCATACACACTATCCAATGAATTTATCACCAGAAGACGTCTTGGCTATTAAGAATCTAGATATTTGTTGGGTTTGGAAGAAAAAAATTAATAAGGGGGATGCGAAAACCTGGAATCATGATCATTTATGGCGGGAAATCTCATCAGGGGCAAGTAAATTTCGGGGTTTGCGCATAAATCGTGTAATTAACATGTTAGACAGCAATAAAAAGGTCAGCAAATTTATGTGAGTTCCGTCAAGACCTTAAAACCCTTTGTCTCCATAGATATGATTTTGTTTAAAGGGTGGTATAGTTGAGTCACTCTCAGGTTTGCCCGGATCCCGTTTTTTCCTATATATTTCCTATATATTTATATATTTTTTTTTTGTTGTTTTTGTTTATTTATTGTTTATGGGATGGAGGCGGTAAATTTTGGAGTATGTGATGTGAAGTATTGATAATTGGTTATTGCGACCTGTGCCGAGTGAGTGTAGCATTTTCTTTTTTTTCTTCTTTTCTTATTTTTTTCTTTCTTTCTTCTTTTTCTCTTTTTTTCTCTCTAGTATGTTATTATAGTGTTAATTTTAAGAGGGTAAATACTTCCGAACAAGCGTTAGCTTATGGAAGGTCATTTGTTTTTTTTTGTGTTGTGTTGTTTTTGGAATAAACCCTTATCTAATCTAAAAAATACTTTTTACTGGTTTACATGCACAATTCCAACAAAGATTTGAAATTCATATTACCAGCGTTGGCACGATTGAAGAAAGGTGAAGTTGTAGATGGTGTCTGGGTAGATAGTTGTTTTTCATATAACATCATACCAAACTCATCTAAAAAAATGCTAGTCTTAGAATTTAAATGGCAGATAATTGATAATGGTAAAGTGTACTTGAATAAAATCCGTTTCCTTGATTCCTTTAGTTTTTTCCCAAAATCCCTAACTCAACTCATTCTAATACAGAAAAGTGACCATTTTAATAGTTTTCCCCTCCTAAAACAGCACTTTCCAGACGAGGAAGTGTATGATTTATTAACGTGTAAGGCCATATACCCGTGAGAATACTACAGCTCCGCCTCGAAGCTAATTGAGGAAAACTTACCACCCATCGCAGAGTCTTATGATTCACTTCGCGATATTCAATGCACCACTGCCGATTGTGAATTTGCCAAGAGGGTTTGGGCAAAGGGAGGGTTAAAAATGGGTGGGATTGTTGTAAATTGTACCTGGCAAGTGATGTTTTAAAGTTGTTGGATATTGTCTGTAAAAACACGGACAAAATTAATGAAGAATTTAGGTTGGATTTTGGTTATTATTTTTCCACTCCTCATGTGGTGATGGATTTTATTCTTAAAATCCGTAATGCAGATATAGGTCTGATCGCCGACGTGGATCAGCACCTGTTTGTAGAAAGATCCATGCGGGGAGGGTATGTTTTTCACGAGAATCGTATCTTTGAAACTGACCCGACTGGACAACGTACCGGTGAAAGGTCGGATGCCGTTTTCTTGGATATGAATTCTCTTTATTCGTGGGTAATGTCTCACTTTTATTTGCCATATGGTAATTAGCAATGGCTTGACCGTCCTTCTGCTCCAGAATTCCTAAACATTCACACTGTTGGTGTGAATCTTGGTGTCACACACATCTTTGGTGCAGCTTGTAGGCTTAAGAATATTGAAAAACGATAATACAAAACTGTCAAAACAGAAAAGCCAAAAATGAAAGCCATGGAGAACAGAACCAACATTATCATAGAATCAACCCAAAAATTCACTAATTGTAGCGATGCTACTTGTTTTGTCAATGATAGAAATTACGATTACCAAAATTTTTCTAATTATCTTTTTAGCCTTTCAACTTTTTTTCGTTAGCATATGTAGAAAATGACTTATGATAAGTCATTTTCTTGAAAATAAATTTTTCTTCTTTTTTTCTTAGGAACTTTTATAACCCAAAGATTTTTGTCTGCATTCAAAAGAGATACTTTACTGAAAAAATACAAATGAATGTGCATTGTCAATTTACTATACATATACTGATATTCGGTAATCAAAATCACAATATTATTTGATTTATTGAAGTTGTAAAAGTAAGAACATTAATATTTTTTCAGTAAAGTGCAAATCATATTCTGGCCTTGGGAAGGCATATGGGTTTTAAGCCCAACTTATGTTAATTTCTGCTCGTTTTGAGTTTGACTCGGTTATTTAATGTAATTTTTGTTCGTTTTGGGTTTCATTTATTTATCGATGCTGATTTGCGGTAGTTTCACGCTTGGTAGATTATTTGATTTTTTCTGCTAGTTATTTGTTTAATGGAGTTCTTTACTTTTCTTTGAAAACTTATTTTGTGGAATTTTTTTTAATTAATTCTAATGAAAAGGCAGGGAAGAAAAATTTAATGTTGGTGATACTGTTCGATTCAATCGTACAAGAAATATTTTTGAAAAGGGAAATTACTTGTGGTCCACTGAACTTTTTAAAGTATCATAAGTACAATAAACCTATAACGTATTTGTTTCAGGATATGAAAGATGAAGAGATTCTTGGCGGTTTTATGATTATAAATTATAATAAGTTGGGAATAGCGAAATATATCAAATTAAAAAGGTATTAAAGACTCATATTCGCCAGTATAAGTGACAGTTGTTTGTTCGCTGGCTAGGATACAACTCTGGTTTTGATTTGTGGATACCTACTCAAGACGTTCATAATGTCTGAAGGTTTTTATGTCACATTCATGTCCAATGTTTCCGATCCTCTTTATGACAATTTGAATAAAACGGGTGATATTTAGACAAAACTCTCCCCTGCCATTAAATTAGAGGGAAGGTATGAAGTTGCTCTTGTAGGTTGTATTCTTAAAAACACATATGGTATCCTAAGAAAAGATTGTATATGACATAAAAATTAGACCACCTGATTGGGCAATTGTTAATGATGAGTATGTAATTGAATATGTGAATTCATTTGAATACCCCTTTGCCACATTACCATATAAGGAGTTTGGGACTATGAACGAATTGTGTCGTGCTATCAACAAAAAAAATTATATCGTAAAAATGGTGCCTTTCAATTCAATTATTCAAAGGAAGAGGGTAAAATCTACATTAGTTCGCTCATCGACAATAAAATGGTTATTCTCAACGATAATCTAAGAGAAGCTCTTGGTTTTAAACATAATGTAATCAGCGGTAAAAGCGCAGGAAGTGCTAGCAGCATGAATCGTGTCATTTCAGCATAGTATCCACCCGTCTTCTTCTCGGACAGTTGTATATTCCTTTATGCATCATCTGTCGAGAGATCAAGAGTAGTAATACCAATGTCCACCTCCTATGTGTTCTTGAACGAAAAACATCTAATGACCACATTCACCACTACAATATAAAGCACCTTCAAAACGTTCCGGTCAACACTTCGTATTTGTAGCTCTGTCAGTTAACATTAAGAAGCGATTTGGGTGATCCTCCAGCAATAACAAAATGTGTGGCTGTAATTACATGTCATTTTCGACCCATTCAGTGAAATAGCTAATAGAACTCAGTTTGTATGTCCTGAAACTGATTGCTATGCTACTACTCTTGGACCATGGCAGCTGGGCCATGGAATGGACTATTAGAGGGGTCGTTCGTTAGTATCCGGGTACGGTATCGGCAGTTGGTTTGCTAAGCTTTTCGCTCTGCACTACCCTTGGCTAGAAAATATATTGCACCGGTTGAAGTGGGTTTTTACGTCCTCTACATTACATGATTGGGGCTCTGGGAAAGATATTCAAGAAAGTGTTTCACAAAATCTCAGGTTGAACGCGCGATCCCTTGGAGAGCAATTAAAACAATGCAGAAAAGGTTTTAAAAAGGAGGAGATAGACCCCATCACTCATCAGTCTCAAGTCAGCCCGGAATAAGACTCTATCTATCACATAAAGATTATCACTCTTCAGTCATCTAATCTCTAAATCTTTTCAATGCAGAAAATGTAGATATCAGTGTAAAACATGGATACTATGAACAATTTTACCCGCAACAACCGCTCTCTGAAAATGTTCATTTACAGATTTATTCCACTGAAGACTACTGTATCGATTTGAATTTGACATTCATAGATTTAAATGTTATTGATAAAAATCTAACAATGAAAACCAGGTGCCGCCGAGGGGTTATCCTACGAAAATTGTATACTACACAATTTATTTCGACAAATAAGTGTCTACATAAATGTAACATTGGTGAGCACGAGTGATAATCTTTCAAATTATGCAAGTTATATACAATTCATGTTGATGACACCAGGGTCTTATAAGCAGTTGAAGGGACAAGCACTGGGTTATAAATATAAAACAGATACTGAAACAACCAATATTCTTAGAGAAGCGAAAACTAAAGATTTGCATTTAGTTGGGAAACTAAATTATGAAACATTTAATATACCTCAATGGCTGCCTCCCAATGTAAAGATTGATATAAAACTACAACTTGCACCGTCCAATTATATTAATTATGTGAAAAGTACTAGACACTGCACCCGATGTAACAGTCTCTCTCATGTCGGCAATACTTCATGTACGAAAACAACAAGTTATGAGTTCTGTGGCTTTACCAATTGAAAAATTAAGAGCTGCTGGGAATAATATTAAATTGCTCGTGCTTCATACAATCACGAATCAACGCCATATTGCTAAAGGTACACGTACCTATACCGATTTGTCATTTATAAATGGCGAAATTCCTTCAAAATTGGCATTGGCATTTGTAAAAAGTGCTACCGCTGTTGGATCATGGACAGATTCCCCGCATAAATTTGAACTTTTTGGACTTTCATCGCTTGTATGTAAAGTAAATGGAATACCACTGTACAATTTATCCTTTAAGAAATCCTACAGGACCCTCTATGAATTGACAATGTAATCCCTAGGTCGAGATTCTCAATTATTTGAGAATGGTATAAGTGAAGAAATGTTTGCGAATACTCATGGTATTATTGTATTGGATTTGTCCGGTAATCAAGAAATGTGTATTGTCCGGCCTGGTAATGTGCGGTTAGAGTGTACCTTTGCCAAACCCTTACATCAATTTGAAACCTATTGGGAAATTACCGCTGACGGCAGTGTTTTATTAGACTTGGCACCATGAAAACGAATCAAATAGTCAGCGTTTTTAATATGGACCCCTACATGTCGAAGTATAAATCCTATTGCTTACCTTCATATTTCCTAGAGCATACGTTGACAATACTCTAATTATTGTAAATAGCAGCCCATCCAGCGTAAAGACAGGGCATTGGTTATGCATCCTTCAAAGAAGAAACAATATAGAATTTTTTGATCCGCTTGGTCTACCGTATACATTCTACACACCTCATATTAAAAATTTTCTTGAGCAGAGTGGAAAATCTATTATTCAAAATCGGAAGCGGGTACAAGATCTATCAACAAAAAGCTGTGGTTTTCATGCCATGCTACATTTAATTTTTTGAAGTCGTGGACATACTTACATGGAATTCCTCAAGATTTATGGTGACAATCCTCAATCGAACGACTTTCTTGTTGAAAATAATCGTTCCTACCTCTATAATATAAAATTAGGTGCCCTAAAAGTGAAATGCTTTAAAAATGTATGTAAATTTGTTTCTTAATTAAATTTGTATATATAAAAAACACTGTGTCCTTTAGATTTCTTCTTCTACGTATAGGTAATCATCAGAAACGAAAAGTGGTAATAGCTCATTAGGGTTCAACTTGTATTCATCTTGATGTGCAAAGTCAGGGTCACATTTTCTAAAATATAGTATAACTTTTATTGTATCACTTTGTAAAGTCAATAATACTACTCAAATTCATATAATAAAGTTCAAGTGTTTCAATTTGCTTATTTGAAGCAATGTCACATACAAAATCCTCATATGAGGAATCACTTTCTGTAACAGCCAAATAAAAGTCTGTAGGTTTATAATCATAATAGCCAGTATCTTCACAACGATGCTGTAAAAAACAGACTCTTTTATTATTCCAGCAATTGAAACATAGACCAGGTTCTTCTTCCCAAAAAAATTTAAAGCCACGATGTTACCAGTCTCTTAAAAATAAACTGAACTCACGCTTAGGGTTTTTCGCAATCAGGTTAGGGTAAGTATTTTCCCATTGATCACATTTGTCATAGTGGCAATTGGAGCAAATGAATCCTCTAGGATGAGAGTCAAAAATTTCTTCAAGACAGGAATTAGAGTCTTTAACTCGTACTGTATATCTTCTATGCAATTTACACGGATTGCATAATTTATGATTTTCATTATAGTCATCAGCAAAAGTGAAATTCTCGCAGGATGACCAGCTTCCCAAAGTATACAAGCATAATGGGCATGCGTAAAACATTTTACGATGTTGACTGTCTCACTTCCAGAAGGAAACTGACTCTCAAACAGCAAAATGTCTCCTAGGAACGTTACAAATGGCCGTCTATGTAGTGGTTAAGAGCAAAACCACAATATAATTTTGTTTTGCTTCGATTAATAAATCTATAAATTGAGTAAAAGCTTGGGGGCCAAGACGAAAAAATTTCATACTATAGTCCAAAGATGGGGAATCAGTTCCCATTATATCGTTCAGCATATCTCGAGAAAATATCTTCCGTTGAAGAGATAATTATAGAATTTCATCATCTAAAATTTACTATTGCTCCAATTTTACAAGATTACTTAAGATTTTCTGATTCTCAAATCTATCCATTTTAACACTCTCACCAGCAAATACAGACTAACCATTTCTATAAATTTTTCTCTTCAATATATTTTGCCAGTGCATTTAATCCATCTTGTAGTCTCTGTATATGCACTATTTTCACTTTAGCCGCAAAACACAACTGTTCTTCAGACTTGAATTTGCTTAATGTTATAACAGATCCATTATACATCTTCTCCCATTCTAGGGTTAGCCGGGAACCCCTTGTAACTTCCACCGTGACCTTTGGCACTCTAGGTCCCGTTTCATCAACACTTTCAATATTCGATAATGTATAAGCATCCATTTTGATGTTGGCTGCCCCACTTCCATAAAAAAAAAACTGACTCTCAAACAACATATATAACTTTTACCACCTGGGAACGCGTCTAGACATGTGGAACTTTGCCTAGAAACAAGAAATGCGCTTGAAACGGGGTTTGTCACATGACGTCAGAGGGTTGTTAAAGGAAAAGTGATAAGGCTGTCATGGGAATTTTGCCAGGGTTGGGAATCTTGCCTGGGCTGTCGCAGAAACCAGGGAGGGCGTGTCGTGACGTCAAAGGGCATGTTGCAGGAATACACAGGGGTTTGTTGCGTGACGTAACAGGGCAATTGTTTAAAATCCTATGGGAAAAGGAACGGCATGCGTTTGAAATCCTATGGAAAAGGGAGAGCATGCGTTTGAATCAATAGATGGGATACTACAGTTACTCTGTAGTTGGAAATCAGTAATTTCAATTAAATTAAGAAATTCTGGTGTGAGTTCAATCCCTACTTCCTGTTAATGCATCAAAGAATAATACATTTTATAAGGTTTGCTTATAGTTCGAGGTCATCCTCCCTGGCGGCAACAACAGGCAGCGCAATAGCGGTGCCTAAGTAAAGACCGATGGAAAACACAATGTATTTATTTTCATTTTGAATAGGGCACTTTGTACAGAAGTTGTCATAAAACATCAAAAGGGGTTCATTTGATTAGAAATTGTAAGTACTAGTGCCCATTTTAATAGTCAAAAGAGATTGGAGGCAATCATCCCCCATCCTCACGCCCCTCATTTCCCCATATTTATCCAATCAAAATTTTGGCACAGCTTTTTTGTTCAGCGTACTTGAAAAGTCCAGTAATTATGTCTTAGAAACATACAACTCCCTCACGATCCTCAGGGAAAGGGTTGTAAGTTTTGCCCCCTGGGGTATACACAGATTTTATGCACTGGGAGTGCATTGGATTGGACATCAGTACTTCAATTGCCCTCTTTAATAGTGATGGATGGAAACCAGCCCCCCCCCCCCGACACTCATCCTATTTCCAAACATATCGAATGACAATTTTGAGATGGCAATTTTGTTCAGCGTAGATGAAAGTTCCAATAATTGTGCATTTGAGGATCACAACCCCCCCCCCACTTCTTGCCCTCAGGGCAAGGGTTGTAAGTTGTGAGTAGCAAGGGGGTTCCAGATCCAATGGTACTTCCCCTGAGGGTGTTTTAGATTCGATTGTCCTCCCCCAGACAGTTCCAAATTTGATGGTCCTTCCCCCAAGGGTGTTTCAGGTTCGATGTTCCTCCCCTGGACAGTTCTAACTCTTCAAAAGGGCACTAAACCTTTTAATTTTGAATTGAATTAGCTTCTTTACTAGTTTCAATGATATTTCTAATAATTATAGACTGATGCTACCTATGATATTGCTTATATAATCTTTTGAAAACCTGCATGCATACAATTTTTTGTTTAATTGAAATTCCTCCTAAACGTTCCCCAAAAGTTTCACCTTAATACCCGTAACGTCACTAGTTGCAGTAACTTTAGTGGTAGTATTATAAGTCCCCCCTCCACTCTAAAGGACCTCAGAAAGGACTTTTGTCAGGTTTAGTCTGACAAGAGTCGCTATCTTTCGGTGCAAAGTGAAGCTTCTGGAAGGGATTTCGTTGGGTGAAGCCTGATGAAACTCACTACTTTATATGCGCGAAGTTGACAGAAACCCATTGGCCCCCTAAAAAACGACTATTAGAGCAGAGCCCTACATTACTTGTTATTTTGTTGGTCCAATGTAATGCCATAAAAGACTTATGCCAGGCAAAGAACAACAATATTTACTGCTTTATCTGCGCAAAGTCGACAGAAATCAATTGCCCCTCTAGAAAACCACATGTTGAGCCGAGCCCTACAAACATTTATATATAGTTGGTCCAATCTAATGTCATTAAAGACTTCCGTCGGACGAAGGATTACGAAATTTACTGTTTTGTCTGCGCGAAGTAAACAAAAACTTAATATTCTGTCGGTCCATTACTATGTCATAAAAGACTTCCGTCAGACAAAGACAACGAAATTGACTGCCCCATCTGCGTAAAAGTTTCCAGAAACCAATTTGCCATCTAGAAAACGACTTGTCGGGTAGTGCCTTGCAAAACTTGATATTTTTCAACGGGTTGGTTAGGCGGAACGATTTTAGTGGCTCTAGTAAGAAAAAACTTGTTCGGAAATATTGTTGTTTCTTTCCAAAAAATATCGGAAACAGCTGACATATTTTGCTAATACATGAGCCCATAGAATTGCAAGGTTATACTAAGCTTATTTAGAACTAGACCTCATTTGCTGATTCTGAAAAGCCTAATAAAAAGTCATAGAACTGAGGGTTTGAAGAATTAAAATTGCAAGGGAAAGATTCGAAAATATTGTTGCTTTGCGACATTATACTTATTTTAAGACTCTATTTAACAAAAAAAATAAATAAAAAAAGCAGATGGAAGCCCAGTAACCTGGGTTGTACTACTACTCCCAAAAAAAAATTCTGTAATACACACCCAGTGACGGATCCAGCCCCCCCCCAGAAGTAGTCGCAGATTTGTGGTTGGGACCGCTTGCTCTCGTTGGGGTTGGGACGAAAGTTGTTTTTTTGAAAGTTTTTAATTATTAAGACTTTTTTTTTTGTAAACATGTTTGAAACAAGGTTTCAGTTACTTTTTGTGGTCTCTGTTAAATTTACTAATGACACATACTGCCAAAAAAGTATTGAATTGAACTTAGGCTTATCAAGGGAATCTGTCCGTATTACCACAAATGTCAACTGGGAGGCAAAAATCTTCCTTTTGTAATAACAAGGAGGATAAACTTAAAATCCTAACTTCTTTAGGCTGTCGAAATGATATTTCAGGATTGTGCTGTCACAACGGGGCTGGAGAGAAACTATTTACTTCTTTTTACTGTCAAAAATTTGTTTTCGAGTCTTACTACGGCACAGAGGTGAAGAAATTTATATCAATACTTTTTTTTGCCTGTCTGTTTTGGTTTTTCGGGTTTGCTTTTTTTGCGAAGCGGGGTAGTTTTTACAATACTGTTGTTTCCTAGGAGATTTGTATAATAGAAAGTAAATGTATGAGAAGTGAAAAAATTATTAATTTAAGTTTTGGATTTTGGTGAGAAAATGGTGGCCAATTTACTGCCTATTTTTATTTCATTAAAGCTCTGCATTTTATGACATCGCCTCCTCTGTTCATCCTAAAACATTAAAATAATGGCCAAACTCCTTATAACTTTAATAAAGGTTCGCATAAGTATATGCTGCAAACTAAGTATATGAGTCGAAATACTCCTTCAAAGGCCGGAGTGATCATTTAAGAAGAATAAATTTTCGAAAAATTGTTTATAAAAGAAGGCAAAATATTATGTTTTTTTTATCTAGCTGGTCACTGAATAAATGGGTCTCTGAATTCTCAGTTTGAATCAGTGGAATGGCATTGATTTTTTTTTCAGACATTTACTAATACAATGTTGATAAAAAGTGGAAATTCACACAACAGTAGTGTCATATTAATTACCACGAATTACACATGGAATTACACAAGAACCCTACAAGAATATGCTCAAAAGTGTATACAATATGAACGATACATTGGAATTGCGCAAGGAAAAGCCAAATTTTTTAATTGTTTGATTGACGTGTTTGGGGAGATTACGTTCCTTGACACCTTTTCAGAGCATTTACTTATGGATACCTTTCCAAGCAAGATGGTTAAACATGCTTTTACAATCGGAAATGTTTGATTAACATTTGCAAAAAGGGGTAATGGGATTTGCGAATTGGAGTGTAGGATTTGACTTGATATAAAAAATTTTAACAAGAAATGACTGAAAAGTGTTTTGGAGGAGATGGGGTGATTGTGTACTTTATAATACACAAGTGATGTTTTGGACAGTGTTGTCGATTTAAAATAGTTTAGAAATAAAAAAAATTAACAAGAAATGGCTGAAAAGTGTTTTGAGGGAGTTAGGTTGCATGGAGGGTTGAGTTGCAAGAGGGTTCAGTTAAAGGGGGTACAGTTACACGGGAGTTTAGTTAATTGGGGTCGAGTTGCACGAGGGTTCAGTAGCACGAGGGTTCAGTAGCACGAGAGTTCAGTAGCACGAGGGTTCAGTAGCACGGGGGTTCAGTTGTACGGGGTTTCGGTTATACAGGGGTTCAGTTACATGGGGGGTTCAGTTGCACGAGGGTTTAGTTAAATGGGGCTTGAGTTGCACGGGAGTTGAGTTGCACGAGGGTTCAGTTGCACGGGGGTTCAGTTACATGCGGATTCAGTTACACGGGGTTTAGTTAAATGTGGTTGAGTTGCATAGTCTCGTTGGAAAAAATTGGAGTTCATACTTAAACAGTTCTATTAAGAGCTATTGCTATGGAAATGGCCCATTTTTGAATCAAAACTATGGGAGTTGTGGGGGAGTGTCCTCCTCAAAAACATAATTTTATCTGGAAATCAAGTACGCTGAACAAAATGGCTATCTCAAAATTTTGATTGGATGTGTTTCGAAAGTGGTGGGCGTTCAAGGGGTGTTAGTCGCCTTCCAATCACTTTCGACTATTAAAAACGGCAAAAGCCACTCCAATTTCCAATTGAATGAGCCCTTTTCGAAGTTTCTACGACAACTTCTTCGATAGGAAGTGCCCTGCTCTAAAGGAAAAAAATAATAAATAATACATTGTGCTAACATCGCTCTTATATGCCCCCAGGGCATACCTTAAAACCCATGCCCTGAGGGTTTTTGGGGAGTGTCCTCCTCTTTACTTAATCCCCGTTCCTTGTCTCGTTCTCGAGTGTCCCGTTCTTTACTTAGGCAGCGTGATCGCGCTGCCTATGATTAATGCAACAACTTTCTATATAAACCTTATATGCCCCAAGGGCAGAACTTACAACCCTTGCAGTGAGGGCTCTGAGGGGCTATCATCCTAAAAGACCTAATTTCCAGAATGATGAACAAAATAGATATCTCAAAATTTTGATTGGATGTGTTTGGGAAAATGGTGGGCGTGAGAGGGGCGTTACTTTTTGGCTCCTCCCGAATATATCTTTTCAGAGCAAGTTCTTTACGTAATATCCCTCATAAACCTACTTTACAACCCAAAGTACTCATCCTTATCACCCACAACTTTACCTTACGGCTTTTTGCATACCCCAACACCTAGCAATACTTTTGAAAAGGCGTTAGTATATTATTTCAGAACAAGTTCTTTTCTTTATGTCCCTCCTTCACCAGTTTTACAAGTTGAAGTACTCATGCTTTTCACCCACAACTTTACTTTATGGCCCTTTTGAATACCCCAACACCAAGCAATACTTTTCAAATTCTATATTATATTTTTCAGATCAAGTTCTTTTTATAATATCCCTCTTAAACTAATTTTACAAGTTAAAGTACTCATCCTTTTCACACACAACTTTACCTTACGGCTTTTTGCATACCCCAACACCAAGCAATACTTTTCAAAAGGCATTATTACATTATTTCAGAACAAGTTCTTTTCTTAATGTCAATCCTAAACCAATTTTACAAGTTAAAGTACCCATCTTTTTCACCCACAACTTTACTTTATGGCTTTTTGAATACCCCAACACCAAGCAATACAATTTAGTTTTGTTTAAGTGTTTTTGGACTTGTAGTTTAGTTTTAGCTAAGAGTTTTAGTTTAGAATTTTAGCCTAGAGTCTTAGCTTAGAGTTTTTGTTGCACTTTTAGTTTAGTTTTTTAGTTTTTAGTTTTTTAGTTTAGAGTTTAGAGTTTTAGCTTAGAGTCTTAGCTTAGAGTTTTAGTTAGATTTATAGTTTAGTTTAATTTTAGTTAAGAGTTTTAGTTTAGACTTTAGAGTTTTAGTTTAGAGTTTAGAGTTTTAGTTAGAGTTATAGTTTAGTTTAATTTTTGTTAAGAGTTTTAGTTTAGAGTTGTAGTTTAGTTTTAGTTAAGAGTTTTAGTTTAGGGTTGTAGTTTAGTTTAGTTTTAGTTAAGAGTTTTAGTTTAGAGTTGTTGTTTAGTTTTAGATATGAGTTTTAGTTTAGAGTTTTAGTTTGATATTAGCTTACAGTTTTAGTTAGAGTTATAGTTTAGTTTAGTTGTAGTTCAAAGTCTAGAGTTTCAACTTAGACTCTCAGTACTTAGAGTTTTAGTTAGAGTTATATTTTATTTTAGTTTTAGTTAAGTGTTTTTGGACTTGTAAGTTAGTTTTAGCTAAACGTTTTAGTTTAGAGTTTTAGCCTAGAGTCATAGCTTAGAGTTTTCGTTGCACTTTTAGTTTAGTTCAGTTTTAGATAAGAGTTTTAGTTTAGAGTTTTAGTTTGATATTAGCTTACAGTTTTAGTTAGAGTTATAGTAGTTTAGAGTTTTAGTTTAGAGTTTTAGTATAGAGTCTTAGCTTAGAGTTTTAGTTAGAGTTATAGTTTAGTTTAGTTTTAGTTAAGAGTTTTTGTTTAGAGTTTTAGTTTAGACTTTAGAGTTTTATTTGAGTTCAGAGTTTTAGTTTAGAGTCTTAGCTTAGAGTTTTAGTTCTATTTATAGTATAGTTTAGTTTTAGTTGAGAATTTAGAGTTTTAGTTTAGAGTCTTAGTTTAGAGTTTTTGTTAGAGTTATAGTTTAGTTTAGTTTTAGTTAGGAGCTTTAGTTTAGATCTCTAGTTTAGTTTTACTTAAGAGTTTTAGTTTAGAGTTTATAGTTTTAGTTTGGAGTTTTACTTTAGAGTTTTACTTAGAGTTATAGTTTTAGTTTAGTTGCAGTTAAGAGTTTTAGTTTAGAGTTTAGAATTTTAGTTTAGAGTCTTAGCTTAGAGTTTTAGTTGGAGTTATAGTTTATTTTAGTTTTAATTCAGAGTTTTTGTTTGGAGTCTTAGCTTAGAGTTTTAGTTAGAGTTATAGTTTAATTTAGTTTTAATTCAGAGTTTTAGTTTAGAGTCTTAGCTTAGAGTTTTAGTTAGAGTAATAGTTTAGTTTAGTTTTAGTTAAGAATTTTAGTTTACAAGTGTTGTTTAGTTTTAGATAAGAGTTTTAGTTTAGAGTTTTAGTTAAGAGTTTTTGTTTATAGTTTTAGTTTAAGGTTTTAGTTTAGAGTCTTAGCTTAAAGTTTTAGTTAGTTATAGATTAGTTTAGTTTGAGTTAAGGGTTTAGTTTGAGTTATGGTTTAGTTTAGTTTTAGTTAAGAGTTTGAATTTTGAATTGTTGTTTAGTTTTAGATAAAAGTTTTAGTTTAGAGTTTTAGTTTGGAGTTTTAGCCTACAGTTTTTGTTAGAATTATAGTTTAGTTTAGTTCAAGTTTGAAGTCTAGAGTTTTATGTTAGCGTCTTACCTTAGAGTTTTAGTTAGAGTTTAGACTGTTAGTTTAGAGTCTTAACTTAGAGTTTTAGTTCTATTTATAGTTCAGTTTAGCTTTAGTTGATAATTTAGAGTTTTAGTTTAGATTCTTAGCTTAGAGTTTTTGTTAAAGTTACAGTTGAGTTTAGTTTTAGTTAGGAGCTTTAGTTTAAATCTCTAGTTTTGTTTTACTTAAGAGTTTTAGTTTAGAGTTTATAGTATTAGTTTAAAGTTTTACTTTAGAGTTTTAGTTAGAGTTATAAATTTGGTTTAGTTTTAGTTAAGAGTTTTAGTTTAGATATTGGAATTTTAGTTTTGAGTCTTAGCTTAGAGTTTTAGTTAGAAATATAGTTTAGTTTAGTTTTAATTCAGAGTTTTAGTTTAGAGTCTTAGCTTAGAGTTTTAGTAAGAATTATAGTTTATTTTAGTTTTAGTTAAGAATTTTAGTTTACAGGTGTTGTTTAGTTTTAGATAAGAGTTTTAGTTTAGAGTTTAGAGTTTTAGTTAGAGTTATAGTTTAGTTTAGTTTAAGTTAAAAGCTTTAGTTTTGACTTGTAGTTTAGTTTTAGTTAAGAGTTTCAGTTTAGTTTAGAGTTGTAATTTAGTTTCAGTTAAGAGTTTTAGTTTAGAGTTTAGAGTATTAGCTTAGAATCTTAGCTTAGAGTTTTAGTTAGATTTATAGTTTAGTTTAGTTTCAGTTAAGAGCTTTAGTTTTGACTTGTAGTTTAGTTTTAGTTAAGAGTTTTAGTTTAGGGTTTAGAGTTTTAGTTTAGGGTTGTAGCTTAGAGTTTTACTTAGAGTTATAGTTTAGTTTAGTTTTAGTTTAGAGTTGTTGTTTAGTTCAGAGTTTTAGTTAGAGCTATAGTTTAGTTTAGTTTTAGTTAAGAGTTTAGTTTAGAGTTGTACTTTAGTTTTAGTTAAGAGTTTTAGTTAAGAGTTTTAGCTTAGAGATGTATTTCAGTTTAAGGTAAGAGTTTTAGTTTAGAGTTTTAGTTTGGTATTAGCTTACAGTTTCTATTAGAGTTATAGTTTAGTTTAGTTTTAGTTAAGAGTTTTAGTTTAGAGTTATAATTTAGTTTTAATTTAGAGTTGTAGTTTAGTTTTAGGTAAGATTTTTAGCTTAGAGGTTAGAGTTTTAGCTTAGAGTCCTATCGTAGAGTTTTACTTAGAGTTTAGTTTAGTTTTTGTTAGTTATAGATTAGTTTAGTTTTATTTAAGAGTTTAGTTAGAGTTATAGTTTAGTTTAGTTTCAGTTAAGAGTTTTAATTTTGAGTTATTTTTTAGTTTTAGATAAGAGTTTTAGTTTAGAGTTTATAATTTTAGTTTAGAGTCTTAACCTACAGTTTTTGTAACAGTTAATGTTTAGTTTAGTTTTAGTTTGGAGTAGAAGTTTTAAGTTAGAGTCTTAGCTTAGAGTTCTAGTTAGAGTTTAGAGTTTTAAATTAGAGTCATAGGTTAGAGTTTTAGTTCTATTTATAGTTTAGTTTAGTTTTAGTTGAGAATTTAGAGTTTTAGTTTAGAGTGTTAGCTTAGAGTTTTAGTTAGAGTTATAGTTTAGTTTAGTTTTAGTTAAGAGTTTTAGTTTAAACCTCTAGTTTAGTTTTACTTAAGATTTTAAGTTAGCTCATAGTTTTAGTATACAGTTTTAGAACTTTAGTTAGAGTTATAGTTTTAGTTTAGTTTTAGTTAACAGTTTTAGTTTAGATATCGAAGTTATAGTTTTGAGTCTTAGCTTAGAGTTTTAGTTAGAGTTATAGTTTAGTTTAGTTTTAGTTAAGAATTTTAGTTTAGAGGTGTTGTTTAGTTTTAGTTAAGAGTTTTGTTTAGAGTTTAGAGTTTTAGTTAGAGTTGTAGTTTAGTTTAGTTTTAGTTTAGAGTCTAGAGATTTAATTTAGAGTCTTAGCTTAGAGTTTTAGTTAGAGTTATAGTTTAGTTTAGTTTTAGTTAAGAGTTTTAGTTTAGACTTTTAGTTTAGTTTTAGTTAAGAATTTTACTTTAGAGTTATAGTTTAGTTTTAGTTAAGAGTTTTAGTTTAGACTTTAGACTATTAGCTTAGAATCTTAGCTTAAAGTTTTAGTTAGAGTTATAGTTTAGATCAGTTTCAGTTAAAAGTTTTAGTTTAGACTTGTAGTTTAGTTTTAGCTAAGAGTTTCAGTTTAGAGTTTAGAGCTTTAGTTTAGTTAAGAGTCTCAGTTTAGTGTTTTAAGTAGAGCTATAGTTTAGTTTCGTTTTAATTAAGAGTTTTAGTTTAGAGTTGTAGTTTAGTTTTAGTTAAGAGTTTTAGTTTAGAGTATTAGCTTAGAGTCTTAGCTTAGAGTTTTAGTTAGAGTTATAGTTTAGTTTAGTTTTGGTTAAGAGTTTTAGTTTAGAGTTTAGTGTTTTAGTTTAGAGCCTTAGCTTAGAGTTTTAGTTAGAGGTATAGTTTAGTATAGTTCTAGTTAACTGTTTTAGTTTAGGGTTTTAGCTTAGGGTTTAGAGTTTTAGTTTAGAGTCTTAGCTTAGAGTTTTAGTTAGAGCTATAGTTTTAGTTTAGTTTTAGCTAAGAGTTTTAGTTTAGAGTTATAGTTTAGTTAGAAGTTTTAGTTTAGAGTTTAGAGTTTTATTTTAGCGTCTTAACTTAGAGTTTTAGTTAGAAATATAGTTAAGTTTAATTTTAGTTAAGAGTTTAAGTTTAGAGTCTTCGCTTAGAGTTTTAGTTAGAGTTATAGTTTCAGTTTAGTTTTAGTTAAGAGTTTTAGTTTAGAGATTGGAGTTTTAGTTTCGAGTCCTAACTTAGGGTTTTAGTTAGAGTTATAGGTTAGTCTAGTTTTAATTCAGAGTTATAGTTTAGTTTAGTTTTCATTAAGAGTTTTAGTTTAGACTTGTAGTTTAGCTTTAGTTAAGAGTTTTAGTTTAGAATTGTAATTTAGTTTTACTTAAGATTTTTAGTTTAGAGTTTTAGCTTAGAGTTTTATTTAAAGTTATATTTTTAGTTTAGTTTTAGTTAGGAGTTATAGTTTAGAGTTATAGTTTATTTAAGAGTTTTAGTTTAGCGTAAAGAGCTAGGTGTTGAACACATTTTTTTTTGAAATGCTAGACTTGCAATATTTTTATTGCGGTTTACATACAAAAAAGTTAGGTTTCTCCACGTTTAAGTTAGGTTAGGTTATCAAGAGCACTGATGATAACCTAACCTAACTTAAACGTGGAGAAACCCAACTTCTTTGTATGTAAACAAAAAAGTTTCTAAAACTCTAAGTTTAGAGTTTCTAAAACTCTAAACACTAAACTAAAACTCTTATCTAAAACTAAACAACAACTCAAAACTAAAACTCTAAACTAAACTAAACTAAACTATAACTCTAACTAAACTCTTAACTAAAACTAAACTAATCTATAACTAACTAAAACTCTAAACTAAGACTCTAAACTAAAACTCTAAACTAAAACTCTAAACTCTAAACAAAAACTCTTAACTAAACTCTAAACTAAAACTCTTATATAAAATTAAACAACGTCTCTAAACTAAAATTCTTAACTAAAACTAAACTAAACTATAGTTCCAACTAAAAATCTAAGCTAAGACTCTAAACAAAAACTCTGCATTTAAAACTAAACTAAACTATAAATCTAGCTGAAACTCTAAGCTAAGAATCTAAACCAAAACTCTAAACTCTAAACTAAAACTCTTAGCTACAACTAAACTAAAACTATAACTCTAAGTAAAACTCTAAAGTAAAACTGTAAACTAAAACTCTAAACTAAAACTCTTAAGTAAAACTAAACTAGAGATCTAAACTAAAGCTCCTAACTAAAACTAAACTAAACTATAATTCTAGCAAATACTCTAAGCTAAGACTCTAAACTAAAACTCTAAATTCTCAACTAAAACTAAACTAAATAATAAATAGAACTAAAACTCAAAGCTAAGACTCTAAACTAAAACTCTAAACTCTAACTAAAACTCTAAAATCTAAACTAAAACTCTAAACTCTAAACAAAAACTGTTACATAAAACTAAACTAAGCTATAACTCTAACTAAAACTCTAAGCTAATACTCTAAACTAGAACTCTAAACTCTAAACTAAAACTCTTAACTACTATAACTCTAACTAAAACTGTAAGCTAATACCAAACCCGAAACTCTAAACTAAAACTCTTATCTAAAACATAAACTAAACTAAAAGTGCAACGAAAAACTCTAAGATATGACTCTAGGCTAAAATTCTAAACTAAAACGTTTAACTAAAACTAAACTACAAGTCCAAAAACACTTAACTAAAACTAAAATAAAATATAACTCTAAGTGCTAAAACTCTAAGTGCTGAGATTCTAGCTTGAAACTCTAGACTCTGAACTACAACTAAACTAAACTTTAACTCTAACTAAAACTGTAAGCTAATATCAAACTAAAACTAAACAACAACTCTAAACTAAAACTCTTAACTAAAACTAAACTAAACTACAACTCTAAACTAAAACTCTTAACTAAAACTAAACTACAACTTTAAACTAAAACTCTTAACAAAAATTAAACTAAACTATAACTCTAACTAAAACTCTAAACTCAAAACTAAAACTCTAAAGTCTAAACTAAAACTCTTAACTAAAATTAAACTAAACTATAACTTTAACTAAAACTCTAAACTGTGACTCTAAGCTAAAACTCTAAACTAAAACTCTTAACTAAAACTAAACTACAACTCTAAACTAAAACTCTTTACTAAAACTAAACTACAACTCTAAACTAAAACTCTTAACTAATACTAAACTAAAAGTGCAACGAAAAACTCTAAGCTAAGACTCTAGGCTAAAATTCTAAACTAAAACTCTTAGCTAAAACTAAACTACAAGTCCCAAAACACTTAGTTAAAACTAAAATGTATTGCTTGGTGTTGGGGTTTTCAAAAAGCCATAAAGTAAAATTGTGGGTGAAAAGGATGGGTACTTCAACTTGTAAAATTAGTTTAGGAGGGACATTAAAAAAAGAACATGTTCTGAAATAATATAATAATGCCTTTTGAAAAGTATTGCTTGGTGTTGGGGTGTGCAAAAAGCCGTAAGGTAAAGTTTTGTGTGAAAAGGATGAGTACTTCAACTTGTAAAATGGGTTTAAGAGGGATATTAAGAGCAGAACTTGTTCTGAAAAATATAAGAAAGTCTTTGAAAAGTATTGCTTGGTGTTGGGGTATTCAAAAGGGCCATAAAGTAAAGTTGTGGGTGAAAAGGATGAGTATTTAAACTTGTAAAATTGGTTTAGGAGGGACATAAAGAAAAGAACTTGTTCTGAAATAATATAATAAAGCCTTTTCAAAAGTATTGCTTGGTGTTGGGGTATGCAAAAAGTCTTAAGTTAAGTTGTGGGTGAAAAAGATGAGTACTTCAACTTGTAAAATAGGTTTAAGAGGGATATTAAGAAAGGAACTTGTTCTGAAAAGATATATTCGGGGGGAGCCAAAAAGTTGGGAGGGGGCCTTCTGTGTCTCATGCACGCAAAAAAAAAAGAAATTAAAAAAATGGAGGGGGCCGGGGGGTGGGGGCTCTTTGGGGGCCCGGGGGCCCCTTAGGGGCCCAGGGGGAGGGGGGCAAAAAAATGGTTTTGCCCCTTTGGGTTTTGGATAGGGGACCTTACAACACTGTTCAAATGGAACTTGTGTATTATAACGACCACGGAGTTTCACCCCAAATCATCTTCTAAAATGTCTCAAACTATTTCGCCCAAAAAATCCCAAAAATGACGATTAATTTGTTTCGCCTAAATAATCCCCTAAAAGTAATTCCTGCGTGTTCCTTTGTTTCGGCATCCCTCCGCTGTTACATTTGAAACCCCGGAAATCATTTCCCACGTAAAAATATATTCAATCTGTCTTCATCTCGTATGAATTTCTGAAAAAATCTAAGGTGTTCCTAGTTACACTAACCTGGCTTCAATAGAATATTAATATTTATCTCTCAGACCTAAAGACCAGAGAAGCGATATTCAAAAACAGAATATTAATTTATCTCTCAGACCTAAAGACCAGAAAAGCCATATTTAAAAATATAGTATTAATTTTTCTCTCAGACCTAAAGACCAGAGAAGCCATATTTAAAAATATAAAAATAGAAAACTAATTTATCTCTCAGACCTAAAGACCAGAGAAGCCATATTGTTTCTTATTCCCCTAATGTTACATTAGAATTCCCCGTCAGATTTCCATCATTGTCGATTATGTAAATGAATTTCCCAGGAATCCTCTAGACTCGAGAATTTCCCGTCGATTATGCAAATCAATTTTTAAGAAATCTAGTTCCCCTTCGTGGATCAATAAACCATGAATCCGTTAGTATTCTCAGTGTGCATGCACATTTTTCCCCGCAGTATTTCCAAGTTCCATGATTGACCTTGAAAGAGGTGTCATTGACCCTTTAGTGGCTCAATAAACCATGAATAAATTACGTAACATTCGCGCTGGTACCCCCTTTTCTACTCAGAAGGCTTAGAGTTTGTCTTCAGTGGCGCCTCTTGTTTTAGTGCTTCGCAGTCGCAGGGTCCTCTCGTCTTGCATTCTGACACTGCTAAAGGTGTTTATCACGAAATTTCAGCAGATATCCGAGGTTTAAGTACACTATTTGATAGAATATACTCCCAAAGCCCGGGCAAAATCTAACTTTTAAGAAGAAATTTGATCAACTAGCGTCAGTTTGTTAAAGGGTACTAAGCTCTAAAAATTAAAAATACTCAATAATTTTTTATTGATAAACGAGGAAATGAGAATAAGATTAGGGGTAATTAAAAATATATCCTTAATTTTTAATTATATATGATTAAAAGATGAGTTTTCCTGAAGGGCGGTGGACATGTCCTTTTAATATGCACTCTTTTGTATTTGTATTTAGTTTAATTTTGTTTTTGTGTGTAAGAGGACAGTCCCAGTAAATGGTCTTTCCTACAGGATGGGAGTATTGGACACGTGTGAGTTTTAGAGATGTTGGATTATACTTAAACGTGTATATACAAAATATTGTTATTACTATACAGCGGATCTCTCTACTTTTGGGGTTGGAGCTTGCTCTCTACTTTTGGGGTTCTTACTCTCTTTTCTTTTGAGGTATGCGTTAAAATAGAACCGAACTGAACTAAAGCATGCCAAATTGCCTGCAAGAAGCAAAGAAGAATATGGTTTTGAAATTGCCTTTGAAGCTTAAGAGGTTATAGCCATATTTTTTTCAGAAATTAATACGAGATCAAGACAGATTGAATATATTTTACACGGTATACTGGCCGTTGGTGGTGGTGGTGGTGGTGGTGATGATGAGTTGATACGTCTTCGCTTTTGTCTAGCTATCAGCGGTGTGCTAGTATTTTCCAAAATTGATTTAAAATCTTCTTCTTCAAGTTCATTTTTTAATGGTGTCAATGTTGTTGATGATGATGACGATGATGCATGTTCATTTATTTTTTTTAGAATTTGTCTATTGCCAATAAGACTTTTGGGGAAGTTTAATGTATTTAGAAAGTTGTATAGATGAGTGTCAAATGTTAATAGTCCTTTACGATTTGTAACCATATCATAGATTAAATCAAGTAGATTATAGCTCTTGCCCTGAATTATAATCCCTGCCCCATTGCTCTCAACTTGAATGTGATCACTTTCCAAGAGATAGGCTAGGAGTCGTTTACTTTGTTCACGATATGAGTGGGGCATTAGATTTCCAATTTTCAATACAACCGAATCCAATTCCTCCTTCTTCAATTGTGTTCCAGCAGCAGAATCCTGAGGAGATGATTCTTTTTGGGATCAGCAGCAGCAGCAGTGGGCTTCGACCGATAGGACTTGTGTTTGTCCACTCGGCGAAGTGCATCTTGAAGTCAAAGCAGTTTTTTATCATCCTCAATATTTTCATTGTCAAGGAATTTACTCAGATTGTTCTCAAAGTGTTCGACGGTGAGAGAGCGAGTTCTATTGGAGTCAATTTATAGGGTTTTGCCATTCTCTGTCTTTAGAGAAAACTGTTTACAAGTCCTGCAATTATTGGCAGTAAAAGTGTGAAAAAGCTACAGCCCGCCTGAAGAAGTCGTTTCCTTTTGAAATTCTTTCCTTTCTTTTTAGAGGCCAATGTACGTACAATGGAACGATGTTGCTTTGCCTGTTGCTTAACTACTTCTGGCACTTGAACATTACCCTCGATCAAATTTAAACAAAGTTCGGATATTAGATTAATGAAATCGTTATCAATACCATGTTTGAGTATTGCTTTCCTAAGCGGAGGTTTTGAAGTGCTTAGAACTGAAAACAAATGTCTATTTTCATGTAGTTTCTTCAGTGTCATGATAGCAACTAATAGGTCTTTTTAGTGTTCACGGGGAGATATACTGTAATTTCATTGTCAAAAATATCTGTGACTACACGCAGATCCTCGGGTGTATTTTGATTAAGATCCAATAGGATGTAGCCGTAGGGTTTATTAGTTGCCTGATTGTATGCTGAGAGCAGAAATTTGGGGGCTCCCGGGTAGATTTGTTTATTGAGAGTTATTAGCGAGCTAGAATCACGAACAACTCTGTAGATGATATAGTAGGTGCAGTTCAATGCAAGTGTTCGCATACATTTGCTCTGATGAAAGAGATTGTGTAGAACCAGAGTAACGGAAATCTGTTCATGATGAGAGCGAACAGTGAACAGTTGTAGCATTTCCTGGGACCATTGTTCAATAGATTCAGCCAGATCGTCAATGATCAACCAAGAGTTTTGTTCAATAATGCTGACAACATCAAGTCCCTGTATGAATTGTATCTGCACCAACCCTGTCGTGGCAGCAATTGCTTTTATTTTATCATATGACTCCTGCCAAATACTATAGCAATAGTAGATTTTTTTCGGCTTTTCCGCAAACATTTTATCACAATTTTTAATTATTTTAGTTAAGAGTGTTGTTTTGCCCGACATTGACGGTCCACACAGAAACGATCTGAATGGTGTTTTAAATTGATACATGTTCCCTTCAACAGTTCACCTGGACAACTAACTGTAGACTATGGCTGTCTAATGACTAAATAATTTCCCTATTACTACTACTACTACTACTCCGTTCAAGAATAATAATAACGAGAAGAAGAAGAAGAATAAAGAATAATATTTTCTTTTATTATATACATAAAAAAGGTAACAATACTTTAAAAAAAAAAAATACTACATTGAAAAAGGCACATTAAACATGAATAAAAAATACACTTGTTTTTAATTTATTTATAATAAAAAAAAACAAAATTTACATAACCACTAGAAAAAAAAACACTTAAATAAATACACTTTTTTTTCTGTTTATTTATTTATAAAAAAATACAACATTTATTGGAATAATGCGCACTTGAAATATCACTTTTACTTACAACATTTTAAATTTTGGGGGCCCCCCCCCCCCCCGGGGGGGGGGGGGGATGGCCGTTGCGGCGGCCGGGGGCCGGGAAGTGCCGGGCGCCGGGGGCCCGCTGCGGCGGGCCCGGGCCGGGGCCGGCATTAAATACTGGAAATTGATCTGCCTTGCAAACACACACACACACACACACACACACACACACACATTGAAAATTGATTGTGATAGAGAAAAAAAAGAATTAAAAAAAAACCTAATTACCCCCCCCCCCCCCAAAAAAAAAAAAAAAAAAAACCTCCCACCCAATTTATACTTTTTTTTTAGTGAATTTAAGTTAATTTTTTTAGACCGAGTTGTTTTCTGTACTCTGTACATTCAACTCGGTCTGAACCGGTCTATTTATGCACGGAAAAACAAAGTCTTTTACCGAGTCATGGATTTCCATGGGTATTTCACCGTCAATTTCAAAAAACCATCCCTGTGCCCCATTCTCCTCAACACTTGCAATGTCGGGGAAATTCGAAGCACAGGGATTGTCAAGCCATTTATAATTGCCACACGGCAAACAGTAGTGAGACATTGCCGATGGGTAAAGAGAATTCATATCCAAAAAAACTGCGTCCGACTTTTCATCGGTGTGCTGTCCACTCGGATCAGTTTTCATGATACGATCCCCGTGAAAAACATACCCACCCCTCATTGATCTCTCTACAAACAGATGCTGATCCACATCGGCGATCAGACCTATTTCTTCTTTGCTGATTTTAAGTATCAAGTCCATCACCAAATGGGGAGTGGAAAAATAATAACCTAAATCCAACCCAAATTCCCCATAGATTTTATCCGTATTTTTGCACACAATATCCAGAAGAGTGAGTACGTCACTGGCCAAGTAAAGTTTACAATAATCCCACCCATTTTTACATCCGCCCTTTGCCCAAACCCTCTTAGCAAATTCGTAGTCGCTAGTGGTGCACTCACTCTCAGTAAGAGAATTGTGAAAAGCTTCAATGGGCGGTAGTGACACCTCATCTAGCCTCGAGCCAGAGTTGTAATAATCATATGGATATATACCCTTACACGTTAATAAATCATACATTTCATCATCGGGGAAGCGCTGTTTGAGGAGGGGGAAGCTATCAAAATTGTCACTTTTCTGCACCTGAATCAATTGACTTAAAGATTTGGGGAAGAAGCTGAAAGAGTCTAAAAAACGGATTTTATTCAGGCACGTGTTACCCTTGTCAACTGTTTTCCACATGGATTCTAGCAGCAGTAGCTTCTCCGATGATTTGGGTATGATATTATATGAAAAAGAACCATCTATCCATGCGTCATCTACAACTCCTCCCTTGGCAATGCGGGCCAACGCCGGAAGAACAAACTTTAAGTCGTAATTGGAATTGTGTATAAAAACAGGTACGAAATATTGTTGTCTAACGTTTAAATTGCATGACTGGTGTGCTACCCCTCTAAAGTTACTCCCTCCCGATGTAATTTCCTGCCACAAATGATCATGGTCGATCACCTTCCTCCTCCCCCATTCCCAACACCATCATCAAATTCTCCCTTGCAAACCCAACACATTTTACGATTTTTAATGGCCACTATGTCATCTGGTGATAGGACCATAGGATAGTTTGTATAACGAAGGCGCGAAATTGCACCGTTCGCTGTTTTGACTAGACTGACCAATGCCGAGCGCATGCAGTCTTCACCGTCACTCAACATCTCAACTACCTCCAGCACTTGCATGGTATTATTGGAATCTCGCTGCGCGTGAGCGTAAGAGACCCCTATGGCTTCATGTATTTTAACATGATTTGAATTTGACGGATCGCATACGTTTGTCAGCTTAGCCTCGCAGTCCAAAGCGATCTTATTGCTCTGCAGGAGCGTTTTTGAAAATTTTTAAAACGTAAGATCGCTCTATCTCCGCTTACCGTCTCCACAGCCTGGTATCCATGACGTTTACAGTGTTTCATGTGATGCTTTAAATTTAAATCAGAGCGAAATCTTGAGAGGCATGTTGGACAGTAATAGCATGCACCCCCACGCCCCGTTTTACCCTCACTTAGAACCCTACTAATATCCGTAATCGGATTGAAATGACCAATTGAATCAGAGTCTGTGGGTGGGGTGTATAGAAGCCACACCCAATATTCTACTGATTCAATTGAAGGAGCCCGCACTGGAAATAATACACCCTTCTTATCGGAACGCTGACCCTCTTCAAATTCTGTTTCATACTGTAACACCGTGACACCAATCTTTAAATGTGCATTAGCCCGCTCAAAAATATCTATTCCTTTTAGTGTCACGGGATATTGACCATTTAAACAATTAAAATCTACTTTGGGGAACTTTGAACCCTCCCTACCATTAACTGCCATTTTATCCAACTTTTTCTTAGTGGCATCTATTCGAAGTGGTCTGTATGCCGCAATTAAAAACGCATACTTGAAACACTGCAGCCTCGTATCGAAACAGATTCGTTGTATCCCCCTACACCCCTCTAAATCTGAATGATATTTTAATTCAATTGCCCACCCTCCCCCATGCCCACCTCTTACAATAAAATCCTTTTTAAACCTACAAATGTTAACATTTAAACTTTCAATAAATAAAACCACAGATCCACTACCCCCCTCGTTATAATTTTCCCACTTACTTTGAATACTATTAACCCAATTTAGAAAAACCTCCCCATAATTTGATAAATGCGGGTGTATTGCCAACATCTCTGTATGCAAGTATTTCGAATACATCTCACCCGCACTTTCATTTAAAAAAAATATTTTTAGTACTATTGATGCTTTTAAACTGACCCCCACTCCCCACACCCCCATTTGTTCTTCAAGAATGGCTCGAATCTTATCAGTATATGAATGTGTAATGGCCAGGGGATCTGTTATTATATCCCCCGACACTAGAGAGTTGAAAGGGTCACCGAATTTGGCGCTGTAGACTAATGTGTGATGCAAGGCAGAGTTGGAGAGAAAAAAATCCGGAAGAGGGGATACTGTTGCTGTTGTATTACTACTACTTCTATCTATAGCATTAAGTGGAGTGGTGGCGGGTGACAGAGAATTGTCAATAACACCACTCCCAGTCTGTTCAATCACATTGGGGGGATGTGGCATGAGGTCCCCTAGTACATATTCCAATGTGTTTGGGGACAATTGGTCGAGCCAGCCTGTATTGTCCTCTGATGGAATTTCGTTATGAGGTCCCGGTTCAGATTTACTTGTAACATCATCATCTAAATATTCACGCATGAAACTATCTGTCCACCCCAGATGCTCAAGCATGTCAATATCACAGCTTAAGTCATCCAGGCTGGCCATTTCCCCAAAAACATCGTTAAGGAAGCCACTTTCCCACTCCATATTCTCTAGGACCAATGTAGCTTCATCCCTGAACTCTGCTGGTGGTGACAGAATTGGTCCTGTAAATATAGTTGCTTCATCACTCAATGGTGTCGCTGGTGGTGGTGCTATATTTTTAATCTGTAGAAAAAAAAGTTTTATTTTTTATGTAAATTTTTTTTATAGTTAATAAACTTTGTCAATTTCTCATAGCCATTGTCCCACTATCACTACCACCACCACCTGAACAATTAAAAGAAGAAGAAAAAAAAAGTTACATTGCCTTATGTCTTTCATAATGTCAACTGAACATGTTAAAAAATATGTTTTTTTTTTTAGTCGGGAAAATGTAGTCTTATTCTTAGAAAAAATTAATGGTTTTATTCCAAATTTTTTTTTAAAACAAAAATGCAAAATATGAGTCCAATTCGATTGTTTGAGCCTCTTCATTATAAGTGTCAATGAAATTTGACCATTGTTCAACTGACGCAGTATGCTGTACGAACAATTGCTCCTCGGCTTCAGTTAATGGACACGAATCCCATATGTCGGGGGTTGGTGGTGCTGTTACTTTCTCAATAATCCGTATTTTCCTGTTTCTTTTGCCAACGGATTTGTTTGACCTGGGCTAAATAAATTCGAATATTGAATTTTTTAAAAGTATAAATGCCACAAAAAGGTATTTTTCAAAAATAGGGGGCAATTGCTCCTTATATCTCAATTGTCACCACTACTATCCTAAGCTCCTGCTGGAGCTAGCTTCGAATATTGAATTTTTTAAAAGTATAAATGCCACGAAAAGGTATTTTTTCAAAAATATGGGGGCAATTGCTCCTTATATCTCAATTGTCACCACTACTATCCTAAGCTCCTGCTGAAGATAGCTTCGAATATTGAACTTTGTATTTTTTAAAAGTATAAATGTCACAAAAAGGTTTTTTTTCAAAAATAGGGGGCAATTGCTCCTTATATCTCAATTGTCCCCACTACTATCCTAAGCTCCTGCTGAAGCTAGCTTCAAATATTGAACTTTGTATCTTTAAAAAGTATAAATGCCACAAAAAGGTATTTTTTCAAAAATAGGGGGCAATTGCTCCTTATATCTCAATTGTCCCCACTACTATCCTAAGCTCCTGCTGAAGATAGCTTCGAATATTGAACTTTGTATTTTTTAAAAGTATAAATGTCACAAAAAGGTATTTTTGTTTTTCAAAAATAGGGGGCAATTGCTCCTTATATCTCAATTGTCACCACTACTATCCTAAGCTCCTGCTGAAGATAGCTTCGAATATTGAACTTTGTATTTTTTAAAAGTATAAATGTCACAAAAAGGTATTTTTTCAAAAATAGGGGGCAATTGTCCCCACTACTATCCTAAGCTCCTGCTGAAGATAGGTTCGAATATTGAACTTTGTATTTTTTTTAAGTATAAATGCCACAAAAAGGTATTTTTTCGAAATAGGGGGCAATTGCTCCTTATATCTCAATTGTCACCACTACTATCCTAAGCTCCTGCTGAAGATAGCTTCGAATATTGAACTTTGTATTTTTTTTTAAAAAGTATAAATGCCACAAAAAGCTATTTTTTCAAAAATAGGGGGCAATTGCTCCTTATATCTAAATTGTCACCACTACTATCCTAAGCTCCTGCTGAAGCTAGTTTCGAATATTGAACTTTGTATTTTTTAAAAGTATAAACCCCATATGTCGGTGGTTGATGGTGCTACCTTCTCAATAATCCGTATTTTCCTGTGTCTTTTGCCAACGGATTTGTTTGAAGTTGACCTGGGCTAAATAAATGCTTGTAAGAGAGAGAAGAACTTTTTTCTCCATCCATATCAACAATTAAAGTGCAATTAAAATGTTGGATGGTCCTTTTTTAGAACCCTCCCTCCCCTCCCCCTCTCCCGGGGAGGACCCTTGGGAACCGGGAGCTTCCTTCGATGTAGGAGGATCGATACCCTTTCGAGTTAGGGGGGGGTATCGGACTTCACAACACTGTTCAAATAGAACAACCTCAAATTCTTTCTCGAAAACACCTAAGTGTTTCAATGAAATGACCAAAAACGGCTTCACCCAAATAATGTTCCTTAACATTGCTGCGAAGACATATTTGGAAATTATCAAAAAACCTTTTTCCCTGTGTAAATTGCTTATTGAAGATATACATCTTGCTATTTAAAGTCCGCTTTGCATGCGACCCCACTTAGAATTCAAATCGGATTAAAAAGCGATGGTAGATCTGATAAGGTAGCGGATGTATGCAAATGCATTAGGGCAAAAATACCAGTCTAAAAGTGCGCGTCAACTGTATAGTAGCAATTGTTTTCGCTTTTCGTTTTTTTCAAATAGTTAGTTTTTTTTTGTCTAAAAGGAATATTGGAATTATTGCATTAGAATGCATCTTGGTTAGAAGTTACGAGGTAAGGTTTTTTTTTTCGTTATAGAAATGCATGATAATCATTCCTTTATACATATACCAGCTAATTTGGTTAATGAAAGAAAATGAAATAGTTTTTTAGAAACAAATTTTAAGTTTTACTCATCAAAAGCTATGCCCCTGAGAAAATTTACCTTATTTTTGAAAATAGGGATAGAAACAAAAAAATTATGTATATACTTACAAATTCTGACTGGACTTCTATATCTGAACTCCTTGGCAAAACTTGAGGGGGGTTAAGGTCACAATCTTCAGTAGGTTGAGCTGAGGCATTATGTAAGGCAGTCCACTCCCTTTTCAAGTTCCTTCCAGCTGATATGGAGCTAACACGGGGGTTAGAGGTCGCTGTCATTAAAAGATTCGCAGGCATTGGCTGGTCTTGTGTAGTTCTAGTAGCGAATTTGATAACTGAAGGTCTTGTAGCTTGCATTAATATACCTTCGCTATATCGTGCCCTCTTTTCAGAAGGGGGGGTATTGCATGTGTCCACTTCCTTGAAAAAAAATGCATTTTGGGTTTGGAAAATAATTCAGTTTATGTTAGGTATTTAAAGTACTGTAAAACATTTTTTTTTTTCAATAGAGCTAAGCACTTTTTTTTCAAAAACACCCCTAAAAAGGTTAACTGATCATGATAAAAATCACACCGTAAATGCAGACTGGCCTGGAAGTATTTTCAAAAACACACCTAAAAAAAAAAAAAAAAAAAAAAAGCCGCCGTAAGCTTCAACCTATAGGAGAATTATTTAGAGGTTTCAGCTCCTAAAAACAATAGGCTTCTAAGTATATAAGTACCCTTAGTTCTAGTGTAAGGAAAGAATTTCTTCCTTAACTTAATGATAAGACAATTTCTTTTTTTTATTATAATAATGAGAAAATTTTTACTCACCAGAAATTGCTTTGAATTATCCATTTTCTATGTAAATGCTTACAAAAAATGTCAGTTGTGTTATGTTCAATAAACTATTCAAAACTGTTGAGGAATCTAATATGAAACTTGAATATATACAAAAAATAATTAGCTTCTAAAAAAGATACACCGGTTTTTCCAACACGGATCTAACCTAAAAAAAAAAACTTGTATGTCATGAAATAGAAATTCAGTTAATTGTGTCAGAAAAAACTTGAAGCAGAACAGATTATAACTAACCTGTTTGGTACGGGCACGTACGCAAAGTATATACCTTCAAGCAAATTCTATATGATATTTCTAATTACTATAGCTTCTATAGAAACGGTACCTCTTTGCAAATGACCCTGGTAACCCCAATTCGTTGAAAACCTACACACATATCCATGCCTCAGGCGTAGGTTTGCGGGTAGGTTTTCAACGAATTGGGTGCTTACTACTTACGCCCATGGCGTCAAACGAAGTTCCTAGAGGGAGAGTCTTTCTTTCAAAATACGTCAATGTATTTTGATACATGATCAAAATACATACAATTACAATATAATTTTTAGGGCAAATTTTTACAAATTTTCATTCTTTAACAAAAGTATTTTCAATTTATTAACTGATTAATAATCAATGTTTTAATTTTTTTTTAGTTTATTATTTTACTTATTTAATTATTAGTATTTTTTTAATTAAAATTATTTAATTATTTTAAATATATTTTTGTTTTAATAATTAACTAATAATGTATTAATTATTTTCATTTGTTAACTGCGCCCTTTCATTTATTTTATTAAAAAATACAAATTCAAAAATTAAAAAATGATTATAACCGTTAGATCATTTATCCGAAATTTTTCGCCCCTAAAATTTCTGCACCCAGGGCAAGTGCATCCCCTGCCCCTCCCCTAAAACCACCTCTACTCTCCTAGCAGTAAGAACCACTCAAAGATCACCATCATTGCTCTTAAAAAAGGAGTTTCAACTATAGAGATAGAAAAAGGAATAGAGGCTAGATCGCCGTTTGTTTTCATTTATTCCATTCTTCCGTAGCAAAAATTCCTTTCTAAATGTACAGCCCAATTCCAGATTAAAAGCGAAATTTGACCGCAAATTTTTTATAACGTGGCCTCCATTCCTTTTCCTATTTCTGTGGATTAAATAATTTAATACAGCAAAAAAGAAGATAATTGCAAAGATTATTTGTATATTATTTTGTGGGCATGGTGGGCATGGAAGGGGTGTTAGTTGCCTTCTAATTACTTCCGACTATTAAAAAGGGCACTAGCCATTTCAATTTCTAATCGAATGATCTCATTTTGAAGTTTCTACGACAACGCGTTCTATAAAAACTTTATATGCCCCCAGGGCTTAGCTTACAACCCTTGCCCTGAGGGCTGTAAGGGGATTATCATCCTCAAAAACCTAATTTACAGAACCTAAAATTACATTTAATAAAATTGCTATCTCAAAATTTTGATTGGATGTATTTTGGGAAAAGGTGGGCGTGAGAGAGAGGTTAGTTGCCCCCCAATCACTTTCGACTATTAAAAAGGGCACTAGCCCATTGAATTTTCAATCGAGTGAGCCTTTTTTGAACTTTTTACGACAATGCCTTCTATAAAAACCTTGTAATCCCCCAGGGCATAACTTACAACCCTTGCTCTGAAGGTTGTGTGGGAGTGTCCTCCTTAAAAAAGTAATTTCTCTGCGGAAATCAACTACGCTGAACAAAATGGCTGTCTCAAAATATTGATTGGATTTGATTGGGGGAATGATGGACGCCAGCGGTTGGCCTCCAATCACTTTCGACTATTAAAAATAATACTAGCCCTTTGAATTTAGAGTCGAATGAGCCTTTTTTGAAGTTTTTACGACAACGCCTTCTATAAGAACCTTATATGTCCCCAGGGCATAACTTACAACCCTTGCTCTGAAGGTTGTGTGGGAGTATCCTCCTCAAAAACATAATTTCTGTCTGGAAATCAACTACGCTGAACAAAATGGCTGTCTCAAAATCTTGATTTGGTGTGTTTCGGGAAATGGTAGGCGAAGGGGTGTTTTTTGCCTTATAATCACTTTCGACTATAAAAGGGGGGCAAGCCACTCTAATTTCGAACGAAGTTTCTACGACAACTTCTTCAATACAAAGTGCCCTGCTCTAAAGGAAAAAATAATAAATGATACATTTTGCCAACATCGTTCTTATATGCCCTCGGGGCATAACTTAAAACCCTTGCCCCGAGGGTTGTGGGGGAGTGTCCTCCTCAAAATCATATTTTCTATCTGTAAATCAACTACGCTGAACAAAATGGCTGTCTCATAATTTTGATTGGATGTGTTTGGGGGAATGATGGGCGTGGGGGGCTAGTTGCCTTCCAATCATTTTTGACTATTAAAAAGGACACTAGCCCTTTGAATTTACAATTGAATGAGCCCTTTTTAAAGTTTCTACGACAACGCCTTTTATAAAAACCTTATATGCCCCCAGGGCTTAACTTACAACCCTTGCCCTGAAGGCTGTGGGGGAGTGTCCTCCTCAAAAACATAATTTATATATGGAAATCAACTACGCTGAACAAAATGGCTATCTCAAAATTTTGATTGGATGTGTTTCGGAAAATGGTGGGCCTGGAATGGGTGTTAGTAGCCTTACAATCACTTTCGACTATTAAAAAAGGCACAAGACACTCCAATTTCCAATTGAATGAGCACTTTTCGAAGTTTCTAGGACAACTTCTTCGATACGAATTGCCCTGCTCTAAAGGAAAAAAATAATAAATTATACATTTTGCAAAAATCGTTCTTATATGCCCTCAGGGCATAACTTAAAACCCTGGCCCCGAGGGTTTTGGGTTAGTGTCCTCCTCAAAAACATATTTACTATCTGGAAATCAACTACGCTGAACAAAATGGCTATCTCAAAATTTTGATTGGATGTGTTTGGGGGAATGATGGGCGTGGGGGGGGGCTAGTTGCCTTCCAATCACTTTTGACTATTAAAAAGGGCACTAGCCACTCCAATTTCCAATCGAATGAGCCCTTTTCGAGGTTTCTACGACAACTCTTTCGAAACGAAGTGCCCAGGTATGGAGAAAGAAAAAAATAATAATTATACATTGTGCCCTCATCGTTCTTTTCTTAGGCAGCGCTATCGCGCTGCCTATGATTTTCAGTGTCGTTTCTGGGTTACAGTGTTGCTGTATTGTGAAAGTTCACTTGGATATCCCATTTGCCAATCTGAATCTATAGAGGAATAGTAATTGCTCTAATAGAGATTCTCAGTGTCGTTTCTGTATTATAGTGTTGCAGTATTGTGGAAGTTTATTCTCTCCTTATATCCATTTAAAAAAGTTTTTTTATGTATCCTTTTTGTTTTGCAAAAAGAGCCCAATTCAAATTTTTCTGAATATGAGTTAAGCATATCGCCTGCGGATATTTTTGCATCTTTTCAGGAGAGCCAAAAAACGGAAAAACGTTCGTCCATGGTGTATGTCTCTTTTTCATCTTCAAAGTTTGCCCACGTCCAATAGTGGTGTACATCTCTTTTTATCTTCGTAACGACCACACATACATAACTCATTTTGGCCAAAATGACATACGTTGTCATTTTAATTGTCACAGTTGATATTGTTCGAAAGAGCTTGAAGAGATCTATCAATTGACCAAATTTAAAATGGGTTTATCGTTAATTCTAACCAATCTATAATTTGTTTTGAAAGAGTGTAAAAAAAGTGCAGGTCCTGTATGTTTTAAGGAACAAACAATTCAGCAATTTGGATATTTCTAGTGAAATCCGATTAAAAGTTAATTGGAAGCAGTCTTTAAAGTTTCGAGTTTCTTAAATTCTGATTTGTGCAAAATGTTTTTTTTATTATACGTTTTCGTTTTCATTTTGCTCTCCCCTAAAATTGGGGAAAGTGGACTTAGGCCCTTTTCGCAAAGCACCACGGATGTATTCAATATGAACTGAGATGATATCCAATCTTAATACTAACCAGAGGTTTCTTTATTTTGCGAAAAGTCTTGCTTTCCTTTGTTGTGGAAATTTGATTTTTTTTTTTTTTTTTTAACCAAGTGAACCATATGCCAGTCTCATATTGTACTAATTTTACGTTTCCAGATGAATATTTTTTGAAAAAAGACAAATATTAGCTAATTCTTGCCTAATATTTTTGGAACTACCCTGTATTTTTGTCTTTCCTCTTGAAAAGTTCTTATGTCTTGTCTTTTAGTGCACTGATATGGATACGAACATGTTTTTCACATATATAAGCGTACTTCTTTTCTTCCAGATATTTGCAATAGTTCAGTCAATGAACTGAGTGAGCTAAAATATGACTTAAAGGGATTGCTGGAAATTCAGAACAATAGGAAGAAAAGATTAAAAAATATTTGTCATGATGTTAACCGTAATTTGCCGGGATTCCATGGATTAAATACCAGAAAATTAGATCATATTATATCAGTTGATCAGCAACAGCTTTTATATTGCTACGTTCCAAAGGTAAGGGTATTCTTAGATAATCAATTTCAACCTTGACGAGACGAATCATAAACATAGAAACAAAATATTCGGTTCAAAAACATCAATTCAAATAAAATCTCGATACAATTTTGTCCATGGATACTTTTTAATTTGACAATTTTCCAAAATGTTTACAAAATTTAACAAAAATAACTATATCCCAATACTGTTTTGAATTATCAGTGGGATACAATATTATATTTGAGTAATTCCTTTAATATCCGGGAGTATTAAACCGACTTAGTGAGTATCAAATCATCTCGCTTCAAGAAATCTCTAATGCATGAAACAAACCTCCGAAATGCAAAAACACAAGGGCTATGGAGGGGCGAGAAATTAAATTGATCAAAAAACACGAATGTTAGACCAATGGAATATTTTGACTAAACAAGGAAACCACTATGCTTCATGACGCATGATATCTCCAATGGATACCATCTACCAATGGATATCTCCAATGGATATCAGCTTCTCCACGTGCAAGTTTTCCTAATTTGCTAAATGCAATCTGCTCGTAGGCAGAATACACTAATTATGTAACCTTCCAGTCAAAATTACAGATATCAATTTGCCCTACCAAAATAGTCTTATGATCTTTGACACTGAAGCTTTTACCCTATAATCCAGTAGACCCGCTTGTCTACTTGCAAATAGTTCGAATGTCTATTTCTCGTATACTTTCTGATAACCGTCCAATCCACGGTAAATTCCACTTTACTCAATTCACCGAAGTAATTTCACTTTCAATTTATTTGGTTCTTTTCTCTGATCATTCTAACTTTTTCCTAAGCTAAGCCTAAGCAATACCTGATCCAATTCGCTATAGCTATTATACCTCAAGTCCCTAGGTAAAGCTAAGCCCAAGAAATCTTTCAATTAATAAATATATAATTTAATTCTGTGTCTAATTGTACAATTTAAATCGACTACAATCTGTACAATTTAAATCGACTATAATTATGATTAGGTCGAAGGCTGGTCCCTATTTCTGTCCGATGTGTAGGGACGAAAATGATGATTTACTTCACTTTTTATGTTTATGTAAGGAGTTAAGAGGTTTGAAAGAGGAATTTTTTTCGGGGTGGTTCGAAGGGAGGAATGGGCGGGTAATATATTAAGAGATAGAAATTTTTTGGGGATAAAGATTTGGGAAGGTTTATTGGACTGGACATGGAGCATAGAGATAATATTCTTTAAATTATTTTTTTTTTTTTGTTTGTTTATAATAAGGGTGTTTTCTTTTTTATTTTTGAAGTGTATTGTGTATTAACCATGGCCCAATAGGGCTTTTAGTGTTAATAAATCATATCATATCATATCATATACTAAAATAGCCCGTATCTTTGTAATCACGTGTTCAATTCACTATTAGTGTCCTGATAATGTTTGCCAGTCTGCTGCTGCCACTGGTGTTTTTACTCAGTGTCTTTACTACCAATCTTTGTACCACAGGGCCACTGCATTTAATGGTACTTGGCTCACAACTTTGTATGTATTGTCACGCAATTGAAAATCCGCAATGCTTGAAGCCGGAGTGAGCAGAGGTGCCATTTCCGCCAAACCTTAGGGTGGGCAAGCAATCGACATGGGCCCCGAAGCAGGCTTGTATAAAAAAAAATTGCCTCTAGCTTTATCCGAAAAAAACCTGCCTCCCGTGGAAGTTAGCGTAAAAATTAAGGAAATTGTCTGAATTTCTTTGCCTTTTCTTCTTTCGCTCTTATGCCATAGGTTCGGAAAAGGCCATATATCTGAAGAAAGCGGAAACGGTATGTTCGATGTTAAAAAAACAGCCGTTTGGGAATCTTCCACTTTTCCGAATCTATAACATGACGAAAGCCGAACCTCTGTAAAAACTCACCCTTTGACTAAAGTATATTCTGTAGCCAAATTCTTCAGCTCACTGCTTACAGTAAATACTTTAGTCCAAGTCGGAATCACGCTCCGGCTATGACGATGCAAAACTTTGCTCAATCAAGTATATTTACAAAATGAAAACATACAACAAAATTTTGAAACAGATCAGTGAACACTCAAGGCAACAGGGGGAGCCGTCGTGGTTTCATCTTTGCAAAGTCGTCAACAAGCTGGTCAAAATCCGAGATTTTGACTAAATTTTGCTCTGCAAAGATGGAAAGCAGGTGACTAAGACGATCGTCTCTTCTGGTCGAGCACAGATAGTTCTTCACTATTTTCAGCCCAGAAGACAAGCGTTTATTACTGGCTGTTGTGACAGGAAGTGTGGCAGAAATATGAAGAACTTTGATAATTTATGAATAGGCCACTGGAAGTGTCTGAATATTATCAATGACGTCCATGAAGTTCTTCGGCTTTGCCTCCTCCTCGAGCAAAAACCGCTTGGCAATACCAGCTTGGGTCTCAAGAAGAATCTGGTCAATGTCCATTTCAGAATAAAGTTCAGAGAATTGCTTGAATAGCCCTGCATCCATGAACTTGGTAAAGCTGGGGTCCAGAGCTTCGAGTGTACTGAGCACTGGAAGGTTATCTGTAAACCGTCTGTCGAATTCCGCAATCAGACGATCTACAGTCTCCAGGTATTCTCTTTTCACTTCTTCCGCTAGAGTTGGAGCTCTATTGTCGGATTCAACAAAGTTTTTTCCAAACGTCGAAGTGTTCATGAATCCTTTCAGGTGTTTGGTAATCTTTTGGGTTCTTCTAGGTCGTCCCTTCTGACCCGCAGAGGAGGATCCGGTCACAGGTCCATTCACGTCAGGTACTGCAATTTTAAGACCTTCAGCAAACTCTTTTGCCTTCTCCAAAAGTAATGCAAATGAAGTGTCAGAGCGCAGTTCAGCTATTTCCTTCCTTGTTGTGTGAATCAAGGTGCGGGACCTAGATATTACAAGATCAACTGCCTGAAGTTGTTTAGAAAGAGAATTTGTCGTACTCAAAATTGCTTCCATATAGAGCAACTGGAATATCACTGTGAAAGATTCCATTTTTCTCTGGAGCCCATCTGCTCGAGCTTCACTATCAGCTTTCTCGCAGACTGCAACCAGTACAGCCAGAATACATTCATATCAGAGTCTGATCTTCGATATTGATCGATATCAGTATAACCTTCTTGTCGCAGCTTTTCTTTCTAATTCCAGGACTCGCAGTTGAGGAGCCTTTTGGGATTTGATAAAAAGCTGATGTCTGGTGTTGCTGTTGGAAATTAACGTCTATAGATTTTGGACTGACGAAAAAAATGAGCAAATAGTTCCAACACCTTCAACACAGTTTGTAATGACCAAATTTATTCTATGCGCATGGCAATGAATGTATATTGCTTTTGTCGCTTTTACTTTCAGTCACGCTTGAACACCAGAGAAGGGCCCGCTCATCACGCTTGCTCCGCCGTAGCAATGAGCAACACAACAGTTCCAGTCGAGACCAAGTTTTGCCACTGTGTCGTGAGTGAAGCTGGCTAAACTCTCAGCATCCAGGTTTTTCATATAGTAGCATCCTATTGGTCTTTCTCGTACTTTTCCCTCGTCGGAGTGCTTCAGAAGAATGGTGAGCTGTTCTTTCTTCGAATTATATTTTGTCTTGTCGACAAGAACAGCAAAGTATTTGGCAAGCTTATCTTGTTGCACTATTGTAGACCGAAGCCTAGACCCTATCACTGAAATTAGATCGTTCTGGTATTCTCGGGACGTATAGTGGCCGTATCGTCTTTGTAGCTTGTTAAAAAGCGTGGGAGAATACTCAGCGAGAAGATTGCAAGTTTTGGCAAAATATCCTTGGTTTGCCGAAGATTCAGTTTCATCATGGCCGCGAAAGGCTGTACGCAGTCGCCCCAGGAGGGTTTTTACTTTTAGTAAAGCCTTTACGTGTTCCCTGTTTTTATTCATCTCCTTATTCCTGTCTGTTGACAAAACAGATGTGATGGGTTGCATCTCCTTGGCTTGTATAGCTTTGAACTTCATCCACGAAACTGCACTGTCCCTGTGGCCGTCACTTTTTGCATGCTTTTCTAGAACGCTTGAGATGTCCTGCCATCTTCTAACTCTGGTCTCAATGAAAGGATTTGCCCCGTATCTCTGCCTTCAAAGGGTTGACTTGCCACCAAAGTGTATGCAGTAGAAACAGAAAACAGAATTTTCCTTAACTGAGTACTCAAGTCAAGGATGCTTTTCATAATACGAAATATTAAATGACCGTCTTAGCTTACCGTTTGCTGAAACCTGTGCAGGGTACCGTAGCAGCTGTGGTTGACATGTATGATCGTGGAGGATGAAGAAATATCAGTAGAACCACTTGAACGATGGTGCTCTTCATCTCGAGTCGTATCTCGTCCAGATTGCGCCTCTTGAGCAGTGACAGGCGCAGTGTCTCTTTGATTCGTCTCGTTTTCTACTACCTCGGTCTGACCGACCACCACGTCCTTCGAAGGGCCCAAAGCGACGGCAATGGATTGTTCGGGTGCTGAGTCAGGCACCTGAAAGATATACCCAAAGGTTAAAGCCACCCTTGTACTTTGAAGCACTATTGAACTCATTTTCAACATTTAAAAAGTTGCTTTTCTTTAGTATGTTAAGTCCAAACTGCGTACAGTTTCTAAATCCCGAGATTATAAAATTATTTCCTTCTTTGTAAAGATGCTTCAAAGGTTAATTTTATTTTATATATACTAATTTTAAAGAAAGCATTAAAACAAAAGCATTAGTATGTTTTAGTGGCAGATCCCGTAATTTCCCGGCGCTTCACGCCAGAAAATACTGTCTCAGAAATTTACTTAATTCTTGTGTCTGCAAATAAACAAAAACAAAATAATTATATTTAAACAATATCTAAACAAATAATTCTCGTTTTTGTAATAACTTAGACCCTTTGCAACACGATATAAATTTTTAAGGGTCTTTGCTTCTCAGAAAACGGTATTTAGAGGCAAATGTAAGGAATAATACACTGTTTAATGATAAATTTCCAAAATTTTCGGGGCTTCACGGCAGAAAATGCTATGTCTACCTGAAGATCGGTACTGAAGGAAAAAGGCATTTCCGTTCTATCGGCACATTATAGACCTTTAACCTCCCTGGAAATCGGCTAGTTACGTCACTGCTTATCCTACTTAGGTTTCTAGAGTCAAGTCGAGATTGCCCCTCCCGAAATGAAATGGAATATACGCTACTGTACAGGGGAAACTAATCTGCAACTTTATCCACAATTTCTTAAAGGAATGTCTAGAGAAAATTATTGTTATATTTAGATACAGTATTAAATTCTAAATTGACTGGTATGTTTATTTCTTAGCTATCTCATCATGGTCCTATATTCCAAATTAACCAAATTGCGAGCTGACATACTATTGGACAATACATTTGTGGGTAATTTGGTGGTAGTGCCCAATGTTGCAAATATTTTTTTTAGCTAAGCTCTGATAATTGATAGTCTTTAAGATAGAATAAGTGAAATATAGCTACACAGGTAGTAATTATTTAGAGCTATACAAAGGTATTGTTTAGTCTAGATGCTGCTAGATGTCTTTCTTGATTTTTTTTTTCACGGAGCTTAGACTTTCCAGTCTTACTAGTTTCCCATTATCTTGGCCAACATCTATCTGCCAACTAAATTTCTATATGTGATGATATTTCACAAATTCAGCATGTAGTCCTGTAAGGGCTTTCCTTTATTCTAATGAAATTTCATTCCCACAGCGACCATTAGTAATTTTTGACCGTTTTGTGATTTTGTTGCCAAATTTGTTACTTATTTGTTATTTTTTTCCAAATTTGGTGATTTAGTGTATTGATTTGGTTCCTGTTAATAGCAAACTTCGGTTTTGATTTAACATGTTTATTTGGCCAATCATTTTGTAAAATCATGCTAATTTAAGCTTCTGTAATCACAAAAAAAAGTATAAAAAAAAAATTCCAAGGGAAAAAAGATACTTCGTAGTGCTAAATTAAACAATTCTGCTGCTTCCTGGCTTACTGACATTTACTTTTAGTCGCTTAAAAGACGGATAGATGAAGAAATACTAGGAAAAAACCGTAATGAATTTGGGAATGTGAGTATTAAATAAATAGTGTTAATTCTGACTTTGTTTAGTTTCTGTACCTGCGTCATTGCTGCCATTTTTTCTAACTAATTGTGTTAATCAAACAGTTCGTGGTAACGAACTGTAAGTAAGGAGCGACCCGGCTCAATGGTAACCGAAACTCTAGAAAACGGTATTTTGATACAAATAGATACATCAAAAGAATTGTATTTTAATGCTGATTTCAAATATATAAGTTTCATCAAGTTTAATCCTTTCCATCAAAAGTTAGGCGCCTGAGAAAATTTGGCTGATTTTCGAAAAAGGGGGAAAGACCCCCTAAAAGTCATAGAACCTTAATGAAAATCACACCATCATATTCCGCGTATCAGAGAACCCTACTGTAGAGGTTTCAAGCTCCCATCTACAAAAATGTGGAATTTTGCATTTTTTGCCAGAAGAAAGATCACGGGTGCGTGTTTATTTGTTTGTTTGTTTTTTTTTTTTCCCCAGGGGTGATCGTATCGAACCAGTTGTCCTAGAATATCGTGAAAGGGCTCATTGGAATGGAAATTGAAAGTTCTAGTGCCCTTTTTAAGTGACCAAAAAAAATGGAGGGCAACTAGGCCCCCTCCCACGCTCATTTTTTTTCCAAAGTCACCTGATCAAAATTTTGAGATAGCCATTTTGTTCAAGATGTTCGAAAATATTATAAGTATGTCTTTTAGGATGACTTAATCCCCCGAACTTCCCGGGGGGAGGGCTGAAAGTTATGAACTTTACCCAATGTTAACATATAGTATTGGTTATTTGGAAGTATACAGACGTTTTCAGGGGAGATTTTTCCTGGTAGTGGGGGGGAGGGGGGGTGGGGGTGGGTCAGGGGTTATGTGGGAGGAGTCTTTCCATGAAGGAAGTTTTCATGGGGGAAGGGACATTGCTATGAAGGGGACGCCGGACTTCCCAGCATTATTTAAAAAAAGATCATAAATTTAATATAAAAAAACAAGTATTTCAACTGCAACAGCAGCAACATCGAAACTTTAAACGAACAGAAAATATTACATATATAATTGGGTTCACCCCGTAGTCAATGCCTCGCTCTTTAAGCCAAAGATTTTTTAGTACTTTCATAAGAGCTATTTATTCGAATTAACGGCCTTTGTGATTAAGCGGTCATTTCTAAAGAATTGGAACAAGATTTGAACTTTCGCTTAAAGAGCAAGGTATTGACTAGGGGCGAACCCCCTAATAAATGTATTAAAAATATATGAATATAGAAGTTCGTTACGTAAGTTAATTCGTAAGTTACGTATATTTATTACTAATAAAAACGTTCGTAAATAAAATTAAACAAGTTTCGAGAAAGCCATTTAACTAAATAAAAGTAAATTAATATGAAAATTTTGTTTTAATTATTCATGTACGGTAGCCAAGATCAAAACCTGCATTTATTCAAAAACGTTCAAAAATTAAATAAAAAAAAACAAGTTTTTTAAACTGAAAGTAAGGAGCGACATTAAAACTTAAAACGAACAGAAATTATTCCGTATATGAAAGGGGCTGTCCCCTCCTCAACGCCTCGCTCTTTACGCTAAAGTTTGACTCTGTCTCACAACTTTATTTTTTAAAACAATAAAAAACTTTAGCGTAAAGAGCGAGGCGTTGAGGAGGGGACAGTCTCTTTCATATACAGAATAATTTCTGTTCGTTTTAAGTTTTAATGTCGCTCCTTACTTTCAGTTTAAAAAACTTGTTTTTTTTTATTTAATTTGTTATAAAGACATGATATGACCTCTAGGCTTTTTTCTATCTCGTATTTGATCGGAAAACTGCACTTCAAACTTTGTGGAAGATGCATTTTCTTGCATGTAACACCAAAATATAACAAAATGTCAAGTTTCGGACTCTTGAACCCCTCGCAAGCAAGTGTCGTTGGTATTTTTCAAATCAGCATGGTCGATATAGGGGAGGGGGGTTGTTCGATTTAGGGGTGGGGTCCGTCGTGACATGTTTCACATTTTCAACTCCTGGCATCAGGACTAGTAGCTGTTTCAGCTTTGGGACAGCAGTTCGGGAAAAATAGTGCTAGAACTCCTAAATGGTGGGACAATTTGATTCTTATCTACCCGTAAAGACAATAATAGAAACTTTTGGCTTAATGCAGTAGCAACCCAAATCGCAAAAAGTGTTTGCAGTAGTCCTTGAATGAATGATTCGGGTGTCATGACAGATCGCTAAAAAGCTAATGGCACGTTCGATTAACTGTAGTTTCAGTTACGTCCTGCTCCATTGTGGGCTTATTTGCGTTCTTTCTGCAACGTTCTCCCATTGAGCTTGAAACAGATTGACCAGACAGATTCATAATTTTGGACCAAATGGCGAAACGTGAAGCGTGACTACAGGAAATCAAATGCGGCTTCGTATCACCAGTCAGCATTGTAGCAAATCGAATGCGGCTTAATATTGATTGTTGGCATTGTAATAGTAGCCTACTCAGCCAGAAATGAGATTACTGCCGACTTTGCCAGAAAAGCCGTAGTTTAAAACCATATAAACTACCAAGCGCGGTTCAGAATAGTAACTTTGGTCCACCAGATCCCGAAAAAAAAACGACTTAATAAAACACAAATACTGTAGGTAACTTACTTGCCGAGCCGCTTCATTTGGCTTTTGCTTCTTAATCCATCTGTTCAGAGAAAATTGATTTTCTGCTTCTTTCTCCTCCTTCAATGCTGCCAATTTATGCTTTTGAGCTCCTGACAAACTCATGAATAAGTAGATGTGGCCATATGGATTTGCTTATTGCCATAGGAATCACCTTGCTATTTGCTTTTGGCCATACGAACCACTGAAGCGTATCAAGTTGAATAAGCTTCATCAAGGCCATCCCCTAGGGTACTTTTCACCTTTCACAGAGAGTGAGTATCCCCTTGAAAAACCTTATGGATTTGCTTATGGCCATAGGAATCACCTTGCTATTTGCTTATGGCCATAGGAACCACTGAAGAGAATCAAGTTAAATGTGCTTTATCAAAGCCATCCCATAGGGCCCTTTTCACCTTTAAAAGAGAGTGAGTATCTCCTCGCAATGTCTTATGGATTTGCTTATGGCCATAGGAATCACCTTGCTATTTGGTTATGGCCATAGGACCCACTGAAGCATATCAAGTTGAATAAACTTTATATAGGTCATCCCCTAGGGCACTCTTGTGAACTCTTGCATATTCTCGCATATAGGTAATACTTTGCTTGGCCCTCTACACTGTTTAAAAGAGAGTAACTAGCCCCTCGCATATAGTTATTGCTACTATGGAAACTCTGCACCTTTTCAGAGAGAGTAAGTAGCCCCTCGCATATAGGTAATACTTCTATGGAAGCTCTACACCTTTTCAAAGAGAGTAAGTAGCACCTCGCATATAGGTTATATTTCTAATGGCTCATACAGAATTACTTATCATGGTCCTACCACGATGATTTGAGATGCATACTGGACAGACAATTTATTCTGACACTTGGGCCCCAAGTTCCTCCCCACCCCCTCACACCCCCCCCACACTTCCACCTCCCTCCAGGGCCCACCCCCAATTTTTTTTTTTTTTACAGAAACAATTTTCACCTTTTTTTACATGTCTTAAATAACATGAAATATACTTAAACGAAAAACAAATCAATATTAATATTTTCAAAATACAAAATGAGACTGTCTGAATCTATGTGTTTGTATGTTTTTCTCACTCTCTCTACCTGTTTTTCTGGGTTGATGTGTCAGTTTGTATGTTTGGATGTCGGAATCTATTTATTTGTATATGTTTTTGTGTCTCTCAGTCTGTTTGTCTATGTGTCTGGGCTGGTGTTTACATGTCAGAGTGCCTGTCTCTGTCAGTTTGTATGTATGAATCTATGTATTTGTATCTGTCATTCACTCTTTAATCCTGTGTATCTGGGCAGGTGTTTGCTTATCCTAATGCCTGTCTTTCTCGGTTCGTATGTCTGAATCTATGAGTTTGTATGCATTTATAGTCTCACTCTCTTTGCATGTGTGTCTGAGCTTGTGTTTGCTTATCCCACTGCCTGTCTTTGTCGGTTTGTATGTCTGAATCTATGTATTTACATGTGTTTCTAACTCTCTTTGTCTGTTTGTCTGGGTTGGTGCGTTAGTTTTAATGTTTGTCTGTCGGAATCTATGTATTTGTATGTGTTTTTGTGTCTCCAACTCACTTTGCCTATGTGGCAGGGCTGGTGTTTGCATGTCACAGTGCTTGTCTCTGTCTCAATCTATATATTTGTATGTGTTTTTGTCTCTCTCACTCTCTTTGCATATATGTCTGGGCGGGTATTCTGAATATATGTGTTTGTAGGCATTTTTTTGTCTCTCACTCTCTTTGCCTGTGTGTCTAGGCGGGTGTTTGCTTGTCCCCCTGCCTATCTTTTTCGGTTTGTATGTCTGAATATATGTATTTGAATGTGTTTCTCACTCTCTCTGCCTGTTTGTCTGGGTTGGTGTGTCAGTTTGTATTTTTGTATGTCGGAATCTGTGTATTTGTATGTGTTTTTTTTGTCTCTCTCACTCTCTTTACCTATGTGTCTGGGTTGATGTTTGCATGTCAAAGTACCTGTCTCTGTCAGTTTGTATGACGGAATCTATATATTTGTGTATGTTATTGTTTCTCTCACTCTCTTTGCCTGTGTGTGTCTGGGCGGGTGTTTGCTTATCCTAATGTCTGTCTTTCTCGGTTTATATGTCTGAATCTATGTGTTTGTATGTGTTTCTCACTCTCTTTGCCTGTTTTACTGGGTTGGTGTGTCAGTTTGTATGTGCGTATATCGGAATCTATGTATTTATATGTGTTTTTGTCTCTCTCACTCTCTTTGCCTATGAGTCTGGGCTTGTATTTTTATGTCACAGTGCCTAGTGTTTGTCGGTATGTCTGTGTTTGTGTGTTCGTATGTCTGTGTGTCTCTCTGTGTCTGTGTGTGTATGTGTGTGTGTGTCTGTGTATGTGTATATGTGTCTGTGTGTTTGTCTGTGTGTGTGTGTGTGTGTGTGAATGTGTCTGTGTGTATGCTTGTGTGTGTCTGTGTATGTGTGTGTGTCTCTCTTCCTCTGTGTGTCTGTGTGTATCTTTGTGTGTATGTGTGTGTGTGTGTTTGTGTGTGTGAGTGTGTTTGTGTGTGTGTGTGTGTGTGTGTGTGTATGAGTGGGTGTGTCTGTTTGTGCGTCTGTCTGTGTGTGTTTGTGTGTGCGTATGTGTGTACATCTGTCTTTGTGTGAGTCTATGTGTTTTTGTGTCTGTGTGTGTATCTGTGCGTGTGTGTGTATGTGTTTCTGTGTGTGTGTGTTTGTGTGTGTGTGGGTGTGTGTGTGTCTAATTTATGTTTGTGTCTATGTGTATGTGTCAGTGTGTGTGTGTGTGTCTGTGTGTTTGTTTGTATGTGTTTATGTGTGTGTGCGTGTGTGTGTATGTGTGTTTGTGTGTGTATTTCTTTCACAAGTGGCTTTACTTGTAACAAAAATAAATAAAATAAAATATATACGAAGAATTATCTTAAATAATACTTACATGTATCTATTCTAAAGATGCTTCAGATACCATCACAAAATAAATTAAAAACGGCTCCAATAGTAACAAAAATAAATACAATCTTAAATATTACTTACACCTTTGTGGAAAAGAAAAAGTTTCTGTCACACGCCGCTTTACATATAACAAAAATAAATATATTTAAATATATGCGAAGAATTATATTAAATATTACTTACATGTATCTATTCTAAAGATGCTTCAGATACCATAATAAAATAAATTAAAAACGGTTCCAATTGTAACAAAAACAAATACAATCTTAAATTTTACTTACACCTTTGTGAAAAAGAAAAAGTTTCTGCCACAAGTGACTTTACTCGTAACAAAATATATAAAATAAAATATATTCGAAGAATTATCTTAAATAATACTTACATGTATATATTCTAAAGATGCTTCAGATACCGGAATAAAAGAAATTAAAAAAAAACGGCTCCACTTGTAGCAAAAATAAATAAAATAATTTATATTCGAAGAATTATATTAAATATTACTTACATGTATCTATTCTAAAGATGCTTGAGATACCATAATAAAATAAATTGTAAATGGCTCTACTTGTAACAACAATAAATACAATGTTAAATATTACTTATTGTGGAAAAGAAAAAGTTTCTGGCACAAGCGGCTTTACTTGTAACAAAAATAAATAAATTAGAATATTTACGAAGAATTATGTTAAATATTACTTACAAGCATCTATTCTAAAGATGCTTCGGATATAGGATTCACCAATGCTAAACATCCTTAACAACTCTCTGAAATTATACCTAGCGGAGAAAAATGGCAACCTTATGCCCAACATGCTGTGTCAAATCTCTGGGCTGTATTCTCTAAAATATATATTTCCTCGCTAAAGATATCTCAATAATATAGGATTCGCCAGTATCAAACCTCCTTAAAAACTCTCTCAAATTATATCTGGTTGAGGAAAATAGTACCATATGCCCAATATACTGCCTTAGATCTCTGGGCTGTATTCTCTAAAATATATATTTCCTCAATAAAGATATCTCAATCATTTAGGACTCACCTATGCCAAACTTCCTTAACAACTCACTGAAACTATACCTAGTTTAGAAAAATAGCATGCTTAAGCCCAACATGCTGCCTCAGACCTCTGAGGTGTATTCTCTAAAATACATATTTCCTTCTCTTTTTGGAGGTCATCCTACATGGCAACATATTGCTGGGCAAAAATTATTTTCAAATACTTTGTTCAGAATGCTGTAGAAAAATGGAAATTTGTAAATTTCTTTTGTAAAAATATGGCATCTGAAATCTCATATGATGTATCTTAATATTATATTTTTTACTCTGAAAGCAAAAATTAGGGAGATAGGGGGGTTGGTTTGGTTATTTTATCTACTCATTTTTTTGTTCGCTTTTGTTTCAGGTTGCTTGCACTAATTGGAAAAGAGTTCTAATGATTCTTTCTGGGAAGGTCAACACGTCAGATCCTTTGTCAATAGTAGCAAATGAAGTCCATCCACGTCATGTCTGGCAAACTCTAGCCAATTTCAAAACCAGTGAATCTCTGACCAGATTAAATAATTACACCAAATTCATGTTCGTTCGTCACCCGTTCGAACGACTTGTTTCTGCATATGTAAATAAATTTTATAACAGTTATACTGACTATTTTCAAATTAAATATGGAAGGGCAATTGTTCAAAACTATAGAACAAACCCGGAGGAAGAAGCACTTGCCCGAGGTCATAATGTCACCTTTTCCGAGTTTGTTCAGTACCTTATTGATCCAAAAACCAGGAAAACGGGTCCATTTGATGAACATTGGCGACCTATGCATGAACTTTGTGAACCTTGTCGTATAAAATATGATATTATTGGGAAATACGAAACTTTAGATGAAGATTCTTGGCTCATACTCGAGAGTCCTCGGATCGATCAGAAAGTAAAATTTCCTCAAGGTCTAAAGAAGTCCACAACATCTGTAGTCAAATCTTACCTTTCTCAAATATCAGAAAGTCAGTTGATAAGTCTGTATTGGCTCTATGAGTTGGATTTTAAATTATTTGGATATAATTTTGAGGTTGAAAGTGACACCAATGACCTATAGCACTGATGACTGCAATTTTTTTGACTTTGTGCTCAGTAATTTAGTCAGTTTTATTTATATTTATAAGTTTATTCTCATGTCGCTTCCTATGGTATTTAGTTTGAAGAATAAAGTGGGCATTGTAAGAGAGGATGACCTGAAAACTGCAACGAAAAATAAAGTTACGTTTGGATTGAATTTTTTTATGTTTTCTAATTTTAGGTTTAATTTTTGTACGTTTAGGTTGAAATTTTTGGACTCAGAAGTACGAAAGATAATCCTAATATTATGTCTGTAAATTCCAGAAAAAACTAATTAGTATTCGTTTTTAAATACTTTATATAATATATACGCATCGTATTTGTTATATAAATACATACACAAACAAATACAAATAAATGTGTCTGTGTGTGTGTATGTGTGTGCATCTGTGTGTGTTTATATGTGTGCATCTGTGTTTGTCTGTCTATGTGTGTGTGTCTCTGTGTGTCCGTGCGTGTGTGTGTGTATGTGTGTGTCTGTGTCTATGTGTGTTTTTGTCTATGCATATGTGTCATTGTGTTTGTGTGTATGTCTGTGTATATGTATAAGTGTGTGTGTGTGTGCGTGTCAAAAATAAATATAATAAAATAAAGCAGATTGATGTCACTGGTGCCACACAAAAGCTTCAAACATTAGAAACGGTGTTTTGCTATCGTTTACTGCTTTCAATAAAAAGTAAGCTTTTGAAAATAAATGTAAAAAAATACAAAGTTTTTGTCACTGGTGCCACATCCTTGCTAAAAATATTAGAAACGGTGTTTTGCTATCGTTTACTGCTTTAAAAAAAAGTAAGCTTTCTAAAATAAATGTAATAAAATACAACTGTTTGATGTCACAGGTGCCACACCCCAGCCTAAAATATTAGAAACGGTGTTTTGCTTTCGTTTACTGCTTTCAATGAAAAGTAAGCTTTCAAAAATAAATGTAATAAAATACAACAGGTTGGTGTCACTGGTGCAACGTAAAAGCTTCAAACATTAGAAACGGTGTTTTCTATCGTTTAAAACATTAGTTTTAAGAATTAGAAAAGGTGTTTTGCTATCATTCACTACATTAAATGAAAAGTAAGCTTTCAAAAATAAATATAATACAATACAACAGGTTGATGTCACTGGTGCCACGCAAAAGCTTCAAACATTAGAAACGGTGTTTTGCTATCGTTTACTGCTTTCAATAAAAATTAGCTTTTGACAATAGCTGTAGTAAAATGCAACTGTTTTATGTCACTGGTACCACACTCTAGCTTAAAAAATTACAAACGGTGTTTTGTTACCATTTACTGCTCTCAATAAAAAGTAAGCTTTCGAGAATAAATGTACTAAAAGAAACTATTTTATATCACAGGTGCCAAACCAAAGCTTAAAATATTAGAAACGGTGTTTTGCTATCGTGTACTGCTTTCAATAAAAAGTAAGCTTTCGAAAATAAATGTAATAAAATACCACTGTTTGATGTCACTGGTGCCATGGCCCAGCTTAAAATATTGTGGTAAAGCTGTCTCTAAGACAATCGTCTCTTGTGGTCGAACACAGATAGTTCTTTACTATTTTCAGCCCAGAAGACAAGCGTTTATTACTGGCTGTCGTGACAGGAAGTGTGGCAGAAATATGAAGAACTTTGATAATTTCTGAATAGGCCACTGGAAGTGTCTGAATATTATCAATGACGTCCATGAAGTTCTTCGGCTTTGCCTCCTCCTCGAGCAAAAACCGCTTGACAATACCAGCTTGGGTCTCAAGAAGAATCTGGTCAATGTCCATTTCAGAATAAAGTTCAGAGAATTGCTTGAATAGCCCTGCATCCATGAGCTTGGTAAAGCTGGGGTCCAGAGCTTCGAGTGCACTGAGCACTGGAAGGTTATCTGTAAACCATCTGTCGAATTCCGCAATCAGACGATCTACAGTCTCCAGGTATTCTCTTTTCATTTCTTCCGCTAGAGTTGGAGCTCTATTGTCGCATTCAACAAAGTTTTTTCCTAACGTCGAAGTGTTCATGAATCCTTTCAGGTGTTTGGTAATCTTTTGGGTTCTTCTAGGTCGTCCCTTCTGACCCGCAGAGGAGGATCCGGTCACAGGTCCATTCACGTCAGGTACTTCAATTTCAAGACCTTCAGAAAACTCTTCTGCCTTCTCCAAAAGCAATGCAAATGAAGTGTCAGAGCGCAGTTCAGCTATTTCCTTCCTTGTTGTGTGAATCAAGGTGCGGGACCTAGATATTACAAGATCAACTGCCTGAAGTTGTTTAGAAAGAGAGTTTGTCGTACTCAGAATTGCTTCCATATAGAGCAACTGGAATATCGCTGTGAAAGATTCCATTTTTCTCTGGAGCCCATCTGCTCGAGCTTCACTATTAGCTTTCTCGCTGACTGCAACCAGTACAGCCAGAATATATTCGTATCAGAGTCTGATCTTCGATATTGATCGATATCAGTATAACCTTCTTGTCACAGCGCTCCTTTCTAATTCCAGGACTCGCAGTTGAGAAGCCTTTTGGGATTTGATAAAAAGTTGATGTCTGGTGTTGCTGTTGGAGATTAACGTGTATAGATTTTGGACTGACGAAAAAAAATAGCAAATAGTTCCAACACCTTCCACACAGTTTGTAATGACCAAATTTATTCTATGCGCATGGCAATGAATGTATATTGCTTTTGTCGCTTTTACTTTCAGTCACGCTTGAACACCAGAGAAGGGCCCGCTCATCACGCTTGCTCCGCCGTAGCACTGAGCAACACAACAGTTCCAGTCGAGACCAAGTTTTGCCACTGTGTCATGAGTGAAGCTGGCTAAACTCTCATTATCCAGGCTTTTCATATAGTAGCATCCTATTGGTCTTTCTCGTACTTTTCCTTAGTCGGAGTGCTTCAGAAGAATGGTGAGCTGTTCTTTCTTCGAACTATATTTTGTCTTGTCGAGAAGAACAGCAAAGTATTTGGCACGCTTAACTTGTTGCACTATTGTAGACCGAAGCCTAGACCCTATCACTGAAATAAGATCGTTCTGGTATTCTCGGGACGTATAGTGGCCGTATCGTCTTTGTAGCTTGTTAAAAAGCGTGGGAGAGTACTCAGCGAGAAGATTGCAAGTTTTGGCAAAATATCCTTTGTTTCCGAAGATTCGGTTTCATCATGGCCTCGAAAGGCTGTACCCAGTCGCCCCAGGACGGTTTTTACTTTCAGTAAAGCCTTTACGTGTTCCCTGTTTTTATTCATCTCCTTATTCCTGTCCGTTGACAAAACAGATGTGATGGGTTGCATCTCCTCGGCTTGTATAGCTTTGAACTTCGTTCACGAAACTGCACTGTCCCTGTGGCCGTCACTTTTTGCATGCTTTTCTAGAACGCTTGAGATGTCCTGCCATCTTCTAACTCTGGTCTCAATGAAAAGCTTTGCCCCGTATCTCTGCCCACAAAGGGTTGACTTGCCACAAAATTGTATGCAGTAGAAACAGAAAACCAAATTTTCCTTAACTAAATACTCAAGTCAAGGATGCTTTTCATAATACGAAATATTAAATGACCGTCTTAGCTTACCGTTTGCTGAAACCTGTGTAGGGTACCGTAGCAGCTGTGGTTGACATGTATGATCGTGGGAGGATGAAGAAATATCAGTAGAACCACTTGAACGATGGTGCTCTTCATCTCGAGTCGTATCTCGTACAGATTGCGCCTCATGAGCAGTGACAGGCGCAGTGTCTCTTTGATTCGTCTCGTTTTCTACTAGCTCGGTCTGACCGACCACCACGTCCTTCGAAGGGCCCAAGGCGACAGAAATAGATTGTTCGGGTGCTGAGTCAGGAACCTAAAAGATATTCCCAAAGGTTAAAGCCACCCTTGTACTTTGAAGCACTATTGAACTCATTTTCAACATTTTAAAAGTTGCTTTTCTTTAGTATGTTAAGTCCAAACTGCGTACAGTTTCTAAATCCCGAGATTATAAAATTATTTCCTTCTTTGCAAAGATGCTTCAAAGGTTAATTTTATTTTATATATACTAATTTTAAAGAAAGCATTAAAACAACAGCATTAGTATGTTTTGGTGGCAGATCCCGTAATTTCCTGGCGCTTCAGGCCAGAAAATACTGTCTCAGAAATTTACTTAATTCTTATCTCTGCAAATAAACAAAAACAAAATAATCATATATAAACAATATCTAAACAAATAATTCTCGTTTTTGTAATAACTTAGACCCTTTGCAACACAATATAAATTTTTAAGGGTCTTTGCTTCTCAGAAAACGGTATTTAGAGGCAAATATAAGGAATAATACACTGTTTAATGATAAATTTCCAAAATTTTCGGGGCTTCACGGCAGAAAATGCTATGTCTACCTGAAGATCGGTACTGAAGGAAAAAGGCATTTACGTTCTATCGGCACATTATAGACCTTTAACCTCCCTGGAAATCGGCTAGTTACGTCACTGCTTATCCTACTTAGGTTTCTAGAGTCAAGTTGAGATCACCCCTCCCGAAATGAAATGGAATATACGCTACTGTACAGGGGAAACTAATCTGCAACTTTATCCACAATTTCTTAAAGGAATGTCTAGAGAAAATTATTGTTATATTTAGATACAGTATTAAATTCTAAATTGAATGGTATGTTTATTTCTTAGCTATCTTCTTAGCTATCTTAGCTATCATCATGGTCCTATATTCCAAATTAACCAAATTGCGAGCTGACATACTATTGGACAATACATTTGTGGGTAATTTGGTGGTAGTGCCCAATGTTGCAAATATTTTTTTAGCTAAGCTCTGATAATTGATAGTCTTTAAGATAGAATAAGTGAAATATAGCTACACAGGTAGTAATTATTTAGAGCTATACAAAGGTATTGTTTACGAGCTAGTCTAGATGTTGCTAGATGTCTTTCTTGATTTTTTTTTCATGGAGCTTAGAGTTTCCAGTCTTACTAGTTTCCCATTCTCTTGGCCAACATCTATAGTCCTTTAATGAATGATTCGGGTGTCATCACAGATCGCTAATAAGCTAATGGCACGATCGATTAACTTTAGTTTCAGTTACCTCCTGCTCCATTGTGGGCTTATTTGCGTTCTTTCTGCATCGTTCTATCATTGAGCTTGAAACAGATTGACCAAACAGATTCATAATTTTGGACCAAATAGCGAAACGTGAAGCGTGACTACAGGAAATCAAATGCGGCTTCGTATCACCAGTCGGCATTGTAGCAAATCGAATGCGGCTTAATATTGATTGTTGGCATTGTAATAGTAGCCTACTCAGCCAGAAATGAGATTACTGCCGACTTTGCCAGAAAAGCCGTAGTTTAACACCATATAAACTACCCAGCGCGGTTCAGAATAGTAACTTTGGTCCACCAGATCCCGAAAAAAAAACGACTTAATAAAACACAAATACAGTAGGTAACTTACTTGCCGAGCCGGTTCATTTGCTTATTGCCATAGGAATCACCTTGCTATTTGCTTTTGGCCATAAGAACCACTGAAGCGTATCAAGTTGAATAAGCTTCATAAAGGCCATCCCCTAGGGTACTTTTCACCTTTCAAAGAGAGTGAGTATCCCCTTGAAAAACCTTATGGATTTGCTTATGGCCATAGGAATCACCTTGCTATTTGCTTATGGCCATAGGAACCACTGAAGAGAATCAAGTTAAATGTGCTTTATCAAAGCCATCCCATAGGGCCCTTTTCAGCTTTAAAAAAGAGTGAGTATCTCCTCGCAATGTCTTATGGATTTGCTTATGGCCATAGGAATCACCTTGCTATTTGGTTATGGCCATAGGACCCACTGAAGCATATCAAGTGGAATAAAATTTATCTAGGTCTTCCCCTAGGGCACTTTTGTGAACTCTTGCATATTCTCGCATATAGGTAATACTTTGCTTGGCCCTCTACACTTTTTAAAAGAGAGTAACTAGCCCCTCACATATAGTTAATGCTAATATGGAAACTCTACAGCTTTTCAGAGAGAATAAGTAGCCCCTCGCATATAGGTAATACTTCTATGGAAGCTCTACACCTTTTCAAAGAGAGTAAGTAGCACCTCGCATATAGGTTATATTTCTAATGGTTCCATACAGAATTACTTATCATGGTCCTACCACGATGATTTGAGATGCATACTGGACAGACAATTTCTTCTGACGCTTGGGCCCCAAGTTCTTCCCCTACCCCTCACACCCCCCCCACGCTTCCACCTCCCTCCAGGGCCCCACCCCCATTTTTTTTTCTTACAGAAACAATTTTCACCTTTTTTACATGTCTTAAAATAACATGAAATATACTTAAACGAAAAACAAATCAATATTAATATTTTCAAAATGCAAAATGAGACTGTCTGAATCTATGTGTTTGCATGTTTTTCTCACTCTCTCTACCTGTTTTTCTGGGTTGATGTGTCAGTTTGTATGTTTGGATGTCGGAATCTATTTATTTGTATGTGTTTTTGTGTCTCTCACTCTCTTTGTCTATGTGTCTGGGCTGGTGTTTGCATGTCACAGTGCCTGTCTCTGTCAGTTTGTATGTATGAATCTATGTATTTGTATCTGTCATTCACTCTTTAATCCTGTGTATCTGGGCAGGTGTTTGCTTACCCTAATACCTGTCTTTCTCGGTTCGTATGTCTGAATCTGTGAGTTTGTATGCATTTATAGTCTCACTCTCTTTGCATGTGTGTCTGAGCGGGTGTTTGCTTGTCCCACAACCTGTCTTTGTCGGTTTTTATGTCTGAATCTATGTATTTGCATGTGTTTCTAACTCTCTTTGTCTGTTTGTCTGGGTTGGTGCGTTAGTTTTAATGTTTGTCTGTCGGAATCTATGTATTTGTATGTGTTTTTGTCTCTCCAACTCGCTTTGCCTATGTGGCAGGGCTGGTGTTTGCATGTCACAGTGCTTGTCTCTGTCTCAATCTGTATATTTGTATGTGTTTTTGTCTCTCTCACTCTCTTTGCATATATGTCTGGGCGGGTATTCTGAATATATGTGTTTGTAGGCATTTTTTTTGTCTCTCACTCTCTTTGCCTGTGTGTCTAGGTGGGTGTTTGCTTGTCCCCCTGCCTATCTTTGTCGGTTTGCATGTCTGAATATATGTATTTGAATGTGTTCCTCACTCTCTTTGCCTGTTTGTCTGGGTTGGTGTGCAGAAATAGAAAGGGAGTCATAAGTCTGACATAAGTTTTTTCGTCTGGCCCCAATGTGAAGGGGCAACACAATATCTGGAACAGTTTCACCACTTTTCTTAGTACAGGTCTGATTTCTTCAAAAAAGGAAAAGTATAGTTAGTGTATGCCCAATGAACTTGGTACATACAACTTGGTACATCTGACTTCTTGAAACCTTAAAATCTATCTTCACCATTGCCATTGACTGGTGACTTTGACACAACATATTTTTACCATTGACATTGACGTTCACCATTGACTGCTTTTAATACCAAGTTCCTTGTGTCACTATTTCTTTTCTTAGCAATCCTTAGCCCTTGTCAAAGTCTTTTCTAACACAGAGATTCTATTTATTACGAAAAAATCCACGGGGAATCCAGCCAAGATAAAACACACTCAGACAGCAGGGATTGACTTTGTCTACAATATGAGGACGAAGTAGCCTTTAAATATGGAAAGAATCAATCATGTCCTTTCTCAATATCACATACAGTGACACCAAATTCTGTTTCATATTTGGGTAAACATTCCTTGCGACAAGAGAAAAATCAAAAGTATGAAGCGAGGATAATTGAAATGCCACTGAAACCATAGTAGTATTTAAAAGGGGTATAAAGAATCTGGATTGTGGCGGTAGCTAGCAACCTAGTAGGAGACGATCAAGCCCCTGAACAAAAACTACAATAGCCCATAACTCCTAAAATAAGAGTCAGATCAAAACAAGAAGTACACTATTAGATCGGCATTGTCCGAACCCACTAAATAGAAAACTTACCGTCTCTTGGATTGAACAACAAGGAAAAGATATTGGCTTGAAAACAAAAAAAAGTGGCTGTAACCACGATATTCTGCGTGTACGGCATCTTTTTTTTCTCTTTCTCCTCACATAGCTTGATACTGGAACATCGTAGAGAGCTGTTTAATTGATCATTTTAAGGGAAATTGATGCGGTTAAAAACATTTTGTAATTAAAAAAACTAATTTTTAAAATATAATCAATTTTATACTTAAAACTGAATTTTTCTATAACACATGTTATAGTTCATGCTATTAACGTTAGGAATTTGTCACATCTTCGTGCTTTTGTAATTAGCAAAATAATATTTAAAATTAAATCAATATTTTTACAAAGAACTTTTACCATTATAAATAGCTTGTAGACAAAAATTATGCCAAGTGGAGGATATTCAGAGAAGCAATTAATGCAAAGCCTGAGAATGTTGACAAGGTCATACACACTTGTGTTTGCCTACATAATTACTTGCGTACTGAAGATCTTACAACTCCGCTAAGACATCGGAGGTATGTTACTGCTAACTTTGTTGACACAGAAACTGATTGTGTTATAACATTAGGGCAGTGGAAACAAGAGCAAACAAATGGGCTGTTACCAATCGTCTCAACAGCAGCACGAAACCCAGCTGAAGCTGCCAAACATGCCCGTGATAAATTTCGAGATTACTTCATGACGCCAGAAGGAACTGTTCCTTGGCAGCTGAGTAAAGTAAGTCAAGGCCGCAGTCCCGAATACGTCGCTGCTTGTGTTGTAGCAACAGACAATATGCAAACTTATCACACTCAAAGTTGTGTGTTTAACTATCAGAAATGAATATGTAAATGTGTGCGTCTGTTTCTGGCTGTAGTTTAGTTATTTTTCTATAGTAAAGAGTTGTGATTAATGTGTACGCATTGTTCTAAAAAGTAAGGGCCAGAATTGTTCAAATTGGTGTAATAAGGCAAATGGCAAATAAGCAATTTTTTTTCTAGAGCTTGTAAGTTGCAATTTACAGTGGCTGGACCTTGGCAAAACGAAATGATCCTAGATTCGTACATTACTTCCTTGCAAAGGCTTGTTCAGGTAGCTATGCTTTATTGCCTACAAAATCTACAAATAATGCAATGGAACAGATTGCAAAAACATCCTTCTGCAGCTTACTAGACCGATGTGAACAACACTTTATCTGATATTCTTTACCAGTCTTAGATGGCGATGGGGCGTCTTTAACATTGCTAGTGGTACGTTCAGACGAATGGAATTCCTATTACTCTGTATGGGAATTCTCCCCAATAGCTGCTATTACGGGTTCCAGTGTGACCCAGGCTGAGTAATAACCTACTTACCATAGTAAGCAAAAATAAGAAAAAAGTTACCAAATCCGTTCCGAACTTCTTCTCTTTATCATAACCCCCTGCCTTAATTGGTAACTAACGTGTATTAAGCCTTATAGACACCAATTTGATGAATAAATTTCATTCAGGCTACTTAACAAAAATAGACCAGAGTTCTAAAATATTAGTCACCTTAATAATCTTATATGCGTTACTGCATCAATTAAGACAACGCAATAGGGTTACCATGACTATTGTTCCAACCTAACATTTTTCCATTAATTCTAGTTACCTTGGTAACTTTTTGGTTACAATATAGTTCTGCAGGGTAAGGAGCTTACTATGATAAATTAGCATGGTAACTGGGTTGGAACTCACAATCAGTGTTCAGGCAATACAGCAATCACTGACTCTGCGATTCCTCCAAGTTCATCGTCAAAAATCAAGGCAAACATTAAAAAAATCTATTAAAAAGTGAAACCGAGTCTATTATTTAAAATGCTTTCTGAGTTAAAAAACAATAATATATCAAAATCAGCTAGAAGTTTATATACAATACTACATGTCATTCAAGGGGTATATACAAACAATTATAAGGCATTGAACCCCATTAAGATACTCAGGAGTCTAGTTGTTAACTCAGAAATTACACAAATTATGACTTTCATATTTTTTAAGCGCTTCAGAAATTTCAAGACGTGCCACTGCTTGAGCTTTTTTTTGGCAAATCGTTCAACACGTTAAAGATGTACAGGCTGAAATTTAAGTTGGGTGTTTTTTTCTCTTGTAAAGATGAAAGGGCTATGACAATTTCTTGGTCAATGTCTGTATGTGCCTGGCTACCTCCAGAAGTATTCTGAGTCTCGGTACTTCCACTACTACCACGTGGCTCTTGAGATGTTTTGCGCTTCCGTTCAGGCTTGATCGGAGCTAAAGGTGACATACATGATGATGAGCTTTCAGACTGCCGAGTCTCTGTGGATTTTATCATAGCTCTTTTTGACGGCTGAAAAAGAGATTCTGCTTTCTGTTCAAACTCTTCTAAGCTCAATTCTATTTCCTGGGTAAATTTGTCTTCATAATAAATTGGAGTATCAATCCTGGTCAAAGTTTCACTAACACAAGCATTCTGCAGAGGTTCATTCATGTTGTCCACAGTTTTTCTTAACTGACCCGACTCTGTCATGAAGCTGAAATGTGGAAATACTTCCCTGTTTTTCTGTTTATTTTTGCGCCATCTCCACTTTTACCTTTTCCACAACGTTTAAACTTCATATAAGTATTTTTTAGAGTATCAAAATTTTCCTTCGAAATGTCTGCAAGACTATGAACAGGCAGTCCATAATCTGAAAAAAAAATCTTGGATTCTGCCATGGCTGCAAAAGAGTTCTTCTTTTTCCTATAATCTCTGAAGTCTTCTCTAGAGGAATCCCATAGCCATGGATAGGTGATACAGGTGTTGACGAGGAGTTCAACATCACTGTCAGACCATTTTATTTTCTCATCCGTGACAATAATGGTATCCTAGGGGTTTGCAAGGTACCCAGCTGGCTTCAGCTCTGGTTCTTATGCCTAAAAAGAAAAAAGGTTACAGATTACACTATTATATTATTATATTATTACATATTTACAGTATATATTATAATATTGATTGACATAGGCTGAGTTCCAACCTGGCTACCATGGTAAGCAAAATTAAAAATACAGTTGATTTTTAGTGATCGATTTTCAAGGATAGAAATAAAAATTGTAATCTCGCTTGATTTAGTGATAGTTCACATTTTGGATTACTGTCATATTAAACAAAACTCTACAGTCTTTTGAAGATGCAAAAATGCTGTTCCTGGTAGCATGATGACATAAAAAGTGATCCACAAGTAGACCCTTTGTATCCTAAATAAAATGATGGGACTTTATTTGAGTTCTTGGACGTAGGTACACCATAAACTAAAACACAGAATGTGACTGAAGGTCTAAAACCCTCAATGATTCAAATGTCTAAAACACCCAATGAGTTTATAACATGGAAGAAATTTGGGACAATGTAGCTGATTTTTAAGTTGTACTTCCATGTAACTTTGAAACTCAAAATCTATACTCTTTACAAGTCAGAGAAAAATGAGCTTTCAGATTTTTAATAGCTATTCACAAAAATTGTCTAGGCTTCCGGAATCAGGTGCATAAATTACCATAGGCGAGAAACTTACTTACTTTTTACTTTTACTTTCGGCGGGAACCAGACGATGAACTGTCCTGCCCGGCACCAAAGGATCTTGGGATGACTTCCGACGACCACTTGGACCTGTCGGCTGCAGCTTCTCCGGCGATCTTCAGCCAGTATTTGTCCCATCTCCGACCGTGTCTCCTGAATCCTCCCCACGGTTCCAGGTCCTCCTTGAATGTTTGCCACAGGTTCTTCTTTTGTCCTCCTGGTTTACGTTTCCAGGAGGGGGCTGGTTCGCAGACAAGGACGTCTCGACATATCGTGCCTTCGGGACGGCGCAATGTGTGGCCGAGGAGTTTCAGGCGACGTCTTTTAATGATAAGCGATAGCTCTTCTGATTGGCCACAGCGACTCCTTACTTCACTATTGGAAATCCTGTCCCATCTCTTAATGCGGAGGATGTAACGAAGGCAGCGGTGGTCGAACACATCCAAAGTTCTCGCATCTTCAGTCTTGATCGGCCATGTCTCGCAAGCATACAGTAGTACTGCTCGAACAGTTGCACCATAGATTCTAACTTTTGTTTTGGTTGAGATCTCCCGTCTGGTCCACAATGCTTTTTTCAGACTAGTAAACACTCCCCAGGCTTTTGCTATGCGGGCAGAGATATCCCTTTCAGCTCCGCCATCTGGTGTTATGATAGAGCCAAGATACTTGAATTCCTCAACGCTTTCTATTGGCTCACCGTCGAGGGTAACTTGGCAAGGAGCAGGTTGGTTGAGAGCCAATACTTTAGTCTTTGCGCCGCTGATGGCCAGTCCGATGCGCTTTGAGACCTCATAGGCATCGTCGATCATGCCTTGTAAGCTGTCGGCGGTAGTTTCCAGCTCAACAACGTCGTCTGCGAAGTCCAGATCTGTCAGGGGCTGGAGGAAACCAGCTATTTGTCCGAAGACTATTCCGCTGTGGTTTCTCATTGCATTATACATGATCCAGTCTATCGCGTAGTTGAATAATATAGGTGAAAGGGGGCATCCCTGCTTTACCCCAAACTCCACTGGAAACTTAGGGGTGTCATTGCCGGAAACACGGACGCAAGTCTCAGTGTCCTTATATGCACTTCGGAGTATCTCAATGATCTCCTGTGGCGCACCGTCTTCAGCCATAATTCTCCATAGCTCCTCTCTGATGAGAGAGTCGAAGGCAGCTGCAAAGTCAATAAAGGCGATGAGAAGGGGTAGATGAAACCTGCTGTACTGCTGAGGGATGAGGCGAATCGTCAATATCTGTTCTGGACAGCCTCTGCCTGGTCTGAAGCCTGCTTGTTCAGGACGGGTTAACTTGTCACGTGCGTCTTTGAATCGATTCAAAAGAATGACGCAGAAGATCTTCATGGCATGGTCGATCAGGGAGATACCTCTATAGTTTCCGCAAATGGCCTTATCTCCTTTTTTGTATAGCGGAACGAGGACTGATACTTTCCAGTCTTTTGGGAAGGTCTTTGTCGTCCACACCTGGACAAAAAGGTCGGTTAGGCGGCATAGTAGAGTTGGTGAGGACTTGAACATTTCAGAAGGGATCCCATCCTCTCCAGGAGTTTTATTGTTTTTCATGCACTTCAGCGCTTTCTGTACGTCCTCAATACTTGGCGGATCGAGGTTTACTGCGTAGGGCTCTCTAGCAGCACTCGAGAAGGCAGGTAGATCGCACGGGGGTTTGACAGGGTTCAGTAGCTCAGAAAAATGCTCTCACCAGCGTTCCATGCGTCCTTCTTCTGTTCGGATGAGTTCTCCGGACTTATCGTTCAGTGTGTCAACCGTTACAGGAGCTTTTCCAGTCGCTTCTTTCAGTAGTTTGAACATTTTCCTGCTGTTGTGGCTCCTGGACGCTTGTTCCAACTCATTCGCCAGATTTGACCAGTACTGTTCTCTGTCCTGTTTCAGTGACTGTTTAACTGCTTTGCGGGCTACTTTTAAGGGTTCTTTTGCACCTCCCACGAGGGGTCGCTTCTTCTCAACTAGTTCTATGGTGTGGTCAGAGATCCAGGCTCGCTGTTTTCGTTTTGTGTGGCCAAGCACCTCCTCAGCTACGTCCTGTGTCGCAATTTTTATCTGCGCCCATTCTTCATCGACGAGTGAGAGACGATTCAAGGCATCGAACCGGTTGCTTAGCTTTAACTCAAAGTCGGCTTTGATTTCCGGGCATCTTAGTTTCGAAACATCGAAGCGCTTCCCTGCCTTCTGTCGCTTCTGCCAACTAAGGCGGTGACAGACTTTGCAAGTGAGGAGATAGTGGTCGGATCCATTTAAAGATCCTGTGTCTGCTCCTCTGTATACCCGGGCATCTGTGCAGGAGCTCCTCCATCTTCTGCTGACTAAGATGTGGTCGATCTGGGCTGTTGTTACGCCGTCGTTCGAACGCCATGTAACGAGGTGGAGTCTCTTGTGCTCAAAGAGAGTGTTTGTGACGCATAGGTTGTTGTATCTGGCTAACTGTAAGAGCCTTTCTCCATTGATGCATCTGTCACCAACGGTGTGGCGGCCAATAACTGCTGCTGTGTCGGGGTCTACTCTGCCAAGCCGGGCGTTCCAGTCTCCAGCTACAAAGAGCATGTCGCGCCTTGGTGTCTTGTCGATGATTCTTTGTAGGTCATAATAAAAGGCATCTTTGACCGCGTCACTACTGTCCCTTATCGGAGCGTACACGGCGATTATGGTTATGTGGCTAATGTGGCCTCTCAGTCTGATCATGGCGATCCTTGGTGACACTGGCTCCCAAGAGGTGACGCATGATGCAGTAGGACCGTCTATTAAGAACCCAACTCCTTGCTGGCCGGAACCATCATTGGGACCCGAGTTATACAACTGGAATGAGTCCGATTCGGAAATGGTCAACTTTTTGGACAGAACATCATTAAGTCTTGTTTCTGACAGACAACAAACGTTGATATTATACTTTTGCAGCTCCCTTGCAAGGAGCAGTTGCGTGGATTCCAGCTTGCAGCTGCGAACATTCCAGGCGCCAATATTCAGATGTTTTCTTGATCGTTTTCTTGATCGTTTTCTTGATCAGGCGGCTTGCATACTTGTCGGGCCAGGCACCACCCTGACCTGGTCCGCGTCGGCTACCGCGAACGCCGTAATAGTAGTATCTCTCTGCATTTGATCTTCAATATCCATTGGTGTTTCATAGGAACACCCTTTTCTGCTCTAAATTGCAAGTTTATGGCTTCAAAACAGTAGAAGTCTTGAAATTTGCCACCCTTAAGGACTATTCAAATATGTGTATTAGAAATTAATGCATGACTTAAATTAATACACCAATATATATAAAGTAGCGACTACTGAAAATTTATACATGACATATGTACTAATTTGACGCTTAATATGTACATTTGAATCGCCTTTTACAGGAACAGATCCAGAGGGGACAACAGGCTCCCCTGCCTAGAGTAGAAGTCCAAAGTACAAGATTTAAAAAAATTTCCCGTTTCACAGCATAATACTGCTTTTTGAGATTATTTTCCTGTGTAAGAAAATATCTATGAGAGGCAAAGAAATAAATGTTTTAGTGGTAAATTCTAAAATCTTATGTTGCTTTCTGAAAGAAAATCCTATCTCAGAATATTGAGCCAATAAAGCATTTCTTGATGCTGAGACAATAAAGTCTTTATTTCTTAGACCTTTCATTACTTTCCTATATTCCAAACTTTCCTATATTCGAAAATCTAAAACCGTGTCAGATATAGGAAAAAAAGTTAAGGATTTGGTTGGATTTTGCGCGAAATTTTAATTTATTCCTCTCTTCTTTTCGAAATCCAAGTGAATTTTCTGAAACGGAGGCAGTAGAATGTAAAATTCGTTAACTTTACATTTCCACAGTTTGGCCAAGTTGGCCCAATTTAAAATATAAAAATAAAATATTTTTCTAATGTTTAAATATGTTATTTGCTTATTGAATTCACTGCTTTTGTATTGGTTTGACCTTTTTATTTTTATTTTTTTCGCCAATGTTGAACAGTGAGTAATAAAATAAGACAAATGTGGACTTGGTTGCAAGAGTTCAAGAATATACTTTCAACTCCCGGCTTCTTAGAATTATTCTCAACTTATAATCGCTGGGCTGAGCTAAGGTTTTCATCTGCGTTAAAGAAAATAACGATTTAAGCTGTTTCCCTCCCTAGTTTTTTAGCACATACAATCAAAACAAATTAAAACTGTTGTTGCTATTTCAATACTATCATAGGTTCAGGCAGTTCAAATCTTTTTTTAAAGATTAGAACTAAAAAAATTTGGCAGTGAAATACGCTGAAAACTAGAGCACAGAGATGGGGCGACCAAGGGAATAAGAATTACAGCTAACGACTTGAGGTAGATAGATCTTTAAAGTGAATAAATAAATAAAAAATTCAACCGAAAGTAAGGAACACCATGATAACTTACCCAAATTTACCCAAAAGCTGCACTCCCCACGGAACATTTTCTCGTGGTCATTACTCCCATGCAGAAAATATCCCCCCCACCTCACCCCCTGCCGAAAAACATCTGTATAATCAATCAATCAACTTATTTAAAGGAAACAGAAAAAATCACAAAATTTTAGACCCACAGGCTCTTTGGCCTGTGAGAGTGGAAAACTAAACATAACAGAGCTAAAATCAAACAGAAGGACAAGAAGAAGAAGAAGAAATAATTAAACAACAATAAAAAATAATTACATGCCATTCAAAATAAATGGATTAAACAAATTGACAAGGAAAAGTAAAGGGGAAAAGAAAAGGGAGGAGAGAACTAATTCTCTAGGCGTAATAAGTGGTTTGCTAGTTCTTTTTTTAAATTAATAAAAAAAACTTTCCGAAAAATAAGTTTTTCAAAGAAAAGTAAAGGCCATTTTAAACTTAAGCTCGGCAGCTACAAATACCTTTTAAAATTCAAACTCAAAACGACCAGAAATCACTATTAAAGAATAAATGAAACCCAAAAAGAACAGAAATTAAATAAACAATCATAGCAAAAACATACAACAAGTAATAATATAAATGAACAAATAGATCTTAAAGCGAGTAATGCTTAGATTGAATATGAAAAACAAGCTTAAAACGAAAAAATATTTTCTTATTGAAGTATAAATAAAACTTAAAACGAACAGAAATTAAATAAACAATCAATACAAACAAATATACAATAGATATTAATTTAAATTAATAAGTAAATCTTAAAACGAGTGAAACTTAAATTGAATATGTAAATCAAGCTTGAAGAACAAAAATCAAAACAAACAAGAGTTTGGGTATGACCTCCTTCTCTCACTGTAAAAGTCTAAAACCTACTGCGTCATTGGAGCTTTACTGAAAACCAATTTTATGAAAAATGGTTTCTTTTGCACTTAATATTGAATATAAACATTAAAATTATAGTAACATTTTGAACTGATGAGCTTTCAGCAATTAATATCATTATACATCAAATATTCAGTTTCAAATTTGACAGCATTGAAAATAAAAATACAATTACCATGGTAATGACAGTCCATCATACAGTCCATCATGATGGAGACTGTTCATGACGCATATAGTTTTCGGCCATACGTAAAGTTGTTTTTGTTATACGACCTTTGAACTATTTTTAACAAAATGGCTACCTCAAATTTTTTATCTGATATATTTGGGGAAAAAGGGCTGGGGGGGGGGCAGTTGCCCTCTGATCACTTTTGACTCTTAAAAAGGGCACTAGAACTCTCGATTTCCAATCGAATGAGCCCCCTTTGAAGTTTATACGACGACCTCTATATTAAGTGCCTCTGGGGAAAAAAATAAATGGAGTGTGGGGGAGGCTAGCTGCCCTCCAATCACTTTTGACTCTTAAAAAGTGAATTACCACTTTCAATTTCCAATCACATGAGCCCTCTAGGAAGTTTATACGAGCATTCCTTCCATAACAACCATATATGCCCCAGGGCATAACTTACAACGCCTACCCCGGGCCCTGGGGGGCTGTGTCGACACCGGAGTTTTTGTTATCAGGACTTTGAACTACTTTTAACAAAATGTCTATCTCAAAACTTTTATCTGATGCATTCATCACTTCAAGAATTTATTTCGCTGTAATTGTATTTTTATCTTCAATGCTGTAAGAACTGGAAAAAAAAAATATATGTAATATAATTCGTTTTAAGTTAAGTGCCAATGACGCAGTAGGCTTTTGGTTTTTATTTATAGTTAGGGAAGGAGGCAGTATCCAAACACTTGTTTGTAGTGAAACTATATTCGTCTTTAACAACTTTAAAAAGAGCTAATAAATTAAACTGAATATTTGATGCATAGTGATTTTAATTGCTGACAGCTCGTCAGTTCAAAATGTTACTATAATTTTAATGTTTAATTTTAATATTAAGTACAAAAGAAACTATTTGTCATAAAATTGGTTTTCAGTAAAGTGTCAATGACGCAGTAGTTTTAGACTTTTACAGTGAGAGAAGGAGGTCATACCCAATCTCTTGTTTGTAGTGATTTTTGTTCGTTTCAAGCTTGATTTTCATATTCAATTTAAGTTTCACTCGTTTTAAGATTTATTTATTAATTTACATTAATATATATATTGTATGCTTGTCTGCATTGATTGTTTATTTAATTTCTGTTCGTTTTAAGTTTCATTTATACTTCAATAAGAAATTTTTTTTTCATTTTAAGCATGATTTTCATATTCAATCCAAGCATTACTCGCTCTAAGATCTATTTATTCATTTGTATTATCACTTGTTGTATGTTTTTGCTATGATTGTTTATTTAATTTTTGTTCTTTTTGGGTTTCATTTATTCTTTAATAGTGATTTCTGGTCGTTTTGAGTTTGAATTTTAAAAGTTACTTGTATCTGCTGACCTTAAGTTTAAAATGGCCTTTACTTTCCTTTGAAAAACTTATTTTTCGGAAAGTTTTTTTAATTAATTTTTGTTCGTTTTCGATTGCAAGAAATTTCAAGTTTTTAAAAATTCCTGATTTCAAAATCAAACTTTAAAAAAAATCAAATATTTATCAAAGTATCAAAATTGGTATCAAAGTAACAATATCAAAGTGAAAAAATTGGGTTTGTGTCAACCTCGGAGTTTTTATTATCTGATGTTTGAACTATTTCTTACAAAATTACTATATAAAAATTTTTACCGGATGGGTTTGGCAAAAAAGGGCGCGTGGGGAATAATTAAGCTTCGGTCTCTTTTGAATCTTTAAAAGTTAACTAGAACTTTCTACTTTCAATCAAATGAGCCCTCTCTGAAGTTTATACGAGTATCCCTTCTATAAGAACCATATATATCCCCAGAGTATAACTTACAACGCCTGTCCCTGGGCCCTGGGGGGTTGTGTCAACCCTAGAGTTTTAGTATCTGATAGTTGAACTATTATTAACAAAATGGTCACCTTAAATTTTTATCGGATGGGTTTATCCATCCGATACACCCAAAGGCGGGGAGGGTGGGAGGGGTTAGTTGCCCTCCGATCTTTTTTCACTCGGAGAAAATGAACTACAACTTTTAATTTCCATTCAAATGAACCCTCTCTGAAGTTTATACGAGCATCCCTTTCATAAGAACCACATACGGCCCCAGGACATAGCTTAAAATGCCTGCCCCCGGGCCCTGGGGGGATGTGTCGACACCGGAGTTTTTGTTATCTGACCTTTGAACCATCTTGAAAAAATTGCTCTCTCGAAGTTCTTATCGGGTGGGTTTGAGAAAATAGGGCGTGGAGTGGGGGGCTAGTTGCCCTCCGATCTCTTTTGACTCTTAAAAAATGAACGATACATCTCTATTTCAAATCATATGAGCCCTCCGAAGCTTATAGGAGCAAACCCTCCATAAGAACTATATATGCCCCCAGAGCAATGCTTACAACGTCTTCCCCGGGCCCTGGAGGGGGGGGGGTTCGACCTAGGAGTTTTTCTTATCTGACCTTTAAACTATTTCATAGGCTACGCGCTAGCGCTGCCTAAGTAAAGAACGATGTGGGCACAATGTGTTGTTTTTTGGTTCTCCATACCTGGGCACTTCGTATCGAAGGAGTTGTCGTAGAAACTTCAAAAAGTGCTCATTCGATTGGAAATTGGAGTAGCTAGTACTCTTTTCAATAATCGAAAGGGATTGGAGGGCAACTAGCGCCCCCCCCCCCTACACCCATCATTCCCTCAAACACATCCAATCAAAATTTTGAGACTGCCATTTTGTTCAACTTAGTTGATTTCCCGATAGAAAATATTTTTTGAGGAGGACACTCCCCCACAACCCCCAGGGCAAGGGTTTTAAGTTATGCCCTGGGGGCATAAAAGGTTTTTATAGAAGGCGTCGTCGTAGAAACTTCAAAAGAGGTTCATTCGATTGGACACTCAAAGGGCTAGTACCCTTTTTAAGAGTCGAAAGTGATTGGAGGGCAACTAGCAGCCCCCCACCCATCATTCCCCCAAACACATCCAATAAAAATTTTGAGATAACCTTTTTGTTCAGCGCAGTTGATTTCCAGATAGAAAATATGTTTTTGAGGACGACACTCACCCACAACCCTCAGTGCAAGGGTTTTATGTAATGCCCTGGGGGCATATAAGGTTTTTATAGAAGGCGTTGTCGTAGAAAATTCAAAACAGGCTCATTCGATTGGAAATTCAAAGGGCTAGTACCCTTTTTCATAGTCGAAAGTGATTGGAGGGCAACTAGCCCCCCCCCCACGCCCATCATTCCCCCAAATATATCTAATCAAAATTTTGAGATAGCCATTTTGTTCAGCGTAGTTGATTTCCAGATAGAAAATATATTTTTGAGGAGGACACTCCCCCTTAACCCTCAGGGCAAGGGTTTTAAGTTATGCCCTGGGGGCATATAAGGTTTTATAAATGGCGTTGTCGTAAAAACTTCAGAAAAAGCTCATTCGATTGGAAATTCAAAGGGCTAGTGCCCTTTTTAATAGTCGAAAGTGATTGGAGGGCAACTAGCACCCCCCCCCCCACCCATCATTCCCCCAAACACATCCAATAAAAATTTTGAGATAACCATGTTGTTCAGCGTAGTTGATTTACAGATAGAGAATATATTTTTGAGGAGGACACTCCCCCAAAACCGTCAGGGCAAGGATTATAAGTTATGCCCTGGGGACATATAAGAATTTTATTGAAATATTTGTCGTAGAAACTCGAAAAACGGCTCATGAGATTTGAAATTCAAAGGCTAGTACCCTTTTTTAAAAGTCTAAAGTGATTTGAGGACAACTGACCCCCCTCTCACGCCCATCTTTTCCCCAAAAACATCGAATCAAAATTTTTAGATAGCCATTTTATTCAACGTAGTTGAAAGTTTTGGAAAATAGGTCTTTAAGGGTGGTAGCCCCTCCCACCACAGCCCTCAGGGCAAGCGTTGTAAGTTATGCCCTGGGGGTCTATAAAGTTTTTATTGAAAGCGTTGTCATAGAAACTTCAAAAGGGCTCATTCAAATGGAAATTGAAAGGGCTAGTGCCTTTTTTAATAGTTGAAAGTAATTGGATAGTGACTAACGCCCCTCTCACGCCAATCATTTTCCCTAACACATCGAATTAAAATTCTGAGATATCCATTTTTGTTCAAAGTTCTGGAAATTAGGTCTTTTAGGATGATAACCCCAGCAGAGCCCTCAATGCAAGGTGTTGGAACCCTTGGTCCCAATTAAGTTGGTGGCGCAAATAAGCGGGCACTGACATACCCGATAGATACGGAACCTTTGGGGTAAAAGTGGGAATACCACTAACATTTGGTCCGACAAGGGGTTCTCCCCCTCAAATAAGTGGCATAGCAACATTTTTGTGCCATTTTTGCACCAATAAGTTGTGACCCCCGTACCTTACACTCCAATAAGTGGTGCCAGTGGTATAAATCAACCAAATAAGTAGTGGCAGCAAGAAAAGGTCCTATCAGTAAACCTTATAGCAAAGGAATTCCGCGTTTTCGAAGAGACAAAATTGAGTTAGCCTACACAGTAGCCATTATGATTACAAGTAGAGAGAAAAAAAATACGGAATCAATTAAATAGAATTATGAAGGTCTATAATGGGCTGTGCCTTGTCAGACAAATATAAAAAAGAATAACGTGAAATTGATGAATTGAGTTTACAGTAGGGGAATCTCCGTATTGAAAAGTATTACAGGTTTTAAGGACAGATAAGAACACGTTGAAAGTTGGCTTATTATTTGAGTGAATTGGCGGATTTAGATATAATCTTCAGTGACGAAGGTTATAAGAGTATTGAGGACGGCAAGTTAGGAGAATTTGTCAGTTTGTGCGCACATTGGACAAGGAAGGTGGGAGGCACCTGTCCTATTGAGTAATCTGCCCAGGAGAAGGTTATTTTTGGAATACGAGTATCCAGAGAGGATACATGATTTGTTTTACAGGGTAGTTCCCCTGTTTGAGTTTAGTTCAGCTAATTCACTAGTGGAACATTCGCGCAGTTTTTCGGTTTACCTTCTCGTCCAACCCCTTTTAATTCGTTTTTAGGAGATATATTTCACTTGCGTAAAACTGCTTGCGGTGAAAGAAGTCGTTAATCAATAATGATTTCTATATATTCCGGTTATTGGAAATTTGTTGAATATTATTACACGGAGCTGATAATTGATAATATTAATTGCGTACCATAATTTTCGCTTGGCAGTTTTTGAGCTTACCACGATTGACCAATTAATTAGGAGATAATATAATCGGAAAGGAGTATACACGGTAAAATGAGAGGGTACGAAATAAACAAGGAAGAAATAATATGTGAAAAAACAAGAAGAACTCATCCCTCAGAGGCTGTGCCAAATGAAGGTGAGTTGAAAGATAGAGATAGTACAGATATGGAACACATGAATTCAGAAAATGAATTAAGAAGAAATAATGACACATGGAATTTTGAAATAATGTCAGAGAGAGATAAGATTAACTCAAGACGGAGAAGGGTGAGTGAAGCCCATAGAAAAAGTTGGAAAATAGAAAGAAAGGCTAATGTGGAGGCCTTTGAGAGAGCACCGAGAATATAAGAAAAAAAATGCAGGCTGAGAAAGATGAAATTAGAAAGAATAGAAAACAGGACGAACGGGCTAGAGTAACCTATAAAGAAAGAAACAATACGGATAGAGAACGAACAGATTCAGAAAATGATCTAAGAAGAAATAATGGCAGACGAAATCAAAGTAGTCCGAGTAGAAGGAGCAGTGTTGAATCGAGATCCAGCAAGGGCTCGCGAAAAAGTTCTCAAATAGATACGAAACAACAAATATTAAATTTCATGAAGGAAGAAAGAAGGGCCAGAGAGGCCCATAGAAAAAGTAGTGAAAGAAAGCACCTAGAATATATGAAAAAATTACAGGATGAGATAGATCAAATTGAAAAAGATAGTCAAGCCAATAAAATTCTTCATCAGGCCCGTATGGACAAAATTGAAAAAGATGGTCAAGCCAATAAAATACTTCATCAGGCTCGTAAGGAAAAAATTGAAGCCCGTAAGGGAATGTAATTTAGTGAGAGATTATCAGACATTTATAAAACATTAAATGCTAAAACGGAAAATCATGCAAATCCGTTGACTGCGGGGGAAGGTGGACCGGCCCATAAAACAAATGGGGAGGCTGCGTCGCCCTGTTGGAAAAAAGAAATACTTGATACGCTTGTTCAAAATGTTGATAATCCACAAAAATGGGATGCGGAAGTAAAAAGACCACAAAATATTGAAAATAAGAAGCGCGAGAATGATTTTTCGGGAAAATTTCCAGAAAATCGAAAACTTGAAAAAACTTTTAATGAATATGAGACACTAACCAGTACAGGCCAAAATGAAACACAGATTGTACCAGAGAATAAGGAAATGAAATTTATTGTACGCTCTTTTCCTCGTAGAGTTCGAGAAATTTTAGTACAATATGAAAAACCAAATTTCGGAGTTCAGTTCTCATTTGATGACGAAATATTTGTTTCTGCGGTAAAAGAAGACTAAAAGAGAGAAAAAAGATGCAAGACGGAACTACAATAAGGAAATGTAGTCAAAGATAGTGGACACTGGAGTCCAATTCAGATTTCATGACAATTTCTTTAATGGTACTACAAAAGAAAAGAAAACTAAGAGGGAGAAAAGAGATATTAAATGGAGCTACAATGAAGTAATGCAGTCAAAGATGGTGGACACTGGAGTCCAAATCAGATTTAACGATGATTTATTATTTTTTGCTAATGACAAAATTGACAAAAGTAGAGATGAAAAGAGAAGTGTACAAAAGAGACAAAATTTTGAGATTCAGCCTGCAGTGGCGAAAAATAAAAAAATGTTGGATGGGATATGCCTTGATAACATAAATAATAGGGGGGACAAAGAGGTCCATGAGCCACTGGGAAAATTACGAAATTACAATAAGACGAAAAAACTTAGGAGGGAGGAGAAGACCCATGACATATTAAGAGAAACTACAGATAATCATGACAGATAATTGACTTGTCAACAACGGGTTACGGAATGATTGAAAGGTACTGAATTTTGGGTTGGATCGAAGAAATTTGGGAAGAAATCTGATATTGGTCTGATCAACTTAAAAGGGGGTTTGTTTCTTTATGAGGGGGAGGAATCCCTTGGGGAAGATCCCCTGCGGGAAGACGTGAAAGATAGCCCTTTTCCTCAATGCACAACTGGCAAACAAGTTGTGATCCCTTTACTGAAGTCTAGTCTTTCCAGTCTTCAATATTATTTTCATCCCTCATCGCTGAGCATTATTCATTCGATTTTTTTAGGGGATGGGACCCAGAAAAAAGCGATTCATGGTTCGCTAAAAATTTTACTTTATTTCCCTGTACCCCTATCGTTTTCAGAGGCCTGTGTATTTTTGGCCTGGGACTCTTTCAAATTATGCCAAGGGGCAATTTAATTTTTATTGAGATGTGGGGTTGTTTCTACAGATGGAAATTAAGAGGCTAGTGCAGCCAATTTTTCATGTGGCTGGCATCATCATATGCGCCAGAAACTGATTCTCTGCTCCTCTCAAATAAATTCGTGAGAGCGAGAAATTTTTTTTTTTTTAATTGTTCTGTGCACAATCATTGTCTGTGCATCTTGGGAACTTCAATTTTAAAAACCAAATGCGGATGCTATATGATCTAGACCATGGTGGCTCTACGGTAGGGACGTGGGGATGACGACGAATCGTGAGCCAAGCGATGGAAGTACAGGCATTGGTGGAAGAAAGAAGCAAAGATACAAGTTTGGAGATTTTGAGTTTAATGTTATTTATTTTGTGTCTGAGTTTCCAGCCAATCCACCGGAGTAGCGGCCATTTATCTTAGGAGGGAGGAGTTGGAACCCTTGGTCCCAATTTGTTCAGATAAATGTCCTTCCCAGATTCTTTTCTTTTGGTCCCTTAATTATTCTTCTCCCCAAGTAATAACTATTAATTTTCCTTTAATTTTGGTGGCGCCATTTTCTGTCCTTTATAATTTCGCAGTTGGTTAAACAGACCACGAGGCATTAAGTGCGCAATTGGAGATGATTGACCAGTAATTAATAAGCCCTTGGATTGGCTGGAAAAAATTCACCCACCACCCCATCACCCATCGCAGGCACGCGGCCGGCTGAGCGGGCTGGGGAAAAATTGAAAATGTGATTTAGTTAGTTCCTTTTATAGCGTGACTGAATACAGTAAGATTTCTTATACTATATAATATTTGACTTTTTAGCCTAGGTAGAGTCCAAGGAGATAGTTAGAAATATTACCGGTAACCCTTGGCCTTAAAGTGGCCCCTGGGACCATTCGATCATGCTATCGTACCCTAAGGCAGGGTATATTGTAAATCGGGCACTGACATACCCGATAGATACGGAACCGTTGGGGTAAGCGCGGGAATCCCACTAACATTTGGTCCGGCAAGGGGTTCTCCCCCTCGAGTAAGTGGCATAGCAACATTTTTGCGCCATTTTTGCACCAATAAGTGGTGACCCCCGTATCTTACACTCCAATAAGTGGTGCCAGCGGTATAAATCAACACAATACAAGAGTTGTAAGTTATGCCCTGGGGTATATAAAGTTTTTATTGAAAGCGTTGTCGTAGATATTTCAAAAGAGCTCATTCCATTGGAAATTATAAGGACTAGTGCCTTATTTAATAGTTGAAAGTGATTGGATAGCGACTAACGCCCCTCTCACGCCCACCATTTTCCAAAACACATCCAATCAAAATTTTGAGATATCCATTTTGTTCAACGTAGTTAAACGTTCTGGAAATTAGGTTTTTTAGGATGATAATCTCCTCAGAACCCTCAGAACAAGGGTTGTAAGATATGCCCTGGGGGCATATAAGGTTTATATAGAATGCTGTTGTATAAATCATAGACAGCGCGATTGCGCTGCCTAAGTAAAGAACGGGGCCACTCAAGAACGAGACAAGAAACGGGGACTAAGCAAAGAGGAGGACAATCCCCCACAGTCCTCAGGGCAAGGGTTTTAAGTTATGCCCTGGGGGCATATAAGAACGATGTTTGCACAATGTATTTTTTATTAATTTTTTCCTTTAGAGTAGGGCACTTAGTATCGAAGAAGTTGTCGTAGAAATTTCGAAAAGCGCTCATTCAAATGGAAATTGGAGTGGTTTGTGCCCTTTTTAATAGTCGAAAGTGATTGGAAGGCGACTAACACCCCTTCCATGCCCACCATTTCCCAAAACACATCCAATCAAAATTTTGAGACAGCAATTTTTTTCAGCGTAATTGATTACCAGATAGAAATTGTTTTTGAGGACAGTCGCCCTTAGGGCAAGGGTTGTAAGTTATGCCCTGGGGGCATATAAGGTTTCTTATAGAAGGCTTTGTCGTAGAAACTTTAAAAAAGGCTCATTCGATTGGAAATTCAAAGGGCTAGTGTCCTTTTAAATAGTCGAAAAGTGATTAGAGGGCAACTAACCCGCCTCTCACGTCCACCTTTTCCCCAAACATATCTAATCAAATCTTTGAGATAGCCATTTTATTCAACGTAGTTTTGATTTCTGGAAATTAGGTCTTTGAGGATGACAACCCCACCCTCTCCAAAGCCTTCAGGGCAAGGGTTGTAAATTATGCCCAGGGGGCATATAAGGTTTTTATATAACGCGTTGTCGTAGAAAATTCAAAAAGGGCTCATTCGATTGGAAATTGAAACGGCTAGTGCCCTTTTTAATAGTCAAAAGTGATTAGACAGCAACTAACACCCCTTCCGCGCTCATTATTTCCCCAAACACATCCAACAAAGATTTTGAGATAACCATTTTGTTCCACGCAGTTCAAAACTCAGGAAATTATACCTTTGAGCAGGACACTCCCCTCACAGTCTTCAGGGCAAGGGTTATAAGTTAGGCCCTGGGGGCATATAAGGTTTTTATTGAAATCTTTGTCGTAGAAACTTTAAAAATGGCTCATTTGATGGGAAATTCAAAGGGCTAGTGTCCTTTTTAATAGTCGCAAGTAATTTGAAGGCAACTAACCCCCCTCTCACGCCCATTTTTTCTCCAAACACATCCAATCAATATTTTAGATAGCCATTTTATTCAACGTAGTTGAAAGTTTTGCCAATTAGGTTTTTAAGGAAAACACCCCCCCCCCCCACAGTCCTCAGGCCAAGGGTTGTAAGTTATGCCCTGGGGGCGTATAAGGTTTTTATTGAAAGCGTAGAAACTTCAAAAGGGCTCATTCAATTTGAAATTAAAAGGGCTAGTGCCTTTTTAATAGTTGAAAGTGATTGGATAGTGGCTAACGCCCCTCTTACGCCCACCATTTTCCCAAACACATCCAATCAAAATTTTGAGATATCCATTTTGTTCAACGTAGTTGAAAGTTCTTGAAATTAGGTCTTTTAGGATGATAACCCCCTCAGAGCCCTCAGTGCCAGGGTTGTAAGTTATGCCCTGGGGCATATAAAGTTTATATAGAAAGTTGTTATAGATATTTCAAAAAGGGATCATTTGATTGGAAATTGGAATTGCCCTTTTTAATTTTCGAAAGTGAGTGGAGAGTAATTAACCCCCCTCTTACGCCCACCATTTCCCCAAAAACATTCAGTCAAAGTTTAGAGATAGCCATTTTGTTCAACGTAGTTGAAAATTCTGAAAATTATGTATTTAAGGATGACAAACCCCCCAGAACTCCAAGGGAAAAGGTTGTAAGTTCTGCCCTGGGGGCATATAAGGTTTTTATAGATAGAGTTGTCGTAAAACTTCAAAAGGGGCTCCTTCAATTCGAAATTGAGAGGGCTAGTGCCCTTTGTAGTAGTCGAAAGTGATTGAAGGGTAACTAACCCCCCTCTCACGCCCACCATTCCCTCAAACACGTCCAATCAAAATTTTCAGATAGCCATTTTGTTCAACGTAGTAGAAAGTTCTGGAAGTTAGGTCTTTGAGAATGAAGATTATTATCTTTTTCCCTGAAAAGACTATGTCAATATAAAACGAACAGAAAATAATTAAAAAAAACTTTTTCCACAAAATAAGTTTTTCAAAGAAAAGTAAAGAACTCCATTAAACAAAAAATGAGCAAAAATAAAATAATCTACCAAGCGTTAAAACTACCACAAATCAGCATCGATAAATAAATAAAACCCAAAACGAACAAAAATTGCAATTATTAACCGAGTCAAACTCAAAACGAGCAGAAATTAACACAAGTTGGGCGCAAAACCCCTATGCCTTCCCAAGGCCAGAACAAAATTTGCACTTTATTGAAAAAATATAAATGTTTTTACTTTTATAACTTTAATAAATCAAATAATATTAACATTTTGATTACTAAATATCAGTATATGTGTATTAAACTGACAATGCACATTCATTTGTATTTTTTTCAGTAAAATGCAAATTTTGTTCTGGCCTTGGGAAGGCATAGGGCCTCAAAATTTTCATCAGGTGGGTTTTGAAAAAGTAGGCGTGGGGGGGGGGGCTAGCTGCCCTCGGATCTCTCTTGACTATTAAAAAGTGAGCTCTTTTTTAAGTGAGGTGATCTCTTATTTTAAGTGAGCTTTTTGTAAGTGAGCTCTTTTTTAAAAGTGAGGCTTTTTTAAATGGCTCATTTTCTCTAACACATCCAATCAAAATGTTGATATTTCCATTTTGTTCAACGTAGTTGCAAGGTCCAGAAACAAAGTCTTCGAGGATGAAAGTTCCCCCATAGACCTCAGAGAAAGGCTCGTAAGTTATTCCTGGGGCTTATATAGAAAGGTTCTTATAGAAATTGTTGTCGTACAAACTTCAAAAATGGTTCATTTGATTGGAAATTGAAAGGGCTAGTGCCCCTTTTAATAGTAAAAAGTTATTAGAGGGCAACTAACCCCTTCCCGTGGCCACAATATCCCCAAACATATCCAATGAAAATGTTGAGATAGCCATTTTGTTCAACGTAGTTGAAAGTCCTGAAATAAGTTCTTTAAGGATGACACCCTCCCCCGACCACAAGCTTCAGGACAAAGGTTGTCAGTTACGCCCTTGGGGTATATAAGGGTCTTATAAGCGTTGTCGTAGAAAATTCAAAAGGGCTCATTCAATTGGAAATTGAAATGGCTAATGTTTAATAGTCGAAAGTGATTGGAAGGTAACTAACCCCTCTCTCACGCCCATCACTTCCGCAAAAAAATCCAATCAAAATTGGGAGATATTGAAAGTTTTGGAAATTAGGTTTTTGAGGATGACAACCCCCTAAGAACCCTCAGGGGAAAGGTTATAAGTTATCCCCTGGGGCATATAAGATTTTTATAGAAAGCTTTGTCGTAGAATCTTCAAAAAAGGATTATTCGATTGGAAATAAAAAGGGCTAGCGCCCTTTTTAACAGTCGAAAGTTATTGGAGGGCAATAAACCCACCTGTCACGCCCACCGCTTCCCCAAATACATCCAATCAAAATGTTAAGATGTCCGTTTTGTTCAACGTAGTTGAAAGGTCCAGCAATTATGTCTTTGAGGATGACACTCCCCTACACCCCTAAGGGCAAGGGTTTAAGTTATGCCCTGGGGGTATATAAGGTTCTTATAGAAATTGTTGTCGTACAAACTTCAAAAAGGGCTCATTCGATTGGAAATTGAAAGGGCTAGTGCCCTTTTTAATAGTCAAAAGCTAATAAAGGGCAACTAACCCCTCCCGTTCACACCAATTCCCCAAACACGGCCAATAAAAATTTTGAGATAGCCATTTTGTTCAAAGTAGTTGAAAGTTCTGGAAATTAGTTCTTTGAGGATGACAACCCCCTCCCTGGCTTCAGGGTAAGGGCTGTCACTTTTTCCCCGGGGGTATAAAAGGGTTTCATAGAAAGTTTTGTTGGAGAAACTTAAAAAAAGGGTTAATTCGATTGGAAATTGAAAGGGCTAGTGCCCTTTTTAATAGTCAAAAGTGATTGGAGGGCAACTAACTCCCCTCTCCCGTCCATAATTTCCCCAAACACATCCAATCTAAATTTTCAGATAGCCATTTTGTTCAACGTAGTTGAAAGGTTTGGAAATTAGGTCTTTGAGGATGACAACCCCCTAACAACCCTCAGGGCAAGGGTTGTAAGTTATGCCCTGGGGGCATATAAAGTTTTTATTGAAAGTGTGGTCGTAGAAACTTCAAAAGGGCTCATTCAAAAGGAAATTGAAAGGGCTGGTGCCTTTTTTAATAGTTGAAAGTAATTGGATAGTGGCTAACGCCCCTCTCACGCCCATCATTTTCCCAAACACATCGAATTAAAATTCTGAGATATCCATTTTGTTCAACGTAGTTAAAAGTTCTTGAAATTAGGTCTTTTAGGATGATAACCCCCACAGAACCCTCAATGCAAGGTGTTAGAACCCTTGGTCCCAGTTTGTTCAGATAAATGTCCTTTCCAGATTCTTTTCTTCTGGTCCCTTAATTATTCTTTTCCCCAAGTAATAATTATTAATTTTCCTTTAATATTTGGTGGCGCCATTTTCTGTCCTTTATAATTGCGTGGTTGGTTAAACAGACCACGAGGTATTTAGTACGCAGTTGGGGACGACTGACATGTAATTAGTAAGCCCTAGGATTGCCTGGAAATAATTAACCCACCACCCCATCACCCATCGCAGGCACATTGCTGGCTGAGCGGGCTGGGGAAAAATTGGAAGTGTTATTTAGTTAGTTCCTTTTATAGCATGACTGAATAAAGTAAGATATTTTATACTATATAATCTTTTACTTTTTAGCCTAGGTAGAGTCCAAGGAGATAATTTAGAAATATTACCGGTAACCCTTGGCCTTAAAGTGGCCCCTGGGACCATTCGATCACGCTATCGTACCCTAAGGCAGGGTATGTTGTAAAGCGGGCACTGACATACCCGATAGATACGGAACCGTTGGGGTAAGCGTGGGAATCGCACTAACATTTAGGCCGACAAGGGGTTCTCCCCCTTGAATAAGTGGCATAGCAACATTTTTGCGCCATTTTTGCACCAATTAGTGGTGACCCCCATACCTTACACTCCAATAAGTGGTCCCAGTGGTATAAATAAACCCAATAAGTGGTGGCAGCAAGAAAAGGTCCTATCAGTAAACCTTATAGTAAAAGAATTCCGCGTTTTCGAAGAGACAAGTTGAGTTAGCCTAAACAGTAGCCATTATGATTACAAATAGAGAGAAAAAAAAATACGGAATCAATTAAATACAATTATGAAAGTCTATAATGGGCTGTACCTTGTTAGACAAATATAAAAAAGAATAACGTGAAATTAATGAATTGAGTTTACAGTAGGGGAATCTCCGTATTGAAAAGTATTACAGGTTTTAAGGACAGATAAGAAAACGTTGAAAGTTGGGTTATTATTTGAGTGAATTCGCGGACTTAGATATAATCTTCAGTGAAATCTTCACGAAAGTATAATCTTCACGGTAAAATGAGAGGGTACGAAATAAACAAGGAAGAAATAATATGTGAAAAAACAAGACGAACTCATCCCTCAGAGGCTGTGCCAAATGAAGGGGAGTTGCGGGATAGAGATACTACAGATATGGAACAAATGAATTCAGAAAATGAATAAAGAAGAAATAATGACGCATGGAATTTTGATATAATGTCGGACAGAGATAAGATTAACTCAAGACTGAGAAGGGCAAGTGAAGCCCATAGAAAAAGTTAGAAAATAGAAAGAAAGGCTAATGTGGAGGCCTTTGAGAGAGAGCACCGAGAATGTAAGAAAAAATGCACGCTGAGAAAGATGAAATTAGAAAGAATAGAAAACAGGACGAACGGGCTAAAGTAGCCTATAAAGAAAAAAACAATACAGATAGAGAACGAACAGATTCAGAAAATGATTTAAGAAAAAATAATGGCAGACGGAATCAAAGTAGTCCGAGTAGAAGCAGCAGTGTTGAATCGAGATCCAGCAAGGGCTCGCGAAAAAGTACTCAAATAGATACGACACAAGAAATATTAAATTTCATGAAGGAAGAAAGAAGGGCCAGAGAGGCCCATAGAAAAAGTAGTGAAAGAAAGCACCTAGAATATATGAAAAAATTACAGAATGAGATAGATCAAATTGAAAAAGATATTCAACCCAATGAAATACTTTATCAGGCTCGTATGGAAAAAATTGAAGCCCGTAAGGGAATGTCAATGAGTGAGAGATTATCAGATATTTATAAAACATTAAATACTAAAACGGAAAATCATGCAACTCCGTTGACTGCAGGGGAAGGTGTACCGGCCCATAAATCAAATGGGGAGGCTGCGCCGCCCTGTTGGAAAAACGAAATACTTGATACGCGTGTTCAAAATGTTTATAATCCACAAAAATGGGATGAGGAAGTAAAAAGACCACAAAATATTGAAAATAAGAAGCGCGAAAATGATTTTTGGGAAATTCTCCAGAAAATGGAAAACTTGAAAACACTTTTAATGAATATGAGACGCTAACAAGTACAGGCCAAAATGAAACACAGATTGTACCAGAGAATAAGGAGACGAAATTTATTTTACGCGCTTTTCCTCGTAGAGTTCGAGAAATTTTAGTACAATATGAAAAACCAAATGTCAGAGTTCAGTTCCCATTTGATGAAATATTTGTTTCTACGGTAAAAGTAAAGAAGACTAAAAGAGAGAAAAAAGATGCAAGACGGAATTACAATAAAGAAATACAGTCAAAGATAGTGGAAACTGGAGTCCAATTCAGATTTCATGACAATTTATTTAATGCTACTACAAAAGAAAAGAAAACTAAGAGGGAGAAAAGAAATATTAAACGGAGCTACAATGAAGTAATGCAGTCCAAGATGGAGGACACAGGAGTCCAAATCAGATTTAACGATGATTTATTATTTTACGCGAATGACAAAATTGAGAAAAGTAGAGATGAAAAGAGAAGTGTACAAAACGGACAAAATTTTGAGATTCAGCCTGCAGTGGCGAAAAATAAAAAATTGTTGGATGGGCTGTGCCTTGATAACATAAATAATAGGGGGGACAAAGAGGTCCAAGAGCCACTGGGAAAATTAAGAAATTACAATAAGACGAAAAAACTTAGGAGGGAGGAGAAGACCCATGACATATTAAGAGAAACTACAGATAATCATGATAGATAATTGACTTGTCAACAACGGGTTATGGAAAGATTGAAAGGTACTGAATTTCGGTTTGGATCGAAGAAATTTGGGAAGAAATCTGATATTGGTCTGATCAACTCAAAGTGGGTTTGTTTCTTTATGAGGGGGAGGAATCCCTTGGGGAAGATCCCCTGCGGGAAGACGTGAAAGATAGTCCTTTTCCTCAATGCACAACTTGCGGAAAAGTTGTGATCCCTTTACTGAAGTCTAGTCTTTCCAGTCTTCAATATTATTTTTATCCCTCATCGCCGAGCATTATTCATTCAATTATTTTAGGGAATGGGACCCAGAAAAAAGCGATTCATGGTTCGCTCAAAATTTTACTTTATTTCCCTGTTCCCCTATCGTTTTCAGAGGCCTGTGTATTTTTGGCCTGGGACTATTTCAAATTATGCGAAGGGGCAATTTAATTTGTTATTGAGAAGTGGGGTTGTTTCCACAGATGGGAATTAAGAGGCTAGTGCAGCCAATTTTTCATGATGGCTGGCATCATCATATGTGCCAGAAACTGATTCTCTGCTCCTCTCAAATGTAAATTCGTGAGAGCGAGAAAATTTTTTTGTTTTGATTGTGCCGCGCACAATCATTGTCTGTGCATCTTGGGAACTTCAATTTTCAAAACCAAATGCGGATGCTATATGATATAGACCATGGTGGTTCTACGGAGAGACGTGGGGATGACGACGAATCCAGAGCCAAGCGGTGGAAGTACAGGCATTTGTGGAAGAAAGAAGCGAAAATACAAGTTTGGAGACTTCGAGTTTAATGTTAATCAACCGGAATAGCGGCCATTTATCTTAGGAGGGAGGAGTTGGAACCCTTGGTCCCAATTTGTTCAGATAAATGTCCTTCCCAGATTCTTTTCTTTTGGTCCCTTAATTATTCTTTTCCCCAAGTAATAACTATTAATTTTCCTTTAATTTTGGTGGCGCCATTTTCTGTCCTTTATAATTGCGTAGTTGGTTAAACAGACAACGAGGCATTAAGTGTGCAGTTGGGGATGATTGACCAGTAATTAATAAGCCCTTGGATTGGCTGGAAAAAATTCACCCACCACCCCATCACCCATTGCAGGCACGCGGCCGGCTGAGCGGGCTGGGGAAAAATTGAAAGTGTGATTTAGTTAGTTCCTTTTATAGCGTGACTGAATACAGTAAGATTTTTTATACTATATAATCTTTGACTTTTTAGCCTAGGTAGAGTCCAAGGAGATAGTTAGAAATATTACCGGTAACCCTTGGCCTTAAAGTGGCCCCTGGGACCATTCGATCACGCTATCGTACCCTAAGGCAGGGTATATTGTAAATCGGGCACTGACATACCCGTTAGATACGGAACCGTTGGGGTAAGTGCGGGAATCCCACTAACATTTGGGCCGACAAGGGGTTCTCCCCCCCGAGTAAGTGGCATAGCAACATTTTTGTGCCATTTTTGCACCAATAAATGGTGACCCCCGTATCTTACACTCCAATAAGTGGTGCCAGCGGTATACATCAACACAATACAAGAGTTGTAAGTTTTGCCCTGGGGCATATAAAGTTTTTATTTAAAGCGTTGTCGTAGATACTTCAAAAGAGCTCATTCAATTGGAAATTGAAAGGGCTATTGCCTTTTTTAATAGTTGAAAGTGATTGGATAGTGACTAACGCCCCTCTCACGCCCACCATTTTCCAAAACACATCCAATCAAAACTTTTAGATATCCATTTTGTTCAACGTAGTTGAAGGTTCTGGAAATTTGGTTTTTTAGGACGATAATCCCCTCAGAGCCCTCAGTGCAAGGGTTGTAAGATATGCCCTGGGGGCATATAAGGTTTATATAGAAAGTTGTTGTATAAATCATAGACAGCGCGATCGCGCTGCCTAAGTAAAGAACGGGGCCACTCAAGAACGAGACAACAAACGGGGACTAACCAAAGAGGACGACACACCCCACAGTCCTTAGGGCAAGGGTTTTAAGTAATGCCCTGGGGACATATAAGAACAATGTTGGCACAGTGTATTATTTATTAATTTTTTCCTTTAGAGTAGGGAACTTCGTATCGAAGAAGTTGTTGTAGAAACTTCGAAAAGCGCTCATTCAATTGGAAATTGGAGTAGCTTGTGCCCTTTTCAATAGTCGAAAGTGATTGGAAGGCGACTAACACCCCTTCCATGCCCACTATTTCCCAAAATACATCCAATCAAAATTTTTAGACAGCCATTTTTTCCAGCGTAATTGATTTCCAGATAGAAATTGCTTTTGAGGACAGTCCCCCTTAGGGCAAGGGTTGTAAATTATGCCCTGCGGGCATATAGGGTTTATTATAGAAGGCTTTGTCGTAGAAACTTTAAAAAAGACTCATTCGAATGAAAATTCAAAGGGCTAGTGTCCTTTTAAACAGTCGAAAAGTGATTAGAGGGCAACTAACCCGCCTCTCACGCCCACCTTTTCCCCAAACATATCTAATCAAAATTTGAGATAGCCATTTTATTCAACGTAGTTTTAAGTTCTGGAAATTAGGTCTTTGAGGATGACCACCCCCCCCCCCCCACAGCCCTCAGGGCAAGGGTTGTAAATTATGCCCAGGGGGCATATAAGGTTTTTATATAACGTGTTGTCGTAGAAACTTCAAAAAGGGCTCATTCGATTGGAAATTGAAACGGCTAGTGCCCTTTTTAATAGTCGAAAGTGATTGGAAAGCAACTAACACCCCTTCCGCGCTCATTATTTCTCCTAACACACCCAATAAAGATTTTGAGATAACCATTTTGTTCCACGCAGTTCAAAATTCAGGAAATTATACCTTTGAGCAGGACACTCCCCTCACAGTCTTCAGGGCAAGGGTTATAAGTTAGGCCCTGGGGGCTTATAAGGTTTCTATTGAAATTGTTGTTGTAGAAACTTGAAAAAGGACTCATTTGATTGGAAAGTCAAAGGGCTAGTGCCCTTTTTGATAGTCGAAAGTGATTTGAAGGCAACTAACCCCCCTCTCACGCCCATTTTTTCTCCAAACACATCCAATCAATATTTTAGATAGCCATTTTATTCAACGTAGTTGAAAGTTTTGCAAATTAGGTCTTTAAAGATGACAACCCCTCCCCCCCCCACAGCCCTCAGGGCAAGGGTTGTAATTTATGCCCTGGGGCCGTATAAGGTTTTTATTGAAAGCGTAGAAACTACAAAAGGGCTCATTAAATTGGAAATTGAAAGGGCTAGTGCCTTTTTTAATAGTTGAAAGGGATTGAAGAGTGACTAACGCCCACTCTCACGCCCACCATTTTCCCAAACACATCCAATCAAAATTTTTAGATATCCATTTTGTTCAACTTAGTTGAAAGTTCTTGAAATTAGGTCTTTTAGGATGATATCCCCTCAGAGCCCTCACTGCCAGGGTTGTAAGTTATGCCCTGGGGAATATAAAGTTTATATAGAAAGTTGTTATAGAAATTTCAAAAAGGGATCATTTGATTGGAAATTAGAATTGCCCTTTTTAATAGTCGAAAGTGAATGGAGAGTAATTAACCCCCCTCTTACGCCCACCATTTCCCCAAAAACATTTAGTCAAAGTTTAGAGATAGCCATTTCGTTCAACGTAGTTGTAAATTCTGAAAATTATGTATTTAAGGATGACAAACCCCCCAGAGCCCCAAGGGAATAGGTTGTAAGTTCTGCCCTGGGGGCATATAAGGTTTTTATAGATAGAGTTGTCGTAAAACTTCAAAAGGGGCTCCTTCAATTCGAAATTGAGAGGGCTAGTGCCCTTTGTAATAGTCGAAAGTGATTGGAGGGTAACTAACCCCCCTCTCACGCCCACCATTCCTCCAAACACATCCAATCAAAATTTTCAGATAGCCATTTTGTTCTACGTTGTAGAAAGTTCTGGAAGTTAGGTCTTTGAGAATGACAACCCCCTCCCCAGCACTCAGGGCAAGGGTTGTAAGTTATGACCTGGGGGCATATAAGATTCTTATTGAAAGTTTTGTCGTAGAAACTTCAAAATGGCTCATTTGATTGGAAATTGAAAGAGCTAGGGCCATTTTTAATAGTTGAAAGTGATTGGAGAGCGACTACCTTCCCTCTCACGCCCACTATTTCCCCGAACACATCAAATTAAAATTTTTAGATAGCCATGTTGTTTAACGCAGTTGAATGTTCTGGAAATTCGGTCTTAGAGGATGACAACCACCCTAACAGACCATAGGGTGAGGGCTGTAACTTATTCCCTGGGGGCATATAAGGTATTTATAGAAAGTGTTGTCGTTTCCAAAAGGGTTCATTTGATTGAAAATCGAAAGGCCTAGTGCCCTTTTTAATACTAGAAAGTGATTGGATGGCTTGACATTTTTATAGTAAAGATCGAAGTGGGTATAATGTATTATTTTTGTTGTTGTTTAGACCACGGCACTTCGTATCGAAGGAGTTGTCGTGGGAACTTCGAAAAGGGCTCATTCGATTGAAAATAGAAAGGGCTGATGCCCTTTTTAATAGTCGAAAGTGATTTGAGGGCAACTAATCCCCCTTCCACTCCTACCCTCCCCCGCCAACCCTCCCAGTTCTGCTCTTAAAATTTAACCAAATCAAAATAGCGTAAGTGTATCCCAGCTATCAAAAGAAAGTAAACAGATTTTTTTGCGAATGGTGTCAAGTTTTTCATTTCAGGTCATCTAGAGGAGGTATGAAACTAAATTAGACAGTACTATTTGTGTCCAGATTTTTAAAAGGGTGTATGTGGTTAAAAATTGCTGAAAATTTTTCTCCAGCATACAAATAGCAGGCCAAACTATGAAGTCTTAAAAAACGAAAAGATTTAAAGTATTATTATCTTTTTCCCTGAAAAGACTATGTCAATATACAACGAACAGAAATTAATTAAAAAAAAAACTTTTTCCACAAAATAAGTTTTTCAAAGAAAAGTAAAGAACTCCATTAAACAAAAAATGAGCAAAAATTAAATAAAATAATCTACCAAGCGTGAAACTACCACAAATCAGCATCGATAAATAAATGAAACCCAAAACGAACAGAAATTACAATTATTAACCGAGTCAAACTCAAAACGAGCAGAAATTAACACAAGTTGGGCACAAAACCCTTATGCCTTCCCAAGGCCAGAACAAAATTTGCACTTTACTGAAAAAATATAAATGTTTATACTTTTATAAATTTAATAAATCAAATAATATTAACATTTTGATTACTAAATATCAGTATATGTGTATTAAACTGACAATGCACATTCATTTGTATTTTTTTCAGTAAAGTGCAAATTTTGTTCTGGCCTTGGGAAGGCATAGGGGTTTTGCGCCCAACTTATGTTAATTTCTGCTCGGTTTGAGTTTGACTCAGTTAATAATCGTAATTTCTGTTCGTTTTGGGTTTAATTTATTTATCGAGCCTGATTTGTGGTAGTTTCACGCTTGGTAGATTATTTTATTTTACTTTTGCTCATTTTTTGTTTAATGGAGCTCTTTACTTTTCTTTCAAAAACTTATTTTGTGGAAAAAGTTTTTTTAATTAATTTAACGAAATGGTCATACGTAAAGGAGTTTTTGTTATATGATCTTTGAACTATTTTTAACAAAATGGCTACCTCAAATTTTTTATCAGATATATTTGGGGGGAAAGGGCTTGGGGGGTTAGTTGCCCTCCGATCACTTTTGACTCTTAAAAGGGGCACTAGAACTCTCGATTTCCAATTAAATGAGCCCTCTTTGAAGTTCATACGACGACCCCTTCTATATGAAGTGCCTCTGGGAAAAAATAAATGGAGTGTGGGGGGGGGGAGGCTAGCTGCCCTCCAATCACTTTTGACTCTTAAAAAGTGAATTACAACTTTCAATTTCTAATCAAATGAGCCCTCTAGGAAGTTTATACGAGCATCCCTTCCACAACAACCATATATACCCCCAGGGCATAACTTTCAACGACTGTCCCTGGGCCCTGGGGGGTTGTGTCGACCCTGGAGCTTTAATATCTGATGGTTGAATTATTTTTGACAAAATGGTCACCTCAAATTTTTATCGGATGGGTTTATCCATCCGATACACCCAAAGGCAAAGAGGGCGGGAGGGGCTAGTTGCCCTCTGATCTTTTTCACTCTGAGAAAATGCACTACAACTTATAATTTCCATTCCAATGAACGCTCTCTAAAGTTTATACGAGCATCCCTTTCATAATAACCAAAAACGACTCCAGTACATACCTTACAATGCCTGTCCCCGGGCCCTGGGGGGATGTGTCGACCCCGGGTTTTTATTATCTGACCTAGGAACTATTTTGAAAAAATGGCTCTCTTAAAGTTCCTATCGGATGAGTTTGAGGAAAATAGGGCGTGGAGAGGTGGGCTAGTGGCCCTCTGATCTCTTTTGACTCTTAAAAAGTGAACGAGAACTTTCAATTTCCAATCATATGAGCCCTCCGAAGTTCATGCGAGCATAACTTCCATAAGAACCGTATATGCCCCCAGAGCAATGCTTACAACGTCTTCCCCAAGCCCGGGAGGGGTTGACATGGGAGTTTTTCTTATCTGACCTTTGAACTATTTTTGACGAAATGGCCATACGTAAAGGAGTTTTTGTTATGTGATCTTTGAACTATTTTTTAACAAAATGGCTACCTCAAATTTTTTATCAGATGTACTTGGGGAAAAAGGGCTTGGGGGGCCAGTTGCCCTCCAATCACTTTTGACTCTTAAAAAGGGCACTAAAACTCACAATTTCCAATCGAATGAGCCCCCTTTGAAGTTTACACGACGACTCCTTCTTTAGGAAGTTCCTCTGGGAAAAAATAAATGGAGTGTAGGGGAAGGCTAGCTGCCCTCCAATCACTTTTGACTCTTAAAAAGTGAATTACAACTTTCAATTTCCAATCAAATGAGCCCTCTAGGAAGTTTATACGAGCATCCCTTCCATAACAACCACATATGCCCCCAGGGCATAACTTAAAGCGCCTACCTCTGGGCCCTGGGGGCTGTGTCGACTCCGGAGTTTTTTGTTATCAGGACTTTGAACTATTTTTAACAAAATGTCTATCTCAAAGTTTTTATCTGATGCATTTATGGCGTGGAGGAGGGGGGGCTAGTTGCCCTCCGATCTCTTTTGACTCTTAAAAAGTGAACAAGAACTTGAAATTTCCATTCAAATGAGCCCTCTCCGAAGTTTATACGAGCATCCCTTCCATAAGAACTATATATGCCCCTGGAGCATTACTCATAACCTCTGACTCGGGACCCTGGTGGGTTCTGTCGACACAGGAATTTTCTTATCTGACCCCTGAGGGGGGAGTTTTTGTTATTTAATTTTTGAACAATATCAAAAAAAACTAGCTATCTCAAAATTTGTAGCGGATGGGCTTAGGGGGAAAAGAGCGTGGGAGGGGGGGGGGGGTAGTTGCCCTTAACTCTCTTGGCTCTTAAAAAGAAAGCTAGAACTTTCAATTTCCAATCAAATGAGTCCTCTATGAAGTTTAAACGAGCATCTCTTTCATAAGAACCATACAGGCCCTTAGGGCATAACTTAGAACGCCTTCCCCTTGGCCCTGGGGCTTGTATTGACGCCTGATTTTTTCTTATCCGACCTTTGAACTATTTTTAACAAAATGTCTATCTCAAAATTTTCATCAGGTGGGTTTGGAAAAAGTAGGCGTGGGGGAGGGGGCTAGCTGCCCACGGATCTCTCTTGACTATTAAAAAGTGAGCTCTATTTGTAAGTGAGCTCTTTTTTAAAAGTGAGGCTTTTTTAAATGGCACATTTCCCCTAACACATCCAATCAAAATGTTGATATTTCCATCTTATTCAACGTAGTTGCAAGGTCCATAAACAAAGTCTTCGAGGATGAAAGTTCCCCCATAGACCTCAGAGAAAGGCTCGTAAGTTTTTTCTGTTTCTTATATAGAAAGGTTTTTATAGAAATTGTTGTCGTACAAACTTCAAAAATGGTTCATTTGATTGGAAATTAAAGGGCTAGTGCCCCTTTTAATAGTAAAAAGCTATTAGAGGGCAACTAAACCCCTCCCGTACCCACAATTTTCCCAAACATATCCAATCAAAATGTTGAGATAGCCATTTTGTTCAACGTAGTTAAAAGTCCTGAAATAATTTCTTTGAGGATGACACCCTCCCCTGCCCACAAGCTTCAGGACAAAGGTTGTCAGTTATGCCCTTGGGGTATATAAGGGTCTTATAAAAAGCGTTGTCCTAGAAAATTTAAAAGGGCTCATTCAATTGGAAATTGAAAGGGCTAGTATTTAATAGTCGAAAGCGATTGGAGGGTAACTAACCCCTCTCTCACGCCCATCACTTCCGCAAAAAAATGTAATCAAAATTGGGAGATAAACATATTGAAAGTTTTGGAAATTGGGTTTTTGAGGATGACAACCCCCTAAGAACCCTCAGGGGAAAGGTTATAAGTTATCCCCTGGGGCATATAAGATTTTTATAGAAAGCTTTGTCGTAGAATCTTCAAAAAAGGATTATTCGATTGGAAATAGAAAGGGCTAGCGCCCTTTTTAATAGTCGAAAGTGATTGGAGGGCAATAAACCCACCTCTCACGCCCACCACTTCCCCAAACACATCCAATCAAAATGTTAAGATGTCCGTTTTGTTCAACGTAGTTGAAAAGTCCAGCAATTATGTCTTTGAGGATGACACTCCCCTAAACCCCTAAGGGCAAGGGTTTAAGTTATGCCCTGGGGGTATATAAGGTTCTTATAGAAATTGTTGTTGTACAAACTTCAAAAAGGGCTCAAATTTTTTATCAGATATATTTGGGGGGAAAGGGCTTGGAGGGGGGCAGTTGCCCTCCGATCACTTTTGACTCTTAAAAGGGGCACTAGAACTCTCGATTTCCAATTAATTGAGCCCTCTTTGAAGTTTATACGACGACCCCTTCTATATGAAGTGCCTCTGGGAAAAAATAAATGGAGTGTGGGGGGGGGCTAGCTGCCCTCCAATCACTTTTGACTCTTAAAAAGTGAATTACAACTTTTAATTCCATTCCAATGAGCCCTCTCTAAAGTTTATACGAGCATCCCTTTCATAAGAACCAAATACGACTCCAGTACATACCTTACAATGCCTGTCCCCGGGCCCTGGGGGGATGTGTTGACACCGGGTTTTTATTATCTGACCATGGAACTATTTTGAAAAAATGGCTCTCTTAAAGTTCCTATCGGATGAGTTTGAGGAAAATAGGGCGTGGAGAGGTGGGCTAGTGGCCCTCTGATCTCTTTTGACTCTTAAAAAGTGAACGAGAACTTTCAATTTCCAATCATATGAGCCCTCCGAAGTTTATACGAGCATAACTTCCATAAGAACCGTATATGCCCCCAGAGCAATGCTTACAACGTCTTCCCCAAGCCCGGGGGGGGGGGGGGTTGACACGGGAGTTTTTCTTATCTGACCTTTGAACTATTTTTGACGAAATGGCCATACGTAAAGGAGTTTTTGTTATGTGATCTTTGAACTAGTAGTTAGTAGTTAAGTCCCATCCGTCCTTGAAGGTCGTCTTGGGGCCTCTTTCTTCGTAACGGTGTGGATGTGCCTTCTGTAGGCTTCACGGTCTTCTGCTAGGCGAAGAAGGTCCGAGAGGCGGTGAGGTGCAAAGTTTTCCTTCCACCTTTTTGGGGGACGGCCACGAGGACGAGAACCGTGAATTTTGCCTTCGAAGGTGATTTTTTGGAGACGGGACCGACTCATCCGTTGTACATGACCGAGCCATCGAAGTTGCTGGAGCTGGATCTTACATGAGAATTGTTTGTTGTACTTTAAGGCGCTCGAGAAGTTCGAAATTTGAGATTCTATCAAGGTAAGTGATCCCGCCGATGCGGCGGAGGCACTTAGTTTCAAATGCTGCAAGTTGACGGTTGTCATTTACCTTCAGTGTCCATGTTTCACATGTGTAGATTGCGATGGGGATGATGAGGGTATCAAAAAGTCGTGTCTTAAGCCGCAGAGACAAATCCTTGCTTCGCCATATGGGCATAAGGGCCTTGAAACTGGAACTCGCGAGGGCGAGACGTCTTTTAATGTCTTTTGATGGACTGTTGTCGCTGGTGATCAGACTACCGAGGTAAGGGAACTCGTCAACCCACTGGATACTCTCTCCATTAATTTTCAGGTCTGGCTTAACTGTATCCTGTGGCTTTCGTGAGCAGCACATAGCCTTTGAACTATTTTTTAACAAAATGGCTACCTCAAATTTTTGTATCAGATGTACTTGGGGAAAAAGGGCTTGGGGGGCCAGTTGCCCTCCAATCACTTTTGACTCTTAAAAAGGGCACTAAAACTCACAATTTCCAATCGAATGAGCCCCCTTTGAAGTTTACACGACGATCCCTTCTTTAGGAAGTTCCTCTGGGAAAAAATAAATAGAGTGTAGGGGAAGGCTAGCTGCCCTCCAATCACTTTTGACTCTTAAAAAGGGCACTAAAACTCACAATTTCCAATCGAATGAGCCCCCTTTGAAGTTTACACGACGACCCCTTCTTTAGGAAGTTCCTCTGGGAAAAAATAATGGAGTGTAGGGGAAGGCTACACTCCAACTTACGAGCCATTTAACTTACGAAGCCTTTCTCTGAGGTCTAAGGGGGAACTTTCATCCTCGAAGACTTTGTTTATGGACCTTGCAACTACGTTGAATAAAATGGAAATATCAACATTTTGATTGGATGTGTTAGGGGAAATGAGCCATTTAAAAAAGCCTCACTTTTAAAAAAAGAGCTCACTTACAAATAGAGCTCACTTTTTAATAGTCAAGAGAGATCCGTGGGCAGCTAGCCCCCCCCCCCCCCGACGCCTACTTTTTCCAAACCCACCTGATGAAAATTTTGAGATAGACATTTTGTTAAAAATAGTTCAAAGGTCGGATAAGAAAAAATCTGGCGTCAATACAAGCCCCAGGGCCAAGGGGAAGGCGTTCTAAGTTATGCCCTAAGGGCCTGTATGGTTTTTATGAAAGAGATGCTCGTTTAAACTTCATAGAGGACTCATTTGATTGGAAATTGAAAGTTCTAGCTCACTTTTTAAGAGCCAAGAGAGTTAAGGGCAACTACCTCCCCTCCCACGCTCTTTTCCCCCTAAGCCCATCCGCTACAAATTTTGAGATAGCCAGTTTTTTGGATATTGTTCAAAAATTAAATAACAAAAACTCCCCCCTCAGGGGTCAGATAAGAAAAATTCCTGTGTCGACAGAACCCACCAGGGTCCCGAGTCAGAGGTTATGAGTAATGCTCCAGGGGCATATATAGTTCTTATGGAAAGGATGCTCGTATAAACTTCGGAGAGGGCTCATTTGAATGGAAATTGTAAGTTCTTGTTCACTTTTTAAGAGTCAAAAGAGATCGGAGGGCAACTAGCCCTCCCCTCCCTCCTCCACGCCATAAATGCATCCGATAAAAACTTTGAGATAGACATTTTGTTAAAAATAGTTCAAAGTCCTGATAACAAAAACTTCGGAGTCGACACAGCCCCCAGGGCCCAGAGGTAGGCGCTTTAAGTTATGCCCTGGGGGCATATGTGGTTGTTATGGAAGGGATGCTTGTATAAACTTCCTAGAGGGCTCATTTGATTGGAAATTGAAAGTTGTAATTCACTTTTTAAGAGTCAAGAGTCACAATTTCCCCAAACATATCCAATGAAAATGTTGAGATAGCCATTCTGTTCAACGTAGTTGAAAGTCCTGAAATAATTTCTTTGAGGATGACACCATCCCCTGACCACAAGCTTCAGGACAAAGGTTGTCAGTTATGCCCTTGGGGTATATAAGGGTCTTATAAAAAGCGTTGTCGTAGAAAATTTAAAAGGGCTCATTCAATTGGAAATTGAAAGGGCTAGTGTTTAATAGTCGAAAGTGATTGGAGGGTAAATAAACCCCTCTCTCACGCCCATCACTTCCGCAAAAAAAATCCAATCAAAATTGGGAGATAACCATATTGAAAGTTTTGGAAATTAGGTTTTTGAGGATGACAACCCCCTAAGAACCCTCAGGGGAAAGGTTATAAGTTATCCCCCGGGGCATATAAGATTTTTATAGAAAGCTTTGTCGTAGAATCTTCAAAAAAGGATTATTCGATTGGAAATAGAAAGGGCTAGCGCCCTTTTTAATAGTCAAAAGTTATTGGAGGGCAATAAACCCACCTCTCACGCCCACCACTTCCCCAAACACATCCAATCAAAATGTTAAGATGTCCGTTTTGTTCAACGTAGTTGAAAAGTCCAGCAATTATGTCTTTGAGGATGACACTCCCCTAAACCCCTAAGGGCAAGGGTTTAAGCTATGCCCTGGGGGTATATAAGGTTCTTATAGAAATTGTTGTTGTACAAACTTCAAAAAGGGCTCAAATTTTTTATCAGATATATTTGGGGGGAAAGGGCTTGGAGGGGGGCAGTTGCCCTCCGATCACTTTTGACTCTTAAAAGGGGCACTAGAACTCTCGATTTCCAATTAAATGAGCCCTCTTTGAAGTTTATACGAAGACCCTTTCTATATGAAGTGCCTCTGGGAAAAAATAAATGGAGTGTGGGGGGGGGAGGCTAGCTGCCCTCCAATCACTTTTGACTCTTAAAAAGTGAATTACAACTTTCAATTTCTAATCAAATGAGCCCTCTAGGAAGTTTATACGAGCATCCCTTCCATAACAACCATATATACCCCCAGGGCATAACTTTCAACGACTGTCCCTGGGCCCTGGGGGGTTGTGTCGACCCTGGAGCTTTAATATCTGATGGTTGAATTATTTTTAATAAAATGGTCACGTCAAATTTTTATCGGATGGGTTTATCCATCCGATACACCCAAAGGCATGGAGGGCGGGAGGGGCTAGTTGCCCTCCGATCTTTTTTCACTCTGAGAAAATGTACTACAACTTTTGATTTCCATTCCAATGAGCCCTCTCTAAAGTTTATACGAGCATCCCTTTCATAAGAACCAAATACGACTCCAGTACATACCTTACAATGCCTGTCCCCGGGCCCTGGGGGGATGTGTTGACACCGGGTTTTTATTATCTGACCATGGAACTATTTTGAAAAAATGGCTCTCTTAAAGTTCCTATCGGATGAGTTTGAGGAAAATAGGGCGTGGAGAGGTGGGCTAGTGGCCCTCTGATCTCTTTTGACTCTTAAAAAGTGAACGAGAACTTTCAATTTCCAATCATATGAGCCCTCCGAAGTTTATACGAGCATAACTTCCATAAGAACCGTATATGCCCCCAGAGCAATGCTTACAACGTCTTCCCCAAGCCCGGGGGGGGTTGACACGGGAGTTTTTCTTATCTGACCTTTGAACTATTTTTGACGAAATGGCCATACGTAAAGGAGTTTTTGTTATGTGATCTTTGAACTAGTAGTTAGTAGTTAAGTCCCATCCGTCCTTGAAGGTCGTCTTGGGGCCTCTTTCTTCGTAACGGTGTGGATGTGCCTTCTGTAGGCTTCACGGTCTTCTGCTAGGCGAAGAAGGTCCGAGAGGCGGTGAGGTGCAAAGTTTTCCTTCCACCTTTTTGGGGGACGGCCACGAGGACGAGAACCGTGAATTTTGCCTTCGAAGGTGATTTTTTGGAGACGGGACCGACTCATCCGTTGTACATGACCGAGCCATCGAAGTTGCTGGAGCTGGATCTTACATGAGAATTGTTTGTTGTACTTTAAGGCGCTCGAGAAGTTCAAAATTTGAGATTCTATCAAGGTAAGTGATCCCGCCGATGCGGCGGAGGCACTTAGTTTCAAATGCTGCAAGTTGACGGTTGTCATTTACCTTCAGTGTCCATGTTTCACATGAGTAGATTGCGATGGGGATGATGAGGGTATCAAAAAGTCGTGTCTTAAGCCGCAGAGACAAATCCTTGCTTCGCCATATGGGCATAAGGGCCTTGAAACTGGAACTCGCGAGGGCGAGACGTCTTTTAATGTCTTTTGATGGACTGTTGTCGCTGGTGATCAGACTACCGAGGTAAGGGAACTCGTCAACCCACTGGATACTCTCTCCATTAATTTTCAGGTCTGGCTTAACTGTATCCTGTGGCTTTCGTGAGCAGCACATAGCCTTTGAACTATTTTTTAACAAAATGGCTACCTCAAATTTTTTATCAGATGTACTTGGGGAAAAAGGGCTTGGGGGGCCAGTTGCCCTCCAATCACTTTTGACTCTTAAAAAGGGCACTAAAACTCACAATTTCCAATCGAATGAGCCCCCTTTGAAGTTTACACGACGATCCCTTCTTTAGGAAGTTCCTCTGGGAAAAAATAAATGGAGTGTAGGGGAAGGCTAGCTGCCCTCCAATCACTTTTGACTCTTAAAAAGGGCACTAAAACTCACAATTTCCAATCGAATGAGCCCCCTTTGAAGTTTACACGACGACCCCTTCTTTAGGAAGTTCCTCTGGGAAAAAATAATGGAGTCTAGGGGAAGGCTACACTCCAACTTACGAGCCATTTAACTTACGAAGCCTTTCTCTGAGGTCTATGGGGGAACTTTCATCCTCGAAGACTTTGTTTATGGACCTTGCAACTACGTTGAATAAAATGGAAATATCAACATTTTGATTGGATGTGTTAGGGGAAATGAGCCATTTAAAAAAGCCTCACTTTTAAAAAAAGAGCTCACTTACAAATAGAGCTCACTTTTTAATAGTCAAGAGAGATCCGTGGGCAGCTAGCCCCCCCCCCCCGACGCCTACTTTTTCCAAACCCACCTGATGAAAATTTTGAGATAGACATTTTGTTAAAAATAGTTCAAAGGTCGGATAAGAAAAAATCTGGCGTCAATACAAGCCCCAGGGCCAAGGGGAAGGCGTTCTAAGTTATGCCCTAAGGGCCTGTATGGTTCTTATGAAAGAGATGCTCGTTTAAACTTCATAGAGGACTCATTTGATTGGAAATTGAAAGTTCTAGCTCACTTTTTAAGAGCCAAGAGAGTTAAGGGCAACTACCTCCCCTCCCACGCTCTTTTCCCCCTAAGCCCATCCGCTACAAATTTTGAGATAGCCAGTTTTTTGGATATTGTTCAAAAATTAAATAACAAAAACTCCCCCCTCAGGGGTCAGATAAGAAAAATTCCTGTGTCGACAGAACCCACCAGGGTCCCGAGTCAGAGGTTATGAGTAATGCTCCAGGGGCATTTATAGTTCTTATGGAAAGGATGCTCGTATAAACTTCGGAGAGGGCTCATTTGAATGGAAATTGTAAGTTCTTGTTCACTTTTTAAGAGTCAAAAGAGATCGGAGGGCAACTAGCCCCCCCTCCTCCCTCCTCCACGCCATAAATGCATCAGATAAAAACTTTGAGATAGACATTTTGTTAAAAATAGTTCAAAGTCCTGATAACAAAAACTTCGGAGTCGACACAGCCCCCAGGGCCCAGAGGTAGGCGCTTTAAGTTATGCCCTGGGGGCATATGTGGTTGTTATGGAAGGGATGCTTGTATAAAATTCCTAAAGGGCTCATTTGATTGGAAATTGAAAGTTGTAATTCACTTTTTAAGAGTCAAGAGTCACAATTTCCCCAAACATATCCAATGAAAATGTTGAGATAGCCATTCTGTTCAACGTAGTTGAAAGTCCTGAAATAATTTCTTTGAGGATGACACCATCCCCTGACCACAAGCTTCAGGACAAAGGTTGTCAGTTATGCCCTTGGGGTATATAAGGGTCTTATAAAAAGCGTTGTCGTAGAAAATTTAAAAGGGCTCATTCAATTGGAAATTGAAAGGGCTAGTGTTTAATAGTCGAAAGTGATTGGAGGGTAAATAAACCCCTCTCTCACGCCCATCACTTCCGCAAAAAAAATCCAATCAAAATTGGGAGATAACCATATTGAAAGTTTTGGAAATTAGGTTTTTGAGGATGACAACCCCCTAAGAACCCTCAGGGGAAAGGTTATAAGTTATCCCCCGGGGCATATAAGATTTTTATAGAAAGCTTTGTCGTAGAATCTTCAAAAAAGGATTATTCGATTGGAAATAGAAAGGGCTAGCACCCTTTTTAATAGTCGAAAGTTATTGGAGGTCAATAAACCCACCTCTCACGTCCGCCACTTCCCCAAACACATCCAATCAAAATGTTAAGATGTCCGTTTTGTTCAACGTAGTTGAAAGGTCCAGCAATTATGTCTTTGAGGATGACACTCCCCTAACCCCTAAGGGCAAGGGTTTAAGTTATCCCCTGGGGGTATATAAGGTTCTTATAGAAATTGTTGTCGTACAAACTTCAAAAAGGGCTCATTCGATTGGAAATTGAAAGGGCTAGTGCCCTTTTTAATAGTCAAAAGCTAATAAAGGGCAACTAACCCCTCCCGTTCACACCAATTCCCCAAACACGGCCAATCAAAATTTTGAGATAGCCATTTTGTTCAAAGTAGTTGAAAGTTCTGTAAATTAGTTCTTGGAGGATGAGAACCCCCCTTCCTAGCTGTCATTTTTTCCCCGGGGGTATAAAAGGGTTTTAAAGGAAGTTTTGTTGTAGAAACTTAAAAAAAGGGTTAGTTCGATTGGAAATTGAAAGGGCTAGTGCCCTTTTTAATAGTCAAAAGTGATTGGAGGGCAACTAACTCCCCTCTCACGTCCATAATTTCCCCAAATACATCCAATCTAAATTTTCAGATAGCCATTTTGTTCAACGTAGTTGAAAGTTTTGGAAATTAGGTCTTTGAGGATGACAACCCCCTAACAACCCTCAGGGCAAGGGTTGTAAGTTATGCCTTGGGGCATATAAGGTGTTTATAGAAAGCTTTATCGTAGAAAATTCAATAGGGATCTTTCGATTGGAAATAGAAAGGGCTAGTGCCCTTTTTAATAGTCGAAAGTGATTGAAGGGCAACTAACCTCCTTCTCACGCCCACCTTTTTCCCAAACACATCCAATCAAAATTTTGAGATGTCCATTCTGTTCAACGTACTTGCCAGGTCCGGAAATAAGGCTTATAGGATGACATTACCCCCATAGGCCTCAGGGAAAGGGTCATAAGTTATTCCCTGGGGTTTATATAGAATGGTTTTTATAGAAAGTGTTGTCGTAGAAACTTCAAAAAGGGCTCATTCGATTGGAAATTGAAAGGGATATTACCCTTTTTAATAGTCGAAAGTTATTAGAGGGCAAATAACCCCCTCCTGTTCCCATCATTTCTCCAAACACATCCAATGGAAATTTTGAGATAGCTACTTTGTTCAACGTAGTTGAAAGTCCTGGAAATTAGTTCTTTGAGGATTACAATACCCCCCCCCCCCTCCCCACACACACACACAAGCTTCAGGGCAAGGGTTGTCAGTTATGCACTTGGGGTATATAAGGGTTTTATAGAAAGGGTTGTCGTAGAAAATTGAAAAGGGCTCATTCGATTGACAATTGAAAGGACTAGTGCCCTTTTTAATCGTCAAAAGTCATTGGAGGGTAACTAACCCACCTCTCACGCCCATCATTTCCGCAAACACATCCAATCAAAATTGTGAGATAGCCATGTTAAAAGCTTTTAGAAATTAGGTCTTTGAGGATTACAACCGCCTAACAGCCCTCAGGTCAAGGGTTATAAGTTATGCCCTGGAGCATATAAGGATTTTATAGAAAGCTTTGTCGTAGAAACTTTAAAAAGAGATCATTCAATTGGAAATAGAAAGGGCTAGCGCCCTTTTTGATAGTCGAAAGTGATTGGAGGGCAACTAACCCACCTCTCACGCCCACCACTTCCCCAAACACATCCAATCAAAATGTTGAGATGTCCATTTTGTTCAACGTAGTTGAAAGGGCCAGAAACTATGTCTTTAAGGATGACACTCCCCCCAGAACCCTCGGGACAAGGGTTGTAAGTTATGCCCTGGGTTCATATGAGGTTTTCATGGAAAGTATTGTCGTAGAAACTCCAAAAAGGACTCATTCGATTGAAAATTAAAAGGGCTAGTGCCCTTTCAATTGTCAAAAGTGATCAAAAGGCATTTACCCCAGGCAACTAAAATATTTTGTAAGATCATTTTTAATTAAATTTGCATATAAAGCATTTAGGGTATATTCCCCCAATTCCCTATTTAAGGAAATATTATTATTAATCTTAAGTCTGATTTCAAAGGGACTTGGGGCAATATACACAAATGCTCTATACAGAAATTTAATTAAAAATGATCTTACAAAATATTTTAAAAAACCAATAGACATTAACACAGAACCGGTCACAAAAAGACCTTTGAGGTTAGCTGCCAGAAAGGCGGGATCAAACAGTTCGTGGTAACGAACTGTAAGTAAGGAGCAACCCGGCTCAATGGTAACCGAAACTCTAGAAAACGGGTTTTTGATACCAATAGATATATCAAAAGAATCAGATTTCAATGCTGATTTCAAATATATAACTTTCATCAAGTTTAGTGCTACCCATCAAAAGTTACACGCCTGAGAAAATTTGGCTGATTTTCAAAAAAAGGGGGAAAGACCCCCTAAAAGTTATAGAACCTTAATGAAAATCACACCATCATATTCAGCGTATCAGAGAACCCTACTGTAGAGGTTTCAAGCTCCTATCTACGAAAATGTGGAATTTTACATTTTTTGCCAGAAGAAAGATCACGGATGCGTGTTTATTTGTTTGTTTGTTTTTTTTTGTTTTTTTTTCCCAGGGGTGATCGTATCGACCCAGTGGTCCTAGAATATCGCGGGAGGGCTCATTGGAACGGAAATTAAAAGTTCTAGTGCCCTTTTTAAGTGACCAAAAAAAATGGAGGGCAACTAGGCCCCCTCCCACGCTTATTTTTTTCCCAAAGTCACCCGATCAAAATTCTGAGATAGCCATTTTGTTCAGAATGGTCGAAAATATGATAAATATGTCTTTTAGGATGACTTAATCCCCCGAAGTTCCCAGAGGGAGGGCTAAAAGTTATGAACTTTACCCAATGTTAACATATAGTATTGGTTATTGGGAAGTATACAAAAGTTTTCAGGAGGTTTTTTTTTCTGGTAGTGGGAGGGAAGGGTGGGTCGGTGGTTATGTTGGAGGATCTGTTCATGAAGGAAGTTTTCATGGGGGAAGGGAAATTGCCATGAAGGGGGCGCCGGACTTGCCAGCATTATTTATTGGTTATTGGGAAGTATACAACCATTTTCAGGAAGGATTTTTTCTGGAGAGGGGGGTTTAGACGAGGGGGTTAATCCGGAGAATATTTCCGTGGAGGATGTTTCTTTGGGGTAAGGGAAATTTCTATGAAGGGGGCGCCGGATTTCGAAGCATTATTTAAAAAACGATCAGAAATTAAATAAAAAAAAAAACAAGTTTTTTCAACTGAAATGTAAGAAGGAATATTAGAACTTAAAACGAACAGAAATTATAACGTATGTGAGGGGGTTCTCCCCCAAGTCAATACCTCGCTCTTTACGCTACAGTTTTTTTTTTAGTGCTTTCAAAAGAGCTATCTATTCTAATTAAACGGCCTTTGTGATTCAGGGGTTTGTGAATCAAATTTTTTTTTAACTTTTAACGTAAAGAGCGTGGTATTGACTAAGGGGAGAACCCCCTCATATACGTAATAACATATACGTAATAAAAAAAAAAAAAATAAAAAAACAAGCGATACGGCTCAATAGTAATCGAAACTTTTAAAAACGGAATTTTTATGTCAATAAATGTATCAAAAGAATGTGTTTATAATGCTGATTCTAAATATATAAATTTTATTAAGTTTAGTATTACTCATCAAAGGCTTCTAGCCTAAGAAAATTTACTCGATTTTTTAAAGAGGGGGGAAACATCCCCTGCATTAACTAAAAAACGATCAGAAATTAAATAAAAAAAAACAAGTTTTTTAAACTGAAAGTAAGGAGCGACATTAAAACTTAAAACGAACAGAAATTATTCCGTATATGAAAGGGGCTGTCCCCTCCTCAACGCCTCGCTCTTTACGCTAAAGTTTTTTATTGTTTTAAAAAATAAAGTTGTGAGACAGAGTCAAACTTTAGCGTAAAGAGCGAGGTGTTGAGGAGGGGACAGCCCCTTTCATATACGGAATAATTTCTGTTCGTTTTAAGTTTACTCGATTTTTTAAAGAGGGGGGAAACATCCCCTGCATTAACTAAAAAACGATCAGAAATTAAATAAAAAAAAACAAGTTTTTTAAACTGAAAGTAAGGAGCGACATTAAAACTTAAAACGAACAGAAATTATTCCGTATATGAAAGGGGCTGTCCCCTCCTCAACGCCTCGCTCTTTACGCTAAAGTTTTTATTGTTTTAAAAAATAAAGTTGTGAGACAGAGTCAAACTTTAGCGTAAAGAGCGAGGTGTTGAGGAGGGGACAGCCCCTTTCATATACGGAATAATTTCTGTTCGTTTTAAGTTTTAATGTCGCTCCTTACTTTCAGTTTAAAAAACTTGTTTTTTTTTATTTAATTATGATTAAGAACGTGTTTTTAAATTATTTTTCTTTCATCTCATTGAATCGCCTTGTTTTAACTTACTTTTTATCAGTCCTGGTTGAACTTCGCTGAAGTAAGGATGCTAGAACTGCTTTGAAAAAATTATTAATTTTTGGTTTTATTGGTCGCATGTTGTTGTGAGTCTTCTTTATTTTATATATTTTTGTCTTGCTGAGGACGGCCCTTGGACATAGGGCCAAAATATTCATTCCAATTATCTCCACTGTCTTGCAAAAAGATTTCCCTATTGTTCTTCGTGCTTTTGTTGTTAGAGAAATCGATTGATATTTGTAACTTCTTTTTTTTTTAAAATTGACTTAGCACCTTTTGGCAAAAGGCCATAGACTTCTCTCACTCAGTTATCGCCACAGACAAGAAGTATTATCATATTACATACCTCTTGTCTGTGGTAATCGCTTTCGAGTTGTGCTGAAACCCGATTTTGTTTCATTGTAATTTTTCCGTAAAATGTGCGGCAATCATAGAATGAAATTTAAATCTACAGAACGTGGAGAATCATTGACAAGACAGGTATTTTTTTTTGCAAAGATTGCAAAGGTCAAAATCTTAGTCAAAGGTTTTTGAGTATGAAAAGCCAATTACCTAGTATATAATACTAGATGTGATAATTTAATGGAACTCCCGGAAAGGGAGCAAGAGCATAAATTGGGCTAAGGTTAGGGCTAGGCTAATTTTGATGTTAGGCCTATTTTCTTTTGCTGAATTGAGAGCTAGGTAGACAGACACATCAGAGAATAATTTCTGGTAATTATTTAGCCTTGGCCCCCTCATAAGGAGACATGTTAAGAAAACAATTCTTACTTTAAAATATGTATAATGATCCTAGTTCTTATATTATCCAAGGGGAGAACCTTTATCATCAAGTCTTTCCTCTAAAAATCTTCAAAAGAGAAAAAGTTTCCAAATATCACCACGCTTTCAATTCAATGCTTAAGTCTTTTTAAATTGCCACCTAATAAGTTCTTTTATAGATAGCGCTCATGCTGGTCTTTTTATTTTATTTTTATTTTTAAATAGCAGTGGGGAAGGGAGAATAGCAGTGGCGTAAATACAAAATATTAATAGCAGTGGCTTAAATACAAAATATTAATAGCAGTGGTTAGGTTAGGTTATGAAAAGAAATGAAAAAGTAGTTTTTCATGAAAAAAAATTTTTTCATTTTCATTATGTTAGGTTAGGTTAGGTTAGGTTAGGTTAACAACTTTCTATAATGTCAATATACCACTACTTTTTCTTTAAACACGTTTTTTGACACACCTGTTAAACACATGCTAAACCCTATCTAAAAACAACTTATTTGGCAACAGTTTACAGCGGCAATTTCAAAAGACTTAAGCATTGAATTAAGAACGTGGTGATATTTGGAAACTTTTTCACTTTTGAGGATTTTTAGAGGAAAGACTTGATGATAAAGGTTCTCCCCTTGGATAATATAAGAACTAGGATCATTATACATATTTTAAAGTAAGAATTGTTTTCTTAACATGTCTCCTTATGAGGGGGCCAAGGCTAAATAAATACCATGTAATAGCCTATAGTCTACCCACTCACTAGCCTACCTTCTAAAAAGCTTGCCTCATCTTTCCCCTAATGGTTCCATATATAGCTTTAGGCTATATGGCTACTTCATAATATGCTTAAAATTGCAGTTTAAAACATTTTGAAAGCTCTTCCTTTTTACTTTATCCCCATCCCCCTTAATGTGCAAATATAGGATAGGCTAGCCCAAGTTATAGCCTATATTTCCCATGTGTTTTCATTTCTTAGTTTTGTCAGATTGATTCAATCTGCTGGTACACAGGTTGAAATAAAATTGATGCATTGGTATAATGCATAGAAAATGTTTAATTTAGGCTAGGCCTATATATTTGGTAAATTTTTCATAGTTTACATTATTGACTTACAAATAAAGTAAACATACTACTCAATGCCTTTTTTTATGCTCTTTCCAAATGTAATAATAATTTTTGTCACAAATGAATTTTAACCCTTACTCCTATATATACCAATTCAGGGTATATATTTGCACATTAGGGAGGGGGGGGGGTTAAAGTTTAAACTTACCTCTCATTTACATCAGAAATATAATTTAATCCCCCACCCCTAATGTGAAAATATATACCCTTAATTGGTATATATAGTGGTAATATTCATTTCTGACAAAAATGATTTTTATATTTGGAAAGAGCATAAAAAAGGCATCAAGTGGTATATTTACTTTATTCAACAGAAAAAAATGAAGGTAAAATGAATGTTTTTTTTTAAATTAACTCATCTAAAGATAATGACCAAAAAAGAAAATACAACAACAAATGAATATAACTCACATTAAAGAACTTCCAGAAATGTAAATCTGTCCAAGATAAAGTGCTGTCTGAGTACTTGGACTCTTATCCCACTTTTAACTCATTTAAAAAAATTTTTATCATTGGTATTTCAATAATATTACCTTGACAAATATTTAATGTTTGATACAGTTTATTTCTGGTATTTGCTTGTGAGTGCTTTTGAATACACCAACCATGGGTGCCCATATGGGGGGGGCAGGGGGGGGGGCTCTTGCCCCCCCCCCCCCCTGGCTGAATGATGCTGCCTTATTTTTATATTTTTGTTCTGAGATTTCTATTATATAGCATTAAAAGTAGCAATTAGACAAAGTTTGCCCCCCCCCTGGAATTCAGCTTATGGGCGCCCATGACACCAACCATTTATATTTTTAATATTCTGATATATTCTGTATAAGTGGTCCCTATTTTAACTATGAAAAGTGACTCTTGACATATATTGATTTTATATTAATTTTGTTTATGACTCATCTTAATTTATTGAACCTGAAGCAACACATGCTGCTTTAATATTTTTGTTTTACTATTTATTTGTTTTTGTTTTTGATCCTTTTTTGTATCATGACATGCTCATGTTAGCTCCAGCTATTGTAGTGTATAAATATATTCTATTTTAATTTATCCTAACAGATAAATACATCAAGAATTTTCTATCTAAAAAAGAGGTAATTGCAGCCTATTTAGCTCTGACTCACAATAAATACTTAACTAATTTAATAGCTGTCAGTAATTGAATGCAACTCAATGATTGTAATTGCCTATTGAGCACCAAGTGCTACCAAAATTAATTACAATAAGCTTACTGAACATGGGGAATAATTAGCATAGGTGTGTGCTTGAAAAATGAGGAAATTATGTTAAAAATGCCGTGTTTATAAAAAAAAAGTAGGGAACCACTTCAATTGTCCAATCACAGTGCAATGCTACCTTTATGCTGGAGGGGGAGGGACAGGTAATAATTTATTCAAGATTAGTTTGAACTATAAAGAACAATCCCAGAGATATTTAAAAGAATTGAGGTAGAAAGAGGCTCATTATCAATATTTCAACCCTCATCCCCTGGAAATGTCCTTCTGATAACCCATCTAAAAGTTAAACCTGTATGTTTATTATTGCAGTTATACTTGCACACTGGGTGGGAAGGGGAGCTTGGCACCTACCTGTCAAACCTGGTGGGTAGGATTCCCTAAAAAAAATGGAAAATAGTTGCATGAATGCATTTTTTTCTACTTAAGATGCCTCTTCTCTAAAAAAAGCTCTTTGAATTCCCCCCATCCCCCCCCCCCCATATAATATTTATTCCATGTACCTATAGGTATAATCAAGAGATCTAATGATTCTAACAAGCATGTTTTATTTTTATAAAAAACATAAATTTTCACATCCTTTTCTTAAAATATAATTAAAAAATTATTCATATAATAATTTATTTAATATGCAACTCCCCCATCTGTATTCTGGGAAATAATACTGCTTTGTATTTAAGCTGAGATGAATCAAGCTAAAGAAGAAATTGAGACGCTGGCACAGAGGCTAGATAGAGAATTAGATGAATATATAGACAGTTTGCCATCAAAACCTTATAGGCCTCCTGAAACAAGGGATCCAGAAACATTGCTAAAGGTAAAGTCTTTTCCTTTTGACTATAGTTTAGTGATTTAAGGTCTCAGAGCTATGTTGTGTTAAAAGAAAATTGAATATGCTATGTAACTTATATACAGGGTGTGTATATTGCATATAGATGATATTATGGTGTATATAGACAATAAATTCTTGTTTTGTGATGTCTATTAGCTAATAAAATATGTATACGTTTTTTGGGGGACCTCCTATTTACATAAACCAAGTTTTCTAAATTAGAGGGTGATAAAAGATTTGAATTACTCATTTTTCATGCCCAAGCTACATTTTGTTATTACTCCACCCCCAGTCCTTGGGGGTGGAGCCACCAGCTAAGTCTGACCATGGTGGAGAGGGCAGCATAGGTGAGTCAAATGAAGTCAAAGTATATTTGATGTCAATACTTGTCAATATACACTTGTTACAGCAATGTTCTAAATTTATGGTGGCTCCAAGAACATACATCCTCTACCAAAACAACTAAAAAGAATACAATAAATCATGCAGTTTGTTTAATGAATGTTCACTTGCATGGGTGAAAGATCCAAAGAGGCTGTTCTTTGGTATGTAATAGACCCAGGAGACACATGTGAGTTTGAATATGGGCAGAGAATGGGGGGTTTAAACTTAACTTTTTTTTCCAAAGGGGAATTTATCAGCAAATTATATTGGTATTGTATTGGTACAATACTGATATATCAGTATCAGACACCAAAAATCCATATCAGTTGGGCCCTAGCTGTGACAACTACTGCATATTTTGTTGTCTACTAACTATTTTTTTTACAGTATTATATGATTTCTGATATCTCTGTTATACATAGTTAAACATAGTTATATTTTGTCAAATCTACTATGGGACCCAAAGGTTGTATGGTGTAAGATGTGAAAATGCCCATTTCTCAATGTTAAAAGAAAGAACAGAGAAAAAAATCCAACTGGGCTTTTTGACTATTGCCAATGTTGTCACAATAAATATATGTACTAATTATAGCATATCTGCTTTAAGAAATGTATAAATGTACAAAGTTTCAAGATTGATATAATAAGTGCTGTTGAGAAAACTGAGAATCTAAAACTAGGTATAGCTTACTGAAATTACTTTACTTTTGGGTTTGATTATGCCCATAATTTATACCCTCCCTTTTTTTAGCTGATATCTAGCTGCAGCTGGCCTTTGAGAGCCCACACTGCACATCGTCCTCGTTGTCATCAATTCAACATTTCCCCCAACCCTTTCCTGCATAAGAAATTAGGATTTATGGGCCCTTACCCCACATCGTAGCCTGGTTAGGTCTGGGCATGATTGCAAAAATGATACAAAAGTTAAATCAAGTTATTTTCAGCTGAAAGTAAGGAGTAATATTATATTTTTAGGCTCTAAGCTATAGCATAAATGTCTTCAAGTGCTTCGAAAGCAGATCCCTTTTGATGTTCAGTTTAATATTCTGAGGAAGAGAGAAATCATGAAACATTTTGAAAAAAAGTATCTTGTACTGGGCCCCTATGAGGCTTAGGCCCAAAGGATGTGGCCCATTCCCTTTCAACAGTCTTGTGCAGTAGTGACATCAGATACATATTTGTATTCCAAAATTTTTTTATAAATATTTGTAAGTGACTATGTTTTTACTAAATGAGCAATAAAAGTTAGTCAAGCACTATTCTTTTCACTCTACTTTTTCTTCCTTTGCTTTTATCACTGTTTTGTCAGTTTAGTAGACACTAGATGATAGATAGGCTGTTTTGTTTTTTATTTTGCTTTACCATATTTTTTACATGTTATCGTAGGTGGAACACATTGGAGGATTCAGGAAACAGGTGACGTTGGGGCTATAGCTTTTGAAATTGTTGGTGCTATTCTGGATGCTTATTCTTTTGATAAAATTAGAATTGGTTCATCCACAAAATTGTTCAAATATGGAATAGTTTTTATTCATTTCAAGCTAAAGTCAGTTAATTAGATAAATTGTTTACACTAAGATAAAGAACAATTTCTAAAGATATATTTTACTAAAAAGATTTGCTGTTGATACAACAAATCTTATGTGTATACCTTTCCATACGTTGCATTCAGAAAATTTCATATTTAGGCTATTCAAATCTTGAATTTAGATGTGCTCAACTGATTAGCCAATCAAAGGCCAGAATTTGGGGAAAACAAGAGAATTTCTACCCTCCCCCAATAAAAAATAGACAGGGGTGGAAAGCAAAATACTAACTGGTACCAAAAAAGGTTCCAATGAAACTTGAGTTAAATATAACTGCCAGCAAGACCTGAGTCAATTTGGACTACAAGCCACCTTCTCCTGTAACCGAATCTTGCCTGTTCCCTCGAGGTTTCAAAACAAATATGCCTGGTTCTATTGCCAAATCCGCTGTGGTAAAGCTTAAAAACTGACCAATGACTTCCATTTTTTTTGCTGTTCTTATGGACGAAGTTTTTGTACAACAAAAATGTTTGAGGATTCCTAAATATAGCAAAACAATTTTGATATAAAAAAAGCTCCATTTCTGAACTATTTAAGCTAGTGAAAAAAAGAATATCACACACTTAGGAACAAACAGAAACCTTTAAACATCTTGAGGATCAAATAGAACACAAAAAGATGGGTTGGATTAATCAGTAGAACTGTCATAGTTTAAGACAATGGGCTATGTATATAGGATATACACTAAGATGTCACATAACCCCTTTTCTATTCATGCAACCTGAATGCTGGTCTGGTGACGTTAAATCACTGGCAATAAATTAGTTAAATTATAAGCAAAGCGTTATTTTGGCTAGATAAAAATGCAAGAGAGTGCTTTTAGATAGTGACAATTTTTCTAAAGTTTTTGTGTTCGGATTTTTACTTTATTTTGTGCATGAAGTCATCGCTGTCACTCCTTAAAGTTGTCTATGAAATTTTCAAACTTCTGAAATAAATGCCGAAAACTGTCTACTGAGCCTCCCTCCCTAGTCAGTGCCACTAATTGTTTCCCCCCTTTCTCTTGTTTTCTTAGCTTTGTGTATTCTATCTGCGTCGTCAAAAACGAGCCAGTATGTAGTTTTGTTTAGATAAAATGTTAATATTAGGCCTACTTAAAGAGCATAGGTAGCTTATAAGAGTTGAAACTGGTCATAGAGTGGTAGTGTCGACACAAAAAATCAGCAACATCTAGGGTTTGGTGACATTTTTTTTTTCAGTGTAATAATAAAATAATCAATTTAATAAGTGTATTTGCTGAGTTTTGTTTAGTAATAAGTGTTTGATTGAAGTTCCTGGCAAAAAAAAAACGATTACGCAGCTTGAAAAAACTGGCAATTACCACCAAATGCTAGATGGTGTTGATAGTTTTTTTCGTTCGACACTAGTGCCCTTCCCCATTCTTATAAGTTACCCATACTCTTTGGGCTTACCATTAAATTCACACTAAATCAGTCAACCAATGCCTTTTTTTTTTATCAGAACTGCTAGTTAAAATTATGCATTAGCCTTTTTTGAGAATTTTCAGTTCTTGTATCTAAGGTTTCTGAGTTAATTTTATCAACACATCATTGCTGTTACGCAGAAAGATCGTGTATGAAATCTTCAAACTTCTAAAATAATTACCAAAAACTGTCATCTGAGCTCCTCTCAAAGAGAAAATCAGCAGGTGAATGTATGTTCAGTCACACCTTATTCCTCTTGGTCTGAATTACCCTGCTGATCCTCTGTTTGAGGACAGCTTAGAAACAGTTTTTGGCAATCACCTCAGAAATGTGAAAATTTCATATATGATCTTTGGGTGTATCAACGACTATTTGCTCTTCAGAATGTTCTGAATTCAGAAAAATTCTCAAGGCTCTTAAGTTTTTTTTTGTTTTTTTTTGTATCTTCAGCTGATAATTGACATTGAATAAACAGTTAAAATACCCAATTCTTGTACTTGGTTAGTTTAATTTTTATCGATTGTTTTTAGTGTTTTTTTTTGTTTTTTTTTTATTTAAATAAGTCAGATACAGCCTTTGGATTTAACAAGGATAGTTTGCTCTTTAGAGTGTTCTGAATTCAGAAAAATTCTCAAGGCTCTTCAATAATTTTTTCTTGCAACCTTCACTATCTATTTTGAATACTTAACTTTTATATTTAAAAATATTCACTTTAAAATAAGCCAGTATATTCCAAGACTTCTTGTAAGATAAAATAAAAAACATGGTTGTAACAGTTATTCATTATGTACTTGAAGAACAGTGTGATGCTGCACCCCTATTTAGAATTGTCTGTCAAGAGACGTTTTCCCTAAAAACCCATCTGTTCATGTCTTCATAAGGAGGCTCAACAAACACGATTCAAGGGGAAAAATCTAGGTAATTGAATAAATAGCGGTACATGAGGCCCCATGTTTTTAGCGCCCTAGTGTTATAAGGCACTTATGCCGCTAGGCGCATTTGGTATATTTTTACTCCCTAAAATTGTCATAAGGAAAAAAATGGGGGAATTCCAATCGTAATACTGGTCATATTGGTTTTCATTATACCTATAAGAACATTACCCCCATCCCATCCCCGAAAAATGATTGCCTAAAAATACAACTTTTTGTATTATGTATTAGGGAAGCGTTTGTACGATTTTACCTTTCATGTTTGAGCTCTATAGCATCTTTTTAGTACTTAAAATTACTATTATGCCAAGTCATGGGTTCACGTTTTGAAGAATGGCAGCATAGAAGTCTTACAGGAGTTTGTTTTGTTCAAGAAGAGGGGTCTTAATGTTTTGGGAGGGGTCTAATTGTTCCAATTGTTTTGGGAGAGCAATTTACATATAAACCTGAAATACGAATAAAAGTAGGGTACTAACAGGAGCTGATCCATGTGGTAAATGTTGCTCCTGAACTCGAATAAGGTCAGTTAGACATGTCACAAGTTTTAGTTTGATTATAGGAGATGGAAGAACATCCAATTTTTATGACCAAACAGCCGGAAGAGGGTGAAGCACTTCCACCATTTCTTGAAGCAATTCAGCAACTTAAGTATGATACTAGTGATAACACCCTGAAGGTATGTAACTATCTATTGTCACAATAGCATTTATAAATGAACGCTGGTGTGGCAGTTTAGAATTCGATCCAACCCAGTAAATTATGCCTTTAAACCCCTTAATTACTTGTTCTGTCAGCTGCCTTGACCTAAGACACTTACCTATATTATTCTTGTATATAATCGAAACCTAAGCATTTCTTTATTGATATTTATAAAAGGCTGTTGCACTGAAACACATGTAGATCACGTTTGTGAAGAGGTACTTTCTTGAGGAGTGATGAAAATATCTCCTTCTGTAATAGGTTGGTTAAGTTTGTTAGTGGTTGTAATGCAGATGGCAAGACTTCTTTTACCACTTTTGTGTGAACACAATAAATTCCGGACACAGATGTACCCCTTCAATTTTTGACAATCATTGAGATGTCAAGGGAAGTTTTGGTAATGACTGCTATTGGCTTAACATACGCGGGACCCATAATATCCTTGCAGGATTTTTGTAGAGAAGTTTTTGTGAGTGCTCCCACAACTTCAATTTGCTCAGCAAGGTTGTCCTGCCAAAAGTAATTTCAGAAGGTAGTTTAGGTCTTTGGTTCGTAATACTGAATTAATTATCTTTCATAGTTTTCTTCCGTCTCTACCACTTTCAACTAGTTGCTTACGAAAACATTCTCTTTTAGCCTTTCTGAGATTTGATTGGAAGTATTTCTTGTTAAATTCATAGATTTCTACGCCAGCTGCGCTTGATAAGCTACGATTTTTAGCCCTAAGCCAGTTCTTCTTACAAATTCATTTAGGTAAACTCTCAGTAATCGACGGATGAGGCTGAGCATTTTTTATTCTATATTTAGCTTCTTTTTTGAAACAATGTGGTTTTAGTAGATTTTAAATTCATCATACAATACTGTGAAGCCTTGTATAATAGATGGTTACTATTATAATCATGAACCATGCGACCTGACTGTTGACATAACATTTCTATTTGTGATTCATTTTAATCTCTTGACCTTGAAGAAGCACTTGCTGTTTTAAAATATGATGTTGTAGTTTTTTTGTTAGTTTTTTCTTCATTCTTGTTTTACTTTGTCTTTTTTTAGCATTGACATGCTCATGCTAGCTTCAGCTATTTTAGTGAATTAGTATATTCTATTCTATATCTTCTTCATCTAGAACACTATCGTATTTTCTCCAGCTCACCGTGACCTTAAATTTTCTTAAGAAGTCAATAATTGGCACGTCTTCTCTTATTTTCAAAAATGATCTTTCCACATGTGATACTTTATATGTAATTACTGTCTATTTTTATATTTTCTGTTCTTGTTTGTACTCCCTGGGCCTTGCGTATAAGAAAGTTTTTGATATAGGGAAATCTATAGTGTTTTGGGTATAGCCGTGTCCTATTCCAAGGTCTTCCTTATGCCCAAAGCCTTTTGATAGACGTGTTATTGATAAAATGATTATTTGTTATTATTTTTCATTCTATTAAATTCCAGAACTGGCCTCTACATACAAGGAAAATGGAAATTATAAATTTAAGCTTAAAAAGTATCGTAATGCCATTATTGAATACACTGAGGGTTTGAAGCAGAAATGTGAAGATGCAGAACTTAATGCTATATTATATGCAAACAGAGCAGCGTCTCATTTTTACCTTGGCAACTACAGGTAAGTATCCAATACTTCTCTGAATAAATGACTCATTCATTCCTTCACAAAAACAAATCTAGTTTAAAATTATCTATAAAGCAATCCTTTTACGTCAGTGACTATGCAGTTAAAAGTGTGGATGGGAGAGGAGTTTTTACGCCTCTCCCTCTTCTTCAACGGTGCTGATGAAGTTTTGGTAATGACTGCTCTTGGCTTAGCATACGCTGGACCCGCAATATCCGTGTAGGATTTTTGTACAGAAGTTATCGTCAGTGCTCCTATATATATAATGGGAATAAATATCGTAGCCTATCAAGCGCAGCTGGTGCAGAAATCTATGAATTAAACAAGAAATACTTCCAATCAATTCTTAGAAAGGCGAAAAGAATATTTTAATAAGCAACTAGTTGAAAGTGCTAGGGATGGAAGAAAACTATGAAAGATAATTAATTTAGTATTACGGTGAAAGACCTAAACTACCTTCCGAAATTACTTTTAGCAGGACAACCTTGCTTTGCAAATTGAAGTTGTGGGAGCACTCACTATAACTTCTCTAGAAAAATCCTACAAGGATATTACGGGTCGAGCGTATGTTAAGCCAAAAGCAGTCATTACCAAAACTTCATCAACATAGTTAAAGAAGATGGAGGAGGCGTAGAAACTCCTGGTAACACCTTCACTGATTTGGGAAGGTGGGAAAGGGGAGGCACTAGTAGCAGAGTCTGTTGGACGGCAGGTGTAAAAATAAGGTATGAAAAAAATGTGGGTATAATAAAAGTAACACACGGGATAATGACATATAATAACGATATGAAGATGTAATAAAGAATATTAAAAAAAACCTGTTTTTTTTTTTTAAATTGGATGATGTTTACTGACTGAAACTGTTCATATTCTTTTAACTCTTCTCTGTACCTATTTTATTTTTCTAATAAAAGTTAGAACTAGAACATTTTTTTAAACACCTTCACCTCCAAGGGCACCCATAAGGGTATACCTCCAAGGGTATACTGGAAGGGGTCAAGTGACGGTGAAATGTCCGTGAGAAGTTCACGATATATGAAAGATTCTGCAACTTTAGCAAAGTTCGGTGTGATCAAAATAGGTCTTAACTGATCACATGTCTTAGGTCCTTTAACTTTGGGTATTACGCGAACATAGGCTCGCTTCCAAGCATCGGGAAAGGTTTGTTCACTGAAGCACTGATTGATGATCGATGCCAATGGTTTGGCTAAAAACAAGGCATATTCGCGAATAAGTTTGACCGGCAACTCACCAGGGTAGGACGAGCAATTCGGTTTTAGTTTTTTAAGTTCTTTAAAAACAGCAAATTCGGTAAACTGTTTTATTTCGTCAGTTTCACAATCGACTAAGAGATCAACCAGTTCGGCCTCTGTAATTGAGGGGTAGGTGGTACAAATGCCAGCAAAGAACTCGTTTACGTCTGAAGCGTTCATTTGAGATCCGTCAGGCTTGGGTATTTTTAGCTCACTGTTAACTGACTTGCCAGTCATTTGTTTCACTGTGGAATGCCACTTCCGACTGCTACTTTGGAGAAAGGGTACTACCTTTTCCCGAACATAATTTCTTCGCTTGAAACGATTGACGGCCACGATTCGATTTCTAAGTTTCGCCGCCGCGGCTATTTGTCCGGAACTGTGCAGCTTGCACCTCATCTTGATCATTTGTTTGAGGTCGCTTGTGATCCATGGCTTATCGGACTCACTTACCACTACAACTTTAGTGGGAAAAAACTTGTGAAACATCTCTAGCAGAAGAGAGTTAAACTGCTGAACTTTGCTATTCAGGTTTACTATATAACACAGGTCGTCGAAGCAGTAAGTCCCGATCCACCGACCGAAATCACAGATTGATTGAGAGTTAAGCGGACGAATAGTCACTTTGGTTATTTTTGGCTTGCCAGAGAATTACATAATGATCTGAACTCTGGAGAGGACCTAACGACCGAGGGGAGTAATAATTGTCACTCATGTTTGTAAAAATTAGGTCTAGAGTACTACCACTCTGGTGCGTAGCAATGGTAACTACCTGCTTCAGATCAAGGACACTAGATACCCATTGTCTGTTCGTCTGGTTAAAATCGCCAGCTATTATGAAGCCAGGATAGGCATGGGCACGACGAAGTTTATCGATATAGGTCTGTAAGTAGCTGATAAGCTCTTTCCTATTTTTTGCACTCTCTGGGTAATACACAGATGCAATTATCAAACATGAGAACTTTTTTGATAGTTTGGATGGCTTGCACTCTACCCAGACAACTTCATGACACGAATCGGTTGGTATATTTAACAGCTTAGATGAAATGTCATTACGAATATAGATACCAACGCCACCACCTTTTCTACTCAAGCCTCTATCACGGCGAGTGTTGAAATAGCTAGTGTAGCCTTTTATTCTACCCATTTCATCAGTGATATCCCAGCATTCGGTAACTGCAGCAATAGGAACACTCACTTCTCTCAGCAGTATCTCCATCTCGTCAACTTTATTTGTTAAGGATCGGGCATTACACAGAATGAAATTCGGAAACCTTGCCTGAGCTGATAACTGTTCAGGACGTAATAGCGGGGGAAGTTCATCAGAGGAACACGGTAAGATCGGCTGCAGGCGTGATGGAGAAAGAGTGGGAGGAATTTCGTACCTTTGCAAACATCTTATTTTCACAAGAGTCCTTGGTTCACATACAGCTGTCCTCCGGTCAGAACGACGTTCCTCAGAAACATGAACAGGTATGGCCGTCTGTCTGTTTCGCCGCCCGCCTCTCTTTCCACGCCGTCTACGCTTTTTTTTAAGCAGGGAGTCCTCTGGTGGCCGTTTGAGTAATCCAAAAAGCCACAGACTGACAAATGTAAATGGCGTTGTAGTCAGATGAAATGAATTAAGTCTTCTTAAACATTCTTTTTGATAGGTAAAAGTCATTATGATTACAAATATAGGGAGGCCAATTCCTTGAAAGAATGCACCATCAAAAACAGTTGAGAACTCCACACAAACAAGCTAAACTAGAGCTTAGCAACACCATCTATATGAATAGATGTGATATTGATAGGTGATATGAATCTAGGTGATATGAATAGGTGATATTGAATCGGAATGGGTGGAAATTACATGTGGCGCCCCACAAGGTACCAAATTAGCAGCTCTTCTTTTCCTGGCTGTTATCAACTATGTACTTTCTGACTTTGACGATCGTTTTAAATTCGTCGATGATTTGTCTGCGCTTCTTAAATACCACGTAAAGGATTCGCAAGCTGTAGCCCAGTTCGACCCAAATTTTTTCGATCAGTTTAAATCACAGTGTACTGCGAACAGTCTTCAAATTAATGAGAATAAATCAAAGGTTTTGAGGTTCAACCCACTTAAACGCGATTTTACCTGCCCCGCGACTTTGTTCCCTTCTGCTTCGTGTGCGACTATCTTGGGCGTCACCTTTAGTGTGGACTGTCCGTTCTCTATTCATGTACAAGAGCTGGTTAAGAAGGGAAATTATGCTATGCGGACACTGGTGGCGATGCGCCGCCTAGGTTTTCCAGTGTATCAGCTGAAAACAGCGTACCTCACTTTTATTCGACCCATCCTTGAATATGCGTGTCCCGTCTGGGGCCCACAAGTTCATCACATAGATTACTTAAGTGATGATTTGGAGGGGATCCAGAAACGAGCTGTAAAGATCATTCTTTGCGACAAATATGTAGATTACAGCTCCGCTCTGAAGTCACTTGAAATACCAAGCCGTTTTTCAGCTGATGATTCGTTTTGGCCAGTTTTTATTGTCTAGTACTGTACATAGGACAAAATTACCACCTGAAATGCCTGTCCGCGCAAATACCAGAAGCAAAAGCAAACTTATGCCCGTCTCGTGCCGCACAAACAGACTTAGTAACTCCTTTGTTCCTTTTTTTACAAGTGCATTTAATAAAATGTAGAGAACTGTTTTCATGTAAAAAAGTTTTCATGTAAAAAACAGCGCCTTTTAGTGCATTTTTTTTAATGTGTCTATGACAGCTGTTTTTCATTAAAATGATTCTATGATTCTATAAGTTAAAATGTATTTTTGTCCTGCTTACCGACAAAATGGAATTTTCTTGGCTAAAAATAAAGGCGTGAGACTGTAGCGGTTTTGACACAAAAATTCGTCATTTAATAGTTCGCCATTTCAAAGGTCATTTAATTAATTATAGAATATGTCAGGGTTGCATGTAAATGCACCTATTTGAGTTGCCAATAAAAATTAAAAACTATAAGTTTTGAATGACTGGATGCAAGGCCCACAAAAAGATAAAGTGAAAGCATTTATAAGAAAATAGAGATATGGAAGACAAATTTGGAAAATGTTATCACTTTTGAATTTATGCGCCCAAGTTAATATAGAAGCAAACGAAAATCTATTTGTTGAACACTTGGATGGTTTGTTAATCCATTTTTGGAATTATTTTGATGATATCGATTTTACAAAATATGCATGAATACAAAATGCATTTATCGACGAAGAAGGTGACGAATTTGTATTAACAAGTTTTGAGAAAGAAAACTTAATTGAATTATCTTGTGATACTCCTTTAAAACAAAAGTTTCAGAATGTATCTCTGATTCAATTTTGGCTAGATATTAAGAGTGAATATAATATTTTGTCAAATAAAGCTATAAAAGTATTCCTGCCGTTAGCGACATCTTATTTCCGCGAAACAGGATTTTGTGCACTAGCTGCAATCAAATCGGAATATCCTGCTCGTTTGGTTGTAGAAAAGGAGCTTCGAGTCGAAACAGGATTTTGTGCACTAGCTGCAATCAAATCGGAATATCCTGCTCGTTTGGTTGTAGAAAAGGAGCTTCGAGTCGAAACAGGATTTTGTGCACTAGCTGCAATCAAATCGGAATATCCTGCTCGTTTGGTTGTAGAAAAAGAGCTTCGAGTCGCTGAGGTTTGGATGACACTAAGATTTGATAGATTTTGCGCTAATAAACAAGCACATTCATCACATTAAGCGACACTAATAAAATATTATTACTTGTTTTTTCCATATGTATATGAATTTATCTTAAAAAGAAAAATCTCTTAAATTGTTTTTTGTGCTTTTAGTATTATGTAAAATTGAAGGGAGGCGCCATATGATCAAATATTTTTAAGTAAGTCGTGGAAAAATGAGCTTTGGAAACCAGTGCCTTAGAAAAAATTCGTGGAAAAATAAGATTTGGAAACCAGTGCCTTAGAAAAAGTTAAAAAAAAATAGCAATTGTCTTTATAGTCAAGGGGAGTTTGTAGGTCATAAGGACATTTGTAGGTCTTTCTGTTTTTTTCGTCTGCAAAACGCCCCAATAAACAGTTCAAACATAAATCAATTGACCAAGGAGACATCAAATATCTGAAGCAGTATTTTCGGAAATTTTTAGTTTCAAATAAAAGTAATAAAAAAGAGGGTAATGAAAACAGAAATCCTTGTAATTAAAAAAAAATCGTTAAGCTGATTGATCTTTCCTTCTGTTTTAGTTTTCTTCTGTTTCTATAAAATCAAAAGTGTATGTGCACACTTTTTTTTGTAATGAAAAACAAGCTACACCAACAAAGCTAAAAACGAGAAAATATATGCTGGGTAATCTAGAAATGTACAGCACGGTTGCCACCCCTTCTGAAAAAAAATCAATAAATCAGCATATAAATTGCTAGATCATTGAAGAAAGTCACTAAAGAATCACTGAAATCTAGTGATTTTCTTTTCGCCGAGCGGCAGCCCTGACGTACAGTGGTCAAGTATGGTTATGGAACATGGGCGTTCCGAAAGATGGAGGAGGGAAAGTGACCAAATTCACTACGGCCAAACGAAAAAGAGGTCATCGCTGGGAGGAGGTCGTAGGAAGGATTTAAGGGGAATTGGAAATTCTTGGGAGGGTGTAAAGAGGGAGGCTCTGAATATATTGGGACGGGGGAGGTACTTGCGTAGCTGTGTTGGCCTCAGGTGCTTCTGTGTCCCCGGTTGGGTCGTCCCCTGTTGGGGTGGGAGAATGTCACAAGGAAAAATTTAATGGAATTGAAAACTTCCTGGGAGGGTGTAAAGAGGAAGGCTATGAATGGGTTGGGTACGGGAGAGAAGCGTGTGTAGCTGTGTTGGGCTCAGGTGGTTTGGTGCTGCAGAAACTCTTTAGTAGTAGTAGTAGTCTAGAAACCTCAAGAATGCACATAGACAGTAAAAAAAAATCAAATTAATAAAAAAGCTTCAAGCTAATAAACTAATTTATTAGTTTTTAAGCTAATGACTTTTCCGCAATTGGACTTGTCGTTGTTCCAGTGTTCAGTAAGCAGTTTAAAATTTCCACCGATCATTGTATATAGTTAACGTTTTTAAGTAATTGGTGAAATTAAGGGATTGATTACTTATTTAAAATTATTCGTCTTTCTGGCCTTTGAATTTTCTCCATCTTTACTTTTGCTCTTACGATCATCTTATTTCATTACTTTATTCGGCAAGCTTGTTTCATCAGAGGCAACGCTGTAGCGTTGCATATAGCAAAGGCCATACGACTCCAATGTTTTATTATTTATTATTCTTTTTTATTTTTTTCCCAGAGGCACTTCATATGGAAGGGGTCGTCGTAGAAACTTCGAAGGGGGCTCATTCGATTGGAAATCGAAAGTTCTAGTGCCCTTTTTAATAGTCGAAAATGATTGGAGGGCAACTAGCCCCCCCCCACGCCCACCATTCCCCCGAACACATCCAATCAAAATTTTGAGATAGTCATTTTGTTCAGCGTAGTTGATTTCTAGATAGAAAATATATTTTTGAGGAGGACACTCCCCCACAACCCTCAGGGCAAGGGTTTTAAGTTATGCCCTGGGGGCATATAAGGTTTTTATAGAAGGTGTTGTCGTAGAAACTTCAAAACAGGCTCATTCGATTGGAAATTAAAGAGCTAGTGCCCTTTTTGATAGTCGAAAGTGATTGGAGTGTAACTAGCCCCCCTCCTCCCCCCCCCCACGCCCATTATTTCCCCAAACACATCCAATCAAAATTTTGAGATAGCCATTTTGTTCAGCGTAGTTGATTTCCAGATAGAAAATATATTTTTGAGGAGGACACTCCCCCACAATCCTCAGGGCAGGGGTTTTAAGTTATGCCCTGGGGGCATTTAAGGTTTTTATAGAAGGCGTTGTCGTAGAAACTTAAAACAGGCCCATTCGATTGGAAATTAAAGGGCTAGTAGCCTTTTTAATAGTCGAAAATGATTGGAGGGCAACTAGTTCGCCCCCCCCCCCACGTCCATCATTCCCCTAAACACATCCAATCAAAATTTTGAGATAGCTATTTTGTTCAGCGCAGTTGATTTCCAGATAGAATGTATATTTTTGAGGAGGATGCTCCCCCACAGCCCTCAGGGCAAGGGTTTTAAGTTATGCCCTTGGGGCATATAAGGTTTTTATAGAAGGCGTTGTCGTAGAAACTTCAAAACATGCTCATTCGATTGGAAATTAAAGGGCTAGTGCCCTTTTTAATAGTCGAAAGTGATTGGAGTGTAACTAGCCCCCTCCCCCCCCCCCAACGCCCATCATTTCCCCAAACACATCCAATCAAAATTTTCAGATAGTCATTTTGTTCAGCGTAATTGATTTTCAGATAGAAAACATGTTTTTGAGGAGGACAATCCCCCACAGGCCTCAGGGCAAGGGTTTTAAGTTATGCCCTGGGGGCATATAAGGTTTTTATAGAAGGCGTTGTCATAGAAACTTCAAAAAAGGCTCATTCGATTGGCAATTCAAAGGGATAGTGCCCTTTTTAATAGTTAAAAGTGATTGAAGGACAACTAGCCCCCCCCCCCCCCTACGCCCATCATTCCCCCGAACACATCCAATCAAAATTTTGAGATAGTAATTTTTGTTCAGCGTAGTTGATTTCCAGGTCGAAAATATATTTTTAATGAGGACACTCCCCCACAACCCTCAGGGCAAGGGTTTTAAGATATGCCCTGGGGGCATATAAGGTTTTTATAGAAGGTGTTGTCGTAGAAACTTCAAAACAGGCTCATTTGATTGGAAATTAAAGAGCTAGTGCCCTGTTTAATTGTCGAAAGTGATTGTAGGGCAACTAGCCCCCCCCCCACGCCCTTCATTTCCCCAAACACATCCAATCAAACTTTTGCGATAGCCATTTTGTTCAGTGTAGTTGATTTCCAGATAGAAAATATGTTTTTGAGAAGGACACTCCCCCACAACACTCAGGGCAAGAGTTTTAAGTTATGCCCTGGGGGCATATAAGGTTTTTATAGAAGGCGTTGTCGTAGAAACTTCAAAACAGGCACATTCAATTGGAAATTCAAACACATCCAATCAAAATTTTGAGATAGCCATTTTGTTCAGCGTAGTTGATTTCCAGATAGAAAATATATTTTTGAGGAGGACACTCCCCCACAATCCTCAGGGCAGGGGTTTTAAGTTATGCCCTGGGGGCATTTAAGGTTTTTATAGAAGGCGTTGTCGTAGAAACTTCAAAACAGGCCCATTCGATTGGAAATTAAAGGGCTAGTAGCCTTTTTAATAGTCGAAAATGATTGGAGGGCAACTAGTTCGCCCCCCCCCCCCACGTCCATCATTCCCCTAAACACATCCAATAAAAATTTTGAGATAGCTATTTTGTTCAGCGCAGTTGATTTCCAGATAGAATGTATATTTTGAGGAGGATGCTCCCCCACAGCCCTCAGGGCAAGGGTTTTAAGTTATGCCCTTGGGGCATATAAGGTTTTTATAGAAGGCGTTGTCGTAGAAACTTCAGAACATGCTCATTCGATTGGAAATAAAGGGCTAGTGCCCTTTTTAATAGTCGAAAGTGATTGGAGTGTAACTAGCCCCCTCCCCCCCCACGCCCATCATTTCCGCAAACACATCCAATCAAAATTTTCAGATAGTCATTTTGTTCAGCGTAATTGATTTTCAGATAGAAAACATGTTTTTGGGGAGGACAATCCCCCACAGGCCTCAGGGCAAGGGTTTTAAGTTATGCCCTGGGGGCATATAAGGTTTTTATAGAAGGCGTTGTCATAGAAACTTCAAAAAAGGCTCATTCGATTGGCAATTCAAAGGGATAGTGCCCTTTTTAATAGTCAAAAGTGATTGAAGGACAACTAGCCCCCCCCCTACGCCCATCATTCCCCCGAACACATCCAATCAAAATTTTGAGATAGTAATTTTTGTTCAGCGTAGTTGATTTCCAGGTCGAAAATATATTTTTAATGAGGACACTCCCCCACAACCCTCAGGGCAAGAGTTTTAAGTTATGCCCTGGGGGCATATAAGGTTTTTATAGAAGGCGTTGTCGTAGAAACTTCAAAACAGGCACATTTGATTGGAAATTAAAGAGCTAGTGCCCTGTTTAATTGTCGAAAGTGATTGTAGGGCAACTAGCCCCCCCCCACGCCCTTCATTTCCCCAAACACATCCAATCAAACTTTTGCGATAGCTATTTTGTTCAGTGTAGTTGATTTCCAGATAGAAAATATGTTTTTGAGAAGGACACTCCCCCACAACACTCAGGGCAAGAGTTTTAAGTTATGCCCTGGGGGCATATAAGGTTTTTATAGAAGGCGTTGTCGTAGAAACTTCAAAACAGGCACATTCAATTGGAAATTCAAAGGGCTAGTGCCCTTTTTAATAGTCGAAAGTGATTGGAGGGCAACTAGCCCCCCCCACTCCCCACGCCTATCATTCCCCCAAACATGTCCAATCAAAATTTTGAGATAGCCATTTTGTTCAGCGTAGTTGATTTCCTGATATAAAATATGTTTTTGAGAAGGACAATGCCCCACAACCCTCAGGGCAAGGGTTTTAAGTTATGCCCTTGGGGCATATAAGGTTTTCATAGAAGGCGCTGTCGTAGAAACTTCAAAAAACGGCTCATTCGATTGGAAATTCAGAGGGCTAGTGCCCTTTGTATAGTCGAAAGTGATTTGAGGGCAACTAACCCCCCTCTTACGCCCACCTTTTCCCCAAACACATCCAATCAAAATTTTAAAACAGCCATTTTATTAAACGTAGTTTTAAGTTCTGGAAAGTAGGTCTTTGAGAATTACAACTCCCCCAAAGCCCTCAGGGTAAGGGTTTTAATTTAAGGATTCTCCGAATCCTTCATATTATTTTTTATGGAAGGGATGCTCGTATAAACTTTAGAGAGGGCTCATTTGATTGAAAATTGAAAGTTCTTGATAACTTTTTAAGAGTCAAAAGAGATTGAAGGGAAACTGGCCCCTCTCCCTCCCCCACGCCCTAAATGCATCAGATAAAAATTTTGAGATAGACATTTTGTTAAAATAGTTCAAAGTTCTGATAACAAAAAACTCCGGTGTCGACACAGCCCAACAGGGCCCAGGGGTAGGCGTTGTAAGTTATGCCCTGGGGCATAACTTATTAAGGGGGGTTTATAACTTATGGGAAGGGGTTTTGTATGGGATGAACACATAGGAAATCTATTATAATTATCCAATTATAAGGTTAAAATACATACTCTGTGATAGATGCAAAATTGCTTTGGCACACAAATTCATATTAAGGTCAATTCCAAGCAGTCGTGATCCCTTTGTGTCAGCAAGTGAAATGGTCTAAACCCCCTTATTGGAGCTATTTTTTCAATCCATTCATTGTTGTCAATCGCTGTCCATAAGTTATGCAAGCTGTCTGTTGTTCATATATAAGGTTTTTATCAAAGAGGTAATCGTATAAACTTTGAAAAAAGCCTCATTCGATTTAAATTGAAAGTTCTAGATCCGTTTTTTAAAGTCAAGAATAATCAGACAGTAAGCACCCCCCCCCCCATGCCATAAAAACTTAAAACTTTTTGCAATCAAAAACGAACAAAAATTAATTAAAAAAAACTTTCCGAAAAATAAGTTTTTCAAAGAAAAGTGAAGGCCATTTTAAACTTAAGCTCAGGAGATACAAATACCTGTTAAAATTCAAACTCAAAACGACCAGAAATTACTATTAAAGAATAAATGAAACCCAAAACGAACAGAAATTAAATAAACAATCATAGCAAAAAACATACAACAAGTAATAATATAAATGAATAAATAGATCTTAAAGCGAGTAATGCTTGGATTGAGTATGAAAATCAAGCTTAAAACGAAAACAAATATTTTGCTATTAAAGTATAAATGAAACTTATATATATTAATGTAAATGAATATATAAATCTTAAAACGAGTGAAACTTAAATTGAATATGCAAATCAAGTTTGAATCGAATAAAAATAACTACAAACAAGAGTTTGGGTATCGTCTCACTGCAGAAGCCTAAAACCTACTGCGTCATTGGCGCTTTACTGAAAACAAATTATATTACAAATATTTTCTTTTGTACTTAATATTGAAAATAAATAGTAAAATTACAGTAAAATTTTGAACTGATGAGCTTTTAGCAATTAATATAATTATGCATCAAATATTCAGTTTAATTTATTAGTTCTTCTCAAGATTGGTCAAGACAAGTAAAGTTTCACTACAAGCAAAATTTGGATACTGCCCCCTTCTTTAACTGTAAAAACCTAAAGCCTTCTGCGTCGTTGGTGCTTCACTGAAAACGAATTGCTCGTATATTACAAATTTATTATTTTCCAGTTTTTACAGCATTGAAAATGAAAATAAAAATTACAGTGAAAAAAAATCTTGAACTGATGGATCTTTCAACAATTAATATCATTATATATCTAATATTCAATTTGATTTTGTTTATACTTTCCAAGACTGTTCAAGACTCATATAGTTTTGCCATTTTTTTAACTCTGCCATTTTTTGTAACTATTCGTGTCAGTTTGTTATGAAAGCATTCTATGGCTTCTAGGCATTTCTATTTGAGCGGAAAACTGCACCTCAAACTTTGTGGAACATGCATTTTCTTGCATGAAACACCAAAATATAATAAAATGTCAAGTTTCGGAGTGTTACACCACTCGCAAGCAAGTGCCATTGGTATTTTTGAATCCGCATGGTCAATTTAGGGGGTGGAGGGTAGGCTAATTCTCGTAGTAGCCCCATTCCGTCGTGGTATGGTTCACATTTTCAACACCTGGCGTCCGGACTATCATATAATCTACCAAGCATACAACTACCTCAAATCAGTATCAATAAATAAATGAAACCCAAAACGAACAAAAATTTAAATGAATATTAGATTTAATCTCAAAACGAGCATAAATTAATGTGAGTAGGGTTCAAAACCCCTATGCTTTCTAAAAGCCAGAATATAATTTATACTTTACTGAAAAAAAAATTCAAATGAGTTTACTGAAAAAAAATGTGCATTGTCAATTTAATATACATATGCTGATATTTATTCCCTAAAGTCTTAATTAATTTTTGATTTCTTAAAGTTACAAAAGTGAAAATATTTTAAAGAATTGTTTTCAGTAAAGCGCCAATGACGCAGTAGGTTTTAGGCTTCTGCAGTGAGACGATACCCAAACTCTTGTTTGTAGTTATTTTTATTCGATTCAAACTTGATTTGCATATTCAATTTAAGTTTCACTCGTTTCTCCCCTGTTTTTTTTCCTGACCATAGAGCCTTACGGGGGAGTTTATATTGAAGTGTATTTTGTTAAGTTTATTGATTGAAGAAATTGATTGATTGATTAAGATTTATTTATTCATTTACATTAATATATATTGTATGTTTGTTTGTATTGATTTTTTATTTAATTTCTGTTCGTTTTAAGTTTCATTTGTACTTAAATAGCAAAATATTTGTTTTCGTTTCAAGCTTGATTTTCATATCCAATCTAAGCATTATTCGCTTTAAGATCTATTTATTCATTTATATTATTACTTGTTGTATGTTTTTTGCTATGATTGTTTATTTAATTTCTGTTCGTTTTGGGTTTCTCTTATTCTTTAATAGTAATTTCTGGTCGTTTTGAGTTTGAATTTTAACAGGTATATGTATCTCCTGAGCTTAAGTTTAAAATGGCCTTTACTTTTCTTTGAAAAACTTATTTTTCGGAAAGTTTTTTTTAATTGATAAAGGGAAAAGGTTGTTTTAAGGCCCACTAAAAAAAGAAAAAAAATATTTGACTTTTATTCCAATAAAAAGTGTTGAGCTCGTGAGGGCAAATCACAGATTATCCTTTGTTTTAGATTATCTTTAAATGATTGTCGGAAAGCTGCAAAACTAAAACAGGATTCCAAAGAGCTATCTTGCGAGCAACTCGGTGTTGACAAAAGCTGTCACAGTTTTGTGACAGCAAAATATTATATAAATTAAATTTATAATTTGGTCATTCTGGAAGCAGATCAGCGTTGCCAACAATTAACATAAATGAAATAATTTGAATATTGCCATACATTTCGTGGGAAAGGGGACTAAGTCAAAGCTAGTCAGAGCAAAATCTTGTTGTAGAGTAGTGGTCGGCACCGTTTCTGTTTTTGGCCAAAACAGAAACGGTAAAAAACGGCGATGAAAAAACGGAGCAGAAACGCAAACGGTGAAAAAAAAATGGAAATCCGTTTCTGTTTTTCCGTTTTTTTACCGAAAAACAGAAACGACCTGTTTTTAACTAAAAAACGGCCGTTTTAACAGATATTTCTGTTTTTTTTCAGTTTCTTTAGATTTACGAGAGTAAAGTGAATATTTATTAATATAGATTAATAAAAAAGACCAAATATACAAAAAGACTAAATATATGGAAAGACCACATAAATTAAAATTTATCACTTAAAAACATTCGGAGTTCAAGTGACTTTGCAGTCATTCGTGAGCACTGCTTTCGCGTAAAGTACCCAGCAATACTAAATGCACTCTCACTGGGAACTGAAGTTGCAGGGACTGATAGATGCATGCATGCAATTTCACTTAACTCCGGGTAAGTGTAAAAGTAATCAGACCAAAATTCTAGTGGATCAGAATTATTTTGTCCTGATCTTCGTCTCTCGCTCAAAACACAGGAACTCTCTCCTCATATGCCCTGATAATATTTGCTGCCACGCGGTCAATGCTCATACTGTTGGCATTTTGCCTCGTAGAGCTCATCCGTAACCCAGTCGTATCGATAAACTTAGAAAACAAGTGGTCTTCTTGATCAAGAGTCTCTGGTGACCCTTTTCGGTTAGTCCCTGCCTTAGTAGGAGCGACGTCAATAGGGAAAGATGTGGAGTTCAGTTGGATTGGATTGAGTTCTTCTGTGCTTCTCTGCTTGGAGATGAATTGCTGGAGAAGCGAAGAGATGGACTAACGAGCTGACTCTCTGTCTACATGTGTCAGTTTTTCGTAAATTGCAAAGTCCAAAAAAGCCAGCTCTTGTGAAGAGCATCATATCAAACTTAGGACTGGCTGAAAAATATCTCCTGAGCTGAATAACTAGAAGTTCCTTCAGCCCATTGATTGACTCAGCCATAATACTAGTATCTGGAGTCTGACAAAACAACAGTAATCCCTTAATCATCAGCACGACTTTGCTTGCCGAAACATAATTGTATCCACTAGCTATCACTGTTGCCTGTTTGAACGGGCGAAGAACCTCAATGACAGCTTCCATGATGGACCACTCATTGCTGTGAAGTTCGAGCTCTCTAATCTTAGCGTCACGTAGGTTTTGGTTGAAGAAGTCGCGCAGTGGCTCTTTTCGGGCACAATACATTTCTATCATGGTAAGTGTGCTATTCCATCGAACATTCATGTCTTTTGTGATGGATGGACTAAGATTATATGTCTTGCAGATAGCTTCAAAAAGATCGTGGGATTTGGATGATACTTTCAGGATTCTAACCAGCTTTCGTATTTTTACCAGTGCTGGTCCCAGCGTCAATACTTCATTAGAGACACCTCTTTGTCTAGGTATTGAGCTCTCACTATCGCTGTCAAGGTCTGGATCATTTAATTCTGAGCTACTATCATCATCATTATTGCAGTCGGTATACCCAGTTTCTTCAATGTCATCATCTCCTACAATCAGGTCAGGAAAGTCATCTTGTTCAGCAGTATCAACGTTGTCATCAGATTCTGAACTGGATCCTGAATTAGGTGGGGAACGCTCACTAAATCTGCCTGGTTTCTGCATTCCCACAGCTTAAGGGCATTAGTCACCACATTATGCAGGTTGTGTGCAAAGCATGAGCTTCGCATAACGTCACCGTCTCTGAGAGCCTTTACTATATTAGCTCCTGAATCAGTAATTATAAAGTAGACCTTCCGTAGAATTCTAAACTTCTGGAGGCTACTACGGATTGCACGAAGAATGTTGGCGCTAGTGTGAGCAACTTTTAGTCTCTTAAACTCAAGGATTCTATGCACCAAAGTGAGCTTGCCATCAGTGCTTTTCATCACATAATGAGCTGTAGTACCTAGAAAGCCAGACCCCGTTCTTGAAGACCAGCAGTCTAGGGTCAAATTCACTTTCCAGACATTCTGGAGTTCAGCTTTTAGCTGCTTGACCTTCCTTTTCTTTGCTGTAATTAGATGTCTTGCAACAGTACGAGCTGAGGGGCCAGTAAGACCTCCTGTAAGTTTAGAGATTAGAGTCTTTACTCCTGGTTTTTCAAATATAGAAATAGGAAGCTTGTCAACGAAAACCGTTTTGCCACACAACTTGTTCAGCTTCAGCTGCTGCTGCTTTGTTGACTTAAAAAAATTTCTTATATCCCTTTTCTTTCCAGTGCCTTCAAATCGAGTTGGATTAGTTTCACATGATGTGCTCGGCATGCTGAGCTGAGACAAGGCTGTAGAATGTGACTTCTTTGGAACAGTACTTGGTTTAGGTTGTTCAGCAATTTTGTGTTTAGCCATAAGGTGCTTTTTAAACGATGTTGCAGACCCCTTTGTTGACTTCACATCTTTTTTGCAGTAATTGCAGGTAATTACAGCTGCTTTCTTATTCCTGGTCCCATGTTGCTCCCAGAACTTGACTTTTTTTATGGAGGGCCCTCTCCAAGGTCTCAGTCAGAACTTGATGAAATATTTGATGCCAGATTTGAGGCCATTTATGACAGCATGTGTATCGGTACCTGCAAAGCATATCATTACTTAGCGCATGGAGCAGTGCAGGTCTAGTTACTCCTGTGATTGCAAATAAGAGTATGAAAGAAGAACAATTCAAGGAAAAAAGACACTTCTCTGTAGGACAGAGCATAATTTTATTCCATAAGCAAGTATCTTTTTTCCGTATTTGTGAATACTCCTCATATGGTATATTAAGGGAAATAAAAGTATAATATTAATAATAGCAGGAAATAGTAAAGCGTAGGCCCAGGACTCTCTGATGTAGCTAGAAGATTTTATAATGCAGATAATAGATTGACTAATTAGACCATTGGAAATAAGCTGCTCCAAATATTTACTAAAGTATATGACATTTGCAAGGTAAAGAATATCGAGGCTATTCACATTTCCTTCCTGGGTGCTGCAAGTGAACATGCCTAAAATCAACATGTCAGGGAAGGTGCCCAATGGATATTCTTAAAAAAATTACATTCTATAGAATGTAAAAAAAAATATTCAACTACACTTAGTATCAAGATAAAATATCATGTTAGACAGATAATAGCATTTTTAAGACTCTTACTCCTTTACCTACCTAGCTGAATATTTGACTGCCTATGCAAAATCCTATACAGAATATATACCTAGTGGGATAATAACATAGCTTAGTGTTTCAGATATATATCCAAATAGGCAGATAAGAAGATTGTCTAAGCAGTTTTGGGTTAATATCCAACTAGCCAGATAAATTGTTTCTCTTAGGCACAGCAAGAATAGCCTATCTACATAGTTGGATAGTAATGTAGCTTAGTGTTTCTGATATATATTCAACTAGGCAGATAAGAAGATTCTTTAAGCATTTTGGGGTTAATATCCAACTAGTTGGATAATTCATTTCTCTTAGGCCCAGCATGAACATCTATCTAGGTGGATAATACCAAGTCTTAACACTACTGACGTATATCCAACTAGGAGGATAAATACATTCCATTATACAGTTGGGATAATATCCAACTAGCCAGATAAATTGTTTCTCTTAGGCACAACAAGAATATCTACCTAGTTGGATAATTACGATCTAGCTTAGTTTTTCTGATATAAATCCAACTAGGCAGATAAGAAGATTGTCTAAGCAGTTTAGGGTTAATATCCAACTAGCCAGATAAATTGTTTCTCTTAGGAAGATAGAATATCTACCTAGTTGGATAATAATGTTGCTTAGTGTTTCTGATATATATATCCAACTAGGCGGATAAGAAGATTCTCTAAGCAGTTTGGGGTTAGTATCCAACTAGCCAGATAATTCATTTCCCTTAGGCACAGCATGAACATCTAACTAGGTGGATAATACCAAGTCTTAACACTCCTGTTATATATCCAACTAGGAGGATAAGTAAATTTCATTAGGCTATGCAGTTTTGGGATAATATCCAACTAGCCAGATAAATTGTTTCTCCTAGGCACAGCAAGAATATCTAACTAGGTGGATAATGCTGAGTTTTAGATCTTCTCATATATATTTAACTAGACAGGAAGTTACTTAACTACCTAGTTTGATTAATATCAGAAGGGTTAGGACAAAGTATTATCCACCAAGTTAGATGTTCATGCTATGTCTAAGAGAAAAAATTGTCTGACTAGTTGGATATTACCACTAGTTTGCATGAAGAATTTACTTATCTGTTTAGTTAGATATATATCTGAAGCATTAAGTTAAAGTATTATCTACCTAGTTAGAGATACTAAGTTGGCTCTTGTGTTTTATTAAAGAAAAAAAACAGTTTTTTTAACTGAAAGTAAAGAACAACATTAAAACTTAAAACAAACAGAAATTATTCCATATATGAAAGGGGCTGTCCCCTCTTAAATGCCTTGCTCTTTACGCTAAAGTTTTTTATTGTTTAAAAAATAAGAGTTGTGAGAAAGTCAAGCTTTAGCGTAAAGAGTAAGACGATGAGGAGGGGACAGCCCCTTTCATATATGGAATAATTTCTGTTTGTTTTAAGTTTTAATGTTGTTCCTTACTTTCAGTTAAAAAAAACTGTTTTTTTTATTTAATTTTTGAACGTTTTTGAATTAATGCAGGTTTTGATTTTGGCTCACTGTACATGAATAATTAAAACAAAATTTGCATATTAATTTTACTTTTATTTGGTTAAATGGCTTTCTTGAAACTTGTTTAATTTTATTCACGAACATTTTTAATAGTAATAAATATATGTAACTTACAAATTAACTTATGTAACAAACTTCTATATTCATATATTTTTAATACATATATTAGGGGGCTCGCCCCTAGTCAATACCTCGCTCTTTAAGCTAAAGTTCAAATTTTGTTCCAATTCTTTAAAAATGACCCCTTGATCACAAAGGCCATTATTTAGAATAAATAGCTCTTATGAAAGTACTAAAAGATCTTTAGCTTAAAGAGCAAGGTATTGACTAGAGGGTGAACCCAATCATACATGTAATATTTTCTGTTTGTTTTAAGTTTTGATGTTACTCCTTATTTTCAGTTGGAAAACTTGTTTTTTTTATATTTAATTTTTGATCTTTTTTTTAAATAATGCTGGGAAATCTGGCTCCCCTTCATAGCAATGTCCCTTCCCCCATGGAAACTTGCTTCATGGAAAGATCTTCCCAAATAACCCCCAACCCACCCACCCCCCTACTACCAGAAAAAATCCCCCTGAAAACGTCTGTATACTTCCTGATAACCAATACTATATGTTAACATGGGGTAAAGTTCATAACTTTCAGCCCTCCCCCTGGGAAGTTTGGGGGATTAAGTTATCCTAAAGGACATACTTATCATATTTTCAACCATGCTGAAAAAATGGCTATCTCAAAATTTTGATCAGGTGACTTTAGGGAAAAAAATGAGCATTGGAGGGGGCCTAGTTGCCCTCCATTTTTTTGGTCACTTAAAAAGGGCACTAGAACTTTTAATTTCCGTTCCAATGAGTCCTCCCACGATATTCTAGGACCACTGAGTTGATACGATCCCCCCTGGGGAAAAAAAAACAAAAAACAAATAAACATGCATCCATGATCTTTCTTCTGGGAAAAAATGCAAAATTCCACATTTTTGTAGATAGGAGCTTGAAACCTCTACAGTAGGGTCCTCTGATACGCTGATTATGATGGTGTGATTTTCATTAAGATCCTATAACTTTTAGGGGGTCTTTCCCCCTTTTTTTCAAAAATCAGCCAAATTTTCTCAGGCGCGTAACTTTTGATGGGTAGGATTAAAGTTGATGAAAGTTATATATTTGAATTCAGCACTGAAATCTGATTCTTTTGATATATCTATTGGCATCAAAAACTCGTTTTCTAGAGTTTCGGTTACCATAGAGCTGGGTTGCTCCTTACTTACAGTTTGTTACCATGAACTGTTTGATTGAGTTTACTAGCAAGATAAAACTGTTTTTCTTTTAAATTTTAATTATTTTCATAGTTGGATAATTTCTTATTTGCTTAAAAGGATTTCTCAGATTGCTAACTAGTTCGATAATTTTGGCAATAACTAAGTACTGTTGGATATTATTTTTACATTCTGTAGAATGGAAATTTTAGATATTATCCATTGGGTATACTCCCAACATAATTTGGAAATTTTATACCCTCATGCTGAAGGGTAGATCATCAACATGTTCAGCCTACTCCTTTGTTTAACAGTCCCTTGATTATAAATTTCAATCAACTAATTCAATTATGTTGATGTGAGAAACCAGGGGTAAAGGTGCAGATTAGTTCCCCCTGATAAAACAACTTATTTCTTTCTGTATATTATTCAGTCAATTGGGCTGTAAAGTTGCACATATACTGTCCAGTAGAAACAGGATAAAAACAAATCTCTTACTGTGGCTGGGTTCCAACCTTTTACTTTTCGTAAGCCTAGTAAGCCCTGCAGCACTAGCAGAGGCAAAATCAGCAAGATTCGTTGAGTAGCTCCTATATCTGACCATTGGATATCAAAGATTTTCTGTAGTTCCGTTTCTGCTAGTGCTACAGGGCTTACTAGGGTAATGAAAATTAAATGGCTGGAACTCACCCTGTATATCCTGGTTCTGTTGGTAGGGCCTCTGTGCCCTACACTACAGGGGGAACTAATCTGGGTGAAGGTACAGTTTAGCAACCCCTGATAAAAACAACTTATTACTTACTGTATATTATTCAGTCAATTGGGCTGTAAATTTGCACAGATAGGGTTCAGTAGAAGCTGGATGTAAACAAATCACTTCTTAGTGTATATCCTGGTTCTATTTGCAGGGCCTCTGCACCCAACGCTACTGGGGTAGCTAATCTGCACCTTTACCCAACCACGTAACCATCTACTAACCAAGACTAACCAAAGGTGTAAATCCAAGTAGACTGCTTTAGATTAATTTTTACTATGGCGAATGTTTTCTTCAATGGCAAATCTCTTCTTCGGAAGACGTAAAGACAGCGCTTTCCGATAGATGGCAAGTATCGCTAATCCAATAAAAGTCGCTAGACTGCGCTATGGTGCTATTCATAATCAAAACATGGAAAATGAAGAAAAACGGGTTTAAAAAAAACAGAAACGGCAAAAACGGCGAGAAAAAAACGAAACAGAAACGGGAACGGTACTAAAAAAAACGGCTACCTTTTTTCTGTTTTTTCCATTTTCCCAAAAAAAACAGAACAGAAAACGGTAGAAAAAAAAACAAAAACAGAAATAGAAATGGCGCCGACCCCTATTGTAGAGTAATCTAAAAGTTGTATTCTTTCTTTTAGATCATCTTTGAATGATTGTCAAGAAGCTGTAAAGCTAAAAAATGATTACAAAAAAGCTATTTTGCGAGCTGCTCAGTGTTGTCAAAAGCTCTCTCGTTTTGAAGAAGGAAACGAATGGTGTGACCGTGGGCTAATTCTGGATAGAAAAGACGAGCGGTTAATTCAAATAAGGGCGCAATTAGCCAAAGAAAAGGTTGGTATAAACAACATAGAACTAAATTTCAAAATATAATTGTCGCTTAGGAAAAGCTTGAAATGTTCTTAGAAAGATTTTTTTTTTCTTTGAAATAAAGAATTTTAATTAAATTAACTAAGTTACAGTTTACCAAATTAGCTAAGTATAATTAAAATCATTTTTACAGCTGTGCCAAATCAAGATTTCATCTTCTTTTCTTTTAAGTTTCAAATTAATTTTGTTGCAAGAAATCGATAATTAATTTACATAGTCTTTAATTTGAATTAAATTATTAATTTAATTAATTTCAATCAAAATTGTTTTACCACAGCTGAGCACTATGCTTGTTTAAAGTCACCTCAGTTACAAATGGTATATCGTGTAGCCCACTATTGGTATCATATTAAGAAAGAAAGGGGGAGGATAAACTGTATTAAAAATTATTGGACCAACGATTCTTTCTTTTGTTTTATTTATGCCAGATTATCTTTGAACAGTTAAGAAGATAATTTGACGAAATAAGATCTTTTTCAGCAAAATCAATCCGTAGAAAAGTTCAGCATCAATCAGCATTCACTACTTGCTAATCAGTATTCTTTATTGTGATTATTGCTTTTCATTTCTTGACACAAATTAAATAAAAAAACGAGTTTTTTTTCAACTGAAAGTAAGGAGCAACATTAAGACTCAAAACGAGTAGAAATTATTTCGTATTTGAAGGGGTTGCTCCCCTTCTTAATACCTTAAGATAAACTGGATTAGAAATTATTGGACCGAGAGTTAAAAGCAAAGATTATGCCAAAAATATGGTTGCAGCAATAACTGTAACCTAACAAAGAATATATATATATATATATATAAATATATATATATATATATATATATATATATATATATATATATATATATATATATATATATATATATATATATATATATATATATATATATATATATATATATATATATATATATATTTATATATATATATATATATATATATATATATATATATATATATATATATATATATATATATATATATATATATATATATATATATATATATATATATATACAATATATAAATAGTAGTATTTTTCATTACAGTAAATCCTCACACTATTGTAATCGTAAAATATCCATTTTAGGTAAAAAACACAAAAATATCCATACATACTTGAAAATACCTTTTCTTTTACTTTTTGTTAATTAATGAATCGTGTTTATGCTCGTATCACAGTTATTACTTTCTAATTACTCCCCCCTTAAATTACCCCCCCCCCCCTTTAACGTAATTTAATCTCTCGGGCTAACTTTGATGGTCCTTTACAAATATATTTGTTCCACTCCATCAGAGGAGTTATAAAAGCTCGTTCCTGAAATAGCAAAGTCGATCATTTCGTTAAAACACAGCCTGGCAGGACTATCACGATTATTTGCACATTTTGCAGATTAATTTGCACATGAGAAATATGTTTCTTTTGTTCAAAATTTGCGCTTACAAAGCACATTTGATCTAAGTATGTTTGGCATAAGGGAATTATTTTCCTTTTTCCTGCTCCGGGGCACTTTCTCAGTTTCTCCGGATGCAGAAGTTTAAGGGGCACAAAATTTCTAATAGATAATCTAACGTTTATAATCATATTGTGATTTTTGACAGTCAATCTTTATTAAAATAAAGTAGAGGGTGCAGTTGGTAGTAGGCATAGGCAAATTGAATCCGGAATTTTGTGATATTCCCCTATAAGAATGTCATAAAATGAGCTTCACCTGACTAGCATCCTGAAATAGCCTCGAATCAGAGCTAATCCCTGAAAATCCCTGAATCCCTGAAAATTCAAGCGAAGGCACAACAAATGCATCAAAGCTGAAAATAAAATGAGGAGATTACCAGGACTAGCGGAATATCCTCATCGTTGATGGAGCCGTGAGAATTGTAATAAAATAATATTAGAATATTATATAAAATCTATATAAAGTATGTATAAGTTTGGGCATTTGTGTGTGCATATATATCTATATAAACTAATCTTAATAATATATTGTTAAAGAAGCTGAAAATTATGAATAAGATCGTTGAAAAATAGGAAGTACGTAGTGATTTTAGGAAACCTTTAATTAGACCCCTTTCTAAGATAGAAATGAGGGTTGTAATTATAGAGGTTTTAGTTTGGTTTCTGAAGGAAAAAAAGTACTAAGCATAATGATGCGTCCGACGCCTTAAGCCTGATAAAACAATGTGATAGTTGTATTGAATATTGAAATTGATCAATATCAATAAGCAAATTATGAACTGTCAGAATAAGCAAATTATTTATTACACATTTGAATTATATCAATTTTGTTTTAATTTGTCTGCATTTGAAATAGAATTATAAGTTATAGCAAATTTATGTTTTGTTTGTTGCGACAGCTTGATGTTTTTTTTTGTTTTTTTTTTTTTTTACTCGTCATTTCATTCAGAGACCTACGAAAGTACGAACCAGCAGAAGACTCAAATATTTAATTGATCCTTTTTTGCCTTTTTGAGGTCTCGTTGTGATATGGAATTACAGCGGAACTACAATATAAATTACGTACAGGTATGTCACTTTTTAAAAAAAATGAAACTCGCTGTTTTATCAGCCAAAACAATCTTCATGTTTTTTGCTTGTTTGTTTGTTGTTGTTTCTTTTTTTTTTGGGGGGGGGGGGGTGCGCTGTAAAAGCAGGTGCAAGAATAAAAATAAAACCAGCAAACTCTGGGTTTAGCCTAGGGCTGAATCCAGGAATTAGGAAAGGAGGGGAGCTGAGATTTAATGACAAAGATAGCAACTAAAATATTCGAAAAAGCTTTGAGCGGCAGATGGAATACTTGCAAATTAATCGACTCTCCAAAACACCTACTGAATTTTTAGTCAAAACTGGCGGCGATTTTCAAGAAGAAAAGGGCTTTTTTGTAGTTGAATATAAAAAGGTTAAAAGTACTAAAGTAGATTTTGATATGAACCCTTGTTTCCCTTGTCCAGACCTTAGAAAAGTACTAAGGTTAAAAGTACTAAAGTAAATTTTGATATGAACCCTTGTTTCCCTTGTCCGGACCTTCTTTAACTCTCCTCCCAAGGGATTTGAAGTTCTGCGAATAATAGAACTCTTAGAGTCTTTAACTAAAACTAATCATTAAATCCTTTTTATCCTCCTATAATATGTACTCTTTTTGAAACTCTAAAAACAAAAATTTGCTTTATGGCGATGCAATTCCTTACAAATTATTTTGCGAGCCTTATTATCGGCTGACCGTCTCAAAGACAAAGGGTTCATTAGTGAATTCTTCAAGGGGATTAGCTACTATCAAAATCTGTCGAGAATCCGTGATTAGACTGAAATTTGACTAGAAAGCCAGTGAAATTTTCCTCCATTTTGTAAACGAGCTTTTCAATCAAAGTTAGTAGCACCACAGAGAACTTTCAAAGGGGTCCAATCGCTCACATGATAATTCTTTTGAACTGATTTAAAAAAAAATTGTACTATATGATATAGAAGTTTATTATAACTAAACATCTCTGTCTACGGCACAGACGGGGAAAGTGTAATAGTTTTTCAAAGATTCCCGGGAAAGTTGCTGTCTGAAAAAAAAACGCATACAAAATTTGTTTATATCCATTTTTGTTACGTTTTTACGAGTCAGACAAACATTTCGGGGGGGGGGGGGGGTTCAAACCGCCAAACCCCCTCCTCTCCGGATATGGCCTTGGAAAGTTATTATAAAAAGTTGCAAGTAAACAGTTGCAAGTAATCCAAGCTCTGCATATATGGAAAGACTGCCAAGTTAATTCTATATAGTTGGGTCACACAAGCTAAAACAGTTTACAATGGGAGAGATAGGGTGATTTTTGAAGATATTGTATGACCTTAATCTTAGGTTTGTCCATAATACCGATTTTTAGTCGAAACTGACGGTGATCTTTTAGAGAAGGACATCTTTTTTTTTTGTAAACGGATGTATAATGGTTAAAAGTATTAAATATAAAAGTATACAGTAATAGAAATTGTATAAATAAAAAGTGTACAATCTGTAAAATAAAATGATAACACACAAAAAGTACAATAATATATGAAAAATATAAAATAAATAAAGTATATTATAAAATATAAAAAGTATGCAAAATACAAAAATGTATAAAATATAAAACAAATACGAAATATAAAAATAGAAAAAGGAACTAAAGGAAATTTGAATTCTAAACACAGTTTCTACCATAATATTGCCAAGAATTACCAGATTAGCGATAAATGCGTAGATTCATTTGCCTAGAAATGTTTATATTCAACAAAGCTTCAACGAAGCCTCTACCATAATATTGCCAAGAGTTACCAGTTTAATGATAAATGCGTGGATTCGTTTGCCTAGAAATAATTATATTCAACCAAGCTTAAACAAAGCTTCTACCATAGTATTGCCAAGAATTACCAGATTAACGATAAAAACGTAGATTCGTTTGTCTAGAGATGTTTATATTCAACCAAGCTTCAACATAGCTTCTACCATAATATTGCCAAGAACTGCTAGATTAACGATGAATGCGTAGATTCGTTTACTTAAAAACGCTTGTATTCAACTAAGCCTCTACCATAATATTGCCAAGAGTTACCAGATTAACTATAAATGCCTAGGCATAATAGTACGGATCTATTGGTGCTGCCGAGATCTGACCCAGGGAGCTATTATTAAATCTTTCGAAATCTTATTCTATAGTGAAAAATGAAAACTGGCTCTGACTTCTTTTTACACACTTTTCAAACGAATCTTATTATCCACAAAAATTGAAGGTGATCTCCTGCATGGCAGTCGCAGATTTGTATAATAAGAGAAATGTGCAACATACGCAGAACTTTGATTGAAGGAGAGGCAAATCTGTTAAAACAGCATAAAGTAGGTAATTGCGTTTTAGTTATAGTTACATACCGAAGAAAGAAGATAAAACAATTACATTTTAAAGAGATGATTCCCCCCCTTCCCCCCATGTATAGGACTAGGGGAAGATCTTTGATTTCCTATATATTTTTCATAAAGAGATGACTCCGCCCCTTCCTCTCATGTATGGGACTAGGGCAAGATCTTTGATATCATATATTTTTCTCAGTAACATAAACCTATATTGTCATATAGATTGTCCTTTCTGTTTCAATTTATCATTATGAGAGACAAACTTGCTTTTTTAAAAGGACATTTGCGCGTAGGCTGTCGTAGCTTGGTGATGGAGTTGCCAGTCTAGTTAGCTGATAGTGATCTGTTTTACTGAAACGGACGGCAAGTTTTTATAAGCCTTAAAAGTTGCTGTATATGCAGATTTGCTGCCATAAAATTTGCTGTATATACAGATTTGCTTCTATAGAGATTGCTTTATATGCAGATTTGCTGCCATAGAATTTGCTGTATATTTAGATTTGCTTCCATAAAATTTGCTATATACGCAGATTTGCTGCCATAAAATTTGCTATATATGTAGATTTGCTTCCATAAAATCTGCTGTATATGCAGATTTCCTGCTATAAAATTTGCTTTACGTAAAGAATTGCTGCCATAAAATTTTCTGTCTATGCAGATTTTGCTCCATAAAATTTGCTGTAGATGCTGATTTGCTGTATTTGTCTGTATATGCAGATTTGCTGCCACAAAATTTACTGTATGTAGAGATCTACTATATATTCTGCTCTGGTTGTTAACTATCAAAAATGTTCGATTCTTTATTTTTAGTCTATCAAAGACCGGAATAGAAGGAAAGCTGACATAGCAGAAAGGAAACTACTAGCATCGCACAAGACAATCCTGACTGCAATTAAAAATCGGGGGATACAAGTTGATGGTGGTTTAAGTATGGAGAGTCTTGAGCCGTGTCATCCAGCTGCTGTCAACAAAGGTGTACACTTGGAAGGAGAGACTCTAGTTTGGCCCGTTTTATTTATGTACCCAGAATATGGGGAAACTGACTTTATTGCAGAGTTTCATGAAAATACCACGTAAGTTTGTCTCTTCTGTATGATCGTTGAAGAAAGAAATGTATTGGGAATTTTAGAAACATGGGATTCATATGCATCCTTAATGTCTGTGCAAATATGAACAGTGGCGTGCTCAGAAAATAATTAAGGGGTGGGGGAGGCTAACCCAGTGTCTCTGGGCAACCTTAAAAATTCCTTAGAAAAACTGGTATTTTAAGGCAATACTTACATTAACAGAATGTAATTTTTTTTCTTCAGGGGGGTGGGACTAAAAATCCACTTTTTTAATAAAGAGAGAGAAGAAAAAATATACTGGGAATTTGTTTTAAAGTGCCAAACCTTTGGATACATGAATGAAAGTATGAAATACTGAGGGATTTAAAATATAGATGAATATATTACATGTAATATGCTATTTATTTCTGAAATAATAAAGAGCCAAGTTACACGTATTTTGTTAAGGAAAAAAAAAGAAAGGAAAATCTTAAAAACTGATTAAAAACGAAATTTGTCAACACAAAATAATCAATATGAAATTGAATGAAATTCGTAAAAATATTGCATGGAAGAATAAACTTAATAAAATAAACTTAAAATTAACCTAATAAAATTATTTTATTAATCTATTTAATAAGGTTAAATCAATCATAAAAAAGACAGACTTGGAGGATATTTACTTGTTTAACTCTTAAATTATATAGAAGATGTTCTTCTATATCTTTCTGTGGAACATTTTGTGGGGATTAAAAAGTTTTTTTTTTTTTTTTTTTTTTTTTTTTTTTTTTTTTTTTTTTTTTTTTTTTTTGAGGCAGAGCGACGAAGGCGAAATCTAAGAGATGGAAAATGACTAGAGAAAAGCAAATTTCTTCGACTTTATCAATTTATTTGAGTCTTGTTGAATCTGTTCAATCTGCTGTTGTCCCTCTACCCCACAAGGAGCGACCCCTGCTCATAGTGGGTCTAGAAGTCCTTGTCAAACCACGTGCAGTTATTCAATTTAAATTTTCTTTCTATTGATTTTTTTTGGGGGGGGGGGTGAGTGTTATTTTAATCGTTATAGTTTTTTTTTCATTTTGATTTATTTCTTAAAAAGTATGCATATCTGTGTGATGTATGTCTTTACAGACCTAGGATCCTTTTATGGGTTAGTGCCCTGTATTCATTGTATGTTTTTGTCAATTATGAAAACAGGTCTCAGGGTCGTATTGGAAAACCAATTTTTCGTCGCCTGTTATTACGGCATCTAAAAAGTCTGCTTCACCTTCCACAACCTCCACCATTTCAGGGCACAGGTCAACTCATCGTTGTTTCTGTTTATCACTCAGCACTTTTGGCACCAATTTTGCACAAGCTTTTCTCATGTTGAGATACTCGGTTACAGTGTTGTGTACCGTCGACTTGTAAATGTTAAGTTCTTCCGCTATGAATTGCAGACTCAACCGACGGTCGGAGTCCAAGAGTTCTTTAACTTTTGACACGTTTTCATCCGATGAACTCGTCGAAGGCTGTCCAGATCGATCTTTGTCCTGAATTGTCTCCCGCCCGTCTTTGAAGTCCTTGTGCCAACGAAAAACCTGGGCTTTTGACATGGCATGGTCTTCGTAGGCCTGCTCAATCAAGGCAAGAGTCTGAAGCAGTTTTGTCCAAGAGAAAGCAGAATTTGATGACGCATCGCTGCTCTGTCGTCCACTCTATTATTTACTTTTTATCCCGTGACCAAAATGAAAAAAACACACTTTGCGGAACTATCGATCCTCACTCTCTCACTGTCCAGAAGTCACTGCTGCAGGGTGTGATACTTTAGCAAGACCCTAATCACCGATACCACCTATTGGGAGTGCTCTGGCGGCGATTGGAATGTTGCGCGTTGGCCAGTCTGATTAATCTTTGGACGCACCTTGTATATCTGATCTTAAGTTATCAATAGTATGGTAAATCCATTTAAAAGTACTTAAGTTTGAGTGCTTCAAAGTAATCAGAGTTTTTACACAAGTTAAAACAAGATAAGGGGGTTGTGAATGTAGAACCTAAGCTTTCGAATTGCCTATGATCGAATAAGCTTTATAATATGCTCTCGAATGGTCTGCATTTGGAATAACTTTTTCTTTCAGCCACCAAGCTAAAAAGCTCCCAAATAATTTAGAGAAATAAGGGGGTAAGTCTTATAGGTTAACTGTCAAACCGTGCTTTTTAACCTTCTTTTTTGCATGAGTTGTAAAAACTGATTCCCAACAATTTGGTAATTTACAGAAGAGGTACATCTACATGGAGTAGTGGAAACCTGAAGGAAAGTAGAAAGTGAAGATAGATTACAGTATAGGAAACTTGCAATGAAGGAAACCTGTTTTCCAACTATTAGGTAAATTACAGAAGAGGTACCTCTACCCAGAGTAGAGGAAACCAAAGGAAAGTAGAGAGGGAGTAGAGTAGAGGAAACTGGCAGTAGAGCAAACCTGATCTCCAACAATTTGGTAACTTAAAATTGAGGTATTATCATTAAAAAGTAAAAACAAAGGCTCTGAAAGATTATCGGATTACTGATCGCTTCATTTTGGGAAAGTAAAGTGATTGCTGAAATATGCGGTTTTTGTTGTTAACTGTGGGAGCTAGATGGGAGCAACAGAACAAAAACGTGGTGGAGGAATGCCACTGTTTTTAGGATGAAAATTTGGGCCCATTTGGGTAGCGAATTACAAAGGAGAGCTCTACTACGCCTGAGGGGAAAAGAGGACACTGGGAAGTTTTCTGAGGTAAATTGACTCGACAGGGAACAACAGGGCATGACATATGATGAATAAAGAGTAATATTTGCAATTGGGATCAGGAATTCAACAAAGGATCTGGGGAGATTCTGCTGGGTAAGTATAGAGCACTTTAAAATTGGAGATCGAATTTCTGGGTGGATATGAGAAGTCACTGGAACAATGCATTAGCTCCAGTAGTCGAGACGGGTCAGGCAACATTTACGGCACCCGACAGTCTGAGCTGACCTTTCAGTGAACCCTAGATGGCAAAGTGAACCTCACCCAATTTCACCATATAGTACTTGCACTGGGTCCCATTAGGTTTTTTCATTTTTTTTCTTTTTTTTCACAAAGTCACGAAAAAATACAGTCTTCAATGGTTTTTTAAACCAATTTTAACTTAGAAGTACAAATCTTTAGTTTTGTCGATCACGTTTGGAGTTACTGATTACTTCAAAACTTATCATTAATCAAGGCCATTTTCCGCAAGTGTTTGCATTACCGGTATTGCTTTGGTTCTTTTTTACAGGAAGGAGGCTTTTCCTGTGAGTGTGGCTTTTTCTTACAAGGATGGAGTCACTGTGACATGAATGATTCTATGAGCAAAAGTCCACTAGTAGATCTGGGGTCACTTGATTACTTCAGAATTTACCATTAATCTAGGCCATGTTCGACTTGAAAAAAAATGTTTGCTTTAATGGGATTGGTTCGGTCCTTTACCACAGGAAGGTGGTTTCTCCTGTGATTGTGAATTTTCCTTACAGGAATTGAGTCACTGTGACATAGAGGCTTCTATGAGTTACAAGTCTACTAGTGGACTTGGGGTCACTTGACTACTTCAGAACTTACCATTAACCTAGGCCATGTTCGGCTTGAAAAAAAGTGTTTGCATTAATGGCATTGATTCGGTCCTTTACCATAGGAAGAAGGTGTTTCCTGTGATTGAAGTTTTCCCTTACAGGAATGGAGTCACTTTGACATGGAGGATTCTATGAGTAAAAGTCCACTAGTGGACTTGGAGTCACTTGATTACTTCAGAACTTACCATTATCCTAGGCCATGTTCGGCTTGAAAAAAAGTGTTTGCATTAATGGCATTGATTTGGTCCTTTACCATAAGAAGAAGGTGTTTCCTGTGATTGAAGTTTTCCCTTACAGGAATGGAGTCACTTTGACATGGAGGATTCTATGTGTAAAAGTCCACTAGTGGACTTGGAATCACTTGATTACTTCAGAACTTACCATTATCCTAGGCCATGTTCCGCTTGAAAAAAAAAAATGTTTGCTTTAATGGGATTGGTTCGGTCCTTTACCACAGGAAGATTGTTTTTCCTGTGATTGTGGATTTTCCTTACAGGAATAGAGTCACTGTGACATGGATGATTCTATGAGTAAGAGTCCACTATGAGTAAAAGTCACTTGATTACTTCAGAACTTACCATTATCCTAGGCCATGTTCGACTTGAAAAAAAAATGTTTTCTTTAATGGGATTGGTTCGGTCCTTTACCACAGGAAGATTGTTTTTCCTGTGATTGTGGATTATCCTTACAGGAATAGAGTCACTGTGACATAGAGGATTCTATGAGTTACAAGTCCACTAGTGGACTTGGGGTCACTTGATTACTTCAAAACTTACCATTATCCTAGGCCACGTTCCGCTTGAAAAAAAAATGTTTGCTTTAATGGGATTGGTTCGGTCCTTTACCACAGGAAGATTGTTTTTCCTGTGATTGTGGATTTTCCTTACAGGAATAGAGTCACTGTGACATAGAGGATTCTATGAGTTACAAGTCCACTAGTGGACTTGGGGTCACTTGATTACTTCAAAACTTACCATTATCCTAGGCCACGTTCCGCTTGAAAAAAAATGTTTGCTTTAATGGGATTGGTTCGGTCCTTTACCACAGGAAGATTGTTTTTCCTGTGATTGTGGATTTTCCTTACAGGAATAGAGTCACTGTGACATGGATGATTCTATGAGTAAAAGTCCACTATGAGTAAAAGTCACTTGATTACTTCGGAACTTACCATTATCCTAGGCCATGTTCGACTTGAAAAAAAAATGTTTGCTTTAATGGGATTGGTTCGGTCCTTTACCACAGGAAGATTGTTTCTCCTGTGATTGTGGATTTTCCTTACAGGAATAGAGTCACTGTGACATGGATGATTCTATGAGTAAAAGTCCACTATGAGTAAAAGTCACTTGATTACTTCAGAACTTACCATTATCCTAGGCCATGTTCGACTTGAAAAAAAAATGTTTGCTTTAATGGGATTGGTTCGGTCCTTTACCACAGGAAGATTGTTTTTCCTGTGATTGTGGATTATCCTTACAGGAATAGAGTCACTGTGACATAGAGGATTCTATGAGTTACAAGTCCACTAGTGGACTTGGGGTCACTTGATTACTTCAAAACTTACCATTATCCTAGGCCACGTTCCGCTTGAAAAAAAAATGTTTGCTTTAATGGGATTGGTTCGGTCCTTTACCACAGGAAGATTGTTTTTCCTGTGATTGTGGATTTTCCTTACAGGAATAGAGTCACTGTGACATAGAGGATTCTATGAGTTACAAGTCCACTAGTGGACTTGGGGTCACTTGATTACTTCAAAACTTACCATTATCCTAGGCCACGTTCCGCTTGAAAAAAAAATGTTTGCTTTAATGGGATTGGTTCGGTCCTTTACCACAGGAAGATTGTTTTTCCTGTGATTGTGGATTTTCCTTACAGGAATAGAGTCACTGTGACATGGATGATTCTATGAGTAAAAGTCCACTATGAGTAAAAGTCACTTGATTACTTCGGAACTTACCATTATCCTAGGCCATGTTCGACTTGAAAAAAAAATTTTTGCTTTAATGGGATTGGTTCGGTCCTTTACCACAGGAAGATTGTTTCTCCTGTGATTGTGGATTTTCCTTACAGGAATAGAGTCACTGTGACATGGATGATTCTATGAGTAAAAGTCCACTATGAGTAAAAGTCACTTGATTACTTCAGAACTTACCATTATCCTAGGCCATGTTCGACTTGAAAAAAAAATGTTTGCTTTAATGGGATTGGTTCGGTCCTTTACCACAGGAAGATTGTTTTTCCTGTGATTGTGGATTTTCCTTACAGGAATAGAGTCACTGTGACATGGATGATTCTATGAGTAAAAGTCCACTATGAGTAAAAGTCACTTGATTACTTCAGAACTTACCATTATCCTAGGCCATGTTCGACTTGAAAAAAAAATGTTTGCTTTAATGGGATTGGTTCGGTCCTTTACCTCAGGAAGATTGTTTTTCCTGTGATTGTGGATTTTCCTTACAGGAATAGAGTCACTGTGACATAGAGGATTCTATGAGTTATAAGTCCACTAGTGGACTTGGGGTCACTTGATTACTTCAGAACTTACCATTATCCTAGGCCATGTTCCGCTTGAAAAAAAAAATGTTTGCTTTAATGGGATTGGTTCGGTCCTTTACCACAGGAAGATTGTTTTTCCTGTGATTGTGGATTTTCCTTACAGGAATTGAGTCACTGTGACATAGAGGATTCTATGAGTTACAAGTCCACTAGTGGACTTGGGGTCACTTGATTACTTCAGAACTTACCATTATCCTAGGCCATGTTCCGCTTGAAAAAAAAATGTTTGCTTTAATGGGATTGGTTCGGTCCTTTACCACAGGAAGATTGTTTTTCCTGTGATTGTGGATTTTTCTTACAGGAATAGAGTCACTGTGACATGGATGATTCTATGAGTAAAAGTCCACTATGAGTAAAAGTCACTTGATTACTTCTGAACTTACCATTATCCTAGGCCATGTTCGACTTGAAAAAAAAATTTTTGCTTTAATGGGATTGGTTCGGTCCTTTACCACAGGAAGATTGTTTTTCCTGTGATTGTGGATTTTCCTTACAGGAATAGAGTCACTGTGACATGGATGATTCTATGAGTAAAAGTCCACTAAGAGTAAAAGTCACTTAATTACTTCAGAACTTACCATTATCCTAGGCCATGTTCGACTTGAAAAAAAAATGTTTACTTTAATGGGATTGGTTCGGTCCTTTACCACAGGAAGATTGTTTTTCCTGTGATTGTGGATTTTCCTTACAGGAATAGGTAAATTACAGAAGAGGTACCTCCACCCAGAGTAGAGGAAACCAAAGGAAAGTAGAGAGGGAGTAGAGTAGAGGAAACTGGCAGTAGAGCAAACCTGATCTCCAACAATTTGGTAACTTAAAATTGAGGTATTATCATTAAAAAGTAAAAACAAAGGCTCTGAAAGATTATCGGATTACTGATTGCTTCATTTTGGGAAAGTAAAGTGATTGCTGAAATATGCGGTTTTTGTTGTTAACTGTGGGAGCTAGATGGGAGCAACAGAACAAAAACGTGGTGGAGGAATGCCACTGTTTTTAGGATGAAAATTTGGGCCCATTTGGGTAGCGAATTACAAAGGAGAGCTCTACTACGCCTGAGGGGAAAAGAGGACACTGGGAAGTTTTCTGAGGTAAATTGACTCGACAGGGAACAACAGGGCATGACATATGATGAATAAAGAGTAATATTTGCAATTGGGATCAGGAATTCAACAAAGGATCTGAGGAGATTCTGCTGGGTAAGTATAGAGCACTTTAAAATTGAAGATCGAATTTCTGGGTGGATATGAGAAGTCACTGGAACAATGCATTAGCTCCAGTAGTCGAGACGGGTCAGGCAACATTTACGGCACCCGACAGTCTGAGCTGACCTTTCAGTGAACCCTAGATGGCAAAGTGAACCTCACCCAATTTCACCATATAGTACTTGCACTGGGTCCCATTAGGTTTTTTCATTTTTTTTTCCTTTTTTTTCACAAAGTCACGAAAAAATACAGTCTTCAATGGTTTTTTAAACCAATTTTAACTTAGAAGTACAAATCTTTAGTTTTGTCGATCACGTTTGGAGTTACTGATTACTTCAAAACTTATCATTAATCAAGGCCATTTTCCGCAAGTGTTTGCATTACCGGTATTGCTTTGGTTCTTTTTTACAGGAAGGAGGCTTTTCCTGTGAGTGTGGCTTTTTCTTACAAGGATGGAGTCACTGTGACATGAATGATTCTATCAGCAAAAGTCCACTAGTAGATCTGGGGTCACTTGATTACTTCAGAATTTACCATTAATCTAGGCCATGTTCGACTTGAAAAAAAATGTTTGCTTTAATGGGATTGGTTCGGTCCTTTACCACAGGAAGGTGGTTTCTCCTGTGATTGTGAATTTTCATTACAGGAATGGAGTCACTGTGACATAGAGGCTTCTATGAGTTACAAGTCTACTAGTGGACTTGGGGTCACTTGACTACTTCAGAACTTACCATTAACCTAGGCTATGTTCGGCTTGAAAAAAAAGTGTTTGCATTAATGGCATTGATTCGGTCCTTTACCATAGGAAGAAGGTGTTTCCTGTGATTGAAGTTTTCCCTTACAGGAATGGAGTCACTTTGACATGGAGGATTCTATGAGTAAAAGTCCACTAGTGGACTTGGAGTCACTTGATTACTTCAGAACTTACCATTATCCTAGGCCATGTTCGGCTTGAAAAAAAAGTGTTTGCATTAATGGCATTGATTTGGTCCTTTACCATAAGAAGAAGGTGTTTCCTGTGATTGAAGTTTTTCCTTACAGGAATGGAGTCACTTTGACATGGAGGATTCTATGTGTAAAAGTCCACTAGTGGACTTGGAATCACTTGATTACTTCAGAACTTACCATTATCCTAGGCCATGTTCCGCTTGAAAACCAAAATTTTTGCTTTAATGGGATTGGTTTGGTCCTTTACCACAGGAAGATTGTTTTTCCTGTGATTGTGGATTTTCCTTACAGGAATAGAGTCACTGTGACATGGATGATTCTATGAGTAAGAGTCCACTATGAGTAAAAGTCACTTGATTACTTCAGAACTTACCATTATCCTAGGCCATGTTCGACTTGAAAAAAAAATGTTTTCTTTAATGGGATTGGTTCGGTCCTTTACCACAGGAAGATTGTTTTTCCTGTGATTGTGGATTATCCTTACAGGAATAGAGTCACTGTGACATAGAGGATTCTATGAGTTACAAGTCCACTAGTGGACTTGGGGTCACTTGATTACTTCAAAACTTACCATTATCCTAGGCCACGTTCCGCTTGAAAAAAAAAAGTTTGCTTTAATGGGATTGGTTCGGTCCTTTACCACAGGAAGATTGTTTTTCCTGTGATTGTGGATTTTCCTTACAGGAATAGAGTCACTGTGACATAGAGGATTCTATGAGTTACAAGTCCACTAGTGGACTTGGGGTCACTTGATTACTTCAAAACTTACCATTATCCTAGGCCACGTTCCGCTTGAAAAAAAAATGTTTGCTTTAATGGGATTGGTTCGGTCCTTTACCACAGGAAGATTGTTTTTCCTGTGATTGTGGATTTTCCTTACAGGAATAGAGTCACTGTGACATGGATTATTCTATGAGTAAAAGTCCACTATGAGTAAAAGTCACTTGATTACTTCTGAACTTACCATTATCCTAGGCCATGTTCGACTTGAAAAAAAAATGTTTGCTTTAATGGGATTGGTTCGGTCCTTTACCACAGGAAGATTGTTTTTCCTGTGATTGTGGATTTTCCTTACAGGAATATAGTCACTGTGACATGGATGATTCTATGAGTAAAAGTCCACTATGAGTAAAAGTCACTTGATTACTTCTGAACTTACCATTATCCTAGGCCATGTTCGACTTGAAAAAAAAATGTTTGCTTTAATGGGATTGGTTCGGTCCTTTACCACAGGAAGATTGTTTCTCCTGTGATTGTGGATTTTCCTTACAGGAATAGAGTCACTGTGACATGGATGATTCTATGAGTAAAAGTCCACTATGAGTAAAAGTCACTTGATTACTTCAGAACTTACCATTATCCTAGGCCATGTTCGACTTGAAAAAAAATGTTTGCTTTAATGGGATTGGTTCGGTCCTTTACCACAGGAAGATTGTTTTTCCTGTGATTGTGGATTTTCCTTACAGGAATAGAGTCACTGTGACATGGATGATTCTATGAGTAAAAGTCCACTATGAGTAAAAGTCACTTGATTACTTCAGAACTTACCATTATCCTAGGCCATGTTCGACTTGAAAAAAAAATGTTTGCTTTAATGGGATTGGTTCGGTCCTTTACCTCAGGAAGATTGTTTTTCCTGTGATTGTGGATTTTCCTTACAGGAATAGAGTCACTGTGACATAGAGGATTCTATGAGTTATAAGTCCACTAGTGGACTTGGGGTCACTTGATTACTTCAGAACTTACCATTATCCTAGGCCATGTTCCGCTTGAAAAAAAAATGTTTGCTTTAATGGGATTGGTTCGGTCCTTTACCACAGGAAGATTGTTTTTCCTGTGATTGTGGATTTTCCTTACAGGAATTGAGTCACTGTGACATAGAGGATTCTATGAGTTACAAGTCCACTAGTGGACTTGGGGTCACTTGATTACTTCAGAACTTACCATTATCCTAGGCCATGTTCCGCTTGAAAAAAAAAATGTTTGCTTTAATGGGATTGGTTCGGTCCTTTACCACAGGAAGATTGTTTTTCCTGTGATTGTGGATTTTCCTTACAGGAATAGAGTCACTGTGACATGGATGATTCTATGAGTAAAAGTCCACTATGAGTAAAAGTCACTTGATTACTTCTGAACTTACCATTATCCTAGGCCATGTTCGACTTAAAAAAAAAATTTTTGCTTTAATGGGATTGGTTCGGTCCTTTACCACAGGAAGATTGTTTTTCCTGTGATTGTGGATTTTCCTTACAGGAATAGAGTCACTGTGACATGGAGGATTCTATGAGTAAAAGTCCACTATGAGTAAAAGTCACTTAATTACTTCAGAACTTACCATTATCCTAGGCCATGTTCGACTTGAAAAAAAAAATGTTTACTTTAATGGGATTGGTTCGGTCCTTTACCACAGGAAGATTGTTTTTTCTTGTGATTGTGGATTTTCCTTACAGGAATAGAGTCACTGTGACATGGATGATTCTATGAGTAAAAGTCCACTATGAGTAAAAGTCACTTGATTACTTCTGAACTTACCATTATCCTAGGCCATATTCGACTTGAAAAAGTAAAAGTCCACTATGAGTAAAAGTCACTTGATTACTTCAGAACTTACCATTATCCTAGGCCATGTTCGACTTGAAAAAAAAATGTTTGCTTTAATGGGATTGGTTCGGTCCTTTACCACAGGAAGATTGTTTTTTCCTGTGATTGTGGATTTTCCTTACAGGAATAGAGTCACTGTGACATGGATGATTCTATGAGTAAAAGTCCACTATGAGTAAAAGTCACTTGATTACTTCTGAACTTGCCATTATCCTAGGCCATGTTTGACTTGAAAAAAAAATGTTTGCTTTAATGGGATTGGTTCGGTCCTTTACCACAGGAAGATTGTTTTTCCTGTGATTGTGGATTTTCCTTACAGGAATAGAGTCACTGTGACATGGATGATTCTATGAGTAAAAGTCCACTAGTGGACTTGGGGTCACTTGATTACTTCAGAACTTACCATTATCCTAGGCCATGTTCCGCTTGAAAAAAAAATGTTTGCTTTAATGGGATTGGTTCGGTCCTTTACCACAGGAAGATTGTTTTTCCTAAGAGATACCACAGGAAGATTGTTTTTTCCTAAGAGATGGAAAATGACTAGAGAAAAGCAAATTTCTTCGACTTTATCAATTTATTTGAGTCTTGTTGAATCTGTTCAATCTGCTGTTGTCCCTCTACCCCACAAGGAGCGACCCCTGCTCATAGTGGGTCTAGAAGTCCTTGTCAAACCACGTGCAGTTATTCAATTTAAATTTTCTTTCTATTGATTTTTTTTTTGGGGGGGGGGGGGTGAGTGTTATTTTAATCGTTATAGTTTTTTTTTCATTTTGATTTATTTCTTAAAAAGTATGCATGTCTTTGTGATGTATGTCTTTACAGACCTAGGATCCTTTTATGGGTTAGTGCCCTGTAGTCATTGTATGTTTTTGTCAATTATGAAAACAGGTCTCAGGGTCGTATTGGAAAACCAATTTTTCGTCGCCTGTTATTACGGCATCTAAAAAGTCTGCTTCACCTTCCACAACCTCCACCATTTCAGGGCACAGGTCAACTCATCGTTGTTTCTGTTTATCACTCAGCACTTTTGGCACCAATTTTGCACAAGCTTTTCTCATGTTGAGATACTCGGTTACAGTGTTGTGTACCGTCGACTTGTACATGTTAAGTTCTTCCGCTATGAATTGCAGACTCAACCGACGGTCGGAGTCCAAGAGTTCTTTAACTTTTGACACGTTTTAATCCTATGAACTCGTCGAAGGCTGTCCAGATCGATCTTTGTCCTGAATTGTCTCCCGCCCGTCTTTGAAGTCCTTGTGCCAACGAAAAACCTGGGCTTTTGACATGGCATGGTCTTCGTAGGCCTGCTCAATCAAGGCAAGAGTCTGAAGCAGTTTTGTCCAAGAGAAAGCAGAATTTGATGACGCATCGCTGCTCTGTCGTCCACTCTATTATTTACTTTTTATCCCGTGACCAAAATGAAAAAAACACACTTTGCGGAACTATCGATCCTCACTCTCTCACTGTCCAGAAGTCACTGCTGCAGGGTGTGATACTTTAGCAAGACCCTAATCACCGATACCACCTATTGGGAGTGCTCTGGCGGCGATTGGAATGTTGCGCGTTGGCCAGTCTGATTAATCTTTGGACGCACCTTGTATATCTGATCTTAAGTTATCAATAGTATGGTAAATCCATTTAAAAGTACTTAAGTTTGAGTGCTTCAAAGTAATCAGAGTTTTTACACAAGTTAAAACAAGATAAGGGGGTTGTGAATGTAGAACCTAAGCTTTCGAATTGCCTATGATCGAATAAGCTTTATAATATGCTCTCGAATGGTCTGCATTTGGAATAACTTTTTCTTTCAGCCACCAAGCTAAAAAGCTCCCAAATAATTTAGAGAAATAAGGGGGTAAGTCTTATAGGTTAACTGTCAAACCGTGCTTTTTACCTTCTTTTTTGCATGAGTTGTAAAAACTGATTCCCAACAATTTGGTAATTTACAGTAGAGGTACATCTACATGGAGTAGTGGAAACCTGAAGGAAAGTAGAAAGTGAAGATAGATTACAGTATAGGAAACTTGCAATGAAGGAAACCTGTTTTCCAACTATTAGGTAAATTACAGAAGAGGTACCTCTACCCAGAGTAGAGGAAACCAAAGGAAAGTAGAGAGGGAGTAGAGTAGAGGAAACTGGCAGTAGAGCAAACCTGATCTCCAACAATTTGGTAACTTAAAATTGAGGTATTATCATTAAAAAGTAAAAACAAAGGCTCTGAAAGATTATCGGATTACTGATCGCTTCATTTTGGGAAAGTAAAGTGATTGCTGAAATATGCGGTTTTTGTTGTTAACTGTGGGAGCTAGATGGGAGCAACAGAAAAAAAACGTGGTGGAGGAATGCCACTATTTTTAGGATGAAAATTTGGGCCCATTTGGGTAGCGAATTACAAAGGAGAGCTCTACTACGCTTGAGGGGAAAAGAGGACACTGGGAAGTTTTCTGAGGTAAATTGACTCGACAGGGAACAACAGGGCATGACATATGATGAATAAAGAGTAATATTTGCAATTGGGATCAGGAATTCAACAAAGGATCTGGGGAGATTCTGCTGGGTAAGTATAGAGCACTTTAAAATTGGAGATCGAATTTCTGGGTGGATATGAGAAGTCACTGGAACAATGCATTAGCTCCAGTAGTCGAGACGGGTCAGGCAACATTTACGGCACCCGACAGTCTGAGCTGACCTTTCAGTGAACCCTAGATGGCAAAGTGAACCTCACCCAATTTCACCATATAGTACTTGCACTGGGTCCCATTAGGTTTTTTCATTTTTTTTTTTCTTTTTTTTCACAAAGTCACGAAAAAATACAGTCTTCAATGGTTTTTTAAACCAATTTTAACTTAGAAGTACAAATCTTTAGTTTTGTCGATCACGTTTGGAGTTACTGATTACTTCAAAACTTATCATTAATCAAGGCCATTTTCCGCAAGTGTTTGCATTACCGGTATTGCTTTGGTTCTTTTTTACAGGAAGGAGGCTTTTCCTATGAGTGTGGCTTTTTCTTACAAGGATGGAGTCACTGTGACATGAATGGTTCTATGAGTAAAAGTCCACTAGTAGATCTGGGGTCACTTGATTACTTCAGAATTTACCATTAATCTAGGCCATGTTCGACTTGAAAAAAAAAATGTTTGCTTTAATGGGATTGGTTCGGTCCTTTACCACAGGAAGGTGGTTTTCTCCTGTGATTGTGAATTTTCCTTACAGGAATGGAGTCACTGTGACATAGAGGCTTCTATGAGTTACAAGTCTACTAGTGGACTTGGGGTCACTTGACTACTTCAGAACTTACCATTATCCTAGGCCATGTTCGGCTTGAAAAAAAAGTGTTTGCATTAATGGCATTGATTTGGTCCTTTACCATAAGAAGAAGGTGTTTCCTGTTATTGAAGTTTTCCCTTACAGGAATGGAGTCACTTTGACATGGCGGATTCTATGAGTAAAAGTCCACTAGTGGACTTGGAGTCACTTGATTACTTCAGAACTTACCATTAACCTAGGCCATGTTCGGCTTGAAAAAAAAGTGTTTGCATTAATGGCATTGATTCGGTCCTTTACCATAAGAAGAAGGTGTTTCCTGTGATTGAAGTTTTCCCTTACAGGAATGGAGTCACTTTGACATGGAGGATTCTATGTGTAAAAGTCCACTAGTGGACTTGGAATCACTTGATTACTTCAGAACTTACCATTATCCTAGGCCATGTTCCGCTTGAAAAAAAAAATGTTTGCTTTAATGGGATTGGTTCGGTCCTTTACCACAGGAAGATTGTTTTTCCTGTGATTGTGGATTTTCCTTACAGGAATAGAGTCACTGTGACATAGAGGATTCTATGAGTAAGAGTCCACTATGAGTAAAAGTCACTTGATTACTTCAGAACTTACCATTATCCTAGGCCATGTTCGACTTGAAAAAAAAATGTTTGCTTTAATGGGATTGGTTCGGTCCTTTACCACAGGAAGATTGTTTTTCCTGTGATTGTGGATTATCCTTACAGGAATAGAGTCACTGTGACATAGAGGATTCTATGAGTTACAAGTCCACTAGTGGACTTGGGGTCACTTGATTACTTCAAAACTTACCATTATCCTAGGCCACGTTCCGCTTGAAAAAAAAAATGTTTGCTTTAATGGGATTGGTTCGGTCCTTTACCACAGGAAGATTGTTTTTCCTGTGATTGTGGATTTTCCTTACAGGAATAGAGTCACTGTGACATAGAGGATTCTATGAGTTACAAGTCCACTAGTGGACTTGGGGTCACTTGATTACTTCAAAACTTACCATTATCCTAGGCCACGTTCCGCTTGAAAAAAAAATGTTTGCTTTAATGGGATTGGTTCGGTCCTTTACCACAGGAAGATTGTTTTTCCTGTGATTGTGGATTTTCCTTACAGGAATAGAGTCACTGTGACATGGATGATTCTATGAGTAAAAGTCCACTATGAGTAAAAGTCACTTGATTACTTCTGAACTTACCATTATCCTAGGCCATGTTCGACTTGAAAAAAAATGTTTGCTTTAATGGGATTGGTTCGGTCCTTTACCACAGGAAGATTGTTTTTCCTGTGATTGTGGATTTTCCTTACAGGAATAGAGTCACTGTGACATGGATGATTCTATGAGTAAAAGTCCACTATGAGTAAAAGTCACTTGATTACTTCTGAACTTACCATTATCCTAGGCCATGTTCGACTTGAAAAAAAAATGTTTGCTTTAATGGGATTGGTTCGGTCCTTTACCACAGGAAGATGTTTCTCCTGTGATTGTGGATTTTCCTTACAGGAATAGAGTCACTGTGACATGGATGATTCTATGAGTAAAAGTCCACTATGAGTAAAAGTCACTTGATTACTTCAGAACTTACCATTATCCTAGGCCATGTTCGACTTGAAAAAAAAATGTTTGCTTTAATGGGATCGGTTCGGTCCTTTACCACAGGAAGATTGTTTTTCCTGTGATTGTGGATTTTCCTTACAGGATTAGAGTCACTGTGACATGGATGATTCTATGAGTAAAAGTCCACTATGAGTAAAAGTCACTTGATTACTTCAGAACTTACCATTATCCTAGGCCATGTTCGACTTGAAAAAAAAATGTTTGCTTTAATGGGATCGGTTCGGTCCTTTACCACAGGAAGATTGTTTTTCCTGTGATTGTGGATTTTCCTTACAGGAATAGTCACTGTGACATAGAGGATTCTATGAGTTATAAGTCCACTAGTGGACTTGGGGTCACTTGATTACTTCAGAACTTACCATTATCCTAGGCCATGTTCCGCTTGAAAAAAAAAATGTTTGCTTTAATGGGATTGGTTCGGTCCTTTACCACAGGAAGATTGTTTTTCCTGTGATTGTGGATTTTCCTTACAGGAATTGAGTCACTGTGACATAGAGGATTCTATGAGTTACAAGTCCACTAGTGGACTTGGGGTCACTTGATTACTTCAGAACTTACCTTTATCCTAGGCCATGTTCCGCTTGAAAAAAAAATGTTTGCTTTAATGGGATTGGTTCGGTCCTTTACCACAGGAAGATTGTTTTTCCTGTGATTGTGGATTTTTCTTACAGGAATAGAGTCACTGTGACATGGATGATTCTATGAGTAAAAGTCCACTATGAGTAAAAGTCACTTGATTACTTCTGAACTTACCATTATCCTAGGCCATGTTCGACTTGAAAAAAAATTTTTTGCTTTAATGGGATTGATTCGGTCCTTTACCACAGGAAGATTGTTTTTCCTGTGATTGTGGATTTTCCTTACAGGAATAGAGTCACTGTGACATGGATGATTCTGTGAGTAAAAGTCCACTATGAGTAAAAGTCACTTAATTACTTCAGAACTTACCATTATCCTAGGCCATGTTCGACTTGAAAAAAAAATGTTTACTTTAATGGGATTGGTTCGGTCCTTTACCACAGGAAGATTGTTTTTCCTGTGATTGTGGATTTTCCTTACAGGAATAGAGTCACTGTGACATGGATGATTCTATGAGTAAAAGTCCACTATGAGTAAAAGTCACTTGATTACTTCTGAACTTACCATTATCCTAGGCCATGTTCGACTTGAAAAAGTAAAAGTCCACTATGAGTAAAAGTCACTTGATTACTTCAGAACTTACCATTATCCTAGGCCATGTTCGACTTGAAAAAAAAATGTTTGCTTTAATGGGATTGGTTCGGTCCTTTACCACAGGAAGATTGTTTTTCCTGCGATTGTGGATTTTCCTTACAGGAATAGAGTCACTGTGACATGGATGATTCTATGAGTAAAAGTCCACTATGAGTAAAAGTCACTTGATTACTTCTGAACTTGCCATTATCCTAGGCCATGTTTGACTTGAAAAAAAAATGTTTGCTTTAATGGGATTGGTTCGGTCCTTTACCACAGGAAGATTGTTTTTCCTGTGATTGTGGATTTTCCTTACAGGAATAGAGTCACTGTGACATGGATGATTCTATGAGTAAAAGTCCACTAGTGGACTTGGGGTCACTTGGTTACTTCAGAACTTACCATTATCCTAGGCCATGTTCCGCTTGAAAAAAAAACTTTTGCTTTAATGGGATTGGTTCGGTCCTTTACCACAGGAAGATTGCTTTTCCTTTGATTGTGGATTTTCCTTACAGGAATAGAGTCACTTGTGACATAGAGGATTCTATGAGTTACAAGTTCACTAGTGGACTTGGGGTCACTTGATTACTTCAAAACTTACCATAAACCTTGGCTATGTTCGGCTTGAAAACAAGTGTTTGTATTAATGGCATTGATTCGGTCCTTTACCATAGGAAGAAGGTTTGTCCTGTGATTGTGGATTTTCCTTACAGGAATAGAGTCACTGTGACATGGATGATTCTATGAGTAAAAGTCCACTATGAGTAAAAGTCACTTGATTACTTCTGAACTTACCATTATCCTAGGCCATGTTCAACTTGAAAAAAAAACGTTTGCATTAATGGCATGGGTTCGGTCCTTTACTGTAGGAAGATGGTTTTTCCTGTGATTGTGGATTTTCCTTACAGGAATAGAGTCACTGTGACATGGATGATTCTATGAGTAAAAGTCCACTATGAGTAAAAGTCACTTGATTACTTCTGAACTTACCATTATCCTAGGCCATGTTCGACTTGAAAAAAAAAATGTTTGCTTTAATGGGATTGGTTCGGTCCTTTACCACAGGAAGATTGTTTTTCCTGTGATTGTGGATTTTCCTTACAGGAATAGAGTCACTGTGACATGGATGATTCTATGAGTAAAAGTCCACTATGAGTAAAAGTCACTTGATTACTTCTGAACTTACCATTATCCTAGGCCATGTTCGACTTGAAAAAAAAACGTTTGCATTAATGGCATGGGTTCGGTCCTTTACCACAGGAAGATTGTTTTTCCTGTGATTGTGGCTTTTCCTTTCAGGAATCGAGTCACTGTGACATAGAGGATTCTATGAGTTAAAAGTCCACTAGTGGAATTGGGGTCACTTGATTACTTCAGGACTCACAATTAACCAAGGCCATGTTTGGCTTGAAATTTTTTTGGATTAATACCATTTGTTCGGTTCTTTTCCACAGGAAGAAGGTTTTTGCTGTGATTGTGTGTTTTCCTTACAGGAATGGAATCTCTATGACATGGAGGATTCTATGAGTTGGAAGGCCCCTAGTGTTGGACTCCCTATTGTCTTTACTACCACACCTCCGATGGTTTTCAATAGCAGATCTTGAAATCCATTCATTCGTAGTTAAGTCCGTCCTTTTAAGGGGGCCCGAGACGGTCAATCATTTTAATCCAAAGCTTCCGTCAATCGATTGATTCAAACATGATTGACCGTCTAGGAATCTGTTTGACGCTTGATTCACGCATTGACGGTAAAGACATTGAAAACGGATTACACAGTTTCCGAACTTAAAAAGAAAATTAATGTTTTGAGAAGAAATCTCAACCGGGAGCACAAGGCGATCGAGGAGAAAAAGAAATCTGGAGCGTCAGCAGATGATATCCCACAACCTTCCCTTTGGTACCTGACCATCTATGGGGTACCTAACCAATACATTGTACAACGTTCAGTGCAATGCCCTTGCATTCATCAGGGATCAAATTGAAATTTCTGAAACAGAAACAACAGGGGTAAGAATTAAGCAATGGCGCAGACAAATTTTAGGTCTTCCAAATCCATGCTCGAAGCTAGATACTTCAATGTGATGGAAATTCTCTAAGTCACAGGAATCGCTTCTCGCATATTTGTACCTTTCTTCCCTGTATTGTGCCGTTCTAACTTGAGTAAAAAATCAATACTATCTTGGTCCATACCGATAAAGTGCCTGTAGTCCTTTTTCTGTATCGCGCAGAACGTCCACTAAATGATCCTTCCAGTAGTTGAATTGAAGTTATCAGGTATTTTGCAGTAGGTTGCATCAAGACATGGCTAATTGTAGAAAGAGAAAAGCCAAGACAGATAGTCGAAATAATTCAGAGGCAAAATGTTTAAGTGGCTGCGGCACGGGTAAATGGTGGGAGTAAGTATGACTCTCTTATTGGACAAATACTTGTCTGCATTTTTTGGAAAGGCACGCTTAACTAGGGTCTCAGGCAGGTTGACCCAGAATTTCAAATTAACATAGGGCCATTAGATTGCCTGGAATGAGAGGCAAACAATGCCCGCCCGCCTATGGTCTTAGGAAGGTTGACCAAGAGTTTAGAATTGACATAGGGCAATTAATTTGCTTGAAATAACAGGCCAACAATTGTTTGAAGCCATCTTCATCTTCCAAATAGTACCTACGTGTTGCCTAAGCTCCGCCTCGCATTCTGAGAAAATTTCAAATTTTTCAAGTTTTTGGGTCACTGTGCGGGTGGGCGCCCCTAAATGTTGTCCCAAATTCCTCTCTCAATTAGAACATCCAGTAAAGTGAAGCGATTTCTCATTTTAAAACGCTTCTTGGACGGACGACCTTTCCTTTTTTTCCCTTGAGCGCAACCAAAGTACATGCAAGAAAAGCCAAATCAGTATTAGACTGCATTTTATACACGGTAGACACTTCACTACCCGACTCTGAACTGAAACTAAAAATCTGGCCGTGAGTTAAAATTAAACTTGAAATTAGCATTGATCAAGATTGAAGGGTCGGTTGAAGGTTGATTGAAGCTCATGCCAATTCATTGACAGACACTTTTGATCAAAATAATTGACTGTCTCGGGCCTCCTTTTGTGCTAATTTTTCTAAATTTTTGTTTCCTGTGTCATGGTTAGATGTAATTTTCATCTTTTGCGAAGAACGTTTCTGGGGCAATTTCTATTGAATGATTTTTGAGCTGGTAGCTCTGGTCGCTCCAGAGCACCATGGGTAGAACTAGATTAGGCGACATGGAGTGACCGCTGCAAATACTTAGAGTTTGTATCGTTTCCATTTTAATGAAAAAACTCTATAGCTTATCGCCTGTTTCTACTAGAAGTTACTAATGTGACCCTAAAATTGTGTGATAGAAATAGGTCCTCAAAACCGCCCAATTCTGAAAAGAAAAAAAAAGTTTCATTTGTAGAAAAGATGTCTGCATTTCCTTTTCAAAAAGCAGAATACAATGCTATATTAATCATTATTTTTTTAAGAAAAAGCAGAGATTTTAGAGCACAATGATACAGGTGTCTTGCTGTATTACTTTCTCATCGACAACTCCACCAACGGTTGCTGAAAAACAAAGCCAAGAATGAAAGCACAGGCTGTTGTGGAAATCTTTCTTGTGCTTCATCACCCCAAAAACTAAAGGCAACTTTTGTTTTGGTTTTCCAGTTCTCCACTTTTGTTCGAATATGCAAGGGAATTATTTTTCAAAATCCTAAAACCGTTTGAAGTTCTGATATTGAACCTAGTTAAAGCCCTTTTTTCTCCAATCAAAACCTAATATTTACGCCATGAGAGCAATTTGTCTCTGTTTTTATTAAAATTTATTAACCTTATTTTACAGGACAAAGCACTATGCTGCTTGTAAAAGTTTTATTCGTCCATACCCTCTCTTTATTATTTTCACTGAATGTGACGTCCTTTTTATTGAATTTCCTTCCTTGAATATGTCTCTGATTGAAAACTGACTTTCTTTAGTCTCCGCCTGAATACATTTAGGTATAGACAAGAAATAATAATAAAGAATGTATCTTTAAAAGTTTTATGTTGAAAAGATAAAACTCTCTTGATTTTTTTCGACATAACACTTTTAAATTAGGTGTTGTTTTCTTAGACCACACTGCCGTTCTAAGACGAACAAATAAACTTTCAAATGGGGATAAATCCATTTATTTAGACAGTGAAAAAACAGGTACAAAAGTCCAGATATTTCGGTCACATATACAGTGACCGTCTTCAGTAGAAATTTCTACTGAAGACGGTTGCTGTATATGTGACCGAAATATCTGGACTTTTGTACCTGTTTTTTCACTGTCTAAATAAATGGATTTAACCCCATTTGAAAGTTTAATTGTTTCTCTTTATTTTTTTTTATCAGGCACTGTCCCTGAAATTATGCACTTAAAACTTCTTTTTTTTTTTGAAAGTCAACGAACTGCAAAGTCAAAGATTCCTGTCGAAGCGGATTGTACAGAATCGTAACCATTTTATTGACTTAGTATCCCTTTTTCATTTAATTTGTAGAATTGATGATAATAGGTAATGTTGTCACGATTGTATAATCTTAAATAATAATAATCGTCTATTTTCACCCTCTTTTGTAACATTACAAAAATGCACTAGAGGAGTATAAATAGAGAAAGAAAGGAAGAAAAACAAACAAACCAAAAAAAAGGGAAAAAATGCGAATAATTATCGACTATATGGTAAAGTGACCAACATATTTGACACAGAAAGAACAACAACTAGAAACTAAATCCACTATTAACACAAAGGAAATATCAGTCTGCCCTACCCTATGGTTTAAGCCGGAAGTCGGATATTTTCTTTCACTAGTCTTCAAATCGAGCCAATAATTCCTCCATCTTTACACAAATATTTAAAAGTGGTGGCCGGCGTTTACCCCCTCCCCCGGAAAATACCCGCCCCCCCCCGGAAAATACCCCCCCCCCCCCGTGGAAAATAAGGCTTTCCAAATTTGAGAATTTTATTTGAGTTTTATTTTTTAAATTTCCGTAGGGGGAAGGAAATTTGGTACTTGTGGCTTTAATACTTGTGTATTAAGCCCCTCATTCAAGTTTACGCTGTGTAAAATTTGAGGACACACTGTTTTTTTCGTTAGCTTCTTCGTTACTTTAGAAATAAATTTGGGTAATAGATTTGCACATTAAAGGGGGGGGGGTAAAGTTTAGCGGGTCTGCATGCAAAATGTGTTTGGTACAATTATTCTGCATATTAGATAGATATTTAAATAAGTGTATTTTAAAGCCAAATATACGGCCATGAACACAGTAAAATAACATAAATGAAAGGCACAAATAACATAAACTTAGATCAGCAATCATCATAAAACACTTAAATGAAACACTACATTAACCTAATAATTGTACTTAATAGCCTACTTGGAGAAACGGTCATTGAAAAAAAACATTTAACACTCACTTGGAAAAAATCCTAAATGAAACATTACATTTACTTTATATATATATATATATATATATATATATATATATATATATATATATATATATATATATATATATATATATATATATATATATATATATATATATATATATATATATATTATATATATATATATATATATATATATATATATATATATTTTTGTTAACAAAATTTTTAGATACCTCACTATTCTTCTGTAATTTTTAGTGGCCATATACCTAGAAAGAATTGTTTTTTACTTCAAACTGTCGAAATACTTTACCCCCTGGTAAATACCCCCCCCCCCCACTTCTGACACCCGCTTCTTCCAAAAATTGCAAAAGTTCATATGGAAGTCTTTTCAACACAAATGGATTTGTTTTTTTTTCTAAGTTTTCAAGATACTTCTGTTGTGTAAATTCCTCTTTTTCCCGTTCCTTAACATTTTTCAACGAAACTAAAAAAAAAGAAGAAATAAAAGATTCAAATTTGAAAACATTATTTTCCAGGGGGGGGGGTCCGTGAGGGTATTTTCTGTGGGGGTTAATTTCCGTGGGGGTGCAATTTTCGTGAGGGGGATATTTTCCGGGGGGATGGATTTTCCGCGTCGGGGTATTTTCCAGGGGGTTAAATACCCCCCCCCCCTTTAACTATATTCATTTATGTTTTATTACTGTGTTCATGGCCTTATATTTGGCTTTAAAATCCACTAATTTATCTGTCTATCTAATATGCAGAATAATTGTACCAAATACATTTTACATGCAGACCCGCTATACTTTACCCCCCCCCCCCCCTAATGTGCAAATCTCTAGCCCAAATTTATTTCTAAAGTAACCTAGAAACTAACAAAAAAAACCGGCGTGTTCTTAAATTTTACACAGCGTAAACTTGAATGAGTGGCGCATTATACACAAGTACCAAATTCCTTCCCCCTACGGAAATTAAAAAAATAAAACTCAAATAAAATTCTCAAATTTGGAAAGCCTTATTTTCCACGGGGGGTATTAGAGCCATCTTTGATGGTTCTAACACATAGAACCATCAAAAGCATGGTATTTATTTTTCTTTTTTTATACTAATGTGTGAATTCTTGAACCCACAGAGCTGAACTATTTTTCAGCGATTTGGATTTGAGAATATAAAAGAATTATATTTTTATTATATAATCTGTTGGTATTCTCTGGTTATTTATAACTATTGTTATAGGTTGCAAGATCACTTGCAGGTTATTTTTGGTCCAGAATCTGAGCCTGCCCCTTGGGATGCTGAAAAGAAATATACAGTTGATAAATTGAGGGTGTACTTTGAAGACAGGAAGACGAGTACGCTATTAAACGTGCCTTTGACGAAATCGTTAATTGAAATACTGACGAACCAAAGGTAATATTTATTTTTGAAATTAAATTTCTTTTTCTCTTCATTAGTAACAGTTACTTATAGAAACGATTGAAGTTTTTTTTTCTGCTCAAAAATTTGCATTGCCATTCTGTTGACAATCTTCGATGTATTTGTAAATATTCTCTGAATATTTTTTATCGTCCACAAATTGCTTTTTTGTGAAATTTCTGTATTTTGAATTTTTCGAAAAGTAAAGTTGCAATTATTTAGAGAAATTTCTTAAATGGCTTTTTTATTCTAAGTTCAAAAATACAAATAGACTTTTTATCTGCCATCCACAGTTTTGCGTATGGTTTTTTGAAGCAACGGGAGACAAACACAGCTGCGCACACTCCTCAACAAGGCTGTGTCCAGGGGAGGAGATGTTAGGGGGTTTGAACCTCTCTCCCTCAAATGTTTGTCCGACTCGTAAAAACCTATCAAAAATAAATATAAATAAAATTGTGATGTTTTTATAAAAAAAATTTGTAAACCCCCCTCCTAGAAATTTTTTTTTGTAATTTTTTTTTTTGTAAACGCTGGAGGATCTTTCCATGGAAGAAGAAACATTGCTATGAAGGGGGCGCCGGATTTCCCAGCATTTATTAAAAAAAACATCAGAAATTAAATAAAAAAAAGTTTTTCAACTGAAAATAAGGAGCAACATCAAAACTTAAAACAAACATAAATTATTACATATATGATTGGGTTCGCCTCTTAGTCAATACCTCGCTCTTTACACTAAAGTTTTTTTTAGTACTTTCATAAGGGCTATTTATTCTAATTAACGGCCTTTGTGATTGAGGGGTCATTTTTAAAGAATTGGAACACAATTCGATATATAGCGTAAAGAGTGAGCTATTGACTAGGGGGCGAACCCCCTAATATACGTATTAAAAATATATGAATATAGAAGTTCGTTACGTAAGTTAATTTGCAAGTTGCGTATATTTATTACTAATAAAAACGTTCGTAAATAAAATTAAACAACTTTCGAGAAAGCCATTTAACCAAAAAAAAGTAAAATTAATATGCAAATTTCGTTTTAATTATTCATGTACGGTGACCCAAAATCAACACCCAAAATCAATTAATTCAAAAACGTTCAGAAATTAAATAAAAAACACATTTTTTTAACTGAAAGTGAGGAGTGACATTAAAACTTAAAAGAAACAAAAATTATTCCGTATATGAAAGGGCCTGTCCCCTCCTCAACGCCTCGCTCTTTACGCTAAAGTTTGACTCTTTCTCTATTTTTTAAAACAACAAAAAACTTTAACGTAAAGAGCGAAGCTTTGAGGAGGGGACAGGCCCTTTCATATACGGAATAATTTTTGTTTCTTTTTAAGTTTTAATGTCGCTCCTTACTTTCAGTTAAAAAAAACTTTTTTTTATTTAATTTTAATCCAAAGACGAATCTTTATGAACTTTTTTCAAATAAAGAAAATAAGCTGCACCTTGTCCATTTTATCTTTTACATCTTCACTGCGTGCGCCACTGTATACACCTATTACTAGGCCACGTGTTTGTTAAAAATCCAGAACACACTCAAGAAGTTTACTTTGTTAGATCTGAGTAAACTGGTTTTTCCCTCGCATTCGGTTATAATTAGCTTATTCTTTCGTGAAATAAACTACGATGCAGGGGATTGGGAGCCCCCCCCCCGTGCGATGGGTCTGAAGTAATCCTCTCCTAGCAAGGGTGCACCCAGGATTTTTATTGCGGGGTGGGGGGGTTAAAAACTTTTAAAAATACATCAAAAAATTGTTAACATTCATTTTGCTTCTGTTTTAGCCGCCCTGACATTTTTTTTTTTGGGGGGGGGGAGATCGGTTACAACCCTGAACTCTTCCCTTGTATACAGCCTTGACTATTAGGCAAATTGGAAAATAGTGTTTCCAATTTTGATCCACCTCCCTGTAAGGGCGCTCTGATACCCCTCCCCCCTGGAATCGGGCCGGCTTGTACCTATGTGTAAACTTTTTAGGAAATTCATTGAACTTTGAATAGGATGTATTCGTTTCTGGGATGGGGGTATCCCCTTTGCTCACTTTTGCCTTCTTCTTTTCTTCCCTTTCATATTAAAGGTATCAGTTCATCAGTTCATATATAGAGGTGGTTAGGTTAGGCTAGGTATTTAATATAATGCGTTCTGGATGGCCTGCTTTCCGTAATTCTCTGTTGTAGTTTTCATAATTCTGTTACTAAAGTATTATGTTTTCATCATATTTTGATATATTTCATTATGATATACCTAACTTCACTTCTTGAGTGGTTTCTGGACTGTTAACAAATACCCTAAGCTATCATGTTTACTTACTACTGTCCGAACGAGTTGTCTCATTCAGTGTTTTTAGGTCTTTTTAGGTTCAACAGTTTTCTGCAGGGTTTTTTGAAAGAACAATTTTTCTATCTTGGTGACGGAAAATACGAATATAGTTTGGAATTATAAGTTTACCATTACTTTGTCAAGATTTCTAAATTGATATTTACAGGGCCCCACCTTAAATAACAAGAAAAATTACATTTTCTGCATGCAGCACTAATGTCTCGTCTTTATTTTAGAAGCGTCACGTATTGAATACTGTAAAACAGTTCATTTGACTGGATATTGAAAGTGCCCTTTTACATGCTTCGAAGTACATCACACAACAGAGAAGCGCCGTTTTCTGCTATTTTGTGCCACAAAACATTCATTTTGGCCGATATAGAATTTGAATTCAGTAAAATACAATTGCTGAGATAGCCAGTCGATTTGTCCGAGTCAAATATCCTTAATTAGAGTTTTAGAGTCTCCCATCTTGAAAATAAAAAAAAATGTATTTTAGCATGGCTAGTAAGACTATTGTCTCACCTTTCTCCCCAGGGGGAATCTTATTGGATCATTAGAACTTGAACTGAAAGTTCTAGTGCTTCTTTTAAGTCGCAAAAGAGACCGTCCCACAACTAAGTGCCACTTTCCACCTTATACCACAATTTTGGCTGAATGGACTAACAATGCCAGGGAGTGAAAATTTTAGGACAACCAGTCCATTGAAAACTATTTAAAAGCTTTTAATAGAATTCATTTCTCCCAAAACCTCTCCCACTGATATCCAAATTTTTTACTCATTTCCCTGCAGTTTGACCTACTAAGCACAATTCTTACAATAGTCTTGAACCCACACTTTAAAGTCTTTTAAAGTGTGTACCTTTTTTCTTTCCCTTCAAAGGGAACTGAACTTTTATAAGCTTAGGTAAACTTTGCATTTTTTTTTTTTACTCCAATAGTTTCATATAGTTTAATCTTAACATATGGACACAAAAATTCAAGCCTTGAAGATTGCCCGGTATTTTCTATAGAAATCAGTTAGAAAGTATGGAATTTTATCTTTAAAAAATAATGATATATCATTTATTGATCCGAAAACACCACTCCCCACTAGCCCATTAAGCATATACCTTTGCAGAGTAGAAGGGGGGGGGGGAGAAAAAGGGAAGGACTACCTCCAGGTCCTTGGGAGACTCAAAATTTGCAGAGTGTGCCATTTTTTGCAATATTAAGAATTATTTAGCGGTTTTACCAAGATATCCTATTTGTAAACTTCCTTTCTCTCGTTCATTACACTCCCCCTGGAATGTCTGTGAGTGTCCTTAGAGGATAGAAAATAAGCAATAGCAAATTCTTCATGCCATTTGACATTTGATTTTTCTAAACAATTATAAAAATTCAATACAATATAGAAAAGTTTGCAAATAAAGGTTTTTTTTTTATTATTTTGCTAGCTAAATGATGAAAATAGGCCTACACTTGATATGATAGTGCATTCCAGTTAAAATTCTAGGTATTGTATGAGGATTTTTGCTAACATGAAAATTAGTTACATTAGGAGAATAAAACTTTCAGATTAATGCCATATGTGATGCAAATATAACAAAATTTGGCAATTTTCACTTTTTTTTATTCTTTTGCTATCTGAAGGATTAACATAGGCCTACAACACAATGTAATAGGTCCCAGTGCATTCAAGTCAGAGCTGGAGTTAGGCTTTCACTCAGGGGGAGGGGGCAAATGTAGACTTTGCTGCCCCTTGCTACACCATCAGTACTGTAAATATTACAATTTTTGCTTGTTTTGACGCCCGGGGCGCTTTATCCCTCTGCCCCTTCCCCACCTAGATCCGGTCCTGAATCCAGTTAAAATTCTAGATGAAAGGTTCTTTCCTGGTAGGGAAAGAAGATGGGTAAGGAGAATAAAACTTTCAGAGCCTTTAGCTTTAGTGAGGAAAAATATTTTCCCTTATTTTTGTTTGAGTCAACCTTTCTTTGACTTTTGGTTTAAACCAATGAATTGAGGAGAATTTTAAGCCATATTGTTTTTTTTTTCAAAAAAAAAAAAAAATTCTAAATCCTTTCATATTTTGTGTAAGTCAGGATTTTGGAAAGGTATGTCCTGGACTTCATTTTTGTCGCAGATTCGTTTCTGAAAATTTCTTTTTCATAACACAAAGTATATTCTAATTCATCGATCAGTCCCTTCAGAGACAGATGGGTGGAGGTAGATGCCTCGAAATACCTTCCCAAAGCATATATTTGGCTCTGGATCCATTCCTGCAAATTTCAGCCTCTTAACTACAATCTATTAAGTTTTACATATTTAATTATAGTTTTACGGTTTTTATTCATATTATTAGTAATTTTTCTGGTCGAGTATTTACCTACACAAAATTTATAGTAAATTGTATATTTTCTTAGTGAATCTGATATTTTGGGCTTGGGAAGGACTTAGTTTTATATAACAATGAATTTGCTATCTGAGCCCTCTCAATGATACAGGTAATAATATATAGCTCAGGATTCTTATCTATACCTGAAATTTGCATACAATCTGGTTGGAAAGCTGATTGTGTCCAAAATAGATCCCCCCCCGCTATATTTTCGTAAATTGGTCCACCTGGAAACAGTGCATGTGGACCTTTTTGTTATCTTGGCCTAATTTAGACAAAGATCTTTAGTCTGGTTAATTATTGGGAAAACACTAAAACAGGGCATAATTATAACTTATTACGTTATATTTTCATCAAAATATAACTTTTGATGAAATTAAAGGCCGAAGTTGAAACAAACTTGAAACAAAGAAACATTGTTGCTTAACAGCCTCAGCAACATTTATCGACAATACTAGCTCAAATAATCCGTCTCAGAATATTGTCCTGCATAGTAGAATTTTGAAAAACTGCCGTTTTACTGAAAACACGAAGCCCGCGAATTGATTTAGGGGGGAAAATGTCCTTAAACAGTCTACATGAAATAAAATTCTAATTTATAAGGCTCTCTCTCAGACACCTTCACTTCAGATTTGTCTTAAAAATTACAATCTACAGTCCTACTCAAATTAAGGGAATTCAATTCATGTTAATACCCTGGATTGTCTTACTTTTCTACTGCGAAAAGCATCCAAAAAGCTTTTGTATATCCAATGTACGAAATCAAATACTATTTGTTTTCAGTAAAGCGCTGGCGTTCCCAAAAATATGGCGAAACATCAAAGTCAATTTATTTGATCTAGTTTTATAGATTTGTTACCGTGAATGTCCGAAATTCCATTTTCTCTGCTTGGGTTCAATTAGCTTGGCGAGTCAGCTTTTTCATTCTTGTGCAAGCTATGATGGTAAAAGTTAAAGTTAGGTTAGATTATGTTAATTTAGGTTAAATTTGGGGTACTTGTCTATTATATACAACATACTCGAGAAGCTAAGTTTGGTGAAAATAAAATATGATGAAAATAGAATTCTTTATTAGCAAAATTGTGAAGGTCATTTGTGAATTATTAGATTGGGAGCTTTGGCGTCGGCTGACCGTCTCAAAGAAAAAGAAAAGTTCATTATTAACGCGATTCTTGACCTAGTTCATTTTAGTTCATTATTAACGCGATTCTTGAGGACACCGGTTGGTTTGCTTTGACTATTGATATAATATAGGATCTCACCATGGATGTTAAAGAATCTTTTCAGATTGTTGGAAGGGCTACAACACAACTGAACTGGAACAAGCAGGTTTCACTCATTTGAAAGTGAACCATAAAAATAATTTTATGGACCCAGAAACCGGCGCCTCTATCCAAAAAGTAGAGAGAATGTGAGGTTCCGTAAATTGGAGGAACAAACGATACCGAGGTGCATCCCGCCATCATTTACGTTTACGCTTAGTAGAGTACATGTGGCGGGCGGCAGTAGAAGTAGAAGTCCAAGTTCATTTTAACGCGATTCTTGAGGACATTTCTGCGTTCTGGGAGCATACTTCCAAGTTGTAGTTTCCACAATTTTGCTAATAAAGTATTATATTTTCATCATATTTTTTTTACATTAGGTTTAATTAATTGTTTAAGTTACGTATTTAATATACGCTATGCCTCCCCCCCCCCCTAATGTGCAAATATATAGCCCAAATTTGTTTCTAAACTATAATATTTTCGTCAGAATTTTTTTTTCATTAGCATTCACCAAACATCATCAACCTGTCGTCATCAAACCTTGCATTAAATTGAAAAAGTTGACTGGCAACGCTGACTAAATCCAAGGAGAAAAAAGGTATTCTGGGCATTCACCGGTGAATGTCGACATTCACGAATTTGAAACATTCACGGTAATAGATATATGTTCCAGAGGCTGTAAAGCAGTAATTCTTACTCGTTTTGAGTTTCAATTAAACTCTACTTCAATATATATTTTTTTTTTCTGAATAAACCCATTACGACAGAATCTTATACAAGACATGTTACATGTCCCATACAGATAATAACGCATACACCAAGGTTTCAAAATTCTGCCACTAGTTGGACACGTTTCAAATAGTAAAAACAATCATGCCTGAGAATGAATTTAGTTAATTACTCTACGCTGGAAGGAAATTTGTTAATCTTGATGAGAATGCTTAGTGACAGGTATGAAATTAACTAAACACGATTGCGCAAAATTACCAGTCCCCTGAAACATGCTTTCTTTAAAATTCGCCTTCCCGGTTAGGTAACTCATAGCAGAAATAAAGGGTGCACCCGTAATTTTCAAAAAAAAAAGGTGTGTCTGACAAGGTCACATCCGGTGGGGGGGGGGGAGGTAGTTACCAGGTTTGAACCCCCTGCAAAATTGTTGAATTGACCCCCTTCGAAAAAAATTTAATATGGCATTGGTGCTTGGTACAGCATCTAAATAAAGCATTTATAAAACAGTAAAAGAGCTTTATTATGATGTGTCTAATTAGGATAGCGTTAGAATGTTAGGAGTATAGTTAAAGATAACCAAGAACGTAACTAGAGAAAGCAGATACGTAGATACCTAGGCACGTAGATAGCAGATACGTAGTTCTACAACACCCCCCCCCCCCCAAAAAAAAAAAGAAGAAGAAAATTTTGGTCCCCTTAAACACGCTTTCTTTAAAATTGGCTACATTAAATTCTTGATTGAGTAACCCATATCAGAAATATTCTTGCTCAAAATTCTTAAGGAAGAAATGGTGTAATTGGTAGTGCATCAAAATAAACCTTTTTTTGGAAGGGTGTCATAATTATATCATAATACGGTATACTTGCCCACCCCCTCCATCTGGTTAGTTTCCGAAGGAAAGTCTAGATCCTATATTGTGGACTAAAAAAATTGAAAAATTAAAGCCCACCAACCACTTTCAATGATACAAGTATTTGGTTCATGAGAGACCAGGAACTTAATTTGAATGATTTCCTTCGTTCTCTCATCATCACCAGTGGTTAAACGAGGTTTGTAACACGATTTTACTTAGGAAGAGGACATTATTCCAGTAGAACCATTTTTTTTAGGAAGAAGAAGAATGGTGTTTAACAGCTAAGCTAGTTTCCATAGTCAAAACATGTATTGCAGATTTATTACGGAAATCAATCCCATGAATTTCAGATCAAAATTGTTGATAGCAACGTAATCAGATGTCAAATTGTCTAAAACCATAGCACAAAGAACGGAGAAAATAAGGAGAAAGATTATTTGTAGGTTTTGATTTTGGTTCACCAATCCCTTGGATGAGAAACACATTTATATGTTTTCAGAGCCATTCCGTGTGTTGGTGGCACCTGAGGAAAGCTTCTCGTCCCGCCACCACTCCCTCCGAAATACTTTATGCAAATAGAAAATGACGTTCGTGATCACCAGAAATCTCGACCGCGCCTCACTGCCTAACAGTGCCCTGGCAGCTTGCCCGGCCGCACTCTTTTTGAACAATCTGGGCCGCTGTTTTATCTCAGCCTTATGGTAAAATGAAATTGTGCATACGTAAATAAATATTTAAGCATGGCTTCGATAGATAATATCATTAAGTAAACAGCGCGTGGTGTTACAGTTTGCAAGATCATAGGCAGCGCAATAGCGCTGGCTAAGTAAAGAACGATGTTGGCACAATGTATTATTTTTTTTTCTTGGTCTTAGACCAGGGCACTTCGTATCGAAAGCGTTGTCGTAGAAACTTAGAAAAGGGTTCATTCGATTGGAAATTGGAATGGCTAATGCCCTTTTTAATAGCCGAAAGTGATTGGAGGGCAACTAGCCCCCTCCAAGCCCATCATTCCCCCAAACACATCCAATCAAAATTTTGAGATAGCCATTTTGTTCAGCGTAGTTGATTTCCAGATAGAAAATATGTTTTTGAGGGGGTCACTCCCCCACAACCCTCAGGGCAAGGGTTTTAAGTTATGCCCTGGGGGCATATAAGAACGATGTCGGTACAATGTATTATTTATTATTTTTTTTCCTTTAGACCAGGGCACTTCGTATCGAAGAAGTTGTCGTAGAAATTTCGAAAAGGGCCCATTCAATTGGAAATCGGAGTGGCTTGTGCCCTTTTTAATAGTCAAAAGTGAATGGAAGGCAACTAACACCCCTTCCACGCCTACCGTTTCCCGAAACACATCCACTCAAAATTTTGAGATAGCCATTTTGTTCAGCGTAGTTGATTTCAAGATAGAAATTATGTTTTTGAGGAGGACACTCCCCCACAGCCCTCAGGGCAAGGGTTGTAAGTTATGCCATGGGGGCATATAAGGTTTTTATAGAAAAGGTTGTCGTCAAAACTCCAAAAAAGGCTCATTCGATTGGAAATTCAAAGGGCTAGTGCCCTTTTTAATAGTCGAAAGTGATTGGAAGGCAACTAACACCCCTTCCACGTCCACCATTTCCCCAAAAACATCCAATCAAAATTTTGAGATAGCCATTTTGTTCAACGCAGTTTAAAGTTCTGGAAATTATACCTTTGATTAGAACACTCCCCCCACAGTCTTCAGGGCAAGGGTTATAAGTTATTCCCTGGGGGCATATAAGTTTTTATTGAAATCTTTGTCGTAGAAAGTTGAAAAAGGCCTCATTCGATTGGAAATTCAAAGGGCTAGTGCCCTTTTTAATAGTCTCGAGAGTGATTTGAGGGCAGCTAACCCCCCTCTCACACCCACCTTTTCCCCAAAAACATCCAATCAAAATTTTTAGATAGCCATTTTATTCAACGTAGTTGAAAGTTTCGAAGATTAGGTCTTTAAGGATGACAACCCATCCACCCCCACAGCCCTCAGGGCAAGGGTCGTAAGTAATGCCCTGGGGGCATATAAGGTTTTTACAGAAAGCGATGTTGTAGAAACTTTAAAAAGCGCTCATTCGATTGGAAATTGAAAGGGCTAGTGCCTTTTTAATAGTCAAAAGTGACTGAAATGCAACTAACCCCCCTCTCACGCCCACCATTTCCCCAAACACATCCAATCAAAATTTTGATATACCCATTTTGTTCAACGTAGTCGAAAGTTCTGGAATTAGGTCTTTTAGGATGATAACTCCATCACAGCCCTCAGTGCAAGGGTTGTAAGTTATGCCCTGGGGGCATATAAGGTTTATATAGAAAGTTGTTGTAGAAATTTCAAAAGGGGTTCATTTCATTGGAAATTGAAATTGCCCTTTTTATTAGTCGAAAGTGAGTGGAGAGTAATTAACCCCCCTCTCGCGCCCACCATTTCCCCAAACACATTCAATCAAAGTTTAGAGATAGCCATTTTGTTCAACGTAGTTAAAAGTTCTGTAAATTATGTATTTAAGGATGACAAACCCCCCAGAGCCCCCAGGGTTAAGGTTGTAAGTTATGCCCTGGGGGCATATAAGATTCTTATAGATAAAGTTGTCGTAAAAACTTCAAAAGGGGCTCATTCAATTGGAAATTGAGAGGGACAGTGCCGTTTTTAATAGTTGTAAGTGATTGGAGGGTAACTATCCCCCCTCTCACGCCCACCATTCCCCCAAACACATCCAATCAAAATTTTCAGATAGTAATTTTGTTCAACGTTGCAGAAAGTTCTGGAAATTAGGTTTTTAAGGATGACAACCCCCCCCCCCCCCCAGCCCTCAGGGCAGGGGTTGTAAGTTGTGCCCTGGGGGCATATAAGCTTTTTATTGAAAGCGTTGTCGTAGAAACTTCAAAGGGGCTCATTTGACTAGAAATTGAAAGGGCTAGTGCCTTTTTTAATAGTTGAAAGTACTAACGCCCCTTTCACGCCCAACATTTTCCCAGACACATCCAATCAAAATTTTGAGATAGGCATTTTGTTTAACGTAGTTGAAAGTTCTGGAAATAAGGTCTTAGAGGATGACAACCACCCTCAATGCCCTTAGGGCAAGGGTTGTAATTTATGTCCTGGGGACATATAATGTGTTTATAGAAAGTATTGTCGTAGAAACTCAAAAAGGGCTCATTCGATTGGAAATCGAAAGGCCTAGTGCCCTTTTTAATAGTCGAAAGTGATTGGAAGGCTTGACATTTTTATAGTTAAGATCGATGTGGGTATAATGTATTATTTTGTTGTTGTTGTTTAGACCAGGGCACTTTGTATCTAAAGAGTTGTCTTAGGAACTTCGTAAAGGGCTCATTCGATTGAAAATAGATAGGGCTGATGCCCTTTTTAATAGTCGAAAGTGATTGGAGGGAAACTAATCCCCCTCCCACGCCCACCCTCCCATTTGCCTTTATGTTTAAAAACTAAATGTTGCCATAAGATTAAATCAAAATGCACTATGTTAATGCTAATTCCTAATAAGGCATCTCAGCAGTATCCCAAGAACGACTGAGGGTATTATGTTCAAACTTTTGGGGCTACTTCTGTTCTTAAAATTTAACCAAATCAAAATAGCGTAAGTGTATCCAAGCTATCAAAGAAAGTTAACAGATTTTTTGCGAATGGTATCAAGTTTTCCATTTCAGGTCAACTAGAGGAGGTATGAAACTAAATTAAACACTACTATTTGTGTCCAGATTTTTCAAAGGGTGTATGTTGTTAAAAATTGCTGAAAAATTTTTCTCCAGCATACAAATAGCAATCCAAACTATAAATTCTTAAAAAAAGAAAATATTTAAAGTATTATTTTCTTTTCCCTGAAAAGACTATGTCAATATAAAACTAACAGAAATTAATTAAAAAAAATTCTACAAAATAAGTTTTTCAAAGAAAAGTAAAGAACTCCATTGAACAAAAAATGAGCAAAAATAAAATAATCTACCAAGCCTGAAACTACAACAAATCAGCATCGATAAATAAATGAAACACAAAGCGAACAGAAATTACAATAAATAACCGAGTTAAACTCATAACGAGCAGAAATTAACATAAGATGGGCTCAAAACCACTATGCCTACCCAAGGCTAGAACATAATTTGCACTTTACTGAAAAAAATACAAATGAATGTGCATTGTCAGGTTCATATAGGCTACATATACTGATGTTTAGTAATCACAATGTTAATATTATTTGATTTATTAAAGTTATAAAAGTAAAAACATTTATATTTTTTTCAGTAAAGTGTAAATTATGTTCTGGCCTTGGGAAGGCATAGGGGTTTTGAGCCCAACTTATGTTAATTGGGGGAATTGTTGGGCGTTAGAGGGGGGTTAGTTGCCCTCCAATTACTTTTGACTTTTAAAAAAGGCACTAGCCCTTTGAATTTCCAATCGAATGAGCCCTTTTTGAAGTTTCTGCGACAATCCCTTCTATAAATACCATATATTCACCCAGGGCATAACTTACAATCCTTGAACTGAGGGCTGTGGGGGAGTTGCCCTCCAATCACTTTCGACTATTAAAAATGGCACTAGCCGTTTCAATTTCTAATCGAATGAGTGCTTTTTTGAAGTTTCTACGACGACGCGTTCTATAAAAACCTTATATGCCCCCAGGGTATAACTTATAATCCTTGCCCTGAGGGCAGGGGGGGGGGAGTGTCCTCCTCAAAGACATAATTTCAAGATCTTTCCATTACTTTGATCAAAATGGCTATCTCAAAAATTTAATTGGATGTGTTTGAGGAAATGGTGAGTAGTAACCTATATGCTGATTTGAAACTTACATGGAAACTTACACCTGAGACACTACGGTTTCACGTGGACATTTTAAAAAAGCTGGCAAACCTATAAAGTGGTCAAACACGATTTGGAAGTATGGTTGTTTGTTGTTTTTTTTTTAAATCGAAAACTAGAGATTGTCAAATTGCGTATTTAGGAATGATTTTGTAGGAAAAGCTGTCTATCACCCATGTGTTATCCACTGTTCCATTTCTTTGAAGTATATGCTATCAAGAGCGGTTTCTGATTTATTTGGACAATTGCCTTTAGCCAAGAATAGTTTGATATGAATATGTCGGTAGATAACATTCGCGAATTGGATCGTATGAAGGTGGAGAAAAAAAGGGGTGGTCTTGTGACTTGACCTAGCTTTACTTCTTCGATGTGTACTGTATAATACACAAGTGGTGTTTGAACAGTGTTGTCAATTTAAAATAGAGTTTAACGTTATACTATACTAAAAAGTTGATACTAAGAGAGATGTAGATGGCAAGAAAAGAATTTTAATAACGGATAGCTTTACTTCTTCGATGTGTTCTGTGTAATGCACAAGTGGTGGGGTGATGGGAGCGTTGTGTCTTAGAGTACTTATAGTGCTGAACTGTGGGCCGAGTTGCTAGCGAAAAACCCGAGTGGATGACTTGAAAATAAAATTTTTAACGAGAAATGGATGAAAAGTGTTTTGGGGGAGATGGGTTGATTGGCAGAAGGATGTCTTAGCGTAGTTATAGTGTGATGGTGGGGGGCGAGTTGCTAGCGAAAAACCCGTGTGGATGACTTGAAATAAAAATTTTTAATAAGAAATCTCTGAAAAAATATTTTTGGGGGGATGGGGTGATGGGAGCGGGGTGTCTTAGAGTACTTATAGGGCTGTACTGTGGGCCGAATTCCCAGCGAAAAACCCGAGTGGATGACTTGAAAATAAAATTTTTAACGAGAAATGGCTGAAAAGTGTTTTGGGGGAGATGGGTTGATTGGCAGAAGGATGTCTTAGCGTAGTTATAGTGTGATAGTGGGGGCCGAGTTGCTAGCGAAAAACCCGTGTGGATGACTTGAAAATAAATTTTTAACAAGAAATGGATGAAAAGTGTTTTAGGGGAGATGGGTTGATTGGCAGAAGGATGTCTTAGCGTAGTTATAGTGTGATAGTGGGGGGCGAGTTGCTAGCGAAAAACCCGTGTGGATGACTTGAAATAAAATTTTTTAACAAGAAATCTCTGAAAAAATATTTTTGGGGGGGATGGGGTGATGGGAGCGGGGTGTCTTAGGCTACTTATAGTGCTGTACTGTGGGCCGAATTCCTAGTGAAAAACCCGAGTGGATGACTTATAAAATTTTTAACGAGAAATGGCTGAAAAGTGTTTTGGGGGAGATGGGTTGATTGGCAGAAGGATGTCTTAGCGTAGTTATAGTGTGATAGTGGGGGTCGAGTTGCTAGCGAAAAACCAGTGTGGATGACTTGAAATAAAATTTTTAAAGAGAAATGGCTGAAAAGTGTTTTGGGGGAGATGGGTTGATTGGCAGAAGGATGTCTTAGCGTAGTTATAGTGTGATAATGGGGGGGGCGAGTTGCTAGCGAAAAACCCGTGTGGATGACTTGAAATAAAATTTTTTAACAAGAAATCTCTGAAAAAAAAATTTTGGGGGGATGGGGTGATGGGAGCGGGGTGTCTTAGAGTACTTATAGTGCTGTACTGTGGGACGAATTCCTAGCGAAAAATCCGAGTGGATGACTTGAAAATAAAATTTTTAACGAGAAATGGCTGAAAAGTGTTTTGGGGGAGATGGGTAGATTGGCAGAAGGATGTCTTAGCGTAGTTATAGTGTGATAGTGGGGGCGAGTTGCTAGCGAAAAACCCGTGTGGATGACTTGAAATAAAATTTTTTAACAAGAAATCTCTGAAAAAATATTTTTGGGGGGATGGGGTGATGGGAGCGGGGTGTCTTAGAGTACTTATAGTGCTGTACTGTGGGACGAATTCCTAGCGAAAAACCCGAGTGGATGACTTGAAAATAAAATTTTTAACGAGAAATGGCTGAAAAGTGTTTTGGGGGAGATGGGTTGATTGGCAGAAGGATGTCTTAGCGTAGCTATAGTGTGATAGTGGGGGCCGAGTTGCTAGCGAAAAACCCATGTGGATGACCTGAAATAAATTTTTTAACAAGAAATCTCTTCAAAAATATTTTTGGGGGGATGGGGTGATGGGAGCGGGGTGTCTTAGAGTACTTATAGTGTTGTACTGTGGGCAGAATTCCTAGCGAAAAACCCGAGTGGATGACTTGAAAATAAATTTTTTTACGAGAAATGGCTGAAAAGTGTTTTGGGGGAGATGGGTTGATTGGCAGAAGGATGTCTTAGCGTAGATATAGTGTGATAGTGGGGGTCGAGTTGCTAGCGAAAAACCCGTGTGGATGACTTGAAATAAAATTTTTTAACAAGAAATCTCTGAAAAAATATTTTTGGGGGGATGGGTTGATGGCAGAAGGATCTCTTAGAGTAGTTATAGTGTGATAGTGGGGGGGGGCGAGTTGCTAGCGAAAAAATCCGTGTGGATGAATTGAAATAAAAATTTTTAACAAGAAATCTCTGAAAAAATATTTTTGGGGGGATGGGGTGATGGGAGAGATTTTTCAAAGTTCATTTTGGATTTCTTTCCTTGAAATGCAAGTGTTGGAATATTTCAGTAGTGTTTTGTCGTGGTTTACCTTGTCACAGTTACATTCTCTTGATTTTTCAAAGTTCATTTTTGGATTTCTTTCGTTGAAATGCAAGAGCTGGAATATTTCAGTAGTATTTTGTTATGGTTTACCTTGTCACAGTCAAATTCTCTTGATTTTTCTAAGTTCATTTTGGATTTCTTTCCTTGAAGTGCAAGAGTTGGAATATTTCAGTAGTGTCTTGTTGTGCTTTACCTTGTCACTGTTACATTCTCTTGATTTTTCAAAGCTCATTTTGGATTTCTTTCGTTGAAATGCAAGAGTTGGAATATTTCAGTAGTGTTTTGTTGTGCTTTACCTTGTCACAGTTACATTCTCTTGATTTTTCAAAGTTCATTTTGAATTTCTTTCGTGAAATGCAAGAGTTGGAATATTTCAGTAGTGTTTTATCGTGGTTTACCATGTCACTGTTACCTGCTCTTAATTTTTCAAAGTTCATTTTGAATTTCTTTCGTGAAATGCAAGAGTTGGAATATTTCAGTAGTGTTTTGTCGTGGTTTTACCTTGTCACAGTTACATTCTCTTGATTTTTCAAAGTTCATTTTGGATTTCTTTCCTTGAAATGCAAGAGTTGGAATATTTCAGTAGTGTTTTGTCGTGGTTTACCTTGTCACAGTTACATTCTCTTGATTTTTCAAAGCTCATTTTGGGATTTCTATCGTTGAAATGCAAGATTTGGAATATTTCAGTAATGTTTTGTTAGGGTTTACCTTGTCACAGTTACATTCTCTTGATTTTTCAAAGTTCATTTTGAATTTCTTTCGTTGAAATGCAAGACTTAGAATATTTAGTAGTGTTTTGTCGTGGTTTACCATATCACAGTTACATTCTCTTGATTTTTCAAAGTTCATTTTGAATTTTTTTCATTGAAATGCAAGAGTTGGAATATTTCAGTAGTGTTTTGTCGTGGTTTACCATTTCGCAGTTACATTCTCTTGATTTTTCAAAGTTCATTTTGGATTTCTTTCGTTGAAATGCGAGAGTTGGAATATTTCAGTAGTGTTTTGTTGTGGTTTACCTTGTCACAGTTACATTCTCTTAATTTTTCAAAGTTCATTTTGAATTTCTTTTGTTGAAATGTAAGAGTTGGAATATTTCAGTAGTGTTTTGTCATGGTTTACCTTGTCACAGTTACATTCTCTTAATTTTTCAAAGTTCATTTTGAATTTCTTTCATTGAAATGCAAGAGTTGGATATTTCAGTAGTGTTTTATTGTGCTTTACCTTGTCACAGTTACATTCTCTTGATTTTTCAAAGTTCATTTTGGATTTCTTTCGTTGAAATGCAAGAGTTGGAATATTTCAGTAGTGTTTTATCGTGGTTTACCATGTCACTGTTACATGCTCTTAATTTTTTAAAGTTCATTTTGAATTTCTTTCATGAAATGCAAGAGTTGGAATATTTCAGTAGTGTTTTGTCGTGGTTTACCTTGTCACAGTGACATTCTCTTGATTTTTCAAAGTTCATCTTTAATTTCTTTCGTTGAAATGCAAGAGTTGGAATATTTCAGTAGTGTTTTGTCGTGGTTTACCGTGTCACAGTTACACTCTCTTGATTTTTCAAAGTTCATTGTGGATTTCTTTCGTTGAAATGTGTTTTGTTGTGCTTTACATTGTCACCGTTACATTCTCTTGATTTTTCAAAGTTCATTTTGGATTTCTTTCGTGAAATGCAAGAGTTGGAATATGTCAGTAGTGTTTTGTCGTGGTTTGCCATGTCACAGTTATATTCTCTTGATTTTCCAAAGTTCATTTTGAATTTCTTTCGTGAAATGCAAGAGTTGGAATATTTCAGTAGTGTTTTGTCGTGGTTTACCTTGTCACAGTTACATTCTCTTGATTTTTCAAAGTTCATTTTGGATTTCTTTCATTGAAATGCATGAGTTGGAATATTTCAGTAGTGTTTTGTCAAGGTTTACAGAGTCACAGTTACATTCTCTTGATTTTTCAAAGTTCATTTTGGATTTCTTTCCTTGAAATGCAAGAGTTGGAATATTTCAGTAGTGTTTGGTCGTACTTTACCTTAACACAGTTACATTCTCTTGATTTTTCAAAGTTCATTTTGGATTTCTTTCTGAAATGGAAGATTTGGAATATTTCAGTAGTGTTTTGTCGTGGTTTACCATGTCACAGTTACATTCTCTTGATTTTTCAAAGTTCATTTTGAATTTCTTTCGTGAAATGCAAGAGTTGGAATATTTCAGTAGTGTTTTGTCGTGGTTTACCTTATCACAGTTACATTCTCTTGATTTTTCAAAGTTCCTTTTGGATTTCTTTCATTGAAATGCATGAGTTGGAATATTTCAGTAGTGTTTTGTCATGGTTTACCTTGTCACAGTTACATTCTCTTGATTTTTCAAAGTTCATTTTGGATTTCTTTCCTTGAAAAGCAAGAGTTGGAATATTTCAGTAGTGTTTTGTCGTGGTTTACCTTGTCACAGTTATATTCTCTTGATTTTTCAAAGTTCATTTTGGATTTCTTTCGTTGCAATGCAAGAGTTGGAATATTTCAGTAGTGTCTTGTCATGGTTTACCTTGTCACAATTACATTCTCTTGATTTTTCAAAGTTCATTTTGAATTTCTTTCATTGAAATGCAACAGTTGGAATATTTCAGTGATGTTTTGTCGTGGTTTGCCTTCTCACAGTTACATTCTCTGGATTTTTCAAAGTTCATTTTGAATTTTGTTCATTGAAATGCAAGAGTTGGAATATTTCAGCAGTTTTTTGTTGTGGTTTATCTAGTCACTGTTACATTCTCTTGATTTTTCAAAGTTCATTTTGGATTTCTTGCATCGAAATGCAAGAGTCGGAATATTTCAGTAGTGTTTTGATTAAGTTTAAGGTTAAGGGTTAATTTAATTAGGTTAAGTTAGGTTAGGTTAGCCTACGCACGCGCGCGTACGTAGGCTAACCTAACCTAACTTAATCAAAACACTACTGAAATACTCCCACTCTTGCATTTCAATGAAAGAAATCCAAAATGAACTTTGAAAAATCAAGAGAATGTAAGTTACTAGGTAAACCACAACAAAACACTACTGAAATATTCCAACTCTTGCATTTCAATGAAAGAAATTCAAAATGAACTTTGAAAAATCAAGAGAAATTAACTGTGACAAGGTAAACCACGACAAAACATCACTGATATATTTTCCAACTCTTGCATTTCAATGAAAGAAATTCAAAATGAACTTTGAAAAATCAAGAGAATGTAATTGTGACAAGGTAAACCATGACAAAACACTACTGAAATATTCCAACTCTTGCATTTCAAAGAATGAAATCCAAAATGAACTTTGAAAAATCAAGAGAATTTAACTGTGAGAAGGTAAACCATAACAAAACACTACTGAAATATTCCAACTCTTGCATTTCAATGAAAGAAATTCAAAATGAACTTTGAAAAATCAAGAGAATGTAACTGTGACAAGGTAAACCACGACAAAACACTACTGAAATATTCCAACTCTTGCATTTCAAGGAAAGAAATCCAAAATGAACTTTGAAAAATCAAGAGAATGTAACTGTGACAAGGTAAACCATGACAAAACACTACTGAAATATTCCAACTCATGCATTTCAATGAAAGAAATCCAAAATGAACTTTGAAAAATCAAGAGAATGTAAATGTGACATGGTAAACCACGACAAAACACTACTGAAATAGTCCAACTCTAGCATTTCACGAAAGAAATTCAAAATGAACTTAAAAAATCAAGAGAATGTAACTGTGACATGATAAACCTCGACAAAACACTACTGAAATATTCCAACTCTTGCATTTCACGAAAGAAATCCAAAATGAATTTTGAAAAATCAAGAGAATGTAACTGTGACAAGGTAAAGCACAACAAAACACTACTGAAATATTCCAACTCTTGCATTTCAACGAAAGAAATCCAAAATGAACTTTGAAAAATCCAGAGAATGTAACTGTGACAATGTAAAGCACAACATAACACATTTCAACGAAAGAAATCCACAATAAACTTTGAAAAATCAAGAGAGTGTAACTGTGACACGGTAAACCACGACAAAACACTACTGAAATATTCCAACTCTTGCATTTCAACGAAAGAAATTCAAGATGATCTTTGAAAAATCAAGAGAATGTCACTGTGACAAGGTAAACCACGACAAAACACTACTGAAATATTCCAACTCTTGCATTTCACGAAAGAAATTCAAAATTAACTTTGAAAAATCAAGAGAATGTAACTGTGACAAGGTAAACCACGACAAAACACTACTGAAATATTCCAACTCTTGCATTTCAACGAAAGAAATCCAAAATGAACTTTGAAAAATCAAGAGAATGTAACTTTGACAAGGTAAAGCACAACAAAACACTACTGAAATATTCCAACTCTTGCATTTCAAGGAAAGAAATCCAAAATGAACTTTGAAAAATCAAGATAATGTAACAGTGACAAGGTAAAGCACAACAAGACACTACTGAAATATTCCAACTCTTGCATTTCAACGAAAGAAATTCAAAATGAACTTTGAAAAATCAAGAGAATGTAAAACTCGAAAATAAACTTTGAAAAATCAAGAGAATGTAACTTTGACAAGGTAAACCACAACAAAACACTACTGAAATATTCCAACTCTTGCATTTCAAGGAAAGAAATCCAAAATGAACTTTGAAAAATCAAGAGAATGTAACTGTGACAAGGTAAACCATAACAAAACACTACTGAAATATTCCAACTCTTGCATTTCAACGAAAGAAATCCAAAAATGAACTTTGAAAAATCAAGAGAATGTAACTGTGACAAGGTAAACCACGACAAAACACTACTGAAATATTCCAACTCTTGCATTTCAAGGAAAGAAATCCAAAATGAACTTTGAAAAATCGCTCCCATCACCCCATCCCCCCAAAAATATTTTTTCAGAGATTTCTTGTTAAAATTTTTTATTTCAAGTCATCCACACGGGTTTTTTCGCTAGCAACTCGCCAGTAGAAAGGCCTCAGGAGGTCCGAACGGGACTCCTAATATGGGCATAGAGCCCCTAGGGAGAACACGTGGTTAATGGGGTCAATGACATGGAACACCTGTGCTGTCAGTCATTAATCAAATTGTTTCCGGGGAAGTTAATTAATGTCTGACAGATGACGTCAAGTTAATTAATGTCTTTGGAGTTCGACCAGAATTGTTTCCAGGGCAAAGTTTAGATCACATGTGACAGCTGATGTAATGATTGATTGATTTGACACGAAAGGGGAATTAATTTGTTGTTTCTAAGGGGAATTATTGTTTCCGAGCGAATTTCTGTATTAATGTCTTTGGAGTTCTACCAAGAGAATTGTTTCAAATGTGACAGCGCAGAGATGCCAAAACAAAAGGAATACGCTGAAGCTACGCTTAGGGGTTATTTGGGCGAAACCGTTTTAGACATTTTATGGAATAATTTCGGCGAAACAGTTAGAGACATTTTAAAAGATGATTTTAGAAGAGGATTTGAGGGTAAAACTCTGTGGTCGTTATAATACACAAGTTGTCTTTGAACAGTGTCGTGAGGTCCCCTACCCCAACCTCAAAGGGCTTCGATCCCCCACCCCATCCCCGAAGGAAGCCCCCGGTCCTCAAAGGTCCCCCAAGCTCTCAAAGGACCACCCGGCCCTCAAGGACCCCCCCCCCCTCAGACCCTCAAAGGCCCTCCCCGGGCCCCGTCTTTCGTTGATGTGTGTTGTCTGAAACCTATGATTTGGGGTGTATGTGTTGCTATTTTTGACTTTTCTGAGTTGGATTTCTTACCCTTTCATAGGTGTGTGTTGTCTGAAACATATGATTTGGGATGTGTAGTTTGCAAGTTGGACTTTTCAGAGCTAGGATTCTTAGTCTCTCATAGGCGTTTGCTGTCTGAAACCTATAGTTTGGGATGAATAGTTTGTTATTTCAGGCTTTTATGAGCTAGGTTTCCTAGTATTTCGTAGGTGAATGTTGTCAGAAAATTATGATTTGGGATGTGTAGTTTGCTATTTGGACTTTTCAGAGCTAGGATTCTTAGTCCCTCATAGGTGTTTGTTGTCTGAAACCTATAGTTTGGGATGAATAGTTTGCTATTTCAGGCTTTTATGAGCTAGGTTTCTTAGCCTTTCGTTGATGTGTGTTGTCTGAAACCTATGATTTGAGGTGTATGGGTTGCTATTTTTGACTTTTCTGAGTTGGATTTCTTAGTCTTTCATAGGTATGTGTTGTCTGAAACCTATGATTTGGGATGGATGGTTTGCTATTTTTGACTTTTCTGAGCTGAATTTCTTACCCTTTCATAGGTGTGTGTTGTCAGAAAATTATGATTTGGGATGTGTAGTTTGCAAGTTGTACTTTTCAGAGCTAGGATTCTTAGTCTCTCATAGGCGTTTGCTGTCTGAAACCTATAGTTTGGGATGAATAGTTTGTTATTTCAGGCTTTTATGAGCTAGGTTTCCTAGTATTTCGTAGGTGAATGTTGTCAGAAAATTATGATTTGGGATGTGTAGTTTGCTATTTGGACTTTTCAGAGCTAGGATTCTTAGTCCCTCATAGGTGTTTGTTGTCTGAAACCTATAGTTTGGGATGAGTAGTTTGCTATTTCAGGCTTTTATGAGCTAGGTTTCTTAGCCTTTCGTAAGTGTGTGTTGTCTGAAACTTATCATTTGGGATATGTAAATTACTATTTCGGGCTTTTCTAAGCTAGATTTCTTAGTCTTTCGTTGATGTGTGTTGTCTGAAACCTATGATTTGGGATGTGTGGGTTGCTATTTTTTGACTTTTCTGAGCTGGATTTCTTAGCCTTTCATAGGTGTGTGTTGACTGAAACCTATGATTTGGGATGAGTGGTTTGCTATTTTTGACTTTTCTGAACTAGATTTCTTAGCCTTTCATAGGTGTGTGTTGTCAGAAAATTATGATTTGGAATGTGTAGTTTGCTTTCTGGACTTTTCAGAGCTAGGATTCTTAGTCTCTCATAGGCGTTTGTTGTCTGAAACTTCTAGTTTGGGATGAATAGTTTGCTATTTCAGGCTTTTATGAGCTAAGGTTTCATAGTATTTCGTAGGTGAATGTTGCCTGAAACTTATGATTTGGGATATGTAAATTACTATTTCGGGCTTTTCTAAGCTAGATTTCTTAGTCTTTCGTTGGTGTGTGTTGTCTGAAACCTATGATTTGGGATGGGTGGATTGCTATTTTTGACTTTTCTGAACTGGATTTCTTAGCCTTTCATAGGTGTGTGTTGTCTGAAACCTATGATTTGGGATGGTTAATTTGCTATTTTTGACTTTTCTGAGCTAGGTTTCTTAGCCTTTCATAGGTGTGTGCTGTCAGAAAATTTTGATTTGGGATTTGTAGTTTGCTTTTTGGACTTTTCAGAGCTAGGATTCTTAGTCCCTCATAGGTGTTTGTTGTCTGAAACCTATAGTTTGGGATGAGTAGTTTGCTATTTCATGCTTTTCTGAGCTAAGGTTTCTTAGTATTTCATAGGTGTGTGTTGTCTGAAACTTATGATTTGAGGTGTGTAATTTACTATTTCCGACTTTTCATAACCAGATTTCTTAGTCTTTCGTAGGTGTGTGGTGTCTGAAACCTATGATTTGGGATGTGTGGGTCGCTATTTTTGACTTTTCTGAGCTGGATTTCTTAGCCTTTCGTAGCTGTGTGTTGACTGAAACCTATGATTTGGGAATGATTGGTTTGCTATTTTTGACTTTTCTGAGCGAGATTTCTTAGCCTTTCATAGGTGTGTGCTTTCAGAAAATTATGATTTGGGAGGTGTAGTTTGCTTTTTGGACTTTTCAGAGCTGGATTTCTTAGTCCCTCATAGGTGTTTGTTGTCTGAAACTTCTAGTTTGGGATGAGTAGTTTGCTATTTCAGGCTTTTCTGAGCTAAGGTTTCTTAGTATTTCGTGGGTGAATGTTGTCTGAAACTTATGGTTTGGGATATGTAAATTACTATTTCGGGCTTTTCTGAGTTGGATTTCTTAGTCTTTCATAGGTATGTCTTGTCTGAAACCTATGATTTGGGATGGAGGGTTTGCTATTTTTGACTTTTCTGAGCTGGATTTCTTACCCTTTCATAGGTATGTATTGTCAGAAAATTATGATTTGAGATATGTAAATTACTATTTCGGGCTTTTCAGAGCTAGGATTCTTAGTCTCTCATAGACGTTTGTTGTCTGAAACCCATAGTTTGGGATGAATAGTTTGCTATTTTTGACTTTTCTGAGCTGGATTTCTTAGCCTTTAATAGGTGTGTGTTGTCTGAAACTTATGATTTGGGATATGTAAATTACTATTTCGGGCTTTTCTGAGCTAGATTTCTTAGTCTTTCGTTGATGTGTGTTATCTGAAACCTATGATTTGGGATGTGTGGGTTGCTATTTTTTGACTTTTCTGAGCTGGATTTCTTAGCCTTTCATAGGTGTGTGTTGTCTGAAACTTATGATTTGGGATGGTTAATTTGCTATTTCCGGCTTTTATTAGCTAGGTTTCTTAGCCTTTCATAGGTGTGTGTTGTCAGAAAATCATGATTTGGGATGTGTAGTTTGCTGTTTGGACTTTTCAGAGCTAGGATTCTTAGTCCATCATAGGTGTTTGTTGTCTGAAACTTCTAGTTTGGGATGAGTAGTTTGCTATTTCAGGCTTTTATGAGCTAGGTTTCTTAGCCTTGCGTAGGTGTGTGTTGACTGGAACTTATGATTTGGGATATGTAAATTACTATTTCGGGCTTTTCTAAGCTAGATTTCTTAGTCTTTCGTTGATGTGTGTTATCTGAAACCTATGATTTGGGATGTGTGGGTTGCTATTTTTTGACTTTTCTGAGTTGGATTTCTTACCCTTTCATAGGTGTGTGTTGTCTGAAACATATGATTTGGGATGTGTAGTTTGCAAGTTGGACTTTTCAGAGCTAGGATTCTTAGTCTCTCATAGGCGTTTGCTGTCTGAAACCTATAGTTTGGGATGAATAGTTTGTTATTTCAGGCTTTTATGAGCTAGGTTTCCTAGTATTTCGTAGGTGAATGTTGTCAGAAAATTATGATTTGGGATGTGTAGTTTGCTATTTGGACTTTTCAGAGCTAGGATTCTTAGTCCCTCATAGGTGTTTGTTGTCTGAAACCTATAGTTTGGAATGAATAGTTTGCTATTTCAGGCTTTTATGAGCTAGGTTTCTTAGCCTTTCGTTGATGTGTGTTGTCTGAAACCTATGATTTGAGGTGTATGGGTTGCTATTTTTGACTTTTCTGAGTTGGATTTCTTAGTCTTTCATAGGTATGTGTTTTCTGAAACCTATGATTTGGGATGGATGGTTTGCTATTTTTGACTTTTCTGAGCTGAATTTCTTACCCTTTCATAGGTGTGTCTTGTCAGAAAATTATGATTTGGGATGTGTAGTTTGCAAGTTGTACTTTTCAGAGCTAGGATTCTTAGTCTCTCATAGGCGTTTGCTGTCAGAAACCTATGGTTTGGGATGAATAGTTTGTTATTTCAGGCTTTTATGAGCTAGGTTTCCTAGTATTTCGTAGGTGAATGTTGTCAGAAAATTATGATTTGGGATGTGTAGTTTGCTATTTGGACTTTTCAGAGCTAGGATTCTTAGTCCCTCATAGGTGTTTGTTGTCTGAAACCTATAGTTTGGGATGAGTAGTTTGCTATTTCAGGCTTTTATGAGCTAGGTTTCTTAGCCTTTCGTAAGTGTGTGTTGTCTGAAACTTATCATTTGGGATATGTAAATTACTATTTCGGGCTTTTCTAAGCTAGATTTCTTAGTCTTTCGTTGATGTGTGTTGTCTGAAACCTATGATTTGGGATGTGTGGGTTGCTATTTTTTGACTTTTCTGAGCTGGATTTCTTAGCCTTTCATAGGTGTGTGTTGACTGAAACCTATGATTTGGGATGAGTGGTTTGCTATTTTTGACTTTTCTGAACTAGATTTCTTAGCCTTTCATAGGTGTGTGTTGTCAGAAAATTATGATTTGGAATGTGTAGTTTGCTTTCTGGACTTTTCAGAGCTAGGATTCTTAGTCTCTCATAGGCGTTTGTTGTCTGAAACTTCTAGTTTGGGATGAATAGTTTGCTATTTCAGGCTTTTATGAGCTAAGGTTTCATAGTATTTCGTAGGTGAATGTTGCCTGAAACTTATGATTTGGGATATGTAAATTACTATTTCGGGCTTTTCTAAGCTAGATTTCTTAGTCTTTCGTTGGTGTGTGTTGTCTGAAACCTATGATTTGGGATGGGTGGATTGCTATTTTTGACTTTTCTGAACTGGATTTCTTAGCCTTTCATAGGTGTGTGTTGTCTGAAACCTATGATTTGGGATGGTTAATTTGCTATTTTTGACTTTTCTGAGCTAGGTTTCTTAGCCTTTCATAGGTGTGTGCTGTCAGAAAATTATGATTTGGGATTTGTAGTTTGCTTTTTGGACTTTTCAGAGCTAGGATTCTTAGTCCCTCATAGGTGTTTGTTGTCTGAAACCTATAGTTTGGGATGAGTAGTTTGCTATTTCATGCTTTTCTGAGCTAAGGTTTCTTAGTATTTCATAGGTGTGTGTTGTCTGAAACTTATGATTTGAGGTGTGTAATTTACTATTTCCGACTTTTCATAACCAGATTTCTTAGTCTTTCGTAGGTGTGTGGTGTCTGAAACCTATGATTTGGGATGTGTGGGTTGCTATTTTTGACTTTTCTGAGCTGGATTTCTTAGCCTTTCGTAGGTGTGTGTTGACTGAAACCTATGATTTGGGAATGATTGGTTTGCTATTTTTGACTTTTCTGAGCGAGATTTCTTAGCCTTTCATAGGTGTGTGCTTTCAGAAAATTATGATTTGGGAGGTGTAGTTTGCTTTTTGGACTTTTCAGAGCTGGATTTCTTAGTCCCTCATAGGTGTTTGTTGTCTGAAACTTATAGTTTGGGATGAGTAGTTGGCTATTTCAGGCTTTTCTGAGCTAAGGTTTCTTAGTATTTCGTGGGTGAATGTTGTCTGAAACTTATGGTTTGGGATATGTAAATTACTATTTCGGGCTTTTCTGAGTTGGATTTCTTAGTCTTTCATAGGTATGTCTTGTCTGAAACCTATGATTTGGGATGGAGGGTTTGCTATTTTTGACTTTTCTGAGCTGGATTTCTTACCCTTTCATAGGTATGTATTGTCAGAAAATTATGATTTGAGATATGTAAATTACTATTTCGGGCTTTTCAGAGCTAGGATTCTTAGTCTCTCATAGACGTTTGTTGTCTGAAACCCATAGTTTGGGATGAATAGTTTGCTATTTTTGACTTTTCTGAGCTGGATTTCTTAGCCTTTCATAGGTGTGTGTTGTCTGAAACTTATGATTTGGGATATGTAAATTACTATTTCGGGCTTTTCTGAGCTAGATTTCTTAGTCTTTCGTTGGTGTGTGTTATCTGAAACCTATGATTTGGGATGTGTGGGTTGCTATTTTTGACTTTTCTGAGCTGGATTTCTTAGCCTTTCATAGGTGTGTGTTGTCTGAAACTTATGATTTGGGATGGTTAATTTGCTATTTCCGGCTTTTATTAGCTAGGTTTCTTAGCCTTTCATAGGTGTGTGTTGTCAGAAAATCATGATTTGGGATGTGTAGTTTGCTGTTTGGACTTTTCAGAGCTAGGATTCTTAGTCCATCATAGGTGTTTGTTGTCTGAAACTTCTAGTTTGGGATGAGTAGTTTGCTATTTCAGGCTTTTATGAGCTAGGTTTCTTAGCCTTTCGTAGGTGCGTGTTGACTGGAACTTATGATTTGGGATATGTAAATTACTATTTCGGGCTTTTCTAAGCTAGATTTCTTAGTCTTTCGTTGGTGTGTGTTGTCTGAAACCTATGATTTGGGATGTGTGGGTTGATATTTTTTGACTTTTCTGACCTGGATTTCTTAGCCTTTCATAGGTGTGTGTTGACTGAAACCTATGATTGGGATGAGTGGTTTGCTATTTTTGACTTTTCTGAGCTAAATTTCTTAGCCTTTCATAGGTGTGTGTTGTCAGAAAATTATGATTTGGGATGTGTAGTTTGCTTTTTGGACTTTTCAGAGCTATGATTCTTAGTCTCTCATAGGCGTTTGTTGTCTGAAACTTCTAGTTTGGGATGAATAGTTTGCTATTTCAGGCTTTTCTGAGCTAAGGTTTCCTAGTATTTCGTAGGTGAATGTTGTCTGAAACTTATGATTTGAGGTATGTAAATTACTATTTCGGGCTTTTCTAAGCTAGATTTCTTAGTCTTTCGTTGGTGTGTGTTGTCTGAAACCTATGATTTGGGATGGGTGGATTGCTACTTTTGACTTTTCTGAGCTGGATTTCTTAGCCTTTCATTGGTGTGTGCTGTCAGAAAATTATGATTTGGGATGAGTGGGTTGCTTTTTGGACTTTTCAGAGCTAGGATTCTTAGTCCCTCATAGGTGTTTGTTGTCTGAAACCTATAGTTTGGGATGAGTAGTTTGCTATTTCAGGCTTTTCTGAGCTAAGGTTTCTTAGTATTTCGTAGGTGTGTGTTGTCTGAAACCTATGATTTGAGGTGTGTAATTTGCTATTTTGACTTTTCTGAGCTAGATTTCTTAGTCTTTCGTAGGTGTATGTTGTCTGAAACCTATGATTTGGATTGTGTGGGTTGCTATTTTTTGACTTTTCTGAGCTGGATTTCTTAGCCGTTCATAGGGGTGTGTTGACTGAAACCTATGATTTGGGATGAGTGGTTTGCTATTTTTGACTTTTCTGAGCTAGATTTCTTAGCCTTTCATAGGTGTGTGCTTTCAGAAAATTATGATTTGGGAGGTGTAGTTTGCTTTTTGGACTTTTCAGAGCTAGGATTCTTAGTCCCTCATAGGTGTTTGTTGTCTGAAACTTCTAGTTTGGGATGAGTAGTTGGCTATTTCAGGCTTTTCTGAGCTAAGGTTTCTTAGTATTTCGTAGGTGAATGTTGTCTGAAACCTACAGTTTGGGATGAGTAGTTGGCTATTTCGGGCTTTTCTGAGCTAGATTTCTTGTCTTTCGTTGGTGTGTGTTGTCTGAAACCTATGATTTGGGATGTGTGGGTTGCTATTTTTTGACTTTTCTGAGCTGGATTTCTTAGCCTTTCATAGGTGTGTGTTGACTGAAACCTATGATTTGGGATGAGTGGTTTGCTATTTTTGACTTTTCTGAGCTAGATTTCTTAGCCTTTCATAGGTGTATGCTGTCAGAAAATTATGATTTGGGATTTGTAGTTTGCTTTTTGGACTTTTCAGAGCTATGATTCTTAGTCCTTCATAGGTGTTTGGCGTCTGAAACCAACAGTTTGGGATGAGTAGTTGGCTATTTCAGGCTTTTCTGAGCTAAGGTTTCTTAGTATTTCGTAGGTGTGTGTTGTCTGAAACTTATGATTTGAGGTGTGTAATTTGCTATTTCCGACATGATCAATTCTATTTCCCCAAAATAATATAAAAAGTTTCCACTTCAGTTCAGATTTTTCTCAAAGAGATGAAAAAATTTAAAATACTGTTCCAAATTTTTCATAGAAGATAGAAAAGTTCAAGTTCTCTTTTGAATTTTACCAAAGAACACAATTCAATTCTAATTTCTCCAGAGAAAATAAAAAGCTTCCACTTCAGTTTTAAGTTCACCAAGACATAAAAAATTTAAAGTTTAGTTCAAATTTTTCCGTAGAAGATAGGAAAAGTTATACTATGATTTGTGATTATTTTCCATGAAGATAAAAAGTTTCACTTTAATTCTAAATTTTCTTAAATTCAGTTCCGACTTTTCTCAAAGAGATGAAAAAATTTAAAATACTCTTCCAAATTTTTCATAGAAGATAGAAAAGTTCAAGTTCTCTTTTGAATTTTACCAAAGAACACAATTCAATTCTAATTTCTCTAGAGAAAATAAGAATCTTCCACTTCAGTTTCAAGTTCACCAAGACATAAAAAATATAAAGTTCAGTTCTAAATTTTTCCGTAGAAGATAGGAAAAGTTATACTATGACTGTGATTATTTTCCATGAAGATAAAAAGTTTCACTTTAATTCTAAATTTTCTTAAATTCAGTTCCGACTTTTCTCAAAGAGATGAAAAAATTAAAGTTCTGTTCCAAATATTTTCCCGGAAGAAGAAAAGTTCAACTTCGATTCTGAATTATCTCAATGAAAATGAAATAAGTTATTGATCAAATCTATTTTCCCAAAATAATATAAAAATTTCCACTTCAGTTCAGATTTTTTTCTCAAAGAGATGAAGAAATTTAAAGTTCTGTTCCAAATTGTTCATAGAAGATAGGAAAAGTTATACTTTGATCGTGAATATTCAAGTTCTATTCTGAATTTTACCAAAGAACACAATTCAATTCTAATTTCCCCAATAAAAAATTTAAAGTTCAGTTCTAAATTTTTCCGTAGAAGATAGGAAAAGTTATATTATGATTGTGATTATTTTCCATGAAGATAAAAAGTTTCACTTTAATTATAATTTTTCTTAAATTCAGTTCCGACTTTTCTCAAAGAGATGAAAAATTTAAAGTTCTGTTCCAAATTTTTCATAGAAGATAGGAAAAGTTATACTTTGATTGTGAATATTCTTCATGAAGATATGGAGCTCCACTTTAATTCTGGCTCCACTTTAATTCTGAGTTTTCTCGAAGAACTGCAAAATGTACAAGTTCTCTTCTGAATTTTCTTAGAGAAGAGAAAAAAAAGCTAGCTCAATTCTGAAATTTACCAATGAAAATGAATAAGCTTTCATTTCAGTTCCTAATTTCTCAAAGACATAAAAAATTTAAAGTTCAATTCTAAATTTTTCCATAGAAGATAGGAATGGCTATACTATGATTGTGATTATTTACCATGAAGATAAAAAGTTTCACTTTATTTCTAATTTTTCTTAAATTCAGTTCATTCATCTAACCACCAAAAACAATAGGCTAGGTTAGGTTAGGTATAAATAAATATTAATAAATAATTAGAAACATTTCTCCATGTTTAAGTTAGGTTAGGTTAGGTTAACTTATCATGAGCGCTCATGATAAGCTAAGCTAACCTAACTTAAACATGGTAAAAAGATTAAATTAGGTTAGGTTAGGCTAGATTAAGTTAGGTTAGGTTAAGTTAGGTTAGGTTAGGTTAGATTAAGTTAGATTAAGTTAGATTAGGTTAAGTTAGGTTAGGTTAGGTTGGATTAAGTTAGGTTAGGTTAAGTTAGATTAAGTTAGGTTAGGTTATGTTAGATTAAGTTAGGTTAGGTTAAGTTAGGTTATGTCTGGTTAGCCTACGTACGCGCGCGTACGTAGGCTAAGAAAAGTAGCTCAGAAAAGTCAAAATAGCAAACCACTCATCCCAAATCATAGGTTTTAGTCAACACACACCTATGAAAGGCTAAGAAATCCAGCTCAGAAAAGTCAAAAAAATAGCAACCCACACATCCCAAATCATAGGTTTCAGACAACACACACCAACGAAAGACAAGAAATCTAGCTCAGAAAAGCCCGAAATAGCCAACTACTCATCCCAAACTGTAGGTTTCAGACAACATTTAACTACGAAATACTAAGAAACCTTACCTCAGAAAAGCCTGAAATAGCCAACTACTCATCCCAAACTAGAAGTTTCAGACAACAAACACCTATGAGGGACTAAGAATCCTAGCTCTGAAAAGTCCAAAAAGCAAACTACACCTCCCAAATCATAATTTTCTGAAAGCACACCGCTATGAACGGCTAAGAAATCCAGCTCAGAAAAGTCAAAAAATAGCAACCCACACAATCCAAATCATAGGTTTCAGACAACACACACCTACGAAAGACTAAGAAATCTAGCTCAGAAAAGTCAAAAATAGCAAATTACACACCTCAAATCATAGGTTTCAGACAACACACACCTACGAAATACTAAGAAACCTTAGCTCAGAAAAGCCTGAAAAGCAAACTACTCATCCCAAACTATAGGTTTCAGACAACAGACACCTATGAGGGACTAAGAATCCTAGCTCTGAAAAGTCCAAAAAGCAAACTACAAATCCCAAATCATAATTTTCTGACAGCACACACCTGTGAAAGGCTAAGAAACCTAGCTCAGAAAAGTCAAAAATAGCAACCCACTCATCCCAAATCATAGGTTTCAGACAACACACACCTATGAAAGGCTAAGAATTCCAGCTCAGAAAAGTCAAAAGTAGCAATCCACCCATCCCAAATCATAGGTTTCAGACAACACACACCAACGAAAGACTAAGAAATCTAGCTTAGAAAAGCCCGAAATAGTAATTTACATACCTCAAATCATAAGTTTCAGACAACATTCACCTACGAAATACTATGAAACCTTAGCTCATAAAAGCCTGAAATAGCAAACTATTCATCCCAAACTAGAAGTTTCAGACAACAAACGCCGATGAGAGACTAAGAATCCTAGCTCTGAAAAGTCCAAAAAGCAAACTACACATCCCAAATCATAATTTTCTGACAACACACACCTATGAAAGGCTAAGAAATCTAGCTCAGAAAAGTCAAAAATAGCAAACCACTCATCCCAAATCATAGGTTTCAGTCGACACACACCTATGAAAGGCTAAGAAATCCAGCTCAGAAAAGTCAAAAAATAGCAACCCACACATCCCAAATCATAGGTTTCAGACAACACACATCAACGAAAGACTAAGAAATCTAGCTTAGAAAAGCCCGAAATAGTAATTTACATATCCCAAATGATAAGTTTCAGACAACACACACCTACGAAAGGCTAAGAAACCTAGCTCATAAAAGCCTGAAATAGCAAACTACTCATCCCAAACTATAGGTTTCAGACAACAAACACCTATGAGGGACTAAGAATCCTAGCTCTGAAAAGTCCAAATAGCAAACTACACATCCCAAATCATAATTTTCTGACAACATTCACCTACGAAATACTAGGAAACCTAGCTCATAAAAGCCTGAAATAGCAAACTATTCATCCCAAACTATAGGTTTCAGACAGCAAACGCCTATGAGAGACTAAGAATCCTAGCTCTGAAAAGTCCAACTTGCAAACTACACATCCCAAATCATAATTTTCTGACAACACACACCTATGAAAGGGTAAGAAATCCAGCTCAGAAAAGTCAAAAATAGCAAACCATCCATCCCAAATCATAGGTTTCAGACAACACATACCTATGAAAGACTAAGAAATCCAACTCAGAAAAGTCAAAAATAGCAACCCATACACCCCAAATCATAGGTTTCAGACAACACACATCAACGAAAGGCTAAGAAACCTAGCTCATAAAAGCCTGAAATAGCAAACTATTCATCCCAAACTATAGGTTTCAGACAACAAACACCTATGAGGGACTAAGAATCCTAGCTCTGAAAAGTCCAAATAGCAAACTACACATCCCAAATCATAATTTTCTGACAACATTCACCTACGAAATACTAGGAAACCTAGCTCATAAAAGCCTGAAATAACAAACTATTCATCCCAAACTATAGGTTTCAGACAGCAAACGCCTATGAGAGACTAAGAATCCTAGCTCTGAAAAGTCCAACTTGCAAACTACACATCAAAAATCATATGTTTCAGACAACACACACCTATGAAAGGGTAAGAAATCCAGCTCAGAAAAGTCAAAAATAGCAAACCATCCATCCCAAATCATAGGTTTCAGACAACACATACCTATGAAAGACTAAGAAATCCAACTCAGAAAAGTCAAAAATAGCAACCCATACACCCCAAATCATAGGTTTCAGACAACACACATCAACGAAAGACGGGGCCCGGGGAGGGCCTTTGAGGGTCGGGGGGGGGGGGTCCTTGAGGGCCGGATGGTCCTTTGGGAGCTTGGGGGACCTTTGAGGACCGTGGGCTTCCTTCGGGGTTGGGGTGGGGGATCGAAGCCCTTTGGGGTTGGGGTAGGGGACCTCACAACACTGTTCAAATGGAACTTGTGTATTATAACGACCACAGAGTTTCACCCTCAAATCCTCTTCTAAAATCATCTTTTAAAATCATCTTTTAAAATGTCTATAACTGTTTCGCCGAAATTATTCCATAAAATGTCTAAAACGGTTTCGCCCAAATAACCCCTAAACGTAGCTTCAGCGTATTCCTTTTGTTTTGACATCTCTGCGCTGTCACATTTGAAACAATTCTCTTGGTAGAACTCCAAAGACATTAATATAGACATTTGCTCAGAAACAATAATTCCCCTTAGAAACAACAAATTAATTCCCCTTTCGTGTCAAATCAATCAATCATTACATCAGCTGTCACATGTGATCTAAACTTTGCCCTGGAAACTATTCTGGTCGAACTCCAAAAACATTAGTTAACTTGACGTCATCTGTCAGACATTAATTAACTTCCCCGGAAACAATTTGATTAATGACTGACAGCACAGGTGTTCCATGTCATTGACCCCATTAACCTCGTGTTCTCCCTAGGGACTCTATGCCCATATTAGGAGTCCCGTTCGGACCTCCTGAGGCCTTTCTACTCTCGCCCCCCACTATCATACTATAACTACTCTAAGAGATCCTTCTGCCATCAAACCATCCCCCAAAAAATATTTTTTCAGAGATTTCTTGTTAAAAAATTTTATTTCAAGTCATCCACACGGTTTTTTTTGCTAGCAACTCGACCCCCACTATCACACTATAACTACGCTAAGACATCCTTCTGCCAATCAACCCATCTCCCCCAAAAACACTTTTCAGCCATTTCTCGTTAAAAATTTTATTTTCAAGTCATCCACTCGGGTTTTTCGCTAGGAATTCGGCCCACAGTACAGCGCTATAAGTACTCTAAGACACCCCGCTCCCATCACCTTATCCCCCCCTCCAAATAAAAAAAAAATTTCAGAGATTTCTTGTTAAAAAATTTTATTTCAAGTCATCCACACGGTTTTTTCGCTAGCAACTCGCCCCCCACTATCACACTATATCTACGCTAAGACATCCTTCTGCCAATCAACCCATCTCCCCCAAAAACACTTTTCAGCCATCTCTCGTTTAAAATTGTATTTTCAAGTCCTCCTCTCGGGTTTTTCGCTAGGAATTCGGCCCACAGTACAGCACTATAAGTACTCTAAGACACCCCGCTCCCATCACCACATCCCCCCAAAAATATTTTTTCAGAGATTTCTTGTTAAAAAATTTTATTTCAAGTCATCCACATGGGTTTTTCGCTGGCAACTCGGCCCCCACTATCACACTATAACTACGCTAAGACATCCTTCTGCCAATCAACCCATCTCCCCCAATACACTTTTCAGTCATTTCTCGTTAAAAATTGTATTTTCAAGTCATCCACTCGGGTTTTTCGCTAGGAATTCGGCCCACAGTACAGCACTATAAGTACTCTAAGAGATCCTTCTGCCATCAACCCATCCCCCCAAAAATATTTTTTTCAGAGATTTCCTGTTAAAAATTTTTATTTCAAGTCATCCACACTGGTTTTTCGCTAGCAACTCGACCCCCACTATCACACTATAACTACGCTAAGACATCCTTCTGCCAATCAACCCATCTCCCCCAAAACACTTTTCAGCTATTTCTCGTTAAAAATTGTATTTTCAAGTCATCCACTCGGGTTTTTCGCTAGGAATTTGGCCCACAGTACAGCACTATAAGTACTCTAAGACACCCCGCTCCCATCACCCCATCCCCCAAAAAATATTTTTTCAGAGATTTGTTGTTAAAATTTTTTATTTCAAGTCATCCACACGGGTTTTTCGCTAGCAACTCGCCCCCCACTATGACACTATAACTACGCTAAGACATCCTTCTGCCAATCAACCCATCTCCCCAAAACACTTTTCAGCCATTTGTCGTTAAAAATTTTATTTTCAAGTCATCCACTCGGGTTTTTTGCTAGGAATTTGGCCCGCAGTACAGCACTATAAGTACTCTAAGAGATCCTTCTGCCATCAACCCATCCCCCCAAAAATATTTTTTCAGAGATTTCTTGTTAAAAAATTTTATTTCAAGTCATCCACACACGTTTTTTTTCTAGCAACTCGGCCCCCACTATCACACTATAACTACGCTAAGACATCCTTCTGCCAATCAACCCATCTCCCCCAAAACACTTCAGCCATTTCTCGTTAAAAATTTTATTTTCAAGTCATCCACTCGGGTTTTTCGCTAGGAATTTGGCCCACAGTACAGCACTATAAGTACTCTAAGACTCCCCGCTCCCATCACCCCATCCCCCCAAAAATATTTTTTTAGAGATTTCTTGTTAAAAAAATTTATTTCAAGTCATCCACACGGGTTTTTCGCTAGCAACTCGTCCCCCACTGTCACACTATAACTACGCTAAGACATCCTTCTGCCAATCAATCCATCTCCCCCAAAACACTTTTCAGCCATTTCTCGTTAAAAATTTTATTTCAAGTCATCCACACGGGTTTTTCGCTAGCAACTCGACCCCCACTATCACACTATAACTACGCTAAGACATCCTTCTGCCAATCAACCCATCTCCCCCAAAACACTTTTCAGCCATTTCTCGCTCAAAATTTTATTTTCAAGTCATCCACTCGGGTTTTTCACTAGGAATTCGGCCCACAGTACAGCACTATAAGTACTCTAAGAGATCCTTCTGCCATCAACCCATCCCCCCAAAAATATTTTTTCAGAGATTTCTTGTTAAAAATTTTTATTTCAAGTCATCCACACGGGTTTTTCACTAGCAACTCGCCCCCACTATCACACTATAACTACGCTAAGACATCCTTCTGCCAATCTACCCATCTCCCCCAAAACACTTTTCAGCCATTTCTCGTTAAAAATTTTATTTTCAAGTCATCCACTCGGGTTTTTCGCTAGGAATTCGTCCCACAGTACAGCACTATAAGTACTCTAAGACACCCCGCTCCCATCACCCCATCCCCCCAAAAAAAATTTTTTCAGAGATTTCTTGTTAAAAAATTTTATTTCAAGTCATCCACACGGGTTTTTCGCTAGCAACTCGCCCCCCATTATCACACTATAACTACGCTAAGACATCCTTCTGCCAATCAACCCATCTCCCCCAAAACACTTTTCAGCCATTTCTCGTTAAAAATTTTATTTCAAGTCATCCACACTGGTTTTTCGCTAGCAACTCGACCCCCACTATCACACTATAACTACGCTAAGACATCCTTCTGCCAATCAATCCATCTCCCCCAAAACACTTTTCAGCCATTTCTCGTTAAAAATTTTATAAGTCATCCGCTGGGGTTTTTCACTAGGAATTCGGCCCACAGTACAGCACTATAAGTAGTCTAAGACACCCCGCTCCCATCACCCCATCCCCCCCAAAAATATTTTTTCAGAGATTTCTTGTTAAAAAATTTTATTTCAAGTCATCCACACGGGTTTTTCGCTAAAAACTCGCCCCCCACTATCACACTATAACTACGCTAAGACATCCTTCTGCCAATCAACCCATCTCCCCCAAAACATTTTTCATCCATTTCTCGTTAAAAATTTTATTTTCAAGTCATCCACACGGGTTTTTCGCTAAAAACTCGCCCCCCACTATCACACTATAACTACGCTAAGACATCCTTCTGCCAATCAACCCATCTCCCCCAAAACACTTTTCAGCCATTTCTCGTTAAAAATTTTATTTTCAAGTCATCCACTCGGGTTTTTCGCTAGCAACTCGGCCCACAGTACAGCACTATAAGTACTCTAAGACACCCCGCTTCCATCACCCACCACTTGTGTATTATACAGAACACATCGAAGAAGTAAAGCTATCCGTTATTAAAATTCTTTCTTGCCATCTACATCTCTCTTAGTATCAACTTTTTAGTATAGTATAACGTTAAACTCTATTTTAAATTGACAACACTGTTCAAACACCACTTGTGTATTATACAGTACACATCGAAGAAGTAAAGCTAGGTCAAATCATAAGACCGCCCCTTTTCTTTCTCCACCTTCATACGATCCAATTCGCGAATGTTATCTACCGGCACATTCATATCAAACTATTCTTGGCTAAAGGCAATTGTCCAAAAAAATCAGAAACCAGTCTGATAGCACATATTTCAAAGAAATGGAACAGTGGATGATGCATAGGTGATAGACAGCTTTTCCTACAAAATCAGTCCTAAACACGCAATTTGACAATCTCTTGTTTTCGATTAAAAAAAAAACAACAACCATACTTCCAAAACGTGTTTGACCACTTTATAGGTTTGCCAGCTTTTTTTAAAATGTCCACGTGAAACTGTAGTGTCTCAGGTGTAAGTTTCCATGTAAGTTTCAAATCAGCATATAGGTTACTACTATGGTGGTCGGGGAAGGGGTATTAGTTGACTTCCAATCACTTTCGGCTATTAAAAAGGGCACAAGCCCTTCCAATTTCCTATCGATTGAGCCCTTTTCGATTTTTTTACGATAATTCCTTCGATACGAAGTGCCCTGGTCTATAAGAAAAAATGGAAGAACCCCCCCCCCCAAAAAAAAAAATAAATAAATAAATATTACATTGTGCCAACATCGTTCTTTACTTAGGCAGCGCTATTGCGCTGCCTATGATTCAAGGCGTGGACCTGTAAATATCCATTCAGAGTTTTTGACAATGGTAATAGTGGCGGTGGTATTTTGGTAATGGTAATGGTAGTGGATTTATTGACGTTATAAAAGAGAAAATGTAAAAAAAAAGAAAAAAAAATGTTTTGATTTCAGTCAAGTGCAAATAACACTGATTTTGAAATTATTCACCACTCTCTTCAGGTTGTTATTCGGAATTCTCATAACTTCTCTCTTGATTTTTTCTTTCGGTCAGTCAATTGCACCTGGGTTGTCGTCATAATCCTTCAGGTACCCCCTGATAAAGTAATCTGGCGAGCTCAGGTCAGGGGATTAGGGTGGCCAAGGATTGTTGGTTCTCTCTAAATTATTCAGTCGCCTGGAAAGTATTGTCTTTGGTGTTAAAGAGGTCAGAACAGTGGGGCGATACACCATCCTATTGAAACACAACTGTGTTCAAATCTGATTCCCCTTTTCTTACTTAATTCTGGAATGAAGCTTCACCGATGCAATCCGATGTATCGGTCTGCATTCACCACTACAAGGTGACCGTCATTATTTTCAAATCGTATGGACCGAAAATACTATTATTTCCAAGTGCAGATCATTGATTGTGAAATACTTTTTTAACTAATGTATGGACGCAGGTACTTTTTCAGACATGCAATATAAGCGGTGAATATAAATGTTTAGGGGAGGGGACGTGTAGAAATTTATCTCTAATTCCTCTTGATTTCTAGGGATCAAGTAGGAACGCTGGAACGTCATTAGTTACTAAAGTAGGTGCGAGAGGTCCGAACGGCTGTAATAACGAAATGCCCATTTTACTTGATTAATTAAAAAAACTTTGTCCACAAAATAAGTTTTGGCTCAAAACCCCTATGCCTTCCCAAGGCCAGAAAATAATTTTTACTTTACTGAAAAAATATAAATGTTTTTTCTTTTATAACTTTAATAAATCAAATAATATTAACATTTTGATTACTAAATATTAGTATATGTATATTAAACTGACAATGCACATTCTTTTGTATTTTTTTTAATAAAGTGCAAATTATGTTCTGGCCTTGGAAAGCCATAGGGGTTTTGAGCCCAACTTATGTCAATTTCTGCTCGTTTTGAGTTTGACTCGGTTATTTATTGTAATTTCTGTTCGTTTTGGGTTTCATTTATTTATCGATGCTGATTTGTGGTAGTTTCACGCTTGGTAGATTCTTTTATTTTATTTTTGATCATTTTTTTTTTTAATGGAGTTCTTTACTTTTCTTTGAAAAACTTATTTTGTGGAAAAAGGTTTTTTAATTAACTTCTGTTCGTTTTATATTGAAATAATCTTTTCAGGGAAAAAGAAAATAATACTTTAAATCTTTTCGTTTTTTTAAGAATTTATAGTTTGGCCTGCCATTTGTATGCTGGAGAAAAATTTTCAGCAATTTTTAACATTATACACCCTTTTAAAAATATGGACACAAATAGTAGTGTTTAATTTAGTTTCATACCTCCTCTAGTTGACCTGAAATGGAAAACTAGGCCTTCCGATTTCCAATCGAATGAGCCCTTTTTGAGTTTCTACGACAACACTTTCTATAAACACCTTATGCCCCAGGGCATAAATTACAACCCTTACTCTAAGGGCTGTGAGGGTGGTTGTCATCCACTAAGACTTAATTTCCATAATTTTCAACTACGTTAAACAAAATTGGCTATCTCCAAATTTTTATTGGATATGTCTGGGAAAATGGTGGGCGTGAGAGGGGCGTTAGTTGCTCTCCAATCACTTTCAACTATTAAAAAAGGCAATACTACTACTACTACTAACAACTCGTCGCAGCACCAAGCCGCCTGAGGCCAACACAGCTACGCACGCTCCTCCTCCACCCCAATCTATTCAAAGCCTCCCTTTTTACACCCGCCCACGAAGTTCCCATTTCCTTTAAATCTTTCTTTATGACGTCCTCCCAACCCAGACGGGGACGACCTGCTTTCCGTTTAGCCCTAGATGGTTGGCCGAAAAGAACAATCTTCGGCAATCTGTCATCCTTCATCCGAACAACATGCCCTAACCACCTCAACCTTTCTTTCATTATAGACCTAGAAAGTGGTATTGAACCACATTTTTCGTATAGCCTATTGTTTGAAATACGGTCAGTCAGCCGGGTACCCAGAACAATCCTTAAGCAATTTCTCTGGAAAACATCTAGCAAATCTTCATCCGCTTTTCGGAGCGTCCATGCTTCAGAGCCATATTTGACCACTGTCATCACTGTAGCTTCTAAGATTCTAATCTTGGTTTGCAGACTTATCTTCCTATTCTTCCAGACTTTTTTTAACTGTGAAAAAACACCCTGAGCCTTGGCTATTCTATTTTTAACATCTTCACTGCTCCCACCATCTTTACTAATAATACTACCAAGGTAAGTGAAACTGCCCACCTGATCAATCTTTTCATTACCCAACGTCACCTTTTCATCTTCACTTATTCCTAGCCTTAGTGACTTGGTCTTCCTAACATTAATTTTCAAACCAATACTAGCACCCTGAACTCGCAAAACCTCTAAAACTTCATTCATTTTGCTCACACTTTCATCTAGGATGCTTAAATCATCAGCATAATCCAAGTCCAAGAGACTTTTTCCTCCCCATTTGATTCCGTGGTCTCCCATTGCCTTTCCTGTGCTCCTTAAAACAAAGTCCATCAAAATAATCCATATAAAGGGGGATAGAACACAACCCTGCTTAACTCCTGATTTAATACAAAACCAGCTGCTAACCTCATTTCCTACCTTAACCGCAGCAGTGTTATTCTCGTACATAGCACTAATCACTTTAATGTATTTGTCTGGTATACCATACAAGGATAAAACCTTTACTAAAGCTCCTCTATCAACAGAATCGAACGCTTGCTCATAATCTATAAAACTAAGGACCAAAGGTGTTTGAAAACTTAGGCACTTCTCAATTATTAACCTAAGAGTGAAAATTTGGTCAACACATCCTCTACCTTTTCTAAAACCGCACTGCTCTTCTCTTAAAACTTTGTCTACGGCATCTCTCAGTCTAAAAAGTATCATATTACTAAGCAATTTGCTACCTACAGAGACCAGACTAATGCCTCGATAATTACCACACTCACTTTTATCACCTTTCTTATAAAGTGGCTTAATTAATGTTTTCCTAAAATCATTAGGTACTTCCCCTTTTTCAAAAATCATATTCATAATCTCCAATAACTTATTTCTAACCTCAGAGCCACCATATTTAAGAAACTCATTTACTACCCTATCAGCACCTGGAGCCTTATTATTCTTTAATCCTTTTAGTACTGTTTCTAATTCCTCCTCACAAAACAAATCTTCCTTCACATCCAAGGTATCACAAACTTTTTCATTTTCCTCTATATTTTTTCCTGCAACTCTATCTCGGTTAAGCAAATTCTCAAAATGTTCGGCCCATCTCGCTTTAGCTTTTGTCTTATCGCTAATTGCCACCCCATTCCTATCTTTAACTGGGACAAGTCCGGATTGACTACTACCTCTCAATTTGTTAACGTGCCAGTACAATATTTTACTATTATGCCGTCTAGCTGCATCTTCTAAATCCTCGGCAATTTTATCCATGGCCTCCACTTCACACCTCCTTAGTTCATATTTCAATGCTTTCTCCACTTTCTTTACATTTCTTTTGTTTTCATGTGATCTATCACTCAGATAATTCTTGTACAAGTCCTTTCTCCTTTCTATTAAACTTAAAGCTTTTTCACTAATATTCTTAGCTGCAGTTCTAGCTTTCTTCCCTAATACACCTTCAGCAACTTCACAAATTATTTTTCTAAAATTATTCCAACCATCTTCCACATTGTCAAATTTTAAGCTCTCAAGTTTAGTATTCAACTGTTCCTGGAAAGTTTCTCTCAAATTCTCATCCTGGAGTCTACTAACATCATAACTTCCCGGGAGGTAATTACCCTTCCGATATTTCAGCTTTAAATTAACCCTTGACACTACTAGATGGTGATCTTTACTTTTAACATCAATAACAGCACTCCTATATACCCTAGTATCTTGTATTGATCCTGCCAGTCTTCGATTTACTATAACATAATCAATAAGGTTTGCTGTCTTACCATCACGTGAATACCATGTTAGCTTATGAGCCATTTTATGACCAAACACCGTATTGGTTATAACTAGATTGTTATACCTACAAAATTGCAAAAGTCTGTATCCATTACTGTTTTCTTTTCCTACACCAAATTTACCTAAGCTGGGATACCATCTATCCATATTTCTACCAACCTGGGCGTTAAAATCTCCCAGCAATAACATCATATTTCTACCTGGGACCTTGTCTATTTGCTCCTGTAACTGTAAGTAAAATTCATCTGAGTCATTAGTATCTCCATCAGTCGGTTCTACAGGGGCGTATACTACTATAACTGATACCTTGAACTTTCTAGTCATAAAATGAGCAATTAGTATTCTATTATTAATACCTTCCCAGCCTAAACAAGACTTAGCAGCTTCCTTATTCATCATGAGCCCTACTCCCTGTCTATGTAACCCGTCCTTCCTGCCTGAGTAAACAAATTCTATATCACCTAATTTCATGCTTCCTACCCCTGGGATATGAGTTTCTGAAACTCCTAATAGATCCAGTTCGAATCGTCTGAATTCGTCAGTCAAAATGTCGATACGATAGTCATTTTTTAATGTCGTAACATTCCAAGTTCCAATTTTCATGTTCTTTAAATCATTGAAATTTTTTTCGCCTCAGGAAAAGCAATGATCCCGGATACCAGTGCAGGACGGGGATCACATATCTTCTCAAGTCTACACCGAAGTGCTTAAGCCGGCTTAGAACCGGACAGCAAGAAGTCCCTGGGACCTCCATGAATGGAGGCTTTGTGCAATCCTGGGCCCATCTTGGTCACAACATGGTTTTCAGCGCTTGGCGATGCTCTTCTACCAACAAGAGTCGAAATCCTGCACAGACAATCTCAAGCCTATTACCTCCGACTCATTATATATTCATGCCTACAAATATTATGCTACTACGGGGAGGCAACCCGTAATAGATAAATTAGCTAGGAAGAGGTTTTTCAGCCCAAAGACGCCCATCAAAACATACCAATCCCAGAAGAATTGTCCATTAGTCAGAATCCCGTGCGAATGCTGTGTCGTTTACTAGGCTATAATTTCCTCGAGAGGCGCCACTCCTCAAGTGGGAATAGAGTTGACCGCTAGGTCCCCAGTCTTGCAGGTACCCCGAAAAGGTCGAGGCAGCCCTTTGCAGAGGCCGTTGTCCATAGATCTGGATCTTACGCCCTGCCACAGTTGTCCTCCTATAGAGGATCCTCCCGCGATGGTGTTCTGCATCACCATGCAATTTAACCCATTGCTGGGAGAAGGTTTGCAACTCATGGAACTTGTGGATAAACAAGTGGGCCCTTTTGAGTGTACATTTGAGGGGCCTTCTTCCTCCTCCGCCTGTATTTATGACCCCGGGCAAGGGTGCCCCAGATTCTATTATGGACCCCCAGGGACAAGGTCCCCCCTTGGTCCATGCCTCCTATGGAGGTACCCTACATATCTGTAGAGTGTTCCCCTATCGCCACCTGGGGACATGCTGAATGGCCTGGGGGAGGCCAGATAAACGGATCACTTTTGTTTTGCAAAGGCAATAACTCAGTGACATATTTAACCTACTACTTATAAATATACATAACTCACTGACTAGGCCTATATTAGTTATATACAGAAATATATAACTCAGTGACACATTAAACCTACTACTTATAAATATGTGTAACTCATAGACTAGGCCTATATATGTTATATACAGAAATATATAACTGAGTGACATATTTAGCCTACTACTTATAAATATGTGTAACTGACTGACTAGGCATATAAGTTATATACAGAAATATATAACTCAGTGACATATTTAGCCTACTACTTAAAATATGTGTAACTCACTGACTAGGCCTATATAAGTTATATACAGAAATATATAACTCAGTGACAAATTTAGCCTACTACTTATAAATATGTGTAACTCACTGACTAGGCCTATCTAAGTTATATGCAGAAATATATAACTAAGTGACATATTTAGCCTACTACTTATAAATATGTGTAACTCACTGACTAGGCCTATATAAGTTATATACAGAAATATATAACTGAGTGACATATTTATCCTACTGCTTATAAATATGGGTAACTCAATGACTAGGCATACAAGTTATATACATAAATATATAACTCAGTGACATATTTAACCTACTACTTATAAATATGTGTAACTCACTGACTAGGCCTATTTAAGCTATATACAGAAATATATAACTAAGTGACATATTTAGCCTACTACTTATAAATATGTGTAACTCACTGACTAGGCCTATATAAGTTATATACAAAAATATATAACTGAGTGACATATTTAGCCTACAACCTTTACCCTGGGGGCTCTGGAGGGTTTTTCATCCTTAAATACATAATTTCCAGAACTTTCAATTACGTTGAACAAAATGGCTATCTCTAAACTTTGATTGAATGTGTTTGGGGAAATGGTGGGCGTGAGAGGGGGGTTAGTTACTCTCCACTCACTTTCGACTATTAAAAAAGGAAATTTCAATTTCCAATCAAATTAGCCCCTTTTGAAATTTCTACAACAACTTTCTATATAAACCTTATATGCCCCCAGGGCATAACTTACAACCCTTGCACTGAGTGCTCTGATGGGGTTATTTTCATAAAAGACATAATTTCCAGAACTTTGGACTACGTTGAACAAAATGGATATCTCAAAATTTTGATTGGATGTGTTTGGGGGAATGGTGAGTGTGAGAGGGGGGTTAGTTGCCCTTCAATCACTTTTGACTATTAAAAGGGCACTAGCCCTTTCAATTTCCAATTGAATGAGCCCTTTTTGAAGTTTCTACAACATCGCTTTCTATAAAAAACCTTATATGCCCCCAGGGCATAACTTACGACCCTTGCCCTGAGGGTTGTGGGGGTGGATTGGTTGTCATCCTTAAAGACCTAGTTTCCAGAAGTTTCAACTACGTTGAATAAAATGGCTATCTAAAAATTTTGATTGGATGTGTTTGGGGGAAACGTGGGCGTGAAAATGGGGTTAGTTGCCCTCAAATCATTTTCGAGACTATCAAAAAGGGCACTAGTCCAATCGAATGAGCCCTTTTTACAGTTTCTACGACACAGATTTCAATAAAAACTTATATGCCCCCAGGGAATAACTTATAACCCTTGCCCTGAAGACTGTGGGGGGAGTGTTCTAATCAAAGGTATAATTTCCTGAACTTTAAACTGCATGGAACAAAATGGCTATCTAAAAATTTTGATTGGATGTTTTTGGGGAAATGGTGGGCGTGGAAGGGATGTTAATTGCCTTCCAATCACTTTCGACTATTAAAAAGGACACTAGCTATTTCAATTTCCAATCGAATGAGCCATTTTTGAAGTTTCTACTACAACGTGTTCTTTAAAAACCTTACATGACCCAAGGGCATAACTTAACCCTTGCCCTGAGGGCTGTGGGGCGGGGGGGTGTCATCCTCAAAGACCTAATTTCCAGAACTTTCAACTACGTTGAACAAAATGGCTATCTTAAAATTTTGATTGGATGTGTTTGGGGAAAAGGTGGGCGTGAGAGGGGGGTCAGTTGCCCTCCAATCACTTTTGACTATTAAAAAGGGCACTAGCCCTTTGAATTTCCAATCGAATGAGCCTTTTTTGAAGTTTCTACTACAACGCTTTCTACAAAAACCTTATATGCCCCAGGGCATAACTGACAACCCTTGCTCTGACGGCTGTGGGGGAGTGTCCTCCTCAAAAACATAATTTTTATCTGGAAATCAACTACGCTGAGCAAAATTGCTATCTAAAAATTTTGATTGGATGTGTTTTGGGAAAAGGTGGGCGTGAGAGGGGGGTTAGTTTCCCTCAAATAACTTTCGACTATTAAAAAGGGCACTAGACCTTTGAATTTCCAATCGAATGAGCCCTTTTTCAAGTTTCTACGAGAAAGATTTCAATAAAAACTTATTTGCCCCCAGGGCATAACTTATAACCCTTGCCCTGAAGACTGTGGGAGGAGTGCCCTTCTCAAAGGTATAATTCCCTGAACTTTAAACTGCGCGGAACAAAAAGGCTATCTCAAAATTTTGATTCGATGAATTTGGGAAAATGGTGGGCGTGGAAGGGGTGTTAGTTGCCTTCCAATCACTTTCGACTATTAAAAAGAGCACTAGCCATTTCAATTTCCAATTGAATGAGCCCTTTTTGAAGTTTCTACGACAACGCGTTCTATAAAAACCTTATATGCCCCCAGGGCATAATTTACAACCCTTGCCCTGAGGGCTGTGGGGGGGGGGGTTGTCATCCTCAAAGACCTAATTTCCAGAACTTTCAACTACGTTGAACAAAATAGCTATCATAAAATTTTGATTGGATATGTTTGGGGAAAAGGTGGGCGGGAGAGGGGGGTTAGTTGCCCTCGAATCACTTTAGACTATTAAGAAGGGCGCCAGCCCTTTGAATTTCCAATGGAATTAGCCTTTGTTGCAGTTTCTACGACAACGCTTTCTATAAAAACCTTATATGCCCCCAGGGCATAATTTACAAACCTTGCCCTGAGGGCTGTGGGGGAGTGTCCTCCTCAAAAACATAATTTCTATATGGAAATCAACTACAGTAAATACAATGGCTATCTCAAAATTTTGATTGGATGTGTTTCGGGAAATGGTGGGCGTGGAAGGCGTGTCAGTTGCCTTCCATTCACTTTCGACTATTAAAAAGGACACAAGCCACTCCGATCTCCAATTGAATGAGCTGTTTTCGAAGTTTCTACGACAACTTCTTCGATACGAAGTGCCCCGGTCTAAAGGAAAAAAAGATAAATAATACATTGTGTCAACATTGTTTTTATATGCCCCCAGGGCATAACTTAAAACCCTTGCCCTGAAGGTTTTGGGGGAGTGACCTCCTCAAAAACATATATTCTATCTGGAAATCAACTACGCTGAACAAAATGGCTATTTCAAAATTTTGATTGGATGTGTTTCGGGAAATGGTGGGCGTGGAAGGCGTGTCAGTTGCCTTCCATTCACTTTCGACTATTAAAAAGGACACAAGCCACTCCGATTTCCAATTGAATGAGCCCTTTTCGAAGTTTCTACGACAACTTCTTTGATACGAAGTGCCGTGGTCTAAATGAAAAAAATAATAAATAATACATTGTGCCTGCATCGTTCTTATATGCCCCCAGGGCATAACTTAAAACCCTTTCCCTGAGGGTTGTGGGGGAATGACCTCCTCAAAACATATTTTCTATCTGGAAATCAACTACGCTGAACAAAATGGCTAACTAAAAATATTTATTGGATGTGTTCGGGGGAATGATGGGCGTGGAGGGGGGGGCTAGTTGCCCTCTAATCACTTTCGATTATTAAAAAGGCCACTAGCCACTCCAACTTCCAATCGAATGAGCCCTTTTCGAAGTTTATACGACAACTCCTTCGATACGAAGTGCCCTGATCTAAGACCAAGAAAAAAAAATAAACAATACATTGCGCCAACATCGTTCTTTACTTAGGCAGCTGTATTGCGCTGCCTATGATTGTATTAAAGAATTTATGAAAGTGGTACAGAAGTAACAACCCTCTCTGCTTTTCTATCGCAGCAAGAAAAACATGACTTAAAATTACGTTTCACCCAAAGTTTAAAGTTTTGCTTATTTATATGCCCTCTACCACTACCACCGGGAGACCATCATCATTTTCGAAATGTATGAGCGAAAAATAACATTCTCTCCAAGTGCACACCATACCTTCGTTTTCTTCTACACTTTGAGGTTTCTTAGCATGTTCATGAGGTTGCTCACTGACCCAAAAGCTGAAGTTTTGCTCAATTATATGCTCTCACAAATGGAGTTTTGGCTTGTTGCTGAAGAGAAGGCAGTCCAAAAGCTGTTGTCGCACTCAATACGATCCTTTATCGTCTGGCCAAAACTTGTATTCTTCGATGTTGTCGGCTTGAAATTTGCGCTTGAATAATCTACAATTTGTAGGGAAACGGTTTCAAATCACAGTGGATAATTCGGCCCAAACACCTGCGAAAAGTAACCACTTGTTGTGACTGCCGTCTGGCGGACTGTTGTGTGATTGTTCTAACCTGTTCCTGATGTCTTCAATACAGTCCGGCTCTCTCACTGTAAATTTTGGAACTTAATTGTCCTGGTTATTGTTAACCTCACCTCCCGTGTTTTTAAACTTTTTTACCAAACATGAGATCGTATTGCGGTGGGGAATATTCGTCCCAGAATATTTTTGTCGAAACTACCTCTGAACAAGGGTAGGTGACTTTGTTTCAAATTACAGTACCACAATCTTACTCCTCCCTTGTGCCGAAAAAAGCTCATATTGCTTCAAATTGGTATCTGGTAATACTTACTAGCCTCTTCTGTAACTCACCTAAAAAAGGAAAAGAAACAATTACTTCTCTGCAAAACATGAATCTTTATTTTTATCCCTCTTTTTTGCACCATTTATATATGAGGCTGATATTTCAAGAAAATGTACATTTTAAAAAAAATATATATATTTATTTCATCATAGGCTTTATTTCAGTTTGGAGAAGGGGTCACGTTTATTGTAAATCTTGTTGTTTACTCTATTTTCATTAAGTAGTTTTTATGGCAGATATTGTCACAAATTTTTACCCTCACACTGGCCTTCTTTCAAATGATGTCCCTGAATCAGATGAAGGTGAAGGTCATTATTTTCTTACCCCCTCCCTAATAGGACCCTGACTTGCAGACAGTTTCTTGAGAAGACATTAAAGTTTAATCTCTTTCTCGAATCTTAAATTCTTCACAGATGCTTTAGTGCTCTTTCAATGTTTTTGCTTAGATTCATGGGTCTCAGGAACTATCAAATTTCTTCGTTTTTTTCACGCTATGGCAATTAATGTTTCTCTCTTGCAGATACTGCGTCATTGCTGGAACACCTGGTTTTATTGTACTTGTTGAGGGTTCGAAATTTCAGGAGGAGTTTATCAAGAAGTACTAGTTTTGTAACAATTCATTTAATAAAAAAAAAATAAAAGAACTCGTTTCCAGCAAGATACTTATTTGCTGGGCAAGATTATTTCTCCCCTCTTTTTCTCAGACGTATTAGGGACATCAAAACTTAAGAGGGCTGCTGATGTGAAAAACACCATGGTGACCCTGCAAAAAGCAAGGATGGCGATTTTTGGTTGGCCCAATGCCAAGGTTCAACCATCCCCCTAGAAAGGAAATATATGGCATAAATAAATTCGCTAGGAAAAATATTGCTTTTCCTGGAGGAAAATTCTTATTTCAAAGTTAAATCCTCCCTTCTAGATTATTTTCTTAGGTATATCCCTCCCCCCTTCGCTGCAAAATTCATGCGGGTGCATTTGTACTGGACAGATGTAGTCCTTATTGCTACGAATCATTGCCGCACAAGCAGGCTATAAGCGGTTACTTAGTGGTAGGCATGAATGAAGGGAAGGGGCTTGGTCCCTGTGCCTTTCTTGCGAAATTAGTATATTTTTGCAATTTCTTTGTAAGTTATATCCCACACAGAAATATTGTTTCCTGTGTATGTGCCTGTCTGGAATGTTTCCCTATAAATTGTTTGAGTTTCACGTATGCTTGTAATTCTTTTTTTTTTTTTTTTGCCAGAATCCCCTACCGAGCGTTCTGGATAGGAGTTTCAAAAATATTTCAGAGCATATTGAAGCTTCCAACTTATATTTTCTAATTCGTAATTTGTTCTATTTACTTATCATTCTTTTTTAAATCTTTTTCCGTTTTTATGCCATTTGTGACCCATATTAAAAAAAAAATATTTTAGATGGTCCTTAGAACACTCTAGACCAGTGGGGGCAACTATTTTTCGGCTCTGGGGTCTGGGGTCAACTAAAATCTGGTTTTTACAGGGGCGTTTGGGTCAATAATACTGTCGTTTTAAAACAGTCTTTTAGCGTATGTAATTTCATTAACTGCAATGGCAATTGTGACCGAAGATCCTATCCTATTCATTAAATTAAAAAAAAAAAAACTTTCCGAAAAATAAGTTTTCAAAGAAAAGTAAAGGCCATTTTAAACTTAAGCTCAGCAGATACAAGTACCTTTTAAAATTCAAACTCAAAACGACCAGAAATTACTATTAAAGAATAAATGAAACCCAAAACGAACAGAAATTAAATAAGCAATCATAGCAAAAACATACAACAAGGAATAATATAAATTAATAAATAGATCTTAAACCGAGTAATGCTTAGATTGAATATGAAAATCAAGCTTAAAACGAAAAAAAATATTTTGCTATTGAAGTATAAATGAAACTTAGAACGAACAGAAATTAAATAAACAATCAATGCAAACAAGTGTACAATAGATATTAATGTAAATTAATAAATAAATCTTAAAACGAGTGAACCTTAAATTGAATATGCAAATCAAGCTTGAAACGAACAAAAATCGCCACAAACAAGGGTTTGGGTATGACCTACTTCTCTCACTGTAAAAGTCTCAAGCCTACTGTGTCATTGGCGCTTTATTGAAAACCAATTTTATGACAAATTTTTTCTTTTGTACTTAATATTGAAAATAAACATTAAAATTATAGTAACATTTTGAACTGAGAACTGATATTCATTTTAATTTTTTAGCTCTTTTTAAAGTTGTTAAAGACGAATATAGTTTCCCTACAAACAAGTGTTTCGATACTGCCTCCTCTCCTAACTGTAAATAAAAACGAAAAGCTTACTGCATCATTGGTGCTTAAATGAAAACGGGTTATATTACAAATATTTTCTTTTCCAGTTCTTACAGCATTGAAAATAAAAATAAATTACAGTGAAATAAATTCTTGAACTGATGGATCTTTCAAAAATTAATATCATTATACATCAAATATTCAATTTGATGTTGTTTATGCTTCCCAAGACTGTTCAAGACGCATATAGTTTTCAGCAAAGCGCCAATGACGCAGTAGGTTTTAGACTTTTACAGTGAGAGAAGGAGGTCATACCCAAATTCTTGTTTGTGATGATTTTTGTTCGTTTCAAGCTTGATTTGCATATTCAATTTAAGTTTCACTCGTTTTAAGATTTATTTATTAATTTACATTAATATCTATTGTACGCTTGTTTGCATTGATTGTTTATTGAATTTCTGTTCGTTTTAAGTTTCATTTATACTTCAATAGGAAAATATTTTATTTCGTTTTAAGCTTGATTTTCATATTCAATCCAAGCATTACTCGCTTTAAGATCTATTTATTCATTTATATTATTACTTTTTGGATGTTTTTTCTATGATTGCTTATTTAATTTCTGTTCGTTTTGGATTTCATTTATTCTTTAATAGTAATTTTTGGTCGTTTTGAGTTTGAATTTGAAAAGGTTTTTGTATCTGCTGAGCTTAAGTTTAAAATAGCCTTTACTTTTCTTTGAAAAACTTATTTTTGGGAAAGTTTTTTTTTAAATAATTTTTGTTCGTTTTTGATTGCAAAAATTTCAAATTTTTAAAAATTCCTTATTTCAAAAAAACTTAAAAAAAAATAATCAAATATTCATCAAAGTATCAAAACTGATATCAAAGGAACAATATCAAAGTGAAAAAATGAGTTTGTGTCAACCTCGGAGTTTTTATTATCTGACGTTTGAACTATTTTTAACAAAATTGCTATCTCAAAATTTTTAATCGGACGGGTTTGGGGAAAAAGGGCGTGGGGGGACTAGATTAAGCTTTGGTCTCTTTTGACTCTTTAAAAGTGAACTAGAACTTCTATTTTCAATCAAATGAGCCCTCTCTGAAGTTTATACGAGTATCCTTTCTATAAGAACCATATACATCCCCAGAGTGTAACTTACAACGCCTGTCTCTGGGCCCTGGGAGGTTGTGCCGACCCTGGATTTTCAATATCTGATGGTTGAACTATTTTTAACAAAATGGTCACCTGAAATTTTTATCGGATGGGTTTATCCATCCGATACACCCAAAGGCATGGAGGGCGGGAGGGGCTTGTTGCCCTCCGATCTTTTTCACTCTGAGAAAATGAACTATAACTTTTAATTTCCATTCAAATGAACCCTCTCTGAAGTTTATACGAGCACACCTTCCATAAAAACCATATATGCCCCCAGATCAATACTTACAACGCCTGCCTCAGCCCTTGGGGGGGGGGGGGTTGTTTTGTCACAGGAGTTTTTCTTATTTGACCTTTGAACTATTAGTAATGAAATGACCATACGTAAAGGAGTTTTTGTTATATGATCTTTGAACTATTTTTAACAAAATGGCTACCTCAAATTTTTATCAGATATATTAGGGAAAAAAGGGTTTGGGGGGACAGAGCCCCCTTTGAAGTTTATACGACAACCCCTTCTATATGAAGTGCCTCTGGGAAAAAAATTAATGGAGTGTTGGTGGAGGCTAGCTGCCCTCCAATCACTTTTGACTCTTAAAAAGTGAATTACAACTTTCAATTTCCAATCAAATGAGCCCTCTTTGAATTTTATAAGAGCGTCCCTTCCATAACAACCATATATGCCCCCAGGGTATAACTTACAACGCCTACCCGCGGGCCCTAGGGGCTGTGTTGACACTGGAGTTTTTTGTTATCAGAACTTTGAACTATTTTTAACAAAATGTCTATCTCAAAATTTTTATCTCATGCATTTAGGGCGAGGAGGAGGGGGGGGCTAGTTGCCCTCCGATCTCTTTTGACTCTTAAAAAGTGAACAAGAATTTTCAATTTCAAATCAAATGAGCCCTCTCCGAAGTTTATACGAGCATCCCTTCCATAAAAACTATATATGGCCCTAGAGCATTACTCATAACGCCTGCCTCCGGGCCCTGGCGGGTTCCGTCGGCACAGGAATTTTTCTTATCTGACCTTTGAACTATTTTTTAATGAAATGGCCATTATAAAAATTTTATCGGATGGGCTTGGGGAAAAAAGGGGTTGTGGGGGAGGGCTAGTTGCCCTCAGATATCTTTTGACTCTTAAAAATTGAACTAGAACTTTCAATTTCCAATCAAAAATATTTACGGTTCCTGAGCAATTTTTTTAATGTTTTAATTCAAACTAGAAAAAACCTGAAAATTTTAAAATTAGTTTGTTTTTTTGTTTGATAAAATCAACTCGCTACGTGATTAAGCTTAGAGGTTTGGACGTAACCAGTTATATAATGTCGGTAGGAAGGCCCAAAACCGAAAATTTGCAATTATTACAAATGATGATTCTCTATTTTGGCAAGTGATTACAACAATTCAAAAACCTTGAAAATGAAAACCAGAAGCTTCAAGTTTAGTACATATCGTTGTTAGAAATCGGAGTAGCTTCAATAATCAAATATCTTTTAAAAAAACAGTAGTATGAAAAGACATTAAATTATGGAAAGAGCAAAAAACTTGCAAATGCAAAAATATTTGTATATATTTTAACAGGGGATTACAACAATTCAAAAATCTTAAAAAAAAAACTTTTTGAACGCAACCAGTTGCATAATGCCAGAAAGAAGGCCCAAAAAACGAAAATTTGCAATTATTACAGATAATGATTCTCTGTTTTGACAAGGGATTAAAACAATTCAAAAAGCTTAAAAAAGAAAACCAAAAGTTTGAAGCTTAGTACATATCGTTGTTAGAAACCGGACTAGCTTCAATAATCAAATATCTTTGAACAGACGTAGTATGAAAAGATATTCAATTGCGGAAAGAGCAAAAAACTGGTAATTGCAAAAATATTTATATATATTTTAACAAGGGGTTACAACAATTTAAAAACAATAATTAATTAAATCAAACTTTTGAAGCTTAGTAGAAATCATTGTTAGAAATTGGACTTGCTTTAATTATCAAACATCTTTGAAAAGATACAGTATGAAAAGACATTAAATTGCGTAAAGAGCAAAAAACTGGTAATTGCAACAATATTTTATATCTTTTAACAAGGGATTCCAACAATTCATAAACCTAAAAAAAAACAAAAGTTTGAAGCTTAGTAGATATCGTTATTAGAAATCGGACTTGCTTTAATAATCAAATATCTTTGAAAAGACAGCAATTTGTCTCAAATTGTCTGCGGCTAGAAGACAAACGACAATGAGAATCCATGTATAGAAGCTTGCCGCGTGCCGAATGCCGGGGCGCGACGACAAGGCCGCCGGGCTCCCGGTTCTATATATATATATATATATATATATATATATATATATATATATATATATATATATATATATATATATATATATATATATATATATATATATATATATATTATATATATATATATATATATATATATATATATAAATATATATATATATATATATATATATATATATATATATATATATATATATATATATATATATATATATATATTTATATATATATATGTATATCTATATATATATATATATATATATATATATATATATATATATATATATATATATATATATATATATATATATATATATATATATATATATGTGTGTGTGTGTGTGTTATTATGAGGTACATTATATGTATGTATGAATGTTATTTAAGGTACATTATATTGATATAAGAAATGACAATTTGACATTTTCTTTTTTTCTGAGTTTATTTTAAGTGTTTGATTAATATTCCTGTTTCATATTGTTATTTTTATTTCTGACCGGTCTTTTTATTTATTCGAATTGTCAATTGTCTTATAATTAATTGTATTTTGTAAGTATGTGTTTTTCATGTGTGTTTTAGTCCTTAAACCGAGAAAGCTCAATACAAATGACAATTAGTAACAATCACATTTCCTTTTAATGACGAGAGACAGAACCTTGTGTTTTTTATCTCATATTTATAACGTATTTCATTAAAGGGATAGAATGTATTTCATTTCATTCATTACCACTGTCAAGGACAGTGGAAATAAATCTGATTGTTTGAAATGATTAAGTGGAAACTGAAACACTACTATGTGTATACTCGTATCTTAAAAATTAGAAAAAATCAAGAATTTATGTTTGAATTGAAAATATCTTGTGAGTTTCGACAGTAGCGGTTAAGAAATTGAAAAAAATGGTATAAAAATCAGCCAAAAATAAGCTAAACACATGGCATCAGACACCTTAAGAAGTCTTGCTTTCATTTGAAGGTGCAGTTGTCCTTAGCAGGGTCGGATCTTGTGCATAATCTTGGGGGAGGCCCAGTGTGACAAGGGCGGCAATGAGCAAAATATTGGGGGGGGGGGGGGGAAATGTGACAAAGGTGCCAATAATTGACCAAATTCATTCTAAAAAAGAGTAAAAAAGGGGAAAATACAGGATAAGAGGGAGCCAGAAAATATTGGGGGTCCCCCCGGCCCCCTGGATCCACCAGTGGTTCTTATAAACTCATAAACTGTAGATAAAAGTGATGTTAAATTTAACTGCTTAGTTTTGCTTATTTGTGTTAACGGTTCAGCGTGACAACACTGACGAAATGCTGGTACTGTCCGGAAAGGTTATAATTTGGATAGAACCAATAGAAAGTTTCTAGCAAATTGCGGTTTTCAGTTATGAACAAACCTAAGATGGGTCCAATGGGCAATCTTTTTTATTTTGATATCCTTGGCGCCTAAATGAGACTTGTTCATTTGACATGAAGTGATAATCGGCCAATTGCTGATTGCGAAATTTGTTTTCGAGATTTAATTTAGGTTAAAAAAAGGAAATAAAAAAGCTTTTTGCATTTTTTTTTTCGTTTTTGACAGCTAATAAGCCCCCTGTTCAGTTTATCTGTCTTCTTTCCCCTGTCAGACGAAATGTTATTAGGCGAATTAAATGGACTCTCAGAATGTTATGAAGAGGAACAGATGTGCTTTTAAAAATATTATTAGGATTGACACTTGCTTAATTGGCCATGTCCGGTGTCAGATTCTTCGTAGACCACTAAGTTGATAAAATGAGTCACCTAAACGACTCGAAGGATATTGACGCTGCCATCTCAAAGAACACTAGAACTCTGATGAAAAGTTGGAAAATTATGCTCCGAAGTTCCAAGGACAGTGGAAATAAAATCTGATTATTCAAATTGGTTGTAAGTGTAAAATTACAATACAACATTTGTCCTAAAAAAACAGAAGAGTCGGGAATACAATTTTTTAGTGATTAAAAAAAGAAACGCAGGTGAAAAATCGGCAAAAAAAAATCGCCAAAAACATATTGTACCAAACAGCGCAAGGAGGTGTGGCTTTTCTTTAAAGGTGTGGTTATATTTGGGAATCAACAGATTGTTTCGAATTTTTACTAACAAAAAGCGTTGTCAAATTTCATTGATTAGTTCTACTTTTTATGGTTGGATGTGACAACACTGACAAAATTTGATATTGCCTTATAAACTTTGGAACCAGGCAGCGGACAAAAAATGTATTATTTGGATGTCCTAGGTAGTCTGCTCTTAAAATAAGTTCCGAAGGCAACATTTAAGGAATACGTTAGTTTTTTTGGTATGTCTTACGAGCCAGACAAATATTTTGTAGGGGGTTTCAAACGCCCTAACACCCTTCCCTGGATAAGGCCTTGAGGTCATATAAGTAAGAAATTGTTTAAAAATTTAATGAAGTGTAGATATGGGAAGACTGTTTTCTGTTTAGAGATTTTTAAAACAATAGATGAAACGAAAAAAATCAGACACTGCATATTTTAGTCGTATATTCAATAGCTGTCATCATCAGAAGATGAAAAATAAAGCTGAAGGGTCTTACCCCTTTCTTAAGTCAGATCAGGCACAAGAGCAAACCATAAGACTTTTTTTCCTCTGATGATGGTAATGGAATATATGGACAAAAGTTTATATCTCTTTTTTTCTTCTTTATCTTCTTAAAAATCCTCACATTTTAACCAAAATGTAATAAAAGCTGAAGTATGAATTTTACTAATTATAATTGTAAAGTGACTGAATTTTAGAGAAATTAATAGCTATTTTGGTATTACTTGAGGAATAAATTGATGTGTAACATTAGACAGACAAAACTTGTTTCCTTACAAAATAGATTGCAGAAAGTGTAATTGGTGGCAATTCTGTTTGACTCAGATTGTAGTAAGACTAGGAATGCTTTTGGATCTTGAAATACGGTTATATTACTATAGTTGAGCTGATTTGTTGAGTAAACTTAAGAAGAGTCAAGCCAACTGTTGTTCTGACAACTCTGACAAGGTTTGAGCATTGAAAGTTTGCTTCTCTATCAGTAAGGCAAGCATCAGATTTTCAGTTGAACCTAATTCAGCTCTTTTTAAATACTTTTACGGAACCTTTTGTTAATTTTTTTTTGAATATCTTGTCAATTTTGTTTAATGGAACCTAAATGCAACTAATCTTTAAATACTCATATGAAATCTTATTTGAATTTTTTTTTTTTTTTTTTGGAATTTTTAAGTGGAACCTAAATGCGGCCCTTTGTAAATACTATCATGAAATCTTTTTTTGAAAATTCTAAAATCCTTGTCAATCCTAATTCCCGATATCCTTGATTGACTATGTCCAAACTCTGCCCAGTGACAGAAGTTACGAAAAACCAAATAGAGTGGAAAGATAAAACTATCGGGGTAGCTCTGGCTCTGACTGTGGTACGTAAACTGTCATTGAACTTTCAACAGTACGGACCCTGCGTAAATATGACACGCAAAATCGTGAAGCATTCCCCATTTTTGCACTATTTTTAATTTTATAGTGGGGTTTATTTTTTTTTTATAAAGGCTTTTTTCAAAGGTGTTTTAGAGTTGTCGAGAAGGGTTCCACCTTTTATCGAAAATTTCAAAGTTTGTGTTCTTTGGGTATGGGCGCTCCTGAAATTTGTTTGAAGAAAGGGGACAAACGTGAAGCGTTATAGAGAGTTTATTTATTTCATGTCAACATTTATTTAACTCCAAAGTCACCCCTCCTCCACAAACCCTTTTTCTTCGCGATCAAAATCTCGAGTGTTTCTCGTACAATACATAAGTACCTTATTCTTTGCCAAGAGATACCCACCGGTTCCCATTTTTCTCTTTCTCCCCTTAAATCCCCTTTTGATCAGTGGCGGATCCAGGATATTCTTAGGGGGGGGCAAAACAGGTTGATCCGATAAACTTGCGTTAGGAGCAAGTTTAATTAACGCAAATTTGCGTTAATAAAGTAAATTACACTACTTTAGACTATGTTAGGGGGGTGCGTGTCCCCTTGCCCCTCCCCTAGATCCGCCACTGCTTTTGATTGACAGCTGCATGAATAGGTTAACTGGATAAAATGACTGAGGTAAAAGAGGAAGATTGGCAAGATATTTGAAAGCCATTTCATTGTATTATTTTTTCTTGGACAGTCAGGGTTGCCACCAGGTGAAAAAAAAAATCACAAAATTTTAGTGATTTTCTGGTTGATTTAAGGATTTTCTTCAATAACCTAGTGAACTAGGTGGAGATTTAGTGAGTTTTTTGTTAAGGTAATATACAAAATCACTACAAATAGTGATAAATCACTAGGGGTGGCAACCATGTGAACACTTCCTGTAGAGGCGCTGTGGGTTTGACTTTAGCTTGGTAAGGCGGGACCCAGAAATCGAACCTTCCTGTAGCAACACACTGCAGGGCTGACGTAGTGACCTTAGTAGTCAAGAAGCGTCGTTAGTTATATTACTACTATTATTATTCTATGACATATTTGAAAGATTTACCGACAAACAAAACACATTTATGCTGATTTTATTACTTTTGTTAGCAGTCTTACGATCCATGAGTATTCACTTTAGTTAATGATGTTTTTGACAATAATTATACCTTAATCCCAAAATTATTTGTACAAAATGAAGGTAACAATTCACTTTAGTTATGCCTCAGTCACACAAGTGTCTGCACAAGACGAAATTTTTTGAAATTGAACGAAAAATACTGAAAAATACAGTAGGCTGCATGCGTATGTATTGATTTCTATTACTTTCGTTAGGAATCTTATAATCCAACAACATTAGCTTTATTGAATGCTGTTCTTGGTGGCAGAGGCAACTGCAACCTAGTAAAGAGCGAACCGTAGCCCATAGTAACCGAAAGTTTAAAAAAAATTGAATAAATCAGAAAACAAGATTTTTACAGCTTTTTTTTCAACTGAAATTTAAGGAGCAACATTAAAACTTTGAACGAACAGAAATTATTTTATGTATGAGGGAGGGTGCCCCTTCCTCGACCATCAACCCTTGCCTCTTTACACTAAAGTCTTACATTTCTTTAAAAATACTTCTCAATCAAATAAAACGGCCCCATGTGTTTGAGCAGTCTTTCATAGAGAATTATGACAAAAAGTCAATCTTTAGCGTAAAGAGCAAGGGTTGAAGAAGGGGCACCCCCTCCTCGTGTATGGAATAATTTTTGTTCGCTCTAAGTTTTGATGTTGCTCCTTACTTTCAGTTTAAAAAAAACTGTTTTTTGAGTTATTCAATTTCTGACCGTTTTCAAACCATGCCAGGAAATTCTCACCCCCTGCTGTGTAAAATTTCTTCTGAAAAATTACCCCGAAACCTCACGGAAAATTCTTCCCTTGGAAAATCCCCCATAAAAATACTCCCCCCCCCCGCCAAAAAAAAGTCCATATATTTTCCAATAATAAATTCTATGTGAACGGTGGCAAATTGCGCAACTTACAGCCCTTTCCCAGGGACTATAGGGGATCATATGATCCCCATAGGTATAGTTATAGTTATTGGACTTTCAACTATGCTGAACAAAATAGTTATCCCAAAATTTTGATCTGATGTCCTCGAAATAAAAGGCGTGGGATTGGGGTTAGTATCCTTCTAATCTTTTTGATCCGAGGCAACGCTATAGTGTTGCCTATAGTAAAGGCCATATGGCTCCAATGTTTTATTATTATTATATTTTTTTCCAGTGGCACTTTATATGGAAAGGGTCGCTGCATAAACTTCGGAGGGCGCTCATTTGATTTGAAATAGGAAGTTCTAGTGCCCTTTTTAAGAGTAAAAAAGGATCGGAGGGCAACTAGCCCCCCCCCCCACTCCTTTTTCCCCAAATGCATCCGATAAGAATTTTGAGATAACCATTTTGTTGAAAATAGTTCAAAGATCATATAACAAAAACTGTGATGTTAACACAAACCTCCAGGGCCGGAGGGCATGCGTTGTAAGTCATGCCCTGGGGTCATATATGGTTCATATGGAAGTGATGCTCGTATAAACTTCAGAGAGGGCTCATTTGATTGGAAATCGAAAGTTTGAGTTCACTTTTTTAGAGTCAAAAGAGATCTGAGGGCAACTAGCCCCCCGCCCATGACTTTTTCCCCTAACCCATCCGATAATTTCGAGATAGCCATTTTGTTAAAAATAGTTCAAAGGTCAGATAAGGAAACTCCGGTGTCGATACTACCCCCATGACCTGGGGGCAGGCGTTCTAAGTTATGCCCTGGGGGTATATATGGTTCTTCTGGAAGTGATGCTCGTATGAACTTGATAAACGGCTCATTTGATTGGAAATTGAAAATTTTAGTTCACTTTTTAAGAGTCAAAAGTGATCGGAGGGCAACTACACCCTCCCCCCTCACGCCCTTTTTTCCCCAAACCAATCCGATAAAAACTTCGAGATAGCCAGTTTTTTAAAAATAGTCAAAAAGTTAGATAAAAAAAACTGCAGTGTCGATACAACCTCCCAGGGCCCGGGGAGCAGGCGTTATAAGTTATATGCTGGGGGTGTAAATGCTTCTTATGAAAGGAATACTCGTATAAACATCGGAGAGGGCTCATTTGATTGGAAATTGAAAGTTCTAGTTCACTTTTTAGGAGTCAAAAGAGATCGGAGGGCAGCCAGGCCCCCTCTCCGTGCCCTGTTTTCCTCAAACCCATACGATAAGAATTTTGAGAGAATTATTTTTTAAAACGAATCAAAAATCATCTAACAAAAACTCCGGGGTCGACATAATCCCTCAGGGCCCGGGGGCAGGCGTTGTAAGTTATGCCCGGGGACATATATGGTTGTTATGGAAGGGATGCTCGTATAAACTTCAAAGAGGGCTCATTTGATTGGAAATTGAAAGTTCTAGTTCAGTTTTTAAGAGTCAAAATAGATCGGAGGGCAACTAGCCCCCACCCCCACGCCCTTTTCCCCCACAATGCATCCGATAAAAATGTTGAGATAGCCGTTTTGTTAAAAGTAGTTCAAATGTCAGATAGTAAAAACTCCGGTGTCGACACAACCCCCAAGGGACCGGGGCAGGCGGTGTAAGTTATGCTCTGGGGGGCATATATGGTTCTTATGGAAGGGATGCATGTAAAATCTTCAAAGAGGGCTCATTTCATTGAAAATTGATAGTTTTAGTTCAGTTTTTAAGAGTTAAAAGAGATCAGGGGGCAAGTAGCCCCCCCCCCCGCCCTTTTTTCCCCAAACCCATCCGATACAAATCTTGAAATAGCCATTTTTTAAAATAGTTCAACATCAAATAAAAAAAATTCCAGGGTCGACAAAGCCCCCCAGAGCCCGGTGGTTTAAGTTATGCCCCGGAGGCATATAAGATTTTTATGCTAGGGGTGGTCGTATAAACTTAGAAGGTGGCTCATTTGATTGGAAATTGATAGTTCTAGTTACCTTTATAGTAGTTAAATGTTAACATAGGGCATCTACCCCCCCCCCCCCCTGAGACAAGCACCCTCCTTTCCCTAAATATATCAAATGAAAATTTTGAGATAGTCAGTTTGTTTGAAATAGTCCAATTATAAGATAACCGAAACTTCGTTGTCAACATACCCGCCCCCCCCCGCTCCAGAGCCACAGGAAGGGCTTTAAATTATGCCGTGGGGGCATATAAGTTTTTATGGAAGAGGTGGTCGTATAAACACTGGAGGGGACTCAAATGATTAGAAATTGATCACCTTCTTATTCACCTTTTAAGAGTCAAAAGTGATCCAATGGTAACTAGCCCCCGTCCCTCCCAGAATTCTTTTCCCCAAATGCGCCCAATTGATTTTTTTTTGTATTGCCATTTTGTTCAAAATAGACCAAACATAACAGAAACTCCAGGGATAAAACAGAACCCCCCCCCCAGATTGTGCCCTAGGGGCATATAAGGTTCTTATGTAAGGGATAGTTGTATAAACTTCGGAGGGGGGCTTATTCGATTGTAAATCAGAATTTCTAGTGCCCTTCTCAAGAGTCAAAAGTGACCGGAGGGAAACTAACCCCCCCCCCATCTGAGGCCCTTTTTCCCCTAATGCAATCAATCAAAATAAGGGTATATAAGGGTTGGTCGTATAAACTTCAGAAATGGCTCGTTTGATTGGAAATTGAAATTTCTAGTTACCTTCTTAAGAGTCATCAAAAGTGATTGGAGGGAATCTACCCCCCCCCCCCCACGTATTTTTCCCCAGATACATCCGATAAAAATTTTGAGATAGCCATTTTGTTCAAAACAGTCCAAAATTCAAGTTAATATAAATTAGGGGTTGAGAAATCCTCCATAGCACCCGGGACAAGAATTGTAAATTATGTAAGGTGTCAACCGTGGCGGATCCAGGATTTTTTTTACGGAGGGAGGCGCAAAATAGGTTGATCCGATAAAAAATTTTTTAGGGGGGTGAAAATAGGTTGATCTGATAAACTTGCGTTAGGAGCAAGTTTAATTAACGCAAACTTGAGTTGATTAAATAAATTACACTACTTTAGACTACGCTAGGGAGGGGTGCCCCCCTCGCCACCTGGATCCGCCACTGGTTGTAAGTTTATAAGAATTAAGTTTTATAAGTTTATAAGTGATAGAAAAGTAACAAGCCTCCCACCCCCCCCCCCCTGGGTCTTTTTTCTGCAAATGCATCTTATCAAAATTTTTAAATGGCCATTTTGTTGGGACTGTAATTTATGTAAGTTGCCCATTATTAGAACATAAGGCTCTGTGGAAGGGGTGGTCGTGTTAACTTTGGAGGGGGCTTATTCGATCGGAAATTGAAACTTCTGGGTTTTTTTTAAGAGTCAAAACTGATCACTGGCTAACTAGCCCACGCCCCACATTCCCAAAGGGCATCCGGTCAAAATTCGGAGATAGCCATTTTTTCAAAATACTTCAAAGGCCAAAAAACTATGCTTCCAGGATTGCCCACACCCCCAGCCCCAGGGGAAATGGCTCTGAGTTACGGAGCTTAATTATTACTACTTTGATACTTTGTTTAAAGGTATTAGATTGAAAGCTTAATAGGAAGGAATAACTGTCCACCAATTTGAAGAACAAGAAAAATCATTTCTGCATGGGTAGCACTGACGTATCTCTTTCATTTCTTAATTTTGTCCTACCAAGGCTAGCAGGCTACCAAAACATCGTAGAGAGACATTTAATGGCTCAGTTCAAAGCCAATGTCCTTATCAAAGATCTAAAGCACAACAGGCCAGTCATGATAAAAACAAAGAGAAAGAAATCTTACGATGAAGAAAACAAACGGGGTTACGACTAGTAGTAGGAAACGACAAAATTAAACCAACGGCGATATTTCAGCTGTATGAAAAAAGGCGTCTTCAACGCTAAGAAAACACAGATAAAAACTAAAACAACCTAAATCAAATAAAATGCAAAACCAAGAAAAAACAAAACAACAAATATATGTATATACAATTGTCGCTACTGTGAGTGAGCGCCACAGAAGCTAAATAGAGTTGTTTCATTGAGAACACTAAAGCGAGGGGATAAAAATAAAATGAATATGAAATTAATTAATTATATATGAATTTTGCGAAATAATCTTATTACTTGCTACTACTGCTGCAATTCTCCTAGGTCTTGAATTTGATCTAATCCCTTGGTGATCTATAAAACTTTACTACCCTCTTTAGCTATTGGTTCACTTTTAAGGAGAATGTTATATATCGGGTCAATATTTAAATTACCTGCATCTCTATTTATTGAAATATTAGTAAGAATATGTTTTTTTATTTCAATTGCCTCCCTAGCCCAGTGTGTAAATCCTCTATTGTTAGAAATAGCCGCGGCATCGTCGAATTATACGTAATGATAGAAAATGTGTTCTGCCAGAGCCGAAACAAAGTTTCAGGACGCTTGCTAAATTTTAGAGCTTTATCTATTGAGTGACGATGCTCAATGAATCATTCAACAAACTGTTGGTGAATTCGACCAACGTAAAGCATTCCACACGAGCAAAGAATACTATATACACCACTACTCAAATTCCCACAAGTCAAATCCATCCCTGAATTTAGAAAAACTGCTTAATCTAATTGACTGGAAGAATGTATCCATAATATTATACGTATTTGCGTAAAAACTGTTTTTCACCTAGATCAGGTACATACGGTAAGGAAATAGGACTTTTTGTCAAATTCAACTCGGAAGACTGCGAAACTGTATTTATCGTATTATTATGTTTAATGTGTCTATTTTCTATTATGTTGATAATGAATTTGATCGGATAAACATTACAAAATAAAATGTCTTTTAGATACAATAATTCTGAATCCCGATATTCTGGGAACAAGTACTAAAACCCCTGTGAACTAAAGATTTCACGACTCCTCTTTTCACTGACACCGAGTGGCACGAGTGACAATTTATATATCTAAATTTTCACGTAACTCTAAGTTTTTATCTCTAACTCCTTAAAGATACCGACGATAATATACCCCTTTATCTCTTTATGTGGATTTTTTTTAAGTCTACAAGTGGGCGAAGTTGACCCTGTATTTGATACCCTTTTTAAATAACAACTTCTGTTGACTTCTCTAGTTTCTTTGCCTAAGCTGCACAACGATTTTTTGTAAGGTTTATTATGTATATTTAAAAAATCAAATAAGGAGCAAAAATTAATTTTAGAGAACAAAGTTATTTTGACAGATGTAAAGACTGAAATTGAAACTTAAAATGAGCAAAAATTGTTGATTCGCAGTTAATGTCACATATATCTGCAAAACGGGTTCAAATGAACTTATTCGTGACATTTCCTTATATTTATAAAATTCGGAAAACTTGCGCTTTACTGAAAACTCGAAAGTGAAGCAAAAAAAGATGGTAGGACCAGAAAAGACCTCAAGTACTATGCAAGAAAGATTGGTTTACATGGCTCCCAATAGACTTTCACTGAAGATAACATCGAAACCTTTACTATAGCCTGCAATTTAAATTTTTTTAAAGACTCAAGCAGGTTAGTTTTCAGTAAGCGCTAGTTATTCAGAATTCTATAAATAAAACTAAATATGCCAATTCAGCTTATTTTAACCAGTTTTGTGGGTATATGTTGGAAAAAGTACGAAAAGGTTATTTGTATTTGTTTTCAGTTTCAACTTCGATCTCAACATTGTTTTTTAAATTAATTTTGACAGAATCTGCACATCAATGCCAGAATATGTATGCAAAATGAAAGCAACGACATAAAATGGAAATTACTGACAAATTCAGTATATAGGCTTCTTGTATATTAAATTTTATTACTTTCGTTAGCAACCTTACAATCCAACACCAGTCAGTTTTTTCACATATTGCTTTCGCTATCAACCTGCCAATACAACATCAGTCACTTCGTTAAATGCTGATTTCGACAATATCTGTTATCAGTGCCAGAAATATTTGTATAAAATTAAATTTACAGCCATTTTACGCTTGCATGTCGAAATCACGAGAGTTTTCATTTCCTGTCGACACGTAGTTTAAGAATAATAGATCGAAAGAAATCAGGACTCTACCCTTCAATATTGACTACGGGAGGAGGGGGGTTACTATTGTCTGTAAAAGACATTTCTCAGCCGTTAAACAGCCCAATAAAATTTCATTTTTACCTAATTTTAATCCCCCTTGCGAAGCCTTTCACCCCTCCCTCCTCCTTGGACTGCCTTGGCTGAAATGAAAGCTTATTTTTGGTTGAACGAAAACAAATCGGGGTAATAACCTTCCATTCATACTTTTACCATTGTCATAAAAATGCATCTTTTTTTTTCTTTTTCAACGAGTTAGTTGTACACAATGAACAACTAGGAAACAAATGCACTTTGCGTAGCTATAGATTTTTTTCTTATGGGGAGGCAACCGACTTGCTGGGCTAGTGGAGAAAATGTATCGACATCTGCCAGAACTGTAAGGGACGCTGCAGAATTTTGCCTTCTAGCTACACAGGTGCACAGCAATAGGTCAATAATGGAGGATGGGATGTCTCCTGCTCAAACTTTCCCGCAAATAAGTATTTTTTAATTATTTTCTTTTTCCTGCATTGTACTAGCCTTGTGAATGCCGAATAATTAACTATTCATGCTGTATTTTCTGGTTGTTTGAATTATCTCCCCCTACCCCCAAAAAAATTGTCAAACCTTTGATTTTGATTAGGCCAGCCATTTAAATGAAGCTAACGCTCTGTTAGAACTTGTGTTTCCATCATAGAAATAGAATAAGAAGTTGAGCCCAGATTCTGCAAAATTTTGCGGTCAGATTTCAGTGTTAAACTGAAATCAGGCTAAATGTTTGAAAGGCTTGCATAGATACCTATTTTTGTCCTTGTGTTCTCACTCCATTACATAAAGATAAATCTTACCAAAAAGTGGGAAACTTGTAAGAGTAAAAATTGGCGGTAATGTCGAATTGGCGGTAAGTCGAATTGACGGTAATGTCAAAAAGAAAAATTATCAGTGCTATGTCAAACAACAAAAGCACGAAGAACAATAGGGCAATCTTTTTTCAAGACAGTGGAGATAATTTGAACGAATATTTCGGCCCTATGTCCAAGGGCCGTCCTCAGCAAGACAAAAATATATAAAAGAAAAAAGACTCGCAACAGCATGCAAACAATAAAACCAAAAATTAATTTTTTTTTTTTTTCAAAGCAGTCCTAGCATCCTTACTTCAGCGAAGTTCAACCAGGACTGATAAAAAATAAGGTAAAACAAGGCGATTCAATGAGATGAAAGAAAGATAATTTAAAAACACATTCGTATTGCTTATCCAGCCTTTTTGGCAGCTAACCTCAAAGGTCTTTTTGTGACCGGTTCTGGGTTAATGTCTATTGGCTTTTAAAATGTTTTGTAAGATCATTTTTAATTAAATTTGTGTATGGAGCATTTAGTGTATATTTCCCCAAGTCCCTATTCAAGGAAATATTATTATTAATCTTAAGTCTGATTTCAATTGATTCTCGGACTACCTGCTTTATGCCTAGGTCATTGCTAATAAGGGCGGATTCATCAAAAAGTATATTGTGGCTAGGATTTTCAAAAATATGGCTGCCTAATGCAGAATCAGATGAAACAGCGGAAATATTAGAATTTAGAGCTTTGACTTTAACATCTTTATGCTGTTGTATGCGCTTTTCGAAATTCTGGTATGTTCTGCCTATATAATATTTGCCACAATCGCATGGTATTTGATAGACCCCTCTTTGGCGAGTAACTGGGGTTTTATCTTTACCAGAATTTAGAAAATTTATGATTTTAAAATTATTTGTGAATACTACATACAGATTATTTTTTGTGCAAAATTTTTTAAGATTTGTAGTGATTTTTGAGATGTAGGGGAGGTAAATTATGTTTAAGGGCTTGTCAGAAATCTCACATGGTAAACTATCATTAATTTTACGGAAATGTCTTTTCAGTCTACAGTTAATTACACTATTAATAAATAAAATAGGATACCCATTTCCAAAAAGTATGTCCTTGATAAAATTTAATTCTGCTGTGATGTGGGAATCAGAACAAATGTTTAGGGCACGATCGACGAGGGATATTACGACTGCTCTTGTAACTTGTGGTGGGTGGTTTGATTTAAAATGCAAGTATCTATTATTTTGTGTTGGTTTTCTATAAATAGTAAAATTGAGTTTATCGAAGCTACGAATAACTAACACATCTAGGAATGGTATTTTATTTGCGATTTCGATTTCTAAAGTACACTGTAAATTTCTATCGTATGTATTAAGGTGATCTAAAAAACCCTTAAGCTCCTTTTCCCTATAGTTCCAGAGTGAAATTACGTCATCCAATGACGTTGGTAGTCTCTTACCATTAGAATGCAAAATAGTCTTTGGTTAGTAGTTTCTTATTTTCACCGTTAGTAGCCTCTACCGTTAGAATTCAAAATGGTCTTTGGTTTTTAGTTTCTAATTTTTACCGTTAGCAGTCTCATACCGTTGGAATCCAAAATGGTCTTTGGTTAGCAGTTTCTTATTTTCACCGTTAGTAGCCTCTTACCGTTAGAATTCAAAATGGTCTTTGGTTTTTAGTTTCTAATTTTTACCGTTAGCAGTCTCATACCGTTGGAATCCAAAATGGTCTTTGGTTAGCAGTTTCTTATTTTCACCGTTAATAGCCTCTTACCGTTAGAATTCAAAATGGTCTTTGGTTTTTAGTTTCTTATTTTTACCGTTGGCAGTCTCTTACCGTTGGAATCCAAAATGGTCTTTGGTTAGCAGTTTCTTATTTTCACCGTTAGTAGCCTCTTACCGTCAGAATTCAAAATGGTCTTTGGTTTTTAGTTTCTTATTTTTACCGTTAACAGTCTCTTACCGTTGGAATCCAAAATGGTCTTTGGTTAGCAGTTTCTTGTTTTCAACGTTAGCAGTCTCATACCGTTGGAATCCAAAATGGTCTTTGGTTAGCAGTTTCTTATTTTCTCTGTTAGTAGCCTCTTACCGTTAGAATTCAAAATGGTCTTTGGTTTTTAGTTTCTAATTTTTACCGTTAGCAGTCTCATACTGTTGGAATCCAAAATGGTCTTTGGTTAGCAGTTTCTTATTTTCACCGTTAGTAGCCTCTTACCGTTAGAATTCAAAATGGTCTTTGGTTTTTAGTTTCTTATTTTTACCGTTGGCAGTCTCTTACCGTTGGAATCCAAAATGGTCTTTGGTTAGCAGTTTCTTATTTTCACCGTTAGTAGCCTCTTACCGTTGGAATCCAAAATGGTCTTTGGTTAGCAGTTTCTTATTTTCACCGTTAGTAGCCTCTTACCGTTGGAATCCAAAATGGTCTTTGGTTAGCAGTTTCTTATTTTCACCGTTAGTAGCCTCTTACCGTTAGAATTCAAAATGGTCTTTGGTTTTTAGTTTCTTATTTTTACCGTTAGCAGTCTCTTACCGTTGGAATCCAAAATGGTCTTTGGTTAGCAGTTTCTTATTTTCAACGTTAGTAGCCTCTTACCGTTAGAATTCAAAATGGTCTTTGGTTAGTAGTTTTTTATTTTCACCGTTAGTAGCCTCTTACCGTTAGAATCCAAAACGGTCTTTGGTTAGTAGTTTCTTATTTTTACCGTTAGCAGTCTCTTACCGTTGGAATCCAAAATGGTCTTTGGTTAGCAGTTTCTTATTTTCAACGTTAGTAGCCTCTTACCGTTAGAATTCAAAATGGTCTTTGGTTTTTAGTTTCTTATTTTTACCGTTGGCAGTCTCTTACCGTTGGAATCCAAAATGGTCTTTGGTTAGCAGTTTCTTATTTTCACCGTTAGTAGCCTCTTACCGTTGGAATCCAAAATGGTCTTTGGTTAGCAGTTTCTTATTTTCACCGTTAGTAGCCTCTTACCGTTAGAATTCAAAATGGTCTTTGGTTTTTAGTTTCTTATTTTTACCGTTAGCAGTCTCTTACCGTTGGAATCCAAAATGGTCTTTGGTTAGCAGTTTCTTATTTTCAACGTTAGTAGCCTCTTACCGTTAGAATTCAAAATGGTCTTTGGTTAGTAGTTTTTTATTTTCACCGTTAGTGGCCTCTTACCGTTAGAATCCAAAACGGTCTTTGGTTAGTAGTTTCTTATTTTTACCGTTAGCAGTCTCTTACCGTTGGAATCCAAAATGGTCTTTGGTTAGCCGTTTCTTATTTTCACCGTTAGTAGCCTCTTAGCGTTAGAATTCAAAATGGTCTTTGGTTAATAGTTTCTTATTCTTACCGTTAGCAGTCTCTTACCGTTGGAATCCAAAATGGTCTTTGGTTAGTAGTTTCTTATTTTCACCGTTAGTAGTCTCTTACCGTTGGAATCCAAAATGGTCTTTGGTTAGCAGTTTCTTATTTTCACCGTTAGTAGCCTCTTACCGTTAGAATTCAAAATGGTCTTTGGTTTTTAGTTTCTTATTTTTACCGTTAGCAGTCTCTTACCGTTGGAATCCAAAATGGTCTTTGGTTAGCAGTTTCTTATTTTCAACGTTAGTAGCCTCTTACCGTTAGAATTCAAAATGGTCTTTGGTTAGTAGTTTTTTCTTTTCACCGTTAGTAGCCTCTTACCGTTAGAATCCAAAACGGTCTTTGGTTAGTAGTTTCTTATTTTTACCGTTAGCAGTCTCTTACCGTTGGAATCCAAAATGGTCTTTGGTTAGTAGTTTCTTATTTTCACCGTTAGTAGTCTCTTACCGTTGGAATCCAAAATGGTCTTTGGTTAGCAGTTTCTTATTTTCACCGTTAGTAGCCTCTTACCGTTAGAATTCAAAATGGTCTTTGGTTTTTAGTTTCTTATTTTTACCGTTAGCAGTCTCTTACCGTTGGAATCCAAAATGGTCTTTGGTTAGCAGTTTCTTATTTTCAACGTTAGTAGCCTCTTACCGTTAGAATTCAAAATGGTCTTTGGTTAGTAGTTTTTTTATTTTCACCGTTAGTAGCCTCTTACCGTTAGAATCCAAAACGGTCTTTGGTTAGTAGTTTCTTATTTTTACCGTTAGCAGTCTCTTACCGTTGGAATCCAAAATGGTCTTTGGTTAGCAGTTTCTTATTTTCAACGTTAGTAGCCTCTTACCGTTAGAATTCAAAATGGTCTTTGGTTAGTAGTTTCTTATTTTTACCGTTGGCAGTCTCTTACCGTTGGAATCCAAAATGGTCTTTGGTTAGCAGTTTCTTATTTTCACCGTTAGTAGCCTCTTACCGTTGGAATCCAAAATGGTCTTTGGTTAGCAGTTTCTTATTTTCACCGTTAGTAGCCTCTTACCGTTAGAATTCAAAATGGTCTTTGGTTTTTAGTTTCTTATTTTTACCGTTAGCAGTCTCTTACCGTTGGAATCCAAAATGGTCTTTGGTTAGCAGTTTCTTATTTTCAACGTTAGTAGCCTCTTACCGTTAGAATTCAAAATGGTCTTTGGTTAGTAGTTTTTTATTTTCACCGTTAGTAGCCTCTTACCGTTAGAATCCAAAACGGTCTTTGGTTAGTAGTTTCTTATTTTTACCGTTAGCAGTCTCTTACCGCTGGAATCCAAAATGGTCTTTGGTTAGCCGTTTCTTATTTTCACCGTTAGTAGCCTCTTAGCGTTAGAATTCAAAATGGTCTTTGGTTAATAGTTTCTTATTCTTACCGTTAGCAGTCTCTTACCGTTGGAATCCAAAATGGTCTTTGGTTAGTAGTTTCTTATTTTCACCGTTAGTAGTCTCTTACCGTTAGAATGCAAAATGGTCTTTGGTTAGTAGTTTCTTTTTTTTATAATTAGTAGTCTCTAATGGTTGGAATGCAAAACGGTCTTTGGTTTGTAATTTCTTTAAAATAATCAATCAATCAAAATAGTTTTGAGGCTGAATTTTGTCTCTTGCTTTGTTATTTTTTTTTATTTCGCGTTTCCAAAAAAATCATAATAATTAATTCATATTCTTTTATCATTCTTGCTAATGTTTATATTCTATAGAAAACTTCTAAAAAATACTTTTTACAATTTATGATAACACATTTGTAAAAAAAACTTTAATTTATGTTTTCAAAAAAAAAATTGTTTTATGTAAAATAAAAAATGCTTATAACTAACTTGGAATAGTTCGAGTACCATATTGTTCATCAAGTTAGTATTGGCTACAGTTTAGGCCCTCCTCCTAGCCTAGCAGGCCTACTAATAATTCATAGCTTTTTAAGCAGTAATTGTCTCTTAGAAACTACCACAACGTAAACAAATTTTTTGCATTATCAAATAATTAACTTGTCAAAATCTTAAGAAATACGTGAACTATGTATAAATGCGGAAATTATTATCTTATTATAGGCAGTGCAATAGCGCTGCCTAAGTAAAGAGCGATGTGTGCACAAAGTAAAATTTTTTTCAAAGCAGGACACTTCGTATAGAAGGGTTTGGAGAAACTTCGAAAGAGGCTCTTTCGATTAGAAATTAAAAATTCTAGTGCTTTTTTGATAATCGAAAGTGAATAGAGGGTAACTACCAACCTCTCCCCCAAATGCCCATAATCTCCTCAACCACATCCAATCAACATTTTTCAGATAACCATTTTGTTCAGCGTACTTAAAATGTCTGGAATGTTGCCTTTGAGGATGACAACCCCCTCCCCCCACAACCCTCAGGGCAAGGGTTGTAAACCTTATATGCCCTGGGGGCATAAAAGGTTTTTTATAGACAGGGTGGTCGTATAAACCTCGGAGAGGACTCATTGGATTGGTAATCAAAAGTTATAGTGCCTTTATTAATAGTCAAAAGTTATTGGAGGACAACCAGCCCCCATACACCAATAATTTCCCAAACACATCCAATCAAAATTTTGAGATAGCCATTTTCTTCAGCGTAAGCTGAAAGGTCCAGAAGTTAAGTCTTCAAAGATGACACCCCCCCCCCCTATAATCCTCAGGGCAAGGGTTGTAAGTTACGCCCTGAGGGCATATAAGTAAGTTACGCCCTGAGGAAATATAAGGTTTTTCTAGAAAGGGTGGTCGTATAAACTTCGGAAGGGGCTCGATAGATTCAAAGTGAGGGCTCATTGGAGAGTCAAAGTTACTGGAGGTTAGATCCCCCCTCCCACACACACACACATACGCGTTGTATTTTCCCAAATTGCATTTGATAAAATTTTTAAGATGGGCGTTTGTTGTCGGAGTAACTTAGAAAAGGGATCACTTGATTGGAAATTGAAAGGACTAGTGCCCTCTTTACTGCTCAAAAGTAATCGGAGGGAAACAAGCCCCCCTCCCTCCACGCCCATCGTTTCCCCAAAGCCTTCCAATCAAAATTTCAATATAGTTACTTTGTTTGACGATGTTGAAATGTCCGAAAATTATGTGTTTGAGGATGAGAACCCCACCACAGCCCTCAAATCAAGGGTTGCAAGTTATACACAGAGTGCATATAATGTTCTCATGGAAAGCGTGGTAGCATAAACTTTTGAGAGAGCTCATTGGATTGGAAATCAGAAGTTTAAGTGCCCTTTATAAGAGTCAAAATGATCGGAAGGCAGCAAACCCCCCTTCACGTCGTATTTTCCCCAATTGCATCCGTTAGGAATTTTGAGATATCTATTTGTTCAAAAATAGTCCACATATCTCATAACAAGGCCTTTGGGGTTGACACGACCCCCCAAAGTTTGGGGGTAAGGGTTGTAAGCTATGCTCCGGAGACATGTAAGGTTTTCATGGAAGTGGTGGTCGTGTGAACTTTAAAGGAGGCTCATTTGATTGGAAATGTATAGTTCTTTTTCCATTTTAAGAGTCAAACGTAATGGAGGGAAAAAATCCCCCCTCCCTGACATCATCTTTTCCCCAAACTCATTCGATCGAAATTGTTAGATAGCCGTTTTGTTACCAGTAGTCCAAAGATCATGTAACAATGTCTTCAGTAATTAAATATAAGGAATATTTAGGCGGATGTTGTACAGAATCAAAACAAATATGAACATATGGACTTCCAAAAAAGTGACAAAGCAATATCTCAAGAACAACTTATATTATTAAGTTAGATGAAGGTGGCAAAGTCTCCTGTGTCTTCTAATTGCAAAAGAAATGTTGAATTTATAGTTGTATACTTGATTGGTTTTATTTCCCCATATATACGACCTGTTTTGAACTCTCTCAGAAAAATCTAGTGACTGACCTGGAAGCTAATTATTTTGTTTGTTATAAATCTGTTAGTTTTTATTTTAAGACTTTAGTATTTCTACTGATGACGATTGCTGTATATACGATCGAAATATCAAGACTTTTGTACCTGTTTTCACTGTCTAAATAAATGGATTTATCCCCATTTGAACGTTTATTTGTTCGTCATAGAAAGGCAGTGTGGCCTGGAAAAAGTATGCCTAATTTAAGGTATTATGACGAGAATACCTTAAAGAGTAAGTTGTGGGGGATTTGAACTAACCAGAAGGCTCTGTGTGCAAACTTTTAATAATGCCACTACAGTTACTGTGACTAATGACGCAAAGGGCATTAAGACGAGATGATCATTTTTCGGTCCTTCAACTCAATACTCAGGGTCTATGCTCATCGATTGATCAGTTGAGGCAGATAGTTATTGATGGGTGACCCGATGTTATCGGATTATGTGAGACTTGTCTTAATTCTAGCAATGAAATGCTTTTAGATATACCCGGTTACAAAATGGAGCGACTAAATCGCAGAAGGATGGCAAAGGGTGGACTAGTAATGTATATTTCTGATATTTTTCCCTATACTGTTCGAAGCGATCTGTCAAGGAATGACGAAGGGGTTTCTGAATCCCAGTTTATTGAAATCAAATTAAAAAATAAGGTTTTGATAATTGGTAATGTTTATAGATCTCCCAGTGGATCCGTCCCTTCTTTTCTTCAGGTCCTTGATAATGTCTTGGATTTAATAGGCAGATGTCCATGTGAACTTGTAATAATGGGAGACTTTAACTTAAATCTAATTGACATGGCTTCCTCTACTACGATGGATTTTCTCTCAGATATGCTCACTGCTGGGGTTCTACCAACAACCTGTATTCCAACACGTGTAACTGATACGTCAGCGTCTTTAATTGATAACATTTTTTCGTCTCTTAATTTGGTTCGGAATTCTGTTGTAGTGAGTGATATTTCAGACCATTTTCCTGTATTTTCCAGTTTTATCCTTGAAAAAACATTGAATAGGGACACTCTAGCATCTGCTTCAGCTTCTTTTAGGTTTGTTTTGAATGAATTGATCCGCCTTAGATCCCATTTAGCTGAGGAGACATGGAATATTTTTGGTGACGATAATGATTTTTGTTCTAAGTTTGATTCCTTTTATGAGTCAGTAAAGGAGTCTATTTTTGACGTATGTGCTCTGTCCTCCTCTACTTCAAGGTCAAAAAGATCTATTCCTCTTAACCCATGGATGACCCCTGGTCTTCTAAAGAGTTGGAGAAGAAAAAATAATCTCTGATAAGCTTTTAAGTCAGCAAAGCCATCTTTGAATGCTGCACGTCTTCAGCAATTCAAACTATGCAGGAATGTTTTCAATTCTTTATGCCGGAAGGCTAAATTCCTTTATTATTCCAAAAAATTCTCGGATTGTGGGAAAGATATTCGAAAAACTTGGCAAGTGATCAATTCCGTCCTCAAACGTTCTTCTCCGGCTCCTTCTATCCCTCCAAGTCTTGTAGTTGATGATATGGTTGTTTAGGGCATTCCATCTGTTCAAGAAGCATTTACATCATATTTTGCCAATATTGGGAAAACCACTGCTTCTTCAGTCGGGTCTTCATAGTCACAACCAGATTACAAATCTTATCTTGGTCCACCTTGTCTCAAATCGATGGTCTTATATCCGGCTTCTGATGTTGAAGTAGCCAGGATTGTAAATAGCTTGAAGGGTTCTTCGTCGTCTGGCCCTGACTGTATTCCAACTATGGTAGTTAAGTTCATTCTTCCTTCAATTATTTCTCCATTGACAAAGCTTATAAATCTTTCTTTTGAAAATGGGATTTTCTCCAGTTCTCTTAAGCGAGCTAGAGTAATTGTTTTATGTAAAGGTGGACCAAGAAATGACCCAGCCAACTATCATCCTATATCTTTGCTGTTTGTTTTTAGCAAAATTTTTGAAAAGACCATGCTTTCCCGTCTACTTGCTTTTCTAGAGGCTAAAAGATTTTTTCATGATTTTCAGTTTGGCTTCCGAGCTAAACATTCTACGGAGCATGCGTGTGTAGCTCTGTCCGTAAGGCTTTTGACTCTTTAACTCATGAGATTCTGCTGTATAAGCTATCACACAATGGTGTAAGAGGACAGGCTCATGCTTGGTTTGATTCCTATTTGTCAGGTAGAACCATCTCCGTAGATTCCCTTTCCCACTTTTCGCCTGAAGTTGAGTTTGGTGTTCCTCAAGGTTCTGTTCTTGGACCGTTTTTGTTTTTGATTTATGTTAATGACCTTATAGTTGCGGTTATGAATCAAAAACCTACAGTTTGCTGTCGCCTATGTCATCCTGAATCTTTCAATGCTAAAAAAAATCCATCGTTTTCGCAGGATGTGGACACTCTCGTTGCTTTCGCTGATGACAGTACCATTGGTACTGTAGTAGGAACTGAGTCTGAGATGCTTCCCAAATTAGTTGACCGTTTTAAGAGAGTCGTTCTTTGATTTGATGCAAATTGCCTTGCCCTAAATGTTGCTAAGTCAAGTTTTTTAATTTTTTCCCGTATTTCTCAGGCGTGCCCTGAGTTATCTAAAATCCAGCTTTCAAGGGGCTCTCTCAGTAGACCTAAGGAACGATATGTCCGATTTCTCGGTATTCTTCTCGATGAAAACCTTTCATTCAAGCATCATATTGGACTAATTAGTATGAAGATCTCAAGGAGTCTTGGAATTTTGAGGAAGCTAAAACACATTTTTCCTGGAACAGTTTTTAAAATTCTGTTCCATTGCTTAATTCAGTCCTACGTCTCTTATTGCCCTACAATATGGATGCCAACTTTTTCTTCTTTTTTGAAACCACTTTCTAAGTTATATGATAAGGCAAGAAGGCTTATACAGGAAACAAATTGTTCTACAACTAACCCAACTAGCCTATTACTTGATTTGCAGTCTCTCTAGATTCTTTCGTGCGCGTCTTTCACTTTTCATCAAATTCATGGTGATGTTCCCACAGCCCTTCAAACTACTCTTTCTTTCGTCACTGATAGGTCTTCGCATCATCTTCGCAATTCAAGGAATATTAATATTCAATTTACTTCATCGGTGAGGTCTGAATTTAATCCATTAACTGCTTGTCATATTGTTTGGAATAGCCTACCTGAGTCAGCTCAAGAATGTCACTCGTTTGGTACTTTCAAAAGAATCTTAAGAAATTTTTTAATGTCTTGATTTTTCATGTTTAAATATATTTTTGTTAATTTTTATTATTATTATTTGGGGAGGGGGTGACACTAGCCTGGGTTGGAAACATTTGTTGTGAGGGGTTTTGAGTTTGTATAATATTTTTTTTTGTGGTTTGGTTTCAAATATATATTTGGTATTTGGTTTATTTTATTTGATTTTCCTACATCCTTTTTTTTTTTGGAGGGGGGGGGTCTCATTAAATCGCTTTTTGTTTGGGTCTTTTAATTATTTTTTTTTCTCTTCTTTGTTTTGTTTTGTGTGTGTGTGTGTGTGTGTTGAGTCTTTGAACGGTTGAAATTCAATGCATTATATTGAAAATACTTATATTTGTTTCATTTTTGTTTCTCCCCTGTTTTTTTCCTGGCCATAGAGCCTTACGGGGGAGTTTATATTGAAGTGTATTTTGTTGTGTTTATTACTTGAATAAATTGATTGATTGATTGATTGATTGATTGATGAAAATTCTAGGGAATTTTTAGGGGGAGTTTCAATTAAACGAAAAACTGTATGTATGCAGGTTTTCAAAAGGGTATATAAGCAATATCATAGGCAGTACCACTCGATAATAACTAGAAATAGCATAGAAAGCTTTTAAAGAAACTAATTTTATTCAAAATTAAAAGTTCTAGTGCCCTTTTTACGGGTAAAAAGAGATTGGAGGGCCAGCAGCCCTTGTTTCAAGCCCATTCATTTTCTAAACACATCTAGTCATATTTTTGAGGCAGCCATTTTGTTCAGCATAGTAGAACGGTGCAGCAACAATGTCTTCAGGGACATTGGGCATGTCAACCCCCCACAAATATGCAATTGGTCCATTATGCTTTAAAAATAAATGTTGCTTTAAAACTAAATCAAAAGGCATTATGTTTATGGTTGCCAATAAGACACCTCATCAATATATCGAGAACGACCAGAAGTCCAGAACATAATTTGCGCCTTACTGAAAACAAAATACGTTTCAAATGTTTTCACATTTTTCACTTTAATATAGGAAAATTATTAAGATTTTAAGAAATAAATATCAGTATATGTGTATTAAACTGACAAACCACGCTCATTTTTTTTTTTTTTTTCAGTAAAGTGCAAATTATGTTCTGGTCTTGAGAAGCCTTGGGGGCTATCAGCCCTACTAATGTTAATTTTTGCTCGTTTTGAGTTTGATTTGGCTATTTATTGTAATTTCTGTTCGTTTTGAGTTACATTTATTTATTGATAGTGATTTGTAGTAGTTTTTGGCTTTGATGATTATTTGACTTTATTTCTGCTCATTTTTGGCTTAATGGAATTTTTTTTTCTTAAAAAAACTGGTTTTGTGGAAAAAGCTTTTCAAATTAATGTTTTGATAAAAACGAAACCACGCTGTTCAAGATACATATAACTTTCAATAAACGCAAATGATGCAATAGGCTTCATAACTTTTACTATGGTTTTAATTAAGTTTTAATATGGCTCTTTGTTGATCTTTGAAAATGCCTTTTTCGGAAGCTTTTTTAATGCCATGCTTAGCCAGTGCATTCTTAAACATTATTTGAAAACAATTTGAATTTGGATTAGTGTGTTTTTATTTGTAATAACATAACCAACAAAAGAGCATCACAATACAAATCAAGGCTTAATAAAAAGAGCTACTGCAGGTAAGCGTGGGACTATCCCTTTTCCCCTTTCCATCTCAAATGTTGGCTCCTTGTAAGCTTATTTTGATATTTATATAACATATGCTGTATGTAAGGATATTCAGTATTGCATAGGTCTATGGGCAAAGTCGTATCCAGGGGGGGAGGGCTACTAGGTTTGAACCCCTCCCCTAAATTTTCCCCGACCCGTAAAAAAGTAACAAAACGTATATGTAAACAATTTTTTGCATTTTGTAAAGTTTTTTTACCTCTCCCCCCCCCTTCCCCTAAAAAAAATTCTAGATACACCCTTGACCTTAGGCTTCGGAAATTCTTAAAACAACGTTGAATACGGTAATAGATTTTTTATTGGTATTTTGGTAGAATAAATTGTACAGGCGGGCAAAATATAGCTGCCTATCTTCAAAATATATGGCGGCCATTTACTTTACTCATATGGAGGTTTCCGAAATAGCGCCTGCTTCAAGTAGAAGTTTTAACATAACCTTAAAGCAGCAAGTTCAAATTGGGGTCTCTGAAACTGCTTAAACTCTTACTTATGTCTGTCATTCAATTAATTTGTTTCAATAAATAGAGAAATGAAAAGGCTTTATTAAAAAAGATGTACTATTTTTTAAACAAAAATAGAACTTGGCCTAGATATACCTATCTATTAAGGGATGTTTTCAAAATAACTTCAAATGTTCAAAAAAGCAAAACGTGTTTTTTTTGCATCAGTATCAAAGTTTAAGGCTGAATTTAAATCTCTAAAACCCCTTCTTGGGCCAACATTTTCATAGAAAGACTGGATAAAAAAAAGTAAAGTAACTAAATTCGAAACTTCAATGAAATTAGTAGTATTATCAGCACAGAAAGGGAGTCTTCCTAGAGGTTGCCAAAATTTATGGGTATTATCAGTTTAGCTGTTCTGGTTGACAACCCCCCCCCCCCTTCGCACCAAAAACAATTTACTATGCAAGTTACTACGCTCAAATCCATGAAAAGATAGTTCCGGTATTGAGATGGGAAAAATTCACTAGATGAAACCTTATTGCGGAAACCTGTATTCTTAAATGAGCGTCAAAATTGAATAGACAAGTGGAAAACATTCCTAGGAAAGTGTGCGGCATATTTGTCGAATTTTATTGCTTCGTCACGGGTGAAGAAAGACCTTAACAAGCCTAAGAGACTCATCAACAGTACTATTCGGCTTGAAAAAATATTTTTACAATTAATTAAGGCATGCCTTATGAATCTGTCAAGCTTTATGTTCCTATAAATTTGACGAACTGTTTTTTTTTGTATGCATTTTAGTAGCGGCTGTGTCTCTTGGGTCTGGAGCACTTCTTGATACGCCAGTCTGGCTGAATTGGAAGCAGTGTTGTATCAAAAGTTGAAAAAGAAACACTTGATATTGATGTTGCAGTTTGAGTTGTGAAAGGTGATTTTTTTTATGAATATCAGGATTTGTAATTTCGCAGAGTGTAACAAGTATTCTAGGTTTCTTACATATGTTGGAAGAGTCCCTTCTTTTATAGGAAGATTCGTGGCACTAGCTTTAGCGTCAATTCAAAAAAGTTTAAGGTGGTGGACAGAGTGTATTTTTCAGTATCTAGGGGAAAGGGTGCAAATTTATCGTGTTTTTTTTTCACTTAAATATTGGAAAGATAACATTTTCCCATAAAATAATCACCAAAAAGTTATTTTCGAAAAATATAGGTGGGAAAGGGGGGGGGGGAGCGAAAATATAGGGGACCACCGAGACCTCTTGCATCCTCCCCCTTCCCAATTCCCTCCTTTGGTACTACTGAAAACGGTGATGTGCGTAAATTCTCGACAATAAATTTTTCTCCTTTATTAAATAACTAAATTTCCTTAATTGGAGTTTATGGGGATTGCGTCTGCCGAGAGAGCTTCCCACGTCATATACACCTATACAATATTTTGAATTGAGGAAACTGCAACAATATTTTTTTCTTTTGGGGGGGGGGAGGGATAGAAGTTTGAAAAAGTGTAATTCGGTCAGAATGCATAACATTTATCATAATGTTACATAATTTACGAATATTTATGGTCACTAAGAAACCAAATGTGCGGTATAACTCTTTCGCCTTGCGGTGCGGATGCCCTACATGCCAATTAGTGGTTGAGTGAAGGCTTACGAAGTGTTATCGAAAAGCAGGGCTGTGGGATCAAAATAGAGCCAAACGGGTAAAAATTTCTTCCGCACCCCCTTTCTGTTTTTCTTATAGCAATGCAGTGAAGTAAGGTCAGTGAAAGTGGTGGATTATAGTAGATCTAGGTGTCGAAACCAAAGAGGTATGTGAAGCAAGCCTGCGCAGTTGCAGGCTTTGGAAATTTTGTAATTATGACCATACAATTGAAAAAAAGTGTAAACAGGCAAATTAGGTGAGGAATTTTCCACAAAAACCAACTTACAGTCGTTCATAGTTATTTATGGTCATCTATATTTTGGAAGGGGTTCGTCAGAACAGCAAACACAGAGAAGTTGCACAAAATTTCGTAGAAACTGTGAAAAAAATGGAAAGTGCCGAGTTGTAATTTTACTGAACTTTCTCTTCAGTGCATAAATTAAAGTGTTTCGGTCCTAGACTAAGCTCTAATAAAAATGTAAAAACATGTAAAAACATTGAGGCTCAGGCCACAGGTATTTGCATCTTGTTAGATCTGTCCCTCTCGCTATGACTTTTCCTAATGAAATAATCTGTGCAATTGAGGCTGTGATGGTCTACTGACTTAGCTTCAACTAAGGTCGTAATTCTACTAGAAATTTCCAAAAAGGAAAGGGTAAAGTGTATACTGGTTGCTGAACTATCATGTTCCGGTTCAGTATGTTTAGCCCAGTTCTACATCAAGTCTGATAAAACTAGTTCTCTCGGTTATATTCTGCTGTAACACGGAAATCAGATAACAAAAAAGGAAACATACTATTTGATTCTACATTCAGTATTCTTTCTAAATGTAATATTTCACTACCGTTGCAATTGCGTCCCCCTCCTCGTCATGTCTAGATGTAGTCCTAGAGTATATAGGCTACGAGAGTTTGGGGATTTTGATGGTTTGCATTATTGTTTGTACGTTACAAAATGACTGAGAGTTATATCCATGCATTAGGGGATGGGTGACTGGGAGTAATTTTTATTATAGCAATTTCTTTAATTATCTAACTGTTGCATTATAACAGGATATTACGGTACTTTCCCATTATGTGGACACCTCTAAAAAGTCAAGTTTGGTTAGTGCTAACAGTGAAACGGGTGGGACAGATATCGATCCGGTACGAAAACAGTTGTTACAGTGGAATTGAGTGTATCGGGTGATCTAATATGAGTGTTAAATTACAGTTAGGGATCTGCCAAAAACAGAAAAAGAGGCAGTTGAATTTTTACAGGATAAGGGGCTATTGTCCAATGCAATGGTTATGGCAATGCTTTACCCCCTCCCCCCTAATGTGCAAATATATAGCCCAAATTTGTTCAAAAACTATTATATATTCATCCTATTTTGTTTTATTTCATTAGCATTAACCAAACTTGACTTTTTAGAGGTGTCCACATAATGGGAAAGTACTATAGTAGTATGTGACCTTATACTTTGCTTGCGCCCCTAGGGATTTCTACGTTATTCTATAGAAGCTCTACACCTTTTCAAAGAGAGTGACTATCCCCATGCATATAGGTAATACTTCTACAGGGCATTACACCTTTTCAAAGAGAGTGAGTATAACTTAATTGGTGATTGGGATTTGAATAAAAAAAATAGTTTTCTTTACAATTCATATTAGTAAGAGAATTGAATTCAAAGAGAATAGTTTATTTGAGAAGATATTAGTAGAGAAAAATGAGTGGTGCATTTACATTATTGGAGATCAATGATGGAGCTGACAACAGCAGCAACGATATACGAGTACCCAATGTGGCTGTGGAAATAACCACTGGTTGTAGACTATGTCTTGAATGGGACACTATGTATGCCAGATACGTGATATCATTAAGCAAATTTAAGCAGGAGGAGCAGCTATGTTTTGCTGGAAAAGTGAATATTCTCCATATAAATAAACTTCGGTCAGCATTAGATGTCCTATCGAAATATATTGATGAGAACAAAATGCATCAGTGATTATTATTATTGTAATTATGTTCAATAAAATTGTTTCTAAATCAATGGTATTTTTTTTCTTTCTATAGTAGACTAGCGTATGTATTTTAGAGTAGAAAAAAAAATTCTGGTTAGTCTGAAGTTGGTTGTGAGAGAGTTAGGACTCTAAAAAATGGATAGATTCGAGAAAGAGCGAATCATGGGGAATCTAGTTCTTATGGAAAAACGTTTGATTCTAGATGACAATTTTCTAGAGCTGTCTATTCAAAGGAAGATATTTTCTCGGGGAATGCTTGTCAATATAATGAAAACTGATTCTCAATCATTAGACTATTGTATGAAGCTTCTACGTCGTGGTCCAAATGCATTTACACAATTTATTGATATATTGATCACAACACGGCAAAATGATATTGTGGATATGCTTTTAAACATTAGTTTAGAAATTTAGGACTTTTTTTCATGAGAAAGATGGTGCTCAAGGATGATTTACTCCTCTCTCTCTCTCTCTCTATCTCAGACAATTTTTGTTGTCGCTAGTTCAGTTTCATTGTGGCAGTGAGAGTGTCAACACATGACAAAATGTTCCATACATGTCCGTTATGTATGTACACACTGGGCAGCTGGTCATCATGTGAGAGTTGCACAATGATTGATGAGTATGATGAAAAGTGTAGATTATGCAACCCGAGTAAATTGCATAGAGGATATGCTGCACAAATTAAAGGTTGTAATTCCTGTCTTGAAGAGGTGTGTGACTCTCATCCTAGAGGTCACCTATGCTCCAATTGTCATTATGATAAATGTAATCAGTGGGAGAAAACATATCCCGGTATGATTGGAAAGAATCTTAACCGTGATTTTAGTTTATTGCTACGAGATTGGTATCGTCGTGGTTTTAGATTGTTCTGGGAGGAGGAACCGGGTCAACGATTCAACTGTTGGAACAACAAAAGAATATGGTTTCTACGTCATTGTTGTGAAGACAATGGGTGTTATGATTATAAGCCCACTGATTTTTATTTGGCTGTGACGGAATGTGATTCGACACCTGAGGACACTGTTTATGAAATTGCTTCAAATAAGCAAATTGAAACATGTGAATTCTATAGAATGAATGAGAATAGTATCATTGACTATACAAAGAGATATGACAAGAGTGAAGTCACGCTCTACTGTAGAAAATGTGACCCTGACATTGCAGTACATCAGGATCAGTACACTGTGAATTCAGATAATCTACCTGCACTAGTTGTTGTCGACAAATACCTAGTAGTGGATGAAATCTAAAGAGTAGAAAAGTCGTTTTATCATGTATATAATTTTTTTTTTATTAATAAACATTTTCACATACATCTTTAGAACATTTTATTCTTAGGGCACTAAAATCAATATTAAATACACTTGTAAGTATATTCTCCTCTAGAAAGTCGTTCAATCGAGGTAAGTCAACGTAGATGTTGAGAAACTGCTTGTAGGTGTAGCCACGACATCTGAACATGAAAAAGAGTAGTGCATGAAAGCCACATGTCTTAGTCGTTAAATCCTGTACTCTTCGTTGATTTTGAATAATGGTTTTCCCACTGCTTTCAATAAAGTTGCTGATGTATGGAGCGTAGAATTTATACGATAGGCCAAGAGGATCAAAAAATTCAATATTCTTTGCTGTTTGAAAGATGCATAGCCAATGACCGGTCTTCAAAGTCGATGGACTGCTATTAACAATGATAAGGGTATTGTTAACACTTGGAATTTTTTCAATGAAGTCCGAAGGTATGCAATAGGACTTGTACTGGGACATGTATGGATCCATACTAAATACATTGATTATTTGGTTTGTGTTCATGGTGCTAGGTCTAGTAGAACACTGCCGTCGGGTGTGATTTCCCAATAGGTTTCAAATTGACTCAGTGATATTAGCGTGATACTCTCAGTCAGAGCATCGGCAAATGTACACTCTAAACGTACATTCCCTGTTCGTACTATACTCATATCCTGTGTGCCTGACAAGTCCAAAACAATAAACCATGATTTTTTGAAAACATTGAATCGGTTATTCCATTTTCAAATAGTTGAGAGTCATGATCTAGGGATTGCATGGTCAACTCGTACAGAGTTCTATAGGATTTTTTGTCAAATGATAGAGTGTACAGTGGAATACCATTCACTTTGCACACAAGGCTAGATAGATCAAAAAAATTAAAATCATGGGGGGATTCAGTCCAGGATCCAACGGCACTGCCACTCTTTACAAAGGCCAAAGCCAATTTTGATGGGATTTCTCCATTGATAAATGATGAATCGCTATAGCTACGAGAGCCGGTGGCAATGTGACGTTGATTGGTGATTGTATGGGGGACAAGAAGTTTAATGTTGTTGCCATTGGCTCTTAGCTTTTCCACTGCCAATGCAACAGAGCTCATAACCTGTTGTTTTCGGACGTGGAGAATTGCCGATGTGATAATGACATTTGCATCGGGTGCTGCAGGAAGTGTTTTTCTCAAAATGAAATTCGATGGTGCCATCTGTAACTTTATGTCAATCTTGACATTGGGGGGTAGCCATTGGGATATATTGAATATCTCATGATTTAATTTTCCAACTAGATGATACTCTTGGCTCACTGCAGTAGTCAACTCACCGTCAGTATCAACACCTGATCGATATTAATAGCCTAATGATTGTCCTCTCAACTCCTTGTATGCCTTTGGTGTCATCATCATAAATTGTATGTAGCTTGCATAGTTGGATAAATTATTGCTAGCGCTCACCAAAGTACCATTAATAAATACATTAATTTGTTTGAATAGGTTGTGTAGAATACAGTTCTCATAGGAGAGACCATCGCCAGCATCTGGAGTAGTATTATCTGACTTTTTCTTCACCACAACATTTAAATCAATAAATGGTGATGACAAATCAATGAAAAAGTCTTCATTGGAAAATATTTGAAAGTGTATATTTTCCGAGAGGGGTTGTTGGGGGTGAAATTGTTCATAGTAGCCATACTTGACACTGACATCAACATTTTCAGCATTGAATAGATTCAATGAGGAACTAATTGATGGATATGATTCCTTGTGGGGGAGATAAGTCATCTTAAGAGAAGAAATCCTTCTTTGATCTAACAATCTTTTTCTTTTTCTTCTTCTGCTTATTGGTCTTCCTTGTTTTATTCCTCAAAGTCCTTGTTGATGTCCTTCGCTTCCTGCCTTGGTGGAGACTGATGAGTGAATGACGCGAACGCATCCTTTTCAATCCCTCCCCATTTTGTCGAGATTTTAGTTGCTCACCAACGGCTCTTGCTGAAGATCTAATATTTTCCTTAACACTCTCCTTGAAATTCTTGCCCGACCCCCAGTCCTGTAGTGTGGAGGCAGCAAAATTCGATGCAGCAGGTACAAGATATTTTCTGGCAAGGGGTAGTGCAGAACGAAATAGCCTAGCAAACCAGCTACCAAGACCATAGCCAGACATTGTAGTACGCCCCTTGTAGTAGTCCAATCCATTGCCTATTTGACGTGGACTCAAAGCACCAACATAACAATCGATATCGGGACAGACAAATGGAATTCTCCTATTGTTCATTTTAGGTGATTGTGCTGTCATTGACAATGGGTCGAAAATGACATGTAATCACTGCTAAGCCTTTTGTTATTGCTAGAGGATCGCCCAATTCACTTCTTAGTGTTAACTGACAGAGTTCCAAATACGAAGTGTTTACAGGAATATACTGAAGATGCTTTATATTATAGTGATGAACAAGTTCATGAGATGTTTTTCGTTCAAGAACACGTAGGAGGGGGACATTTGAATTACCGACTCTCGATGTTTCCACAAAGGATACATAGAGAAATATGCAAGAGTCCGAGGCAAAACCAGGTGGATAATCAGCAAAAATAACTTGATTCATCCCGTAAACGGTGCCAGCATTTTTCCCATTGATCATATTCTGTTTAAAGCCAAGAACATCTCTCAGATTATCATTGAGAGTAATTACTTCAGTGTCAAGAGGTGAGGTAATGTAAATCCTATCATGTTCCAATGAATAATTAAAATGGAATTTACCATTCCTACGATATGAGATTTTTCTATTGATTGTACGACACAAATCTGTCATATTATCGTATTCAATATATTTCAATTTGGCATGTGGATATTCACTAGATTTAAGTGCTTCAACCCATTCATAGTCGACATAGCTCAACCCATTCATAGTCCAATCGAGTGGTATAACTTTTATATCATACACACGATCCTTTCTCAGGATGTCATAGGTATTTTTGAGAATACAGTCGACAAGAGCCACTTCATATGCACCGTCAAATTTGATGGCGGGGGACAGTTTTGTCCAAAAATCACTTGTCGTATTCAAGTCATTGTAGAGAGGATCGGAAACGTTGGACATGAAAGTTACATAGAAATCATTGGGCATTGTCAGTATCTTCAACACCGATCCAAGAATCAAAATCAGAGATGTATCCTAGCCACCGAACAAGTAACTGTTTCTTACCCCTGCGAGTACGTGTCTTTAATATCTTTTCAATTTGATAGATTTCACTAGTATTTTTAACTTTTTGTAGTTCATAGTCATAAAAGCCACCGAGAATCTCTTCATCTTTGGTATCACGCAGGCGATAAGTTATGGGTTTAGTGTCTAGGATTTTTGCCACTTTAAAAAGTGCGGTGGACCACAAGTAATTCCCCTTTGCAAAAACATTAGTTGTTCTATTAATTCGAACAGTATCACCAACATTGAATTTATTTTTCTTCTTGAAATTTGATTCATTGGAATACTGTTTAAGAAAGGTGTCAATTGTATCATGATCAGAATGATGAACTTCCGTTGGCGTAGAGTTGGACAATGATCGATGAGGTCGTTGATTATAAATCAACATGATTTTTATCTAGATCATGAATAAAAGCCGGTGTATTTTTCAATGTACAATATCTTGAAATTAAAAGTCGAATAGTTCTTATCAATCGTTCGGCCAATGCAGCCTTTATAGGACTGTGACTATGATAGAGCAGTGTACTATATTTCTCTAGTACTTTTGCAACATGGGGATTAACAAATTCACTACCGCGATCCGTTGGAATTTTTTTATATGAATCCTGTTCGAGAATACTTTCAATGGCCTGAGCAACTTCAACACCTCTCTTTGATCGCAATGGAATTGCATATGCATAGCGACTAAAAACACTGATTGCAAGTAGAATGTACTTGTACGGTGTATTGTGACGTCTTTGAAGCTCATCTAGAGTCAGGAGATCTGCTTGCATTATATGCAATGGGTAAAAGGCTTTAGTTTTTCGATATTGATTAGCACGAAGTCTATGATTTCTATGCAGAGTGTAACTTGATTCATTTTGCAGATAGTCTTGTACACTTTTAGTGTGAACACCAGTGACTTTGGAAAGAGTGGTGGGGGAACTTAAACTCCCCGCCTCACCAATATTTTCATAAACACCTTTCAGAACTTCAACCATTTTGAACGTAAACACGTTGTGTAAGGTCCGCTACCCTTTTGTATACTGGCTGTTGGTGGTGGTGGTGGTGGTAATGGTGACGTTGACTTGATACGTCTTCGCTTTTGTCTAGCTATCAGTGGTGTGCTAGTATTTTCCAAAATTGATTTAAAACCTCCTTCTACTTCAAGTTCATATTTTAATGGTGTCAATGTTGATGATGATGATGATGCATGTTCATTTAATTTTTTAGAATTTTTCTATTGCCAATAAGACTTTTGGGGAAGTTTAATGTATTTAGAAAGATGTATAGATGAGTGTCAAATGATAATAGTCCTTTACGATTTGTAACCATGTCATAGATTAAATCAAGTAGATTATAGCTCTTGCCCTGAATTATAATCCCTTCCCCATTGCTCTCAACTTGAATATGATCTTGACCACTTTCCAAGAGATAGGCTAGGAGTCGTTTACTTTGTTCACGATATGAGCGGGGCATTAGATTTCCAATTTTCAATACAATTGAATCCAATTCCTCCTTCTTGAATTGTGTTCCAGCAGCAGCAGACTCTTGAGGAGATGATTCTTTTTTGGGATCAATACCAGCAGCAGTGGGCTTCGATCGATAGGACTTGTGTTTGTCCACTCGGCGAAGTGCATCTTGAAGTAAAAGCAGTTTTTTATCATCCTCAATATTTTCATTGTCAAGGAATTTACTCAGATTGTTCTCAAAGTGTTCCACGGGTGAGAGAGCGAGTTCTATTGGAGTCAATTTATAGGGTTTTGCCATCTAGAGAAAACTGTTTACAAGTCGTGCAATTATTGGCAGTGAAAGTGTGAAAAAGCTACCGCCTGCCTGAAGAAGTCGTTTCCTTTTAAAATTCTTTCCTTTCTTTTTAGAGGCCAATGTACGTACAATGGAACGATGTTGCTTTGCCTGTTGCTTAACTACTTCTGGCACTTGAACATTACCCTCGATCAAATTTAAACAAAATTCAGATATTAGATTAATGAAATCATTGTCAATACCATGTTTGAGTATTGCTTTCCTAAGCGGAGGTTTTGAAGTGCTTAGAACTGAAAACAAATGTCTATTTTCATGTAGTTTCTTCAGTGTCATGATAGCGAATAATAGGTCTTTTTAGTGTTCACGGGGAGATATACTGTAATTTCATTGTCGAAAATATCTGTGACTACACGCAGATCCTCGGGTATATTTTGATTAAGATCCAATAGGATATAACCGTAGGGTTTATTAGTTGCCTGATTGTATGCAGAGAGCAGAAATTTAGGGGCACCTGGATAGATTTGTTTATTGAGGGTTATTAGCGAGCTAGAATCACGAACAACTCTGTAGATGATATAGTAGGTGCAGTTCAAAGCAACTGTTCGCCTACATTTGCACTGATGAAAGAGATTGTGTAGAACCAGAGTAACGGAAATCTGTTCATGATGAGAGCGAACAGTGAACAATTGCAGCATTTCCTGGGACCATTGTTCAATAGATTCAGCCAGATCGTCAATGATCAGCCAAGAGTTTGGTTCAATAATGTTGAAAACATCAAGTCCCTGTATGAATTGTATCTGCACCAATCCCATGGTGGTGGCAGCAATTGCTTTTATTTTATCATATGACTCCTGCCAAATACTGTAACAATAGTAGATTTTTTTCGGCTTTTCCACAAACATTTTATTGCAATTTTTTATTATTTTAGTTAAGAGTTTTGTTCTGCCCGACATTGACGGTCCACACAGAAACGATCTGAATGGTGTTTTAAATTGATACATGTTCCCTTCAACAGTTCACTTGGACAACTAACTGTAGACCATAATTGTCTAATGACTAAATAATTTTCCCTACTACTCTGTTCAAGCATAATAATAAGAAGAAGAAGACGAATAAAGAATCATATTTTCTTTTATTATATGCTTAAAAAAAAGCAACAATACATTGAAAAAAGCACATTAAACATGAAAAAATACACTTCTTTTTAAATTTATTTATAATAAAAATACAACATTTACATAGGCACACAGAGAAAAAACACTTAAATAAATTCACTTTTTTTTTGTTTATTTATAGAGAAAAAATACAACATTAGATTAAAGCACTTGAAAAAAAAATATCACTTTTTTTTTAATGAAACGTTTACAAAAAAAAATCTGCTCTAAGTAAAAAAAAAGATAACTTCAATAGTGGCGGTGCGCCCCCCGCTGGCGGCCGCCCCCCCCCCCCGGGCCGTAAGGCCCCCCGCCCCCAAAGGCCGCGAGCCCCCCCCCAAAGGTTTTAGGAAATAATTAACAGGACTTTATTCAAACCGAGACTTTCCCTATGGATAACACATTCGGCCCGGTCTGAAGGTAAATAGTGTCCAAGGGGGAGGGTAGTCACACCGTCTTGACAAACATAGACCTTGTCGGAGATGGTACTCATGGCAATTTTTTCTACATTTACAGTAAAGTTTCTGTAGTTGAGAGAACGAATTGCCAGCATTTTGGCTCGTGGAGTTGTATTTTGAACAATACAATTCCTATAAATGTCCATGTCGAAATTCTTATCCACATAGCGCGTGGGTACTCCTTTGCAACGTTTCTTGATTTCCTCGTCATGTGTCTGAACAAAGTACACCTTCGGACTTAAAAACATACCACGGGAAATCATGTCGCTTCCCGTTTCTGATTTAAAAAATAAAAGCTGATTTGGTGCCCGACGTTTCACTAGCTCTGGGTAAAGACTACTCCAATTGGTGTAGTCCATCCGTGAGCTGATAATTTCACCGTGCGCCAAATCATCAATTAGATTTGGGGTTTTTACTTTTAACAGTAGAGAATCCGTGTCCCCGTAGCAGACCTCTACTTGCCCCTTTTCCGGCCACTGTACCCTAGCCACATTGTAGTAGAATTCCAACATGAGCTTTTTAGAGATCTCCAAGATCGCACTGCCTGCAGCAATATTTTTATTCAAGACAATGCGTCTTTTTTTCCTATTCAATAGTACCATGTCCGGGCCAATGATTGTGAAGGAAGTGTAATTTGGATCGGCAATAATTCGAGCACATTGTTCGGGATCGGTCACGACGTCACAACGATTCCTATTGCGAACACTCTCACACATTTTGCCGAAAGCCGAATTCAAAATGAGTTTATAAATTTCTTTTTCGGCTTTCGTCTGCGCTGCAGAACGTTTGTTGATAAAAGTGTCAACAAACGTTTTCAGATAGGGTTTTTGACTAAACTGGAGTGCTCTGTGAACCTTTGTGACGTTGAAACCGTTGTTGCACATACATTTTAAAGCTACATGATGTACAACTATGTTTTTTTCGGCAGAAGATCAGCAATAAGTTTTTGTTTTGAAGGTGACCAATGCAATCCGTCCACCTCGACTAAACGCCTATTGCGAGGGCTCAAAGAGTCCTTAGTCACAGGTCTATTGATGCACGGGAAAACAAAATCCTTTACTGAATCGTGAAGTTCGACTGGTATCTCCCCATCAATTTCAAAAAACCATCCAACCGGTCCATTCTCCTCAACACTGTCAATTTTGGGGAAATGGGGAGCTTGAGGGTCATTGAGCCATTTATAGTCACCGCAAGGTAGCGTATAATGGGACATGGGCGAGGGGTAGAGAGAATTCATATCAAGGAAAACTGCATCCGATTTTGTCCCCGTCTTCTCTCCTGTTGGATCAGTTTCCAAGATACGATCCCCGTGAAAAACAAATCCACCCCTCATTGACCTTTCAATGAACAGGTGCTGATCAATGTCTGTGATTAGCCCAATTTTTTCCCCACTAATTTTTAGGATTAGGTCCATCACTAGATGAGGAGATGAAAAATAATAGCCCAAATCAAGATTAAATTCCTCATAGATTTTGTCCGTATTTTTACACATAATGTCTAACCGAGTTAACACGTCACTCGACAAATACAGCTTGCAGTAGTCAAACCCATTTTTACACCCTCCCTCTGCCCAAACTTTTTTAGCAAAACTGTATTCATCGGGGGTGCAACTACGATCGTGAAGATTATCGTAAAACGATTCAATCGAAGTAATAGTTTCTTCGGTGAATCTCGACATGGAACAATAATAATCATAAGGATATATGCCCTTGACCGTCAACAAATCATATAAATCATTTGGAAATTGTTGCTTGAGAACGGGGAAAGCATTGCAGCCGTCATCGTTTTTCTGCACTTGAATTAATTCGCTCAATGATTTGGGGAAAAAACTGTAGGAATCTAAAAAGCGAATTTTATTCGTGTACTCAACGTCGGCTTCAACAAATTTCCACATAAATTCCAAAACAAGCAACTTTTCCGATGATTTAGGTATGATTTTGCAGGTAAAGCTGTCTATCACCCATGCATCATCATCCACTGTTCCATTTCTTTGAAGATGCGCCAATGCTGGTAGCCCATACTTCAGATGATAGTTAGAGTTATGTATAAAAACCGGAAGAAAAAGTTGCTGTTTAAATTTTAGATTACATGAATTGTGAGCCCACCCCCGAAAGTTACTTTTTCCCGTTGAATTGGGGTCAATAAGGTGGTCGTGATCCTGGACAGCGTCTTTTGGGGCAAGAGCACCTCTACAAACCCAGCAAATCGTCCCCTTTTCTAGCGCCAGTTGCTCTATCTGACAATGTCATTGGGTAGTTGGTGTGACGTAATCGTGAAATTGCGCCGTTTGCTGTTTTTATTAAAGATACCAATAACTTTTCCATGCTGCCCTCCTCATCCAAGCCAAAAAAAACTCTTCCAACTGCATTTTATTGTTGGAATCGCGACGGGCGTGTGCGTAGGAACACGCAACTAGTTTGTGTTCCTTGACTATATTTGGCCTTGATGGGTCTGATACCTCAACCAGTCTTGTTTCACAATCTAAAGATATTTTATCAACTTGTAGCAGGGAATTTTGGAAATTTTTAAATTGTAAAGTATCTTTGCCTTCTGCCGGCATTTCAATTCTTTGATTGCCATGAATTTTGCAATTGCTCATGTGATCCGAGAATGTTCACTCAGATGTGAATGGGGAAAGGCACATGGGGCAATAGAGACGTTCCCCTTTCTTCACACCTTGGGATAGGAGTCGACTTATTGCTGTAACGGGGAAAAAATGACCATAGGAATTTACATCTTTGGGAGGCTCACAAATAACCCATACCAAATTTTTAACATTTTCCACCATCGGTGTCCTCACTGAATACAAAACCCCTTTTTTATTTGGTTTTTTTCCCCCATCTACAAATTCAGTGTCATACTGGAGAACAACCACCCCCAACCCAAGATTTTCATTTGCTTTCTCGAATATGCTTATCTCTTTCAAGGACACCGGATACTTCCCCTCTAAACAATCAAAATTTACTTTAGGGAAATTTTTTCCACCTCTACGTGCAAGGCTGTCAAGATTTTTCATTGACGAATTATTTTTTAATGTTTTATGGGCTGCTGCTAAAAATGCATATTTAAAGCATTGTAGCCCCGTGTCAAAATTGAAACCCTGAACCCCTCCTGTAACCGACAAATCTAGGTGGCATTTTATTCTTTTACCCCGCCCTCCCCTTAAAATAAAAAATTTTTTAAATCTACTGAGATTCAGATAAATGTGTTCAATGTATAAAATGGTGGACCCACTTCCCCTCTCATTAAACGTGTCTAAAGTTGATATCAATTTATTTACCCAGTTGAAAAGGTTATCCTCAAATTCATTTAGACCTGGGTAAAAAGTCTGGTTGCCAGTTGAAAAATGAAAATAAAAAATATCCCCGGATGTTCCCTTTTGTAAATAAACTTTTTGATTCACTGATGCTTTAACCCTCCCCTTGACCCCCCCCATTTCTGAATCTGAATCTCAATTTTGCTCGAATTCTGCCGATGTAGCTATGGAGAACATTCACAGGGTCAGTTAAAATAATGCTCCCGTCAACCACGTTTTCCTCGGGAGGGTTAAAATCTACCCTATATGTTTGTATGTGACTTAGAGCAGACTCTAACAAATAAAATTCACGTAATTCCGAGGACATAGCACTATTTTCATATCCTGCGCCTATTTGTAAAGGACTCAATTCACTAATAGTAAAGTTGTCATCAAAAATTTCCCCGGAAGAATTAGGCCCAACAATTTGCATTGTTGTATCATTAAGCGAAATGGTGGGGGGTGACATAGAATTGTCAATGTCCCCCGTCTGTTCAACCGCAATGGTTGAAGATGACATGAGGTCCCCTAGTACATATTCCAAGGTGTTTGGGGACAATTGATCATGCCAGCCTGTATTGTCCTGCGATGTAATTTCTTTACGAGGACCCGGTTCAGTTGCACTAGTAACATCGCCTAAATGTTCATGCATAAATCTATCTACCCAGTCCGGATCCTCTATCATATCAATATCACAAGTTAAATCGTCTAGGCTAGCTATATCCCCAAAAAAACATCGTTAAGGAAACCCCCTTGCCATTCCATATTATCTACAACTAATGTAGGTTCGTCTCTGAACTCCATTGGCGGTGATAGAATTGGTCCTGTAAATTCAGTTGTTTCATTATCCAACGGCAGTGCTATTTCATTAATCTGTAGAAAAAAGGTTTTATTTTCTATGTGAAATAAGCATTATTTCATAAAGTTGAAAAAATCATGATCATTTTAGTTGTATGTTTACCTGAATGAGGGCTGGATGGTCCTTTTTAGAGCCCCGGGGAGGACCTTCGGGGATCTGGAGCTTCATTTGGGGTAGGAGGATCGGAGGCCTTTCGAGTTGGGGTAGAGAACTTCACAACACTGTTCAAATAGAACTTGTGTATTATAACGACCCTAGAGTTTCAGCCTCAAATCCTTTTCGAAAACATATTCTAAAATCATCTTTTAAAATGTCTCTAACTGTTTCGCCGAAATGTTCAAAACGGTTTCGTCCAAATAAGGTTTTTGATAACACCGCGTTGTCACATTTTAAATTATTAAGAATCCTTTTTCCTTTGTTAATATCTCTCTTCATCTAAGATAAAAACATCCGGTTATTTGAAACCCACTTTGTAACGAGTGATTAACATTCAAATTATACCTGTCAGATTAATATTCAACCTTCCCGATGGCTTATTTTGATAAAGGATTAAATACGCACAAAGCTAAGTGCAAAACACATCCCAGTTTAAGAACGTTTGTTCAACCATCAACTGTGAAATAGTGATTTGTTTATATAGAGTTTGTTTAAAGAAATAATGGATTTTTGCATTAGAAAACATCTTGCTTAAAAGATAAATTACAGGTAAGGTTTTATAAATCTATAGAAAAGTATGATAAGCTATTTGCTACTTCTGTGTTATAACCACTCTTTTATATACTGCTAATTTGGTTAATGGTAATAGAGAAAATGAAATAGGATTATTATAGAATAGTTTAGAAACAAATTTAAGTTTTACTCATCAAAAGTTACGCGCTTGAGAAAATTTGCCTTATTTTTGAAAATACGGAAAGAAAAAAAAATTATATACATTTACAAATTCTGACTGCACTTGTACATCTGAAGTCCCTGGCAAAGCATGAAGAGGAGTGTCCTCCCGATCTTGACCAGATGAGACTGAAGCATTATATGAAAGCATCAATTCCCTCTTGAATCTCCTGCCAGGTTGCATAGAAGTTTGTTTAGAGCTGGCACTTGGCTTGATTACTCCTGTCTCAGCGTTGTCGTGGGCTTCATTCAATTTTACACGTTTTTGCTGCGATGATTGATCAACGGCATTCTAAAATATAAAAATCATTTTCAGTTTTCAAACTATTTAGCTTACGGAAGGGTACTGCCCCCCCCTTCAATATCACTATCAAACCCCCAAAAGTTGAAAAAATGACGCAATTTAATTAGCTAGCTCAATTCTTACTTATTCAGAATATTAACGGAGGGCATTGGGCCTTCAATTCCATAGTATCAAACACGAAAAGTTGACAATTATATATTTTTTTATATACAAAGCTTTTAAAACTTATATGCCTAAATTATGAATATCACAGTACTAAACCCCCAAAATTTGAAAAAATGACGCAAGCAGTTAACCTGGACTAAATAAATCATTGTAAACAAAGAACTTTTTTCTCCTTCCATATCAACAATTAAAGTGCCCAGTTCGTAACAATTAAAGTGCCCAGTTCAGGCATAGTTCGTAAGTTAATTCATAACTCAATTTTGAAAAAGCCACTTAATGACGAGACAAAAATAGATTTTTTTTTATTATAGCGAAACTAACCGACCCTGTTTTGAATATTTAGCGAAATGCTTTTTAAAAGAGCTAACAACACAGTGAAAAAAAGCGTAAGTAAGGAAGGTAAAAGGAAATTCTTCCCTAACTTAATGACGAGACAAAAAAAATAGATTTCTTTTTATTATAGCGAAACTGACCAACTCTGTTTTGAATATTTAGCGAAATGTTTTTTAAAAGAGCTAACAACACAGTGAAAAAAAGCGTAAGTAAGGAAGGTAAAAGGAAATTCTTCCCTAACTTAATGACTGGATAAAAAAATAGATTTCTTTTTATTATAGCTAAACTGACCGACCCTGTTTTGAATATTTAGCGAAATGCTTTTTAACAGAGCTAACAACACAGTGAAAAAAAGCGTAAGTAAGGAAGGTAAAAGGAAATTCTTCCCTAACTTAATGACGAGACAAAAAAATAGATTTCTTTTTATTATAGCGAAACTGACTGACCCTGTTTTGAATATTTAGCGAAATGCTTTTTAAAAGAGCTAACAACACAGTGAAAAAAAAGCGTAAGTAAGGAAGGTAAAGGAAATTCTTCCCTAACTTAATGACGAGACAAAAAAAATAGATTTCTTTTCATTATAATAATGAGAAAATTTTACTCACCAGAAGTAGCTTAGAATATTCCATATCTCTATCAATGTAAATTTTTCCAAAAATATTTGATACTGCTAGAATGAATGAACTATTCAAACTGTAAAAAATTCTAATCTGAAACTTGAATATATACAAAAAACAGTTGATATATATTGGCAGCTAAACAAGACGCACCGGTTTTTTCTGACACGGATTTACCCTAAAAGACATGTATATCAGGAAGTAGAAATCTAGTCTACGTAAATTATGTCAAAAAACTCGTCCTTCATAACATATTATGCAATTTTCCAACTAGCACAAGATGGAACATAGTATAATGCCATGTGAGGGAGCTCTGAATCTCTTTGAAAAGGTGTAGAGCTTCTATAGAATAACATAGAAATTCCTAGGGGCGCAAGCAAAGTATAAGGTCACATACTACTTACTATTACTACTACTACTACTAACAACTCGCCGCAGCACCCAGCTGCTTGAGGCATACACAGCTACACAGGCTATTACTCCATCCCAATCTGCTCAAAGTCTTCTTCTTTACACCCCCCCAGGAAGTTCCAATTTCCCTTAAATATTTCCTTACGATATCCTCCAATCCCAACCGATGACGCCCTGCTTTCCATTTAGCCTTTGAAGGGTGGCAAAAAAAAACAGTCTTTTGCAACCTGTCATCCTTCATCCACAGAACGTGCCCTAGCCATCTCAACGTTTCTCGAATTAGCTCTAGAAAACGGGATTGAACCAAATATTTCGCACAGCGTACTGTTTTACAGCCGGGTACCCAGAACAATCCGTGGGTCATTTCTCTGGAAAACATGCAGCAATTGCTGTTACTAATTATTAATGACAAATTACTAATCACTAATGACAATCCTATTACTAATAAATTCCATTTACGAAAATTAAGTAATCGCAAATGAGATTCATTTTACGTAGAAAATTACGGTGTCTCTTGGAGTTTCATTTTGGGACTTTTCCTTAAAAGTACACAGGGAAAAGGAAATGTCACTGTTCGAATTCGTTAAAAGGGAATTTATACAACCACATGCAGCAATGAAGTTTTGAAGTGTTCATAGAAGTTTCGTAGTGTGTGGGTTTATACCACAGTATATAAATAATATACAGTAAGTTCACGACTCAGTAATATTTGGCTACTACAGTCTTGGTGCGTGTAGAAGCTCCACCCATATACTCGTACCTCCTCGTCCATTGGACCGCTGATGGCAGATCAGATGAGAACCTTGGATCACGTATTTTCCCAGAAGCTTTCTAAAAATGCCTTTGAAACCAACTCGAGACTTTGAAACCTACTTGTAATTTCTAAAAACATCTAAGAATAAAGTTGCACTACTAATTATCGATTTTTATATATGTATTGGAATAAGTTAATTTAAAATTAGATTCTTTAAAATTTAGGGTTACAAAAGTGAAGCCAAGTTTCGTGTTCAAGAGGAATCTGACTTGTTTACTGAAGAAAAACCTAGTGTCGCTTATGTTTATACGTTCTCCGGAGCCCTTGTATCTCGGTCCGGTTTTGTATAATAGTTAAGATAAGGAACGATTCTACTGTATATTATTTATATACTGTGGTTTATACACTCAACAATGAACAAATCATACTATCTCCAGATACTGGAGATTACGATTGCTAACGTTTGAGTTTTTACTGACGAAATGCGATGTCAGAATTAACTAATTATTTCACCTATCTATTTTTAAACTTCGACTATCAACACTGACGAAAATCCCTCACTTCCCTAAGAACTTATTATTTGAAAAACAAAACAAAGAAAAATTTCAGAAAATCATGGTTCCCAGTTATGAATACAACTAAAATGGGTGATGGGGAGCAAAACATGTTTTAGTTTTGATGTCCTTGGAACAAGAAAAATAAATGTTGTTGGCGACCCTAATTCCTGGACAGGTCACGGATCTGCCTCCTGATTATCATTAAGACTATTTCATGAGCTCACTTCTAACTTGACTGAGTGTAGCTAGATGTTTAATTTAAAGCTGCGACACCATAAAAGAGAAAATACGTTGAAAGCATATTTTTCTAATGAAAACATGCCGAATGAACAATTCCCCCCCCCCTCCAAAAAAAGCGCTAATTTGAAAAAATTTAAGCGCAAATGCCTCAAAAAAGCGTCAAAATGGCGCAAATGCTAAATCAAGTTGCTATCAATCCATGGGAAGTTGGAGAAAATAGCCAATATCTGGCCACTCTGATTTGACTAAGTGACTTTTATTGTTATTGAAGTTAATGCGCAGTAGTTGTCGCTGACTACGCAGCTTTCAGGCAGATTACCCACACCGTAAAAAGCGGTACTGCATCAACTCTTACAGAATGTTTAAGAGGCGTGAAACAGGTATCTGAATTTTCAGGATACATTCTACGATAATTTGTCATTTTTAAATTTGGGATAGTCCTATTATTGAGGCATAATGTTCCATCCGAAACAAGCGATTTTGTGACAAGTCCAGAGCAGTAAATTAAAACAAAAGGACAAGGTACTTACATCGTTTGATTTATTAGTCTCAAATCTCCATTCACAGAGCCAGAATTATGATATTACTTAAACTTTTTCTTGGAGAATTATCTAAAATTCCTTAGAAAACGGGAAACTTGTCTTTTTTTCGATGATTTCCTACAGATTTTCAGTGTTTTCAATCTACAAAAATCCTTACAACAGCTTCCAAAAATTTAATTCGGTAGATGGAAGGACCAAAATCTCAGATCTGGAACGATTGCAAAGTTTTATAATTTCGTTCCTTGCGTTTGAACATCGTTCTTGAAGCATTGAGGAAACAGAAAGTCAAACTCGGCGTAAAGACCGGGTTTTGAGGTGGAGCCAACCCCCTCATATACATAATATTTTAAATATGATTTGAGGTTTAATAACGCTCTTTACTTTCATTTAAAAACACTTGTTTTTAGTACCATGGGTACTTTCCCAATATGCGGGCCTCTCTAAAAAGTCAAGTTTGTTTAATGCTAATGAAATAAAATAGGATGAATGTATAATAGTTTAGAAACAAATTTGGGCTATATATTTACACATTAGGGGGAGGGGGATGGGGGTAAAGCAGTGCATATATTAAATACGTAGCCCAACCTAACTTAACCTAGGTACCTTCCCCCCCCCCTAAACCTAAAAAAACACAGTTTAATGTAGTATACGCAATAGAAACCTTGCTGTCATTGCCTACTCTATAACAGTTAAGACGTCAAAAACGGGTTTTATCATTGCTTACTCTATAGTGATTAACCCGAGAGACCCGTATAATGGGAGAGTACCATACCATATTTTAGTGCCATTGTTTTTAGTACCACATCTACAGCTACTCCAAAAATAAAGGGGCCTTACTTTTCGAAATAAAGTGAAATTCTCCAAAATAAACCACCCTTACCGGAAAAAGAGGGGAGCTTTCCCCCCTGAGCACCCATACTACACACTTCATTCATATATACATATATTCTTCCTAATGAAGGAAGGTCATAAGTCAAATCCTAATCATCTGAATTTTCATTCAATACTTTTGAAGTACCCTCATAGAAAGGTCTTTTTTGAGGCCTTAGGTTTTTTTTTTCTCCCTATAAAAGAAACCATTGGCCAACACCCTAATAGCTGGTGTGCAATCATTTGATAAGTTTTGTGGTTAATCGGTACCCACATTACCCACAAAACCATATCGGGTAAGCAGGTAATCGGTTTATCATAACGGCTCATTATTTATGGGCTGCGTGTATGTTTAGGGACAAGTGGTATACCACGCGTCACTCTGGACTCTGCTATATAAATACCCTTTTAACCAAGACAGTATCTAAGGGAGGGAGGGGTGGGTTTTGAACCTCCCCCCCCCCCGACATTTTTGTTCAACTCGTAAAAATATAAGAAAATGGATATAAACAAATTTTCTAAGAATTCTTTAAAGTTTTTTTTTAAATCCCCCAACCCCGAGAAAAAATACCTCCCTCCGAATAAAATTCCTGACTACGACCTTGTTTTCAGTAGCTCTCAAAATATCTCCTCGGTAACACTTCGGCCCTGTTCGATTGAAAATTGCTTTCGAAAGTTGAATGCTAGATCTTGGGACATCCCTTTGGCTCGTTCGCTTTTGTTCTTTGAAAAAGGCAGTAGACCTTTTAATCGTTAATCAAATCAACCCTCGTTCAGTAATCTACGATTATTGATACAAAACAACCATCCACGGGGAGGAAAACACGCATGCATGTCTATTTTTCCCTTGGAATATATGTAATATCATGTTTTGTAGATAGTGGATTCAGGGTTCCAATACATGTTGAATTTTAATATGCAATTTTCATCAAGGTCGCAGACATTTTGGTCGAATTTAATCCCTTTTATTTACAACCACTTATAACTTTCGATGAACAGCTTTATAATTAATAAATTTACGGATTTAGATTCAGCAAAAATAATTAATTTTGTTGTTACATATATTATAAACAGAACTTAGGTTTTTTTTGTACTGAAAAAGGGTTGTTCTTTACTTTCAGTTTGTTACCATGATCTATTTGATTCAAGGCTCTCTTGAATGTGAGAGAAACTACCACTCTTTCTTCAACCTCCAATTTGAATATATATATATATATATATATATATATATATATATATATATATATATATATATATATATATATATATATATATATATATATATATATATATATATATATATATATATATATATATATATATATATATATATATATATATATATATATATATATAAATATATATATATATAGTGGTGTTGTGAATACACAACAGTATAGTGTGTTGAGAATACAATCATCCTGAAAAAAATGTATCAATTCAAACGTGTTGAAGGATAGGGGGAGAAGGTATAAAGTACCAGAAATGAATTATGGGGCTAAAATTTCTTCGGTGCTTGGCGAAAAGTTTTTGTCTATTAGAGTGCCCCACATCTCTCCCTTCTGTGCAGGTAATTATATGAATATAACTTTTATGTTACGCTAAAAATAGCTCTGCAATAAAAGGGGAGCTATCACCGCGCAGTCCCCGTTTTGCACCACAAACCAGGTTTATTCAGTTTGCACCACGAAATGACAGAAATGACACAGAATGACTGCAGTATAATCAATTTTACTGCTTAGAATGGGCACCAGAATGTTCGATTTATTTTCTAAGAGCTTTCTCCCGATATTCTAGAACCATTCAGGCCACATAACTGTTTCATCTTATGTTTTTATTGCTTTATTTATAGGATTCGCTTATAAAACCCGTTGGCAAACAATGGTTCCAGCATGACGAAAAAAATACAAACACTGTGCATTTACTCATTCCTGTTTCTAGTGCTTCTTGCTTGTGTCGATAGCTACAAGGGAATTAATTACGGCTATGGAGATAGTGAGCAGTTCCTAAATTATGGTCATAAAAAACTCAAAGACGATAGACACGAAAACAGTGTTCTCAAGTCTAAGGTTGAGGTGCTCGGAGGAATCCTAAAGAAGCATGTGGAACTCCTTAGGAGCACCCCAAACCAGCGGATTGAACTGGTTTTTCTGGTCGATTCTTCTGCTTCTGTTGGCTCTGAGAACTTCTTCAACGAGTTGAAATTTGTTAAAAAGCTGTTAGCAGACTTTACTGTGTCATACGATACAACAAGAGTATCGGTCGTTACTTTTTCATCAAAGAATCGAGTTGTCCGACACATAGATCATATTACGAATGCCTCGTTGAACAATCACAAGTGTAAGCTGTTAGAAGAAGAGATACCTGCAATTGGATATACAGGTGGGGGAACCTACACTTTAGGAGCTGTCCTGGAGGCACAAGTTAGTCATTTCTCTTTTTTAAAAGCGAGTCCACAACACTCCCCCTTTCCCTTTCCTTTTCTTTCCCCTTTCCACTCCCCCTTTCCCCTTTTTGTATCTAAAGAGCTCTCTTAGTGTAAAAAATAACCCTTCCAAGAGCCAATGCAACCAAGTTTTAAACCTTTTTATGCCATATTTTAGTATCAGTAGCAAATTGGCTTTCAAAGTCTTAGACTCACAAGGATATTTCCTAAGAATTAGGACACCAAAGTCGATTTTTTTTTTCAAGAAGTTGAATAAAAGAAAACGAGTCTTTTCATCTCAAAATAAGGAGCAGCATTAAAATGGTATGATTTCTTTCAAGATCTTGTCCCTGTTTGGGGGAGTTTCCCCCGTTTTTCAAAAAGCACGCAAATTTTCTCTCTTAATTTTTGATAGGTAACCTGAATAGGTAACCTAATGATTTTGCATATTTGGAATCAGCATAAAAAAATTTATACATTATTTTTTATATAAAATTCCATTTTTAGAGTTTTGGTTACTATTAAACCAAGATGCTTCTTACTTACAGTTCATTGCTACGAACTATTTGATCATATAGTGTTTTGCATGGACAAAATCGAAACGTGGTGTACAAGGAAGTTTGAAGCGAAGAGATTACTCGCTTATACTTCCGAGGCAGGAAATGTGCTTTAATTTCATTAATTTATTTTTAAAACGTATTTCCTTTATCTAGTTATATTGTTCCTCAAATGTATCTTGGAAAGGGAAGCCAAATAACCTTGCTTATTTTACCTGTTGCTGTTGCAAATACCTGTTGCTGTATATTCCTGGTGTTACTATGTCAAGTTTTGAGTCGGTATAAATAACACAAAACTTAATCGTTTTCTGTAGGATTAAATAAAAAAGAAACAAGTTTTTTTCAACTGAAAGTAAGGAGCGGCATTAAAACATAAAACAAACATAAATTATTGCGTATTTGAGGGGGGTTGCTCCTTCTCAACACCTCACTCTTTAAGCTAAAGTTTTTTAGTACTTTTGAAGATAGCTTCTTCTTGTTCTAATTAAACGAACATAGTGTTTCAGGAGTCCTTCTTAAAGGATTGGAACAGAATTCAAACTTTAGTGCAAAGAACGAGATGTTGAGGAGGAGCAACCCCCCTCAAATACAATAATTTTTATTTGTTTTAAGTTTTAATGTTGCTCCTTACTTTCAGTTGAAAAATGTGTTTTTTATTTAAGTTCTTATCGTTTTTTAAATAATGCCTGGAAATTTGACTAAACCTTCACGGAAAAATCTCTCCTCCCTAAGACATAAGAAGAATTTCGAAGATTTTACACCCTAGAAATTCTGGCGAATTTTTAAAGTATAAAATTTCTCCTGAAAAATTCACCCCCTGGATTTTTATGCTGATTTCAAATATTTAAGTTTCATCAAGTTTAGTCTTACCCATCAAAAGTTATGCGCCTGAGAAAATTTGCCTTATTTTTCAAAAAAGGGGAAACTACCTCCTAAAAGTCATAGAACTTAAATGAAAATGACATTATCAGATTCAGCGTATCAGAGAACCCTACTATAGAAGTTCAAAGCTCCTATCTGCAAAAATGTGGGATTTTGTATTTTTTGCCAGAAAAAAGATCACGGATGCGTGCTTATTTGTTTCATTTTTTGCTTGTTTGTTTGTTTATTTTCCCAGGGGTGATTGTATCGAACCAGTGGTCCTAGAATATCGCGGGAGGGCTCATTCAAACGGAAATTAAAAGTTCTAGTGCTCTTTTTAAGTGACCAAAAAAATGGAGGTTTAACTAGGCCCCCTCCTATGCTCATTTTTTTCCCAAAGGCACCCGATCAAAATTTTGAGATAGCCATTTTGTTCAGCATGATCGAACAGTACAATAACTATGTCTTTGAGGATGACTTAATCCCCCACAGTCCCTGGGGAAAGGTCTGCAAGTTATAAACTTAGCCCAATGTTTACATATAGTATTGGTTATTGGGAAATATACAGAAGTTTTCAGGGGGCATTTTTTCTGATAGTTAGGGGGGAGGAGGGTCGGGGGTTACGTGGGAGGATCTTTCCATGGAGGAAGTTTTAATGGGGGAAGGGACAATGCTATGAAGGGGAGGTTGGGTTTCAAAGCAATATTTAAAAAAACGATCAGAAATTTAATAATAAAAAAAACTTTTTTCATCTGAAAGTTAGGAGCAACATCAAAATTTTAAACGAACAGAAATTATTACGTATATGATTTGGCTCGCCCCCTAGTCATTACCTCGCTCTTTACGCTAAAATTTTTTGTACTTTCATCAAAGCTATTTATTCTAATTAACGGCCTTTGTGATTAAGAGGCCATTCATGAAGAATTGGAACAAAATTTGAACTTTAGCGTAATGAGCGAGGTATCAAACAGTTCGTGGTAACGAACTGTAAGTAAGGAGCGACCCGGCTCAATGGTAACCGAAACACTAAAAAACGGAATTTTGATTCCAATAGATACATCAAAAGAATCAGATTTTAATTCTGATTTCAAATATATAAGTTTCATCAAGTTTAATTTTACCTATCAAAAGTTACGCGCCTGAGAAAATTTGGCTGATTTTCGGAAAAAGGGGGAAAGACCCCCTAAAAGTTATAGAACCTTAATAAAAATCACACCATCATATTCAGCGTATCAGAGAACCCTACTGTAGAGTTTTCAAGCTCCTATCTACAAAATTGTGGAATTTTCCATTTTTTGCCAGAAGAAAGATCACGGATGCGTGTTTATTTGGGTTTTTTTCCCAGGGGTGATCGTATCGTCCCAGTGGTCCTAGAATATCGTGGGAGGGCTCATTGGAACGGAAATTAAAAGTTCTAGTGCCCTTTTTAAGTGACCAAAAAAAATGGAGGGCAAACTAGGCCCCCTGCCGCGCTCATTTTTTCCCAAAGTCACCCGATCAAAATTTTGAGATAGCCCTTTTGTTCTGCATGGTCGAAAATATTATAACTATGTCTTTTAGGATGATTTAATCCCTCTAAGCCCCCAGAAGGAGGGCTGAAAGGTATGAACTTTACCCAATGTTAACGTATAGTATTGGTTATTGGTTCCCGGCTCAATGGTAACCGAAACTCTAGAAAACGGTATTTTGATACAAATAGATACATCAAAAGAATTGGATTTTAATGCTGATTTCAAATATATAAGTTTCATCAAGTTTAATTGTACCTATCAAAAGTTACGCACCTGAGAAAATTTGGCTGATTTTCGAAAAAAGGGGGAAAGACCCCTAAAAGTTATAGAACCTTAATGAAAATTGCATCATCATATTCTGCGTATCAGAGAGCCCTACTGTAGAGGTTTCAAGCTCCTATCTACAAAAATGTGGAATTTTGTATTTTTTTGCCAGAAGAAAGATCACGGGTGCGTGTTTATTTTTATTTTTTTTTTTCCCCAGGGTGATCGCATCGACCCAGTGGCCCTAGAATATCTTGGGAGGGCTCATTGGAATGGAAATTAAAAGTTCTAGTGCCCTTTTTAAGTGACCAAAAAATGGAGGGCAACTAGGCCCCCTCCCACGCTCATTGTTTTCCCAAAGTCACCTGATCAAAATTTTGAGATAGCCATTTTGTTCAGCATGTTCGAAAATATTATAAGTATGTCTTTTAGGATGACTTCATCCCCCGAAGTTCCCGGTAGGAGGGCTGAAAGTTATGAACTTTACCCAATGTTAACATATAGTATTGGTTATTGGGAAGTATACAGTACAGACGTTTTCAGGGAAGATTTTTCCTGGTAGTTGGGGGGGGGGGGGGGGGTCGGGCAGGGACGTACGCAGGGGGCGGGCTCTGCCCCCCCCCCGAAATCTCACGATTTTTTTCATTTTCCCATAATTTTCTGATTTTTCTCACAGAATAACGGGTTTGAAGGATTTGCCCCCCCCCCCCCCGAAAAAAATGCCCCCCCCCAAGAAAGTTCCTGCGTACGTGCCTGGGGTTATGTAGGAGGATCTTTCCATGAAGGAAGTTTTCATGGGGGAATTGGACATTGCTATTAAGGGGACGCCGGACTTCCCAGCATTATTTAAAAAAAGATCAGAAATTAAACATAAAAAAACAAGTTTTTCAACTGCAACAGCAGCAACATCAAAACTTTAAACGAACAGAAAATATTACATATATGATTGGGTTCACCCCCTAGTCAATACCTCACTCTTTAAGCCAGAGATTTTTTAGTACTTTCATAAGAGCTATTTATTCTAATTAACGGTCTTTGTGATTAAGCGGTCATTTTTAAAGAATTGAAACAAAATTCGGACTTTCGCTTAAAGAGCAAGGTATTGACTAGGGGGCGAACCCCCTAATATACGTATTAAAAATGTATGAATATAGAAGTTCGTTACGTAAGTTAATTCGTAAGTTACGTATATTTATTACTAATAAAAACGTTCGTAAATAAAATGAAACAAGTTTCGAGAAAGCCATTTAACCAAATAAAAGTAAATTAATATGAAGATTTTGTTTTAATTATTCATGTACTGTGAGCCAAGATCAAAACCTGCATTTATTCAAAAACGTTCAAAAATTAAATAAAAAAAAAACGAGTTTTTTTACCTGAAAGTAAGGAGCGACATTAAAACTTAAAACGAACAGAAATTATTCCGTATATGAAAGGGGCTGTCCCCTCCTCAACGGCTTGCTCTTTACGCTAAAGTTTGAGTTTCTCACGACTCTGTTTTTTTTTAAACAATAAAAAACTTTAGCGTAAAGAGCGAGGCGTTGAGGAGGGGACAGCCTCTTTCATATACGGAATGATTTCTGTTCGTTTTAATTTTGCTCCTTACTTTCAGTTAAAAAAACTTTTTTTTTATTTGATCTAAATCAGAGGCAGCGTTGTAATGCTAGCACTAAAAGTGGCAATACACTAATTATTGTCAATAGTCTACTAAAAGGATTAAATAATAATAAGGCCCCAGCTGCTAGTAGTGTGGTAAATGAGTTTTTTTTAAATATGGTGGTTATGAGTTTGGAAATAAAATACTGAAAATTAGGATTATGATTTTTGAAAAAGGGGAAGTACCTAGTGATTTTCGGATAACTTCAACTAAATCCCTCTATAGCGAAGGGGATAAGTGTGGTAATTATAGTGGCATACAGGAAGCAAATTACTTAGTATGATGATACTTTTAAGACTTTTGCTGTGGATAAAGTTTTAAAAGAAGAACAGCGTAGTTTTAGGAAAGGGAGAGGATGCATTCTTAGATTAATGATTGACACCTCAGTTTTATAGATTATGAAATTGCGTTTCATTCAGCTGATAGAGGAGCTTTAGCAAAGGTTTTATCATATCCAGATAAATACACTAAAGTGATTAGTGGTATGTACGAGAATGAAATGGCTGTGGTTAAGGTAGGTAATGCAGTAAGTATCTGGTTTTGTATTAAATCAGGGGTTAAGCAGGGTTGCGTTCTATCCCCACTTATGTGGTTCGTTCTTATGGACTTGTCGTAAAGAGCACATAAAAGTCAATGGAAGGACACGGAATTAATTGGTTAAGTAAAACTGTCCTATAATTCGATTATTCTGATGATTTAAGCATCCTAGAGGAAAATGTTAGCAAAATGAATGAATCTTTGGAGGTTTTGAGAGTTCAGTGTGAAAGAATAGGTTTGAAAATTAATGTTAAAAAGACTAAGTCGCTAAGAATAAGAATAAGTGAAGGTGAAGAGGTGATGTTGGGTAACGAGAAGATCAACAAAGTGGACAACTTCACTTACCTAGTTAATATTATTAGTAAAGACGATGGGTCCATAGAAGATGTTAAAAGTAGAATAATCAAGGCCCAGGTTTTTTTTTTTCAAAGCTAAAAAAAAGTTTGGAAGAATAGGAAGATAAGTCTGCGAGCCAAGATTATAGTATTGGAGGTCACAGTGATGACAGTGTTCAATTATAATTCTGAAAAATGGGTGCTCCGAAAACCAGAGGAGGATATGCTAAATGTTTTCCATTGAAATTGTCTTGGGTAGCCAACTGACTGACTGTAGGCTATCTCGAACAGTAAAATGTGCGAAAAACACTATTCAATCCCGCTTTCTATGGCTATAATGAGAAAAAGGTTGAGATGGCTAGAACACGTTCTGCGGATGAAGGCTGAGAGATTGTCAAAGATCACCTTATCGGCCAACTATTAAAGGCCAATCGGAAATCAGGTCGTCTCCAAATAGGGTGGAAGGATGTCGTAAGGAAAAATTTAAGAGAAAGGGGAAATTCTTGGCAGGGTGTAAAGGGGGATGGTTTGAATAGGTTGAGATGGAGGAGGACTGGGCGTAGCTGTGTTGGCCTCGACGTAGGCTACATCTACGAGCCTAGCCCGTAGAAGTAGAAACATCTTAGAAAAAGGGGAAGTAGGCAAAAAATCAGTCAAAAATCAGCCTAAAAAATCAGCCTAAGAATTGCCATTAAGCCATTACGCCATTAAGATTACAAACTGTATTAATGGCAAACAGCCATTAAAATTGATTGATGTTTTAAAGGTGTTTTCACGGTTTTTCGAAATCAGGCAAATTTTCTCAGGATCAGTATAAAAAGCCTATTCTTTTGATGCATCTATTGTTATCAAAATTCTGCTTTTGAGTTTGGTCACAGCTGAGCCGGGACACCCTTGCTTAAAGCTCGTTACCACGAACTGTTTGGTAAAAAATTTAATTGTTTTATGTTAAAATTCATTGACACAGTTCTTCATTTATTTCCTAAGAAACCAGAGGACAATCGGGCTTGAACCAGTAGCCTCTGGATCTGCAGCCAAATGCTCTACCACTGTGCAATGAGGCATCAAACATCCCAATAATAAATACCAATCTGAACAGCTCTTTCCGCAAGGCCTGTGGGGTCATGTTATCCCAAAAGGCATAGTTATTGAACCTTTCAACTATGCTAGCTCAATTTGAGCGAACGATTTTAGAGGATGGGGGCTAGCTGCCTTCCAATCTTTTCGGTCACATAGAAAGGCTACTAGAATGTTAAATTTTAGTTTGAATGAGCCTTTTGCCGGTCTTCTAGGAACATCGGTTCGATAAGATTACCCCTGGGAAAAAAACAACAACAAAAGAACACGCATCCATGATCTTTTTCTGGCATAAAATACAAAATTCCACAGTTTTGTAAATAGAAGCTTGAAACTTCTGTAATTGAGTTTCCTGATACGCTAAATTTGACAATTTGATTTTCATAAACATTCATTGACTTTTAGGGGGTATTCCCCCCGCCGCTTTTGGTAAATCAGGTAGATTTTCTCAGGCTCGTAGCTTATGATAAGTAATACTAAACTTAATGAATTTTATATATTTGGATTCAGCATAATAAACCGATTCTTTGATGTATCTATTGATGCCAAAATTCCTTTTTTTGAATTTTTGGCACTATTGAGCTGCGTCGCTCCTTGATACAGCTCGTTATATGCTTGATGCCAATGATGCTTGATGCATTGACACTTGATACCAAGCGTCTGATAAATGGAGCAGCTGCACCAAATAATATTCATATTTTTCGAATTCACACCAGCTGCTGAAATAAACTTATGTGTACGTTTCAGCACGAGAGACAGGGTGGAAGGCAGAGTGGGAGGCAGGGTGGAAGGCAAAGACTTAGAAAGGAGTCTTGACCCACATAGTTTTTTCTACTAAGGAGGCCGCAAGTAAGCTTTCTTAGTAGGCCTCTGAGTAAACCTTCTTGGTTCTAACCTCTGATGGCTTGTATACGGCGGCTTAAATTTTAGGAGAAAAGATTCATTACAAAAACAAAACTATGATTCTATTCCTTTTACCTGACATTATTTCACATTAATGGGATTTACTGATAAATGCATACCCTTTTGGCTGGTATTTATCTTAAGAGGATTAAAATGTTGTCTTGCCACATAATAAAAAGGAACCTGATTTTTAATTGGAATTTGATAGAAGTTAAGTTACAGATACAAATCGACGGAGCGACATAAATTGTTGCTTTATAAAAAGACACTTGTTTTATTCTGCAAGACAACATTCAGACCGGTGCAGATTAATTTTATAACAGTGCAAGATACGCATACAAGGGAAGTTCAGGCTCCGACCTCCCCCCCCCCCCCAGAAATTTTGTCTGAGTCGTAGAACCCTAACAAAATACAGATAAACTAATTTTTGCAGAAAAAAAACTTGAATACACTCCCCCCCCCAAAAAAAAACTCCTTCCCCTGAAGGAAAATCCTGGATATGACCCCACTTATCAGGCGTCCACGGATCCCCTGGATGCCACCATTTCAAAGAGGGAGAGGGATAATCCAACCTCCAAATATTTATCTTAAGGATCGTGTAGGATAAATTAAAATACCATGGACGAAAAATGTACCTTTGATTCTCTAAGTATCTCTGAAAAGTTACCCTTATTTAGCCTCCCCCCCTCCCCCCTAGAACTATGGTTTAGTCGTGCAGGTGTATATCTCTACATAGGTCAGAGGATTAATACTGTTGTAGCGAATACTCCTCTTTTTTTTACATAGAAAGGGTCTTAAAATGAAAATGTGTTATATAATGTATGTGCTTCTTGTACTTTTTGAACATTAAACTGACAATGCACAGTTTTTGGACTTACTTTCAAAATTAACATTTTGATTACTAACTATCAGTATATGTGTATTAAACTGACAATGCACATTCATTTGTATTTTTTCAGTAAAGTGCAAATTTTGTTCTGGCCTTGGGAAGGCATTGGGGTTTTGCGCCCAACTTAGGTTAATTTCTGCTAGTTTTGAGTTTGACTCGGTTAATTATTGTAGTTTCTGTTCGTTTTGGGTTTCATTTATTTATCGATGCTGATTTGTGGTAGTTTCACGCTTGGTAGATTATTTGATTTTATTTTTGCTCATTTTTTGTTTAATGGAGTACTTCACTTTTCTTTGAAAAACTTATTTTGTGGAAAAAGTTTATTTAATTAATTTCTGTTCGTTTTATATTGACAAAGTCTTTTCAGGGAAAAAGAAAATAGTACTTTAATTTTTTTTTTGTTTTTTAAGACTTTATAGTTTGGCCTGCTATTTGTATGCTGGAGAAAAATTTTCAGCAATTTTTAACAACATACACCCTTTTAAAAATCTGGACACAAATAATAGTGTTTAATTTAGTTTCATACCTCCTCTAGTTGACCTGAAATGGAAAACTTGGTACCATTCGCAAAAAAATCTGTTTACTTTTTTTGATAGCTTGGATACACTTACGCTATTTTGATTTGGTTAAATTTTAAGATCAGAAACGGGAGGGTTGGCGTGGGAGGGTGGGAGTGGAAGGAGGATTAGTTGCCCTCAAATCACTTTCGACTATTAAAAAGGGCATCAGCCCTTTCTATTTTCAATCGAATGAGCCCTTTTCGAAGTTCCCACGACAACTCCTTCGATACGAAGTGCCCTGGTCTAAACAACAACAACAACAAAAACTAATACATTATACCCACTTCGATCTTTACTATAAAAATGTCAAGCCTTCCTATCACTTTCGACTATTAAAAGGGGCACTATGCCTTTCGATTTCCAATCGAATGAGCCCTTTTGGAAACGACAACGCTTTCTATAAACTCCTTATATGCCCCCAGGGCATAAATTATAACCCTTACCCTAAGGTCTGTTAGGGTGGTTGTCATCCTCTAAGACCGAATTTCCAGAACTTTCAACTACGTTAAACAACATGGCTATCTCCAAGTTTTGATTAGATGTGTTGGGAGAAATGGTGGGCGTGAGAGGGGCAATAGTCGCTCTCCAGTCACTTTCGACTATTAAAAATGGCTCTAGCCCTTTCAGTTTCCAATCAAGTCAATCAATCAATCAATCAATCAATCATTTATCACCCACAACTACAAGAGAACAAGTAGTACAAGTGGGGTATAAACATAATAATAAAAAAGAAAAACAAAAAAGAAAATGAACAAACGCTAGTAATTAAATTTTACTAAGAAAAGAACTGTAAAAGACCTTGGTCAGGGCCAATATTACAAAATGCATCTGCAGAAAGCTTTTTGTGTAGGTCACCGAGCTTTTGAGTTACATCCGTAACACAGAAATTTTTAACTAGATACCGATTTCTAGTCCATGGCGGCAGAGAAAAAAGAAATTTGCAAAATTTGAAATATGTAACTTTAATCTTTTTTAAATCCTTTAGCTTAAGAACAGAATGAACACCCGAAAAATAAAGCACAGAATGATCAGAAAAAGTCGAGAATAAGCGCCCAAGAGCTCTTCTGTTACATTTTCCACGGTTTCCTACAATTTTTGAATAACTGAACTAAATTTTTCTTACTGAATCAACAACAATCTGTTTACGAAAGAGAGCTAGAGAATTAGAAACAGTAATACCAAGCCACCGAAAGGAAGAGACAGAAAGTACAGAAAACTCATTACATACCCGAGGAGTAGACGAAGACAGATTATAAGATAAGAATTGACACTTGTCAAGATTCAGGGATAGACAAATATTTAGGAAAGACTGAGAAACTAAGGAAACCATCGCAGAAAGAGCAGACTTAGTACGACTAATCAACAGAATGTCATCAGCATAGGCAATGTAAGAAATATCAGTAGAACCAGAAAAATAAGTGCCTGAGATCTTTTCCAGAACAGTAGAACTACAAATTTCGAACAGGGTTGGTGATAAAACACCTCCCTGCCTAACACCACGAAGCACTTTAATAGTTGTTTCTGGAGAAGATTTCAGGCGGAGGTAAGAATTAGAATACCAAAACCTTAGAAGGTAAATAACCAAAAAATTAACACCAAAAAAAGCCAAAGAAAAGAAAAGCTGGTTATGAACAACAGAATCAAAAGCCTTTGAAAGATCAAGTGTACAGAGATATACGCCTTTACCCTTAGCAGAATTAGAAAGTAGAATAGAAGAAAGGACACGATGAGCATGTTGGCACCCCACACCAGGTCTGAAACCAAGTTGATTTTCACCAAAGAAAGAAATATTTCGAGTTAAATTAGGTAAAAGAATATACTCGGAGACTTTGCTAATATTGCAAGAAACAGAAACTGGACGGTAAGAAGAGCAATCTGTTGGCGGTTTACCTCTTTTCAAAAATGAGCCCTTTTGAAGTTTCTACGACAAAACTTTCAATGAAAATCTTATATGTCCCCAGGGCATAACTTACAACCCTTGCCCTGAGTGCTGGGGGTGTCATTCTCAAAGAACTAATTTCCAAAACTTTCAACTACGTTGAATAAAATGGGTATCTAAAATTTTTGATTGGATGTGTTTGGGGAAAAGGTGGGCGTGAGAGGGGGGTTAATTACCCTCCACTCACTTTCGACTATTAAAATGGCAATTTCAATTTCCAATCAAATGAGCCCATTTTGAAATTTCTATAACAACTTTCTATATGCCCCCAGGGCATAACTTACAACCCTTGCGCTGAGGGCTCTGAGGGGGGTTATCATCCTAAAAGACCTAATTTCCAGAAATTTCAACTACGTTGAACAAAATGGATATCTCAAAATTTTAATTCGATGTGTTTGGGAAAATGGGCACTAGCCCTTTCAATTTCCAATTGAATGAGCCCTTTTGAAGTTTCTACGACAACGCTTTCAATAAAAACTTTATATGCCCCCAGGGCATAACTTACAACCCTTGAGGGCTATGGGGGGAGGGGTTGTCATCCTTAAAGAACTAATTTCCAAAACTTTCAACTACGTTGAATAAAATGGGTATCTAAAATTTTTGATTGGATGTGTTTGGGGAAAAGGTGGGCGTGAGAGGGGGGTGAGTTGCCCTCAAATCACTTCCGACTATAAAAAGGGTACTAGCCCTTTGAATTTCAAATCGAATGAGCTCTTTTTCAAGTTTCTACGATAAAGATATCAAATAAAACTTTATATTCCCCCAGGGCATAACTTGTAATCCTTGCCCTGCGGGTTGGGGGGGGGAGTGTCCTCCTCAAAATATATTTTCTATCTGGAAATCAACTACGCTGAACAAAATGGTTATCTAAAAATTTTTAATGGATGTGTTCAGGGGAATGATGGGCGTGGGGGAGGGGGGCTAGTTGCCCTCCAATCACTTTCGACTATTGAAAAGGGTACTAGCCCTTTGAATTTCCAATCGAATGAGCCTTTTTTGAAGTTCCTACGACAACGCCTTCTTTAAAAATCTTATATGCCCCCAGGCATAACTTAAAACTCTTGCCCTGAGAGCTGTGGGGGAGTTTCCTCCTCAAAAACATATTTTCTATCTGAAAATCAACTACGCTTAACAAAATGACTCTCAAAATTTTGATTGGATGTGTTTGGGGAAATAATGGGCGTAGGGGGGTCTAGTTGCCCTCCAATCACTTTCGACTATTAAAAAGGGCATTAGCCCTTTGAATTTTCAATCGAATGAGCCTTTTTTGAAGTTTTTACGACAACGCCTTCTATAAAAACCTTATATGCCCCCAGGGCATAACTTAAAACCCTTGCCCTGAGGGTTGTGGGGGAGTTTCCTCCTCAAAAACACATTTTCTATCTGGAAATCAACTACGCTGAACAAAATGGCTATCTCAAAATTTTAATGGATGTGTTTGGGGAAATGATGGGCGTGGGGGGGGGGGGCTAGTTGCCCTCCAATCACTTTCGACTACTAAAAAGGGCACTAGCCCTTTGAATTTCCAATCGAATGAGCTTTTTTTTGAAGTTCCTACAACAACGCCTTCTTTAAAAACCTTAAATGCCCCCAGGGCATAACTTAAAACCCTTGCCCTGAGGGCGGTGGGGGAGTTTCCTCCTCAAAAACACATTTTCTATCTGGAAATCGACTACGCTTAACAAAATGACTATCTCAAAATTTTGATTGGATGTGTTTGGGGAAATGATGGGCGTTGAGGGGGGGGGGCTAGTTGCCCTCCAATCACTTTCGACTATTAAAGAGGGTACTAGCCCTTTGAATTTTCAATCGAATGAGCCTTTTTTGAAGTTTTTATGACAACGCCTTCTATAAAAACCTTATATGCCCCCAGGGCATAACTTAAAACCCTTGCCCTGAGGGTTTTGGGGGAGTGTCCTCCTCAAAAAAGTATTTTCTATCTGGAAATCAATACGCTGAACAAAATGGCTATCTCAAAATTTTGATTGGATATGTTTGGGGTAACGATGGGCGTGGGTAGCCCTTCAAATTTCCAATCGAATGAGCCTCTTTTGAAGTTTCTATGACAACGCCTTCTATAAAAACCTTATATGCCCCCAGGGCATAACTTAAAACCCTTGCCCTGAGGGTTGTGGAGGAGCGTCCTCCTCAAAAACATATTTTCTATCTGGAAATCAACTACGCTGAACAAAATGGCTATCTCAAAATTTTGATTGAGTGTGTTTGGGGGAATGATGGGAGTGGGGGGGCTAGTTGCCCTCCAATCACTTTCAACTATTAAAAAGACTAGAACTCTCAATTTCCAATTGAATGCGCCCCTTTTGAAGTTTCTACGACGACCCCTTCCATATGCAGTGCCCTGCTCTAAAGGAAAAAAAATAGTAAATAGTAAATTGTACCAACATCGTTCTTATATGCCCTCAGGGCATAACTTAAAACCCTTTCCCCAAGGGTTGTGTGGGAGGGTCCTCCTCAAAAACATATTTTCTATCTGGAAATCAACTACGCTGAACAATATGGCTATCTCAAAATTTTGATTGGATGTGTTTGGGGGAATAATGGGCATGGGGGGGGGCTAGTTGCCCTCCAATCACTTTTGACTGTTAAAAACTGCACTAGCCACTCCAATTTCCAATCGAATGAGCCCTTTTCGAAGTTTCTACGACAACTCCTTCGATACGAAGCGCCCGGGTATCGAGAAAAAAAAACACGTTGTGCCCACATCTTTCTTTACTTAGGCAGCACTAGCGCGCTGCCTATGATATACGCTGAAAATGCTCAAGAAACATGTGGCAATAGGAAAATTTTCATATTTTTTAAGCACGTTTAAGTCATTATGTAAGAGAAAATCAAAATAATATGATAACATAATATAACATGATATATATATATATATATATATATATATATATATATATATATATATATATATATATATATATATATATATATATATATATATATATACATATATATATATATATATATATATATATATATATATATATATATATATATATATATATATATATATATATATATATATATATATATATATATATATATATATATATGTTGTATTATATATAATATTTTTGGTTCAGTGAATGAATAGACCTGAAGCTAATAAACCCAATAATACTACGAAAAGAAGTAACTTTTCTTTTCGGTGAAGGCTACCAACGGTGCAGTTTGCTTACAGTGGCAGGCTTGTTGCAAAATCGCATGTCTCACTGGGAACATAAGACTTAAGGTTGATAATGGACAACCTATTTCTTCCTTTTGCATTCTTTCAACTTAGTAATGCATATTTTAGTATATTTTCATGCTAATACCATAGAGTAATGGGAATTGTCGATGCTGGAATGCTATTTATATCTTTGATTTTACGGTATAGTATACTAATTTGAATTCCATCTAATTTTTTTGTTGATTATATAAAACAAGTTTTAAAATGAGTTTCTAATTCGACAGGATTTGGTGAATTATTTTTGAACTCGCTTATGGCAAGAATAGCCCATACGTATATATATTGGGGAGAAAATTTAATTTAAATTTGAAATTTAAATTAAATATATTCAAAAGTAGTTTGTTGAAAATGGAAGTTATTTTTTTCTTTTTTTTTATAAAGAATGTTCATGAAACAACAAATATGGTTGTGCCATTGTCACTCTCAAGAAAAGTGCAAAAATTACGTATTTTGGCATGCAAAGTGTGGAAAACTCTGTAGGATTCTGAGATCGTCATATTTGACACCGTTCATGTTAACGGGGGCTCCCCCTTTTCTAAAAGTATGCAAATGTTCTTAAGATAATAATTGTGGAAACATGAAGATTCATTTGGCAAGGAGGAATTAGAACCGGTATTAGGATTAAAAAATAACAATTCCTCAGATGCGGATTGCGTAGTACATAAACTTTAGAAATACAGTGGTTGCGAAATTAGAAGTGAATTCCTGCAGGTTATGCGTATGATTTTTGAAAGGGGAAGTACGGTACCTGGTAATTTCGGGAAATACTTTAGTTAAAACCTTTTTTAAGGACGATAATAACAGAGGTGTGGTATTTATAGAGACATTAGTTTTGTTTCTGTAGGAAGGGAACTACTTAGCGTAATGATCACAGTATAAATATATTAACGGTAGCGAAAAGTCCTATACTCTCCATTAAAGATTTTTGACTCGCATATTTTGTATTATTAAAAAATAAAATGCTATTCTTGAAAAAATAACATCAGGAAAATCACTACGTCCTAATTTATGAACTAATAAACTTATTTATAAATGAACTAACGAACTAATTTTTGCTTGCATTTAGTTTTAAATATGCACTTCATTCTTCACGGAAAAAAACATTTAGAAAATTTCAATTTCTTTGGCATGTGATTTCCTAGTGATAGGTCAGAACTTTCCTTTGAAACTATATATATTTTTTTCCTTACAGAAAATTTTGAATTTCGCACGCCCTGACGCCAAGAAGGCTGTATTCCTTATTACGGATGGCTACTCAAACGGAGGAGATCCTCGATTTGCTGCAAGAAGACTCAGAGAAGAAGCCGTTGAAATGTTCACTTTTGGAATTCGGAATGGAAATGTTCGAGAATTATTTGACATGGCTAGTGAGCCGCAACATGAACATTCCTATATTGTTGACTCCTTTGAGGAATTTGAGGCATTGGCACGCCGTGCATTGCACGAAGGTAAATTTATTTCTCCAGATTTGTGAAAATATGTGCGAAATGATGAGAAAAATTTTGATCCTTTTTTTTCTCAAGGACTTAGGTCGTTAATAGAAAGTACATATCGTAAATAATTTCTAAGACCACACTGGCTAAGCATGAAAACACGAGAAAAACTCAAGAAGAAAAAAAAGGAGAGGTATTTTAGTGGTTGCTTTTTATCACAGTCCATATAATTATCCAGTATGATCATTCCCTATCTCACTCATTATAAAAACCCGGACCGGGGTGCGAGTGCTCCGGAGAACGTTTTTGCAGATATAAACAAAGGCGGTATCAGATCTTTTCACATAATACGTGTTCCAGGGTAATTGGACCGCTGATGGCAGATCAAATGAGAGGAGCTGTTTGTACGCGCCGATATAAATGTATATATATATATATATATATATATATATATATATATATATATATATATATATATATATATATATATATATATATATATATATATATATATATATATATATATATATATATATATATATATATATATATATATATATATATATATATATATATATATATATATACATATATATATATATATATATATATATATATATATATATATATATATATATATATATATATATATATATATATATATATATATATATAAATGTATATATATATATATATATATATATATATATATATATATATATATATATATATATATATATATATATATATATATATATATATATATGTATATATATATATATATATATATATATATATATATATATATATATATATATATATATATATATATATATATATATATATATATATATATATATGTATATATATATATATATATATATATATATATATATATATATATATATATATATATATATATATATATATATATATATATACGCTACGAAAACTTTACGAAAAAGAAAGTTTTTTTAAAGAAAAGTAAAGGCCATATTAAACTTATGATCAGTAGAAATAGAAGCCTACAATAATTCAAACTCAAAACGACCAGAATTTATTATTAAAGAATAAAAAAGGAAAGGAGAATAATTGGTATGGCGGTAATCAATCAGGAACCCTTATCTCTATCTAAATTCAGAAAGTGCAAAGATTTTCAAACAGAGGTGTTTATTGTTTAAAGTTCAGGAAAGGTCTGCCCATTTCATATGAAAACATTGATTGAAAACAAAACTAGTCTTATCTAGGCTCTCCGCCAAAACAGGTAACTAGATTTTTCAAATATCACAGGAACTACAATCTGAGAAAATAAATATCACGACGTGAAAAAAAAAATGATAAACTATCCAGTTGCGGATCCAGAGGGGGGGGGGCGAGGGTTACCCCCGTAAAGTAGTCTAAAGTAGTGTAATTTGCCTAATTAACGCAAGTTTGCATTAATTAAACTTGCTCCTAACGTAAGTTTGTCGGACCTACCTACTTTGCGCCCCCCTCCCCTAAAAAAATCCTGGATCCGCCCCTGAAACCATCCCACCTATTCACCAGTTATTAGAAGAAAAAAACCCCTTATTTTCACAAATTTCATCAACCCCCAGCCTCCTTTTTTACAAAATCCTACATAGGCCAATCATTTGAGTCCACTGTATGTAAATAATAGATTAAGTCATAATTTGTATATAAATTAATTCATACCTGTGAGATGGGACACTTGCAATCCACTTGGCTGGCTCACCAAGTTTTTTTCTGCTTTCGCAATTACGAACAATGCACGTTGTAACCATTTCTCATACTAACCCGCTAATGCAGAAATAAGTGGGAGGAGCTTTTTGTTCGCACCGAGAACGAAGACCAGAAATGATCTGCGATAAGCTTACTGGATAATTATATGAACTGTGCTTTTTATGCTCATTTTTTTTTTTTTTTTTTTTTTTTTAGTGGTCGTGTTTTACGGTTTTTATTATTTTTCTTTCTTTGCACTGAGGACGACCGAGCGGAGGTCTCGGCCGAAATATTAGCATTACATTTCTGATTTTTCAGTGGCTGAAAATATTCCCATTTTTTCTTCTTCTTGAGTTGTTTCTCGTCTTGTAAAGTGCACATCCAACTTATCATGTAGTTTAGTTGCTTCTCCTGGAAACAATGCTAGCATCTGTTGGTAAAAAGGGCACTGAGAAAGCCGTCCAACATTTTTAAGGTTAACATTCCCGCCTCCTCATGTGTGTTTATAACAGCTAATACCATAAGTATGGAAACGACTGGGAAAAATTCAAAGCTCTATCTTCATTGGTTTCGCGGCGGTCATAAGAATTCTATATCTTAGGACGGTTATACATAAATTGGAGAAAGCAGATCTCGCCCTGTCTTAATTCGGATACATTACGATAAGAAGGGACCCTGCCTTCTTGTACTCGAATAATATCCTCATTAGTAGAGATCACAGTATAAAGATATAGCAGTAAGTTACCGCAGATAATTTCTGGCTCTTCATTCTCAGTGCGAACAAACAGCTCCTCCCACTTCTTGCATTAGCGCCTACAAACTGCTCCTCTCATTTGATCTGCCATCAGCGGTCCAATTACCCTGGAACACGTATTTTGGCAGAAACTTTCTCAAAATGCCTTTGAAACCAACTTGAGACTTCGAAACCTATTTTTAATTCCTAAAAACATCTAATAATAACATTGCACTACTAATTACCGATTTTCATATATGTATTGGAATAAATTAATTTAAAATTAGTTTCTTCAAAATTTAGTGTTCCAACGTTGAAGCCAAGTTTCGCGTTCAAGAGAAATCTGACTTGTCTACCCGTGAAAAGATCTAATGTCGCTTATGTTTCTACGTTCTCTGGAGCACTCACACCTCGGTCCGGGTTTTTATAATGGGTGAGGTAGGGAAAGATCATACTGCCTATAATTTATATACTGTGGTAGAGATATAGAACAATCAGAAGAGACCCGTCATTCCAAAATTGTAACGGGAAATTAGATAGATAATAAAAGTTTTTACTTTAGCTTAGTTAGCTTTATTAGTCTTATTCATGTACTGTCCAAAAATGAATAATCCCCATTGCCGTTGTTCAACGATTTAGACATGCCAGTATAGCTGTTAAGACAGGACTTCAAAGGATCTTTAAGAAATAGGTATTCAATTTGGTGCGTATTGCACTAAAACATGATACTGAACCTCTTTATGGATACTCATATATTTGTCGATTCCTTTAAAAACTTGAAAGCTTTTTATGCCGCGCATTTTATGAAGGTAAGTTTGTGCTAAGATTGCCACCCCTAGTGATTTGTCACTATTTCTAGTGTTTTTTTTTTTTTATATTGCCTAAGCAAAAAAATCACTAAATTTGCACATAAATCACTAGATTATTGAAGAAAATTACTAAATCAACCAGAACATCATTAAAATTTAGTGATTTTTGTTACCAGGTGGCAACCCTGGTTTATGCGTCCAGGAGACATCAATAATTAAAATTCTAAATATTCCCCGAGCTTATGTGTAGGTGCTTGAATTTGTTTACAATAACGCCCAAAATTCTTTTTAAAATAGGTGATATTCTGATCATTTAAAATGAATTCTAATAAATGATTTTCTAGACCCCATAGCCTTTCTGTTTGGAATAATAACTAATATGAACGGCGGTAAACACTTTTTTAGTTTGATTATTATTAAAATAATATCGAATGCTTTGAGCTTGTATCTGGAATTCATCTCTAACTGAGCAGAGCATGAAAAATGAACTGCATTTAAAGAAACTGACTGTTAAAGCCAAGAGAGGTAATAATATTTAAAGCTAGCTTTCATATTTAAGCGGCAAATTTCTGCAGTTCGAATGGTGGAAAAACAGGGTAAATAAATAAATGACAAGGACATCAATTAGGGAAGGGGATGGGGTGAATTTCTCTCTCCTAGATATTCTTCCCCTAGATTTTGAAGAATACAGTTTTTGGTGTTAGGATTGAAAAACGCCTTTTTTTTATGTGTCCTTCGAAAAAAATTGAACTAACTACAAATTGCCTTCCCCCTAGATTTTTAAAAATATATTTTACTTCTCCCTATGTTTTCGTGAATTGACTTCACTGGTATATGATAGAAAAAGTAAAAAAAAAAAAACAGCCCAAAAGAAAAACTAGATAGCTTGCCGTGTTACTCGTTGGCTGGTATAGGACTGCAGAGTCACATGAGCAAAATGGGCAAAAAGCAAAATTGTTTTTTTTTGTTTTTTTTTTTTAACAAAAATCTGCCTAATCTGAAATTTCCTAAAAAGTACCCCATACATACAATGATGATAGGCAGCACGATAGCACTGCATTTTAAGGAGTCCATTTTAAGAGTCAAAAGTCACTGGAGGGCAACTAGCCACCCTCCCAGACCCTATTTTGTTGCCCTCCCCCCACGGAAATTCCAACAAAATTTTGAGATAGACATTTCCAAACACATGCATTTTGTTCAACAGAGTTGCAAGGTGCAAAAACTATGCCTCTGGGGATGACATGACCCTTCCCCCCTAGCTCTTGGGGCAAGGGCTGCAATTTATACAATTTGCTAATTGTTTATATATAGGATTTGTCATTTGGGAAAGGGAGATACGTTTGATCTTGGGTCTCCAAAAAGGCTAGGATATTAAGGTAAATTGTTCATGAAATATTGAGGGGGGGGGGGGTTCGATTTAAAGAAAAAACACTATATGCGTGAAGGTTGTCAAAATGACGTATCAGCAATATCTCATGAACGGCTTAAGGTATTAAGTTGGAACTTTCAGGGAATTTGACGGGGATATTAAACTAATCAAAAGGCACAATGCACATACATACATACTACTAATGCTACTACTACTGCTACTACTAGTCTACTACCACTACTACTCCTATTACTACTGCTACTACTGCTACTACTACTACTAAGACTAAGGGTATTAAGGTGAAAATTTCTGGGAATGTTGAACTAAATCAAAATACACTATATTCATGTAGGTTGCTACCACTACTGCAGCTACAACACCAATATTACAACTACTTCTGCTACTACTGCTTCTGCTGCTACTATTACTAAGACTAAGGGTATTAAGGTGAAAATTTCTGGGAATGTTGAACTAAATCAAAATACACTATATTTATGTAGGTTGTCAAAAGAGCGTATCACCAACAAACTTTTAGGGCATGTTCTGGATTTGTAATTGTACCTGTACTTGCTGTGAAGCCAGGCGCGACAGCCTTGCCTTGCATCTAGAGGATTCGGTAATGTTGACTTATATTTGTTGCGATCAGGTTGCAGCTTTTCAGGAAATTGGAGACAGCAGCTCTCCCAATTTCCGCCAAAATTTCGAAATCCACCCATGGAGTCGAGGTCGTTTTTGATAGTTGCCCACCAACCCTCCAATTAACCGCCAGGTCGCCTGCACCAGTAGGGTAAAGGAGCAGCTGTTTGAGGGTTCTGTCATTCGGTCTTCTCCGAACATGGCCATGCCAACGTAGTCTTTTCCGTTTGTCAATCATGGCGGTGGGCTTGATGTTACAGCAGTGGTGGCGCACATCATTATTTGAAATTTTGTCAGAGTATCTGATCCTCAGGATTTTATGTAGACTTAGGGGGTCTAAAACTTCCATACAATGAAGATGAATTGCCTTCAGTGGCCAAGCCTTGACTGCATAGAAGAGACTGCTATATAGACGTAATTTTTTGTATTTATTCTGATCTACCGCCGGTTCCACAAATGGCTGGGGAGTCGTGAGAAGATGGTTTTGGCTTTGTTGCTTCTGTTTTGCACGTCAAGGTCACAACCTCCACGAGAGTCTACTAGTGAGCCAAGATAGGTGAAGCTATCGACCTTTTCAAATTTTTGTCCATAAAGTAAACGCTGATAATCCGACTGTATATTTAGGTTAATGAATATAGTTTTTGGCCGTGCTGATCATCATACCCAGTAGCTGATTGGAATGTGTTATTTCATTTAGCAGAGCTTAAGCAGTTGTTATCAGCAGTAAAAGCGGCGATGTCATCTGCGTTGAACAGGTCAGACACAATGCCCAAACCCATGAAACTACCATCAACACCCGAGAGTGTTTTTTCTATAATCCAGTCTGTGCAGTAGTTCAACAAAATTGGGGACAATATGGACCCCTGTTTTACACCGCTTTCCACATTAAAGAGCTCAGTTTCTTTACCCAGCGTTCTTAAAGTCGATTTGCAATGTCTAATGCAGGCCTTCAACATTTCTATGAATTCAACCCCCGTACCATCTTCTGCTCTTATTCGCCAAAGGCTTACGCAGGTTAACGAGCTGAAAGCAGCCACAAAATCCAGAAACATATTAATTATAGGGAAGTTATAGCGTTCGCAGTTTTGGAGAATAAGACGAAGAGTGAAGGTCATGCACCCTCTCCCTCTTCGAAATTCGTACTAATTTTCACGCGTCCCCTCATCCCTTGTAGCCATATCTGTGAGTGATATCCCTTGGTACTTGCGGCGGTCACATTTGTTCGCCTTTTTGATGCTGGGATTATTACTGACACCTTCCAATCCGACGGAAAGGTTTTCTTTAACCATATCAGACTGAAGAAAGATTCTAGTTTCTCTTATACAACATGTGGCGAGGCCTTGTAGACCTCAGGACGGAGCTTCGCTAGGTGACTTATTGTTTTTTAGCTGTTAAATTGCGTGTCAATTATCGTAATTCCTGTTTGTTTTGGGTTTCATTTATTTATTGATAGGAATCTATGGTAATTGAAAGCTTCAAAAATTACTTAGTAGTTCAGTTGGGGTGAAGTCAAAAGCAGAAATTATTACGTATCAGAGGGGCACCCTCTCCTCAATACCATGGTCTTCACGCTAAAGTGTTTTAGTTCTTTTAAGAAACCTTCATGTTGATTTAGTTAAACGGCCATTGCGTTTCGGGAGCCGTTCTTTAAGAATTGGAACGAACGTCAGACTTTAGCGTAAAGAGCGAGAAATTGAGGAGTGAGATCCCCCCCCCATATGCGTAATACTTTTTTTTGCTCTAAGTTTTAATGTTGCTTCTTACTTTCAGTTGAAAAACTTGTTTGTTTAAAATTTATTTCTGATTGTTTTTAAGTAATGTCGGGAAATCCAGCCCCGTCCACAAAAAATCCCTGTATGAAAAGTTCCTTTCACGTAAAGTAACCCCTCCCGCCGGGAAGTCTCCCCGCACAATTCCATTCTCACTACCCTCCCCCCTGAAAATTTTATGCGGACGACTCGGACTGAAAAATTCTTCTTTGCACACTTCCAGTTAAAAAATATTTTAATTTATGATTGTTTTCAAGTCATGTCGGAAATCCCTCCCTCCATGGAAAAATTTTCCCTTTCCTAGTGGAAAGTGGCTCCCGTAGAAACTTCCTCCCTGGAGAATTTCTATCTTAGAAAATCCTCCACGGAGAATTTATCTCGCTGAAAAATCTCGTTAAACAAAGACGCATCCGTGATCTTTCGCTGGCAAAAATACGAAATTCCACATCTTTCCAGGAGCTCGAAACCTCTATAAAAGGAATCTCAGATACGCTGAATCGGATCATGTGACTGTCATTCAGATTCTTGATCTTTCGGGGGTATTTCCCCCTTTTTCGAAAACCAGGCAAATTTTCTCAGGCTCATAGCTTTTGATGAACAACTCTAAACTTAATGAATTTTATATATTTAGAATCAGCATAATAAGCCAGTTCTGTCGATGTATCTATTGATATCAAAAATTACGTTTTTCAGAGTTACTGTTTCTATTGAGCCGAGTCACTCCTTACTGTCGGTTCGTTACCACGATCTGTTTCAAAAGAGGTTGTAAGAAGGGATATAAAAAAATAAAATTATCGGGAGGTATTGAAGAGTGAAGTTTTCTACAGGATGAAATGGAAAAGGACCATGGGTGGCTGTGCTTGTCTAAGTGACTTGATTAAGCCTAAGATAGCTTGAATGAGCTGTCAGCAGTTGTAATAAAACATGAAGGACTCCGATAATGTCTATATTATATTGTATATCTTGAATTTAATTTTTTTTTTGGGTCGGGTGTTTTTATATAAAAAAGAATTATTTCTTTTAGATTTACCGTCTGGTGGATATTTGAATCAGGAACGACATTTGTGTTTGAATATCTGTACTGGGACAAAGTTTGATAAATCGGTACTCTCATCTTGTTGCGACAGTAATGCATTTTGTGCCTGTGGAACTCACTCTGGACTCTATGCTTGCCTTTGCAGGCCTGGGTACTTTGGTACAGGTCTTTTTGGTGATTGTCATGGTAAGTCATTTATATTATAAGTACTATAGATACTAAATCTTGTTAAGCATTATATCAGGGTAAATACAAAGGCTTGTATACAAGAGATAGGGGGTTTGATGAATCGATGGATTCGAGTTTTTTTTTTTTGGATGCTACATCGGCGATTTCGTGCAATCATGGGGGTCGCTATGAAGCTAATATATGTCTAAATCTATGAATACCACAACTATTAGTGTCTGCTTTTAACTTTGAGGACCGATTATTTATGTTAGTAATCAAAAAACTTTTTCCACTAACTAAGTTTTTCAAAGAAAAGTAAAGAACTCCATTAAACGAAAAATGAGCAAAAATAAAATAAAATAATGTACCAAGCGTGAAACTACCACAAATCACCATCGATAAATAGATGAAACCCAAAGCGAACATACATTACAATAAATAACCGAGGCACACTCAAAACGAGCAGAAATTAACATGAGTAGGGCTCAAAACCCCTATGCCTTCCCAAGGCCAGAACATAATTTGCACTTTACTGAAACAATATAAATGTTTTTACTCTTATAACTATAGTAAATCAAATAATATTAACATTTTGATTACTAAATATCAGTATATGTCTATTAAACTGACAATGCACATTCATTTGTATTTGTATTTTGAGCCCTACTCATGTTAATTTCTGCTCGTTTTGAGTTTGACTCGGTTATTTATTGTAATTTCTTTTCGTTTTGCGTTTCATTTATTTATCGATGCTGATTTGTGATAGTTTCACGCTTGGTAGATTATTTGATTTCATTTTTGCTCATTTTTTGTTTAATAGAGCTCTTTACTTTTCTTTGAAAAACTTATTTTGTTGAAAACGTTTTTTTAATTGTTTCTGTTCGTTTTATATTGACACAGTCTTGTCAGGGAAAAAGAAAATAATACTTTATGTCTTTTCGTTTTTTTAAAGACTTTATAGTTTGGCCTTCTATTTGTATGCCGGAGAAATTTTTAGCAATTTTTAATAGCATACACCCTTTTAAAAATCTGGACACAAATAGTAGTGTTTAATTTAGTTTCATACCTCCTCTAGTTGACCTGAAATAGAAAACTTCATACCATTCGCAAAAAAATCTGTTTAGTTTCTTTGATAGTTTAGATACACATACACTATTTTGATTTGGTTAAATTTTAAAAGCAGAAGTAGCCCCGAAAATTTGAACATAATACCCTCAGTCGTTCTTGGGATACTGCTGAGATGCCTTATTGGGAATTAGCATTAGCAAAGTGCATTTTGATTTCATCTAAAGGCAACATTTAGTTTTTAAACATAATGGGCAAATGGGAGGTTGGGCGTGGGAGGGGGATTATTTGCCTTCCAATAATTTTCGACTATTAAAAAGGGCACTAGCCCTTTCAATTTCCAATCGAATGAGCCCTTTTTGAGTTTCTACGACAACGTTTTCTATAAACACCTTACATGCCCCCAATACATAAATTACAACCTTTGCCCTGAGGGTTGTGATGGGGTTGTCATCCTCAATGACCTAATTTCCAGAACTTTCAACTTCGTTAAACAAAATGGCTATCTCAAAATTTCGATTGAATTTGTTTGGGGAAATGGTGGGCGTGAGAGGGGCGTTAGTTGCTCTCAAATCACTTTCAACTATCAAAAAAGGCACTATCCCTTTCAATTTCCAATCGAATGAGTCCTTTTGAAGTTTCTACGACAACTCTTTCAACAAAAACATTATATGCCCCCAGGGCACAAATTACAACCCTTGCCCTGAGGGCTGGGAGGGTTGTCATCCTCAAAGACCTAATTTCCGGATTTTCTAACTACGTCGAACAAAATGGCTATCTCAAAATTTTGATTGGATGTGTTTGGGGAAAAGGTGGGCGTGATAGGGGGGTTAGTTGCCCTCCAATTACTTTCGACTATTAAGAAGGGCACTAGCGCCTTTGAATTTCTAATCAAATGAGCCCTTTTTGAAGTTTTTACGACAAAGCTTTCTATAAAAACCTTATATGCCCCCAGGGCATAACTTAAAACCCTGGCCCTGAGGGCTATGGGGGAGTGTCCTCCTCAAAATATAATTTCTAAAACTTTTAACTACGTTTAACTAAATGGCTATCTAAAAATTTTGATTGGATGTGTTTTGGGAAAAGGTCGGCGTGAAAGGAGGGTTAGTTGCCCTCCAATTACTTTCGACTATTAAGAAGGGCACTAGCCCTTTGAATTTCTAATCAAATGAGCCCTTTTTGAAGTTTCTACGACAAAGTTTTCAATAAAAACCTTATATGCCCCCAGGTCATAACTTACAACCCTTACCTTGTGGGCTGTGGGGGACGTTTCATCCTCAAAGACATAATTTCCGGACCTTTCAACTACTTTGAACAAAATAACTATCTCAAAATTTTGATTGTATGTGTTTGGATAAATGGTGGGCGTTTAAAAAATTAAGAGTGCTTAACATTGGTCAGATTCGCGATTACCAAGCTGCTATTTTTGCCTATAGATGTTGGAAGGATGTATGTCCTCCAGTTTTTACAAATTTTTTTCGCGTAAATAGTTCACTCCACAGGTATGTGACTAGAGAGGCGGAAAATTTTACGGTTGAGTATCGAGACACCACACGTGCAGGTTTCGGGATTCGGGATTTGGCTCCGGCTATTTGGAATGATATCCCAGTTTGCGTTCGGGAAGCTGAACACATTGGGTCGTTTAAAGTAAAAATAAAAAAACATTTATTGGGAGAGGGGAGGTAATTTATTATTATTGTCATCATTAATGTCTTAATTTTTTTTTCTTCATAGTTTTTGGTATTATTGTTTAAATTGAGAGAGTGTTCAGGTCTTTTTTCAGGTCTTTTTTCAGGTCTTTTTTTTTGAGAATTAGAATTTTGAGAGGTTGAGAATTAGAGGATTGCAGCCGTCTTTCATCAGGCTTTTTGAGCCTTCCCCGGGCGGTTGCTTGTATATAGTTTATTTTGTAATTAGTAGTAAATAAAGCAAGTCAATTCAAGTCAAGTAAGGGGTGTTAGTTGCCTTTCAATCACTTTTGACTATTAAAAAGGGCACTATCCCTTTCAATTTCCAATCAAATGAGCCCTTTTTGAAGTTTCTACGACAACGCTCTCTATAAAAACCTTATATTCCCCCAGGGCATAACTTACAACCCTTGCCCTGAGGACTGTGGGGGGTTGTCAATCTCAAAGACCTGATTTCCAGAACTTTCAACTACGCTGAACAAAATGGCTATCTCAAAATTTTGATTGGATGTGTTTGGGGAAAAGGTGGGCGTGAGAGGGGAGTTAGTTGCCCTCCCATCACTTTCGACTATTATAAAGGGCACTAGCCCTTTGAATTTCTAATCAAATGAGCCCTTTTTGAAGTTTTTACGACAAAGCTTTCTATAAAAACCTTATATGCCCCCAGGGCATAACTTACAACCCTTGCCCTGAGGGCTGTGGGGGAGTGTCCTCTTCAAAATATAATTTCTATTTGGAAATTAACTACGCTAAACAAAATGGCTATCTCAAAATTTTGATTGAATGTGTTTTCGGAAATGGTAGGCGTGGAAGGGGTGTAAGTTGCCTTCCAATCACTTTCGATTATTAAAAAGAGCACTAGCCGTTCCAATTTCCCATCGAATGAGCCCTTTTCCAAGTTTCTACGACATCTCCTTCGTTACGAAGTGCCCTGGTCTAAAGGAAAAAAAAATAATTTCCAATCAAATGAGCCCTTTTTGAAGTTTCTACGACAACGCTCTCTATAAAAACCTTATATTCCCCCAGGGCATAACTTACAACCCTTGCCCTGAGGACTGTGGGGGGTTGTCAATCTCAAAGACCTGATTTCCAGAACTTTCAACTACGCTGAACAAAATGGCTATCTCAAAATTTTGATTGGATGTGTTTGGGGAAAAGGTGGGCGTGAGAGGGGAGTTAGTTGCCCTCCCATCACTTTCGACTATTATAAAGGGCACTAGCCCTTTGAATTTCTAATCAAATGAGCCCTTTTTGAAGTTTCTACGACAACGCTCTCTATAAAAACCTTATATGCCCCCAGGGCATAACTTAAAACCCTGGCCCTGAGGGCTATGGGGGAGTGTCCTCCTCAAAATATAATTTCTAAAACTTTTAACTACGTTTAACTAAATGGCTATCTCAAAATTTTGATTGAATGTGTTTTCGGAAATGGTAGGCGTGGAAGGGGTGTTAGTTGCCTTCCAATCACTTTCGATTATTAAAAAGGGCACTAGCCGTTCCAATTTCCCATCGAATGAGCCCTTTTCCAAGTTTCTACGACATCTCCTATGTTACGAAGTGCCCTGGTCTAAAGGAAAAAAAAAATAATACATTAGTGCCAACATCGCTCTTTACTTAGGCAGCGCGATTGCGCTGCCTATGATACCTCAGCTCTCAAAGAAAAAATGAAAAGGTTTTCTACCTGCAGTTTTTTCACCGAATGAAAACAGCAAGGTGACTGAAAATTGAACCAAAAACTAAACCGCAAATAAAAAGTCACGTAGAATCGTTTTTCTAAAACGATTATTTATGAATTGTAAATCAATACACCATCATAATGCACATGGGTTTAACCTGTCATATAGGGGGGGGGGTTTAAAGTACGACAAAACCCCATTTTTAAACTAGTATATTTAATCTTTTCTAGAACGATGGTTTTTTCGGAACAATCCCAGGGGGAGATGGGTAAACTCTCTCCCGCTATACATATCCCCCGTGTGCCAGTATGCTTGTAATGTATATGTTTCACCATAGATTATTGAATGCAGTGACTTGAACATCAATACTCCTTCAGAAGAGGAAATAAAGATTTTGTAAATTATTTATAAGTATGTTTTTGCTTGCTTTCTATAAACAAACTTCCTAATTTGAATGCAGTCTGTGTCGTTTAAGTAAAGCCCTTCTTGCAGTGCCTTACTATACTTAATTTTTTGTTCCTTTAATTCAACAAATTGTTCAACATTTTTCCTAGCTCTACTTTGCACACACACAAAATAATTAACAATAAGGCAAAACTCTGAATTACACTTAAGGATTATGCTTAAGATCAGAGTCATGCTTATATTGGAATTTTACCTGGGATTAAACTTAAATTAACTAAGATTAGCTAAATTGCTAGGAGAAAGCGTAGCTCTTCTAATAGTTAAATTTAGAGAGAAATGATAAATAAGTTATTAGTACCATAGGTATATCGAAGCTGTTCGGAATTAAAATAATTATTTTTTTTTTTTACTTTACTTAATTTATTTTACTCCTATTTTATGTTGATTTGTATATTGTTTTTTAGTTAAAATCTTTGTTGGGGCTACAGATAACAGTACAGTCAAAAAATTGTTTGACTTTGAACAAATAGCAACATAAATCATTTTTATATCTTTTGATATAGAAAACCGCGCTTGTTAACATATTCAAAATGGGCATCACTACCTCGAGGCGAAATGGGTCAAATTTGCCCTTAAAGTGTGAAGGAGAGGGCAAAAAGTCAAAAAGTTTGTTTCGTTATAATGCAAAGAAGGGGATGTCTTCAATGGGGTTTTTGAGACCATAGAAAATGAAAATGAAGAAAAAAAAGGGTCCATCACCTGCATTACACGGATATTTTTTTAAATTCCTCTTAGAGTTTGAAGTGATAGAGGTAAAGTCAGAAAATCAACTAAATATCCTATTTTAGTGAGAAAGGAGTTCTTTCTAGGGTTTTCTTGGCCGTAAAGAAAAAGGAAAAGAAAAGACTTATAACCTGCAAAACCCCCCTCAATAGTTCATGAAAAATTTACCTTAATATCCTACCCTTCTTGGAGACCCAAGATCAAACATATCTCCCTTTTCCAAATAACAGATCCTGCAAAACAGTATTAACAAATACAAATTGCATGCTTCTTCTATAGAATCGGCTAAATTTTGCTGAAAACCAAAGTTGAGAGAAGTTTTTTTGGGTAAAAAAAACTTCTATTTTTATTCTTTTCATTTTATCAAACTTAAAAAAAAAATGTTAGCTTTAAAGGCAGAGTCATTGCTTTCAGCTTCCATGGTATTCTGGCAGGAGATCCCTCTGCATGATATGCAAGCTATAGAATAATCCAGACCTGGCTTCTTTCATGAGCATCTTCCTGAGTCACAGCTATTCGGCTTACAGGAGCACTTCTCAACTTTTAGAAGGTGCAATGGAGCAGGCGATTAATCAGTCATTATATGAAACAACACCGTTTCTTTGCACCTGAATCGCCACTGAAGAGGTTCGAGACTGCTATTTTCACTACCGTATCTTCACCTTTTTCTAGAATTTTGTGGCCAATGTAATTTTAAATTGTGCTTGTGGCTACAGTAGACCCTACAATTTATTTTCAATATAGAATTTCATATCAATATCTATGTTTAATTCTATGGTAAAAGAAAAAAAATGTAGAATACTCAGGTGACTTATATTTCAGGAAAAAAAATAGTACCTCTAGGAAACTGGAAAATATTTCTTTTCTATCTGTTTTAGAAAGGGTATATTTTTTTCCTACATTTGGTTGTCACATTCTAATTGCACTTTTGTTTACGTAGAATATATTTTTGTTTTTACAAAGAACCGAAGTTCCTAATTGAGTATACTTTAGTTAGTTAAGATATACTCCAATAATCAACTGGAATCCAAGTAAAGCCTCAAAAGGATTTATTGGAGGGAAAGGGCAGAACGGTCAAAGAACCAGGAAAAAACAGATTGAAAAAAAAGAAGAAAAAACACTGACACGTCAAGAAATCATTACAACCCGGACTTGTTTTTAGGAGGAACTGACGCGGACGATCAACCTTTGGTTCCTGCCTGACCCAAGCTTCATCTTCACTTTGGCAAAAACTCTAATTATCAAAAACTGTATATTTTTTAAGCCGTGTTCTTAATCGGAAAATAAAAGCAAAGCGTAGTTCTTAGAGTGGGAGAGACGTGGGAGTTGCCTCACCTCTTGCTTGTGGTGGGAGGATGACTTCAGGAAAGATTTAAGAGAAATTATAACTTTTTGGACGAGTGTAGGCTTTCAATAGACTGGGATGGAGGAGGAGCTTGCGTAGCAGTATTGGCCTCCTGCGGCTTGGTACTGCAGTGAGTCATTAGTAGTAGTAGTACATCTTCTTAAGCATTTAATTGACAAAATTCAATGTTAGTTGATTTTCACCAACAGCCAAAGGCATGACCACTGGTCTCCCCCCGTAAACTGTTTTTTTTTTTCTTTTAAAATTTTCCATGTAAAAGCTTATAATTTTTGTTTTTGTTTGTTTTTCAAAGTAGCCCCCCTCCCTCCTCATGATAACTTCTTTCGTATATGCCTGGTCGTCAATGTGTCATCTCTGATGCCAATTTGAAACACGGAAATAAAAAAAAAACTAAAAAGTTTACTGACTTGAGTAGATCTTAATACAACTTGTTAGAATGAAAAGAAAACTTGTATTCACTGAGGTTTCTAATTTTGGAAATAAATAATAAGATAATGCTAAATGTCAAAGTTTCTTTTATTTACTCTTGTAATTTAATTTTTTTATACCCAGAGTCTTTTAATTTAAATGACTTGGCAACTTTTATATATAGCATGAAACTGCTTTTTCAATGACAGGAAAATTAAGACATCATAAAAATGTGGTTTCATTATTTTTTGTTTTGTCTTCAAGTTTTTCTTCCTTTCTATTGTTGAAATGGGAATATACTCAATGTGAGTTGATCCACTCATGTAATATTTGAAGCAGTAACCACATATTTAAAAGGGATATGCCACCACAAAAGGCATTTCCTAGGAATGAAGGACTTCCCAAGGGAAGATGGGCAGTGAAAACAGGCTGAAATAAATTGAATTCTGTGTACTTTAGAACCGTATTTCCTGTGGAAGGTTCAATCTATTTTTTCCCAGGAAACTTTGTGTGGAAGCAGTTGTTGTAACAACTTTCTTAGGGGCTCATTCGATTGGAAACTGAAAGTTCCAGTTTCCTTTTTAATAGTCAAAAGTTATTGAGAGCAACAAGTCTCCCTTCCATGCTGCTATTAGCTGCCCTCTCCCAAAAGACATCTAATCAAAGTATTGAGATAGCCATTTTGTTCAAAATGGTTAAAAGGAGACATGGAATAACCATGTCTCCAAGGATGACATGCCCCCCCCCCCCTCAGCCGTTGGGGAAAGGGTTGTAAGCCATGCCAGTTACCCATAAGTTGCCCAAATAGGTTTCATTATTGGGAAAAGGGGAGCACGCTTTATGCTGTGTTTCCAAAAAGGCAAAGGGTATTAAGGTAAAACTTTCAGGAAATGTTTAGGAGGATGCTGAACTAAATCAAAAACACTATGTGCATGCAGGCTTATAAATGGACGTATCTACAATATCTTATGAACAGCCTAGGGTATTAATTTTGAACTACCAAAAAGACACTATACTAAAAGAAGTTTGATAATTTCCAATTTTTTTTTCTCAAGGCCACTTTGTATGGAAAGAGCTGCCGTAGAAACTTCTTAGGGTCCCTATTCAATTAGAAATTGAAAGTTCTAGTGCCCTTTTTAAGAGTCAAAAGTGATTGTATAGTAACAAATCCTTCTCCCATGCCGCTTTTAGCTGCCATTCCCCAAAAGGCGTCCAATCAATTTATTAAGATAGGCATTGTGTTCAAAATGATTGAAAGGTTCAATAAATATGTTCTTGGGGATGACAAGACTCCCCCCCCCAAATCCTCGGGGCAAGGGTTCTAGGCTTTCCCAGTTATCTATTGCAAGTTATACATATAGGTTTTGTTGTTGGGAAAATGGGGGTATGTTCGCTTCAGTGTTTCCAAAAAGGCAAAGGGCATTAAGGTGAAAATTTCAGGGAATGTTGAGGGGGATTTTGGACTATATTAAAAACACAATGTGCATACAGGTTGTCAAAAGAACATCTCAAATTCAAAGGAACGGGTTAGGGTATTAAGTTGAAACTTTCACGGCATATAGAATGAATGAATGAATGAATTTTATTAATAACCTGTCTTACAATCAACAGAAAAAGACAGAGCACAAACAAGAAAAGAAAGAAAAAGCAAAACTGGCAAGAAAAACAAATACAAACAGAAAGAACTACATAATAACATAACTATTGAGAAGGTGGGCCCACTCGTGATCCAGAAGCTCTAGTTTTTTCACGTAATTCTGAATTACCTCCTTCACGGCACTCAGAGGCTCAACAATTCCATATTTCGCAACAACATGGTGGTTTCTAACAAAAGGCGGCACTTGAAGAAGATATCGGGCATACGTGAAAAATACCGACCTTATGTCTTTCTTGTTTCGTGCACTCAGGAGCTTCCAAAAAGGAGACAGGTACAAGACATGAGGCAAAGCTACTGCATTATAAAGACGAGCCAAATATTTACGGTTTGAATTGCGACCGCTAGTGACAACACCCGCATAGGCAATGCGCACTTTTTTAGAAAGGTGTTCAATAAGCAAAGACTGGGTCTCTCGAAGATTACTACCAATCGACAGGCCAAGGTACGTAATGTGACTAGACGGTATTACGGTAGTTCCACCAAGCTTGACTGTAGCATTATCTTCAGAGCAATTAAAAAACAAAACAGCAGACTTTTCTACATTAAACTGCAAACCAATATCAGCATAACTTTTTTCAATACGCGAGAAATTATTTTCTAATGAAGAAAACAACCGAAACAGATTTAAAAGATCATCTGCAAAACCCAGAAGTGACAAGTCAATATGCTTGCAAATGTAACTCGGAGAGATAACCTGTTGTGCATCATTAGCACTGTTATTATACAAAGTAGGAGATGTTATAGACCCTTGCTTAATTCCCTTATGTACGGATATCTCCCCACTAAGCTCACCATCTTGCAAACGAACACGGAGCTTTAGATCCTTATACATATCGCGTAGTGACATGACAATAGAAGAACGCATGCCTCGCTTACACAGCTCAACCAAAATCTGGGTATGAATCCCAGAGTCAAAAGCTCTCCTAACATCATACTGATCTAAGATCAAAGTTTATCGCGAGAGATGAGCATCAAGTAATATGTTAGCAAGAAGATAAAGTACATGGGTGCACCCGAGGCCTTTTCGAAAACCAAACTGGTGTGAAGGCATCTCACACTTATCATAAATCTCATTAAACAAAACAATCTCGAATAGTTTACAAAATACTGAAGATATCGTTACTGGCCGATACGAAGAAGGCTGTTCGGCTGGCTTCCCCTTCTTTAATATCGGGATAACCATACCCAGACTAAAGCGACTCGGGACTATCCCTTGTGTCAAAATCATCTGAAACAGAAGGGCAATTTGATGGTAAAGATGATAACCTCCTAAAGAAATGTGTAGAGCACAAATACTATCGCAGCCTTTTGAGTATACCTTTTTCAGCTTTTTAACGGCCTGGCAAATTAAGACCGGTGACACTGAGAAACCGTCGAAGGTGTAAGTAAGCATAGAAACCAGCTCATTCTCGTAATTAGACTGCAGAACTGGATCAGGCACTTTGAACTCGGGCTCAAAGTAAGCACTCCACTGATTAGCAGAAATATTAGACGTAGGCTTAGCTTCTTCAGGCTTAGACCGAAGCGACCAAATAAGGTTCGGATTCCTACTGAGCTTTTGCACAAAATTTTCTTTGAGGGTTGCACGGTGGGCATCTAACGCTTTATTGAACTTCCGTTTAATATGGATTCAAATCTCGTTCACTATTCCACTTCGTGACTTCCCGCTATCATGCCAAACTTTCAGCCATAGCTTCGCCGACGCACAAGCCGCCGCTAGCTCCGGATTTCTAGACCACCTTTTCACCTGCGATCTATTACGGATATGCTTCACAGGAACTGCTACATTCTCCGCGATACTCAGAGCATGCGATATTTCTGCACAGTACATGTTTATCTGCAGACGTATTTCACTTTCACTGCAATACGAGTTAGAGAGGGATGTTGAACTAACAAAAGACTAGGTGAATTTTACTACTACTGCTACTACTTCTGCTCCGACTACAACTACTACCACTACGATATCTACTACTACGACCACTGCAAATACTACTACTACCACTAATACTACGGCTACTACTTGTGTGACTACTCTTACTACGACTGTTACTGCTATGACTACTACTAGTACAACTACTGCTACATTGACTACTACTGCCACGACTATTATCACCAGGATTACGTATAATTCTGCTACGATTACTATTATTACGGCTTGTATTACTACGATCACTATTACTACGAATACTTCTACTATGACGACTACCATTTCTACGAATACTGCTACTACAACTATTACGGCTAGTGCTACAACAATTACGACTGCTATGACTACTTCTAGTACGACAGTATGACTACTACCACTACGACTGTTATGACTACTACTAATATGACTACTGCTGCGACTACTGCTACGAATACCACTACTACGACTACTACTACTATGGCTACAATGATTACGATTGCTACTACTATGACTTATGCTACTACGACTTCAACTGCTACGACTACTACTAAAACAACTATTAATGCTACAACAACTACTACTACGACTACTATTACTATGACTAGGGCTTCTAGTAGTACGACTACCTTTACTGCCATCACTACTACTGCGACTACTACTACGAATATTACGACTGCTGCTACTATGACTACTATTACTATGACTACTCTAACTACGACTAGTACTAATGCAACTATGACTACTACTACTACTGCTACCACGACTACTATAATTACTACTACTGTGACTACTGCTACTATTACAACCACTACTACCACTGCGACTACTAAGAATACTATTAATAAGACTACTACTACTGCTACTGCTACAACTTCTACTGCTAGGTCCACTACTACTACAACTACTAATATCACTGCTATGAAACCTACGACTTCTGCGACAAGTACTAGTACAACCACTACGACTACTACTACTACGACTGCTATTACTACGACTAGTGTTACCAATATAACTCCTACTGATATACGACTAATACTTTCGGTCAAATTCGATTAATACTTACAATTTTTCATGTATCTATTGTTATCAAAATTATGTTTTTGACAGTTTCGGCTACTGTTGCGCCGAGTTAATCCATGCTTACAGTTCCTTACCATGAAATGCTTAATGATAGGTTTTAAACAAATAAACAAATGTTTGATACATATCTATACAAGAATATATGGGAAGAATCATGCAAATACAGAAATTTCGACGGAGTCGGCCCGAAGGAGCTCGCTCTTGTTTATAAATAAATTTTAAAAACTTTTTCCACGAATTAAGTTTTTCAAAGAAAAGTAAAGAACTCCTTTAAACCAAAAACGAGCAGTAATAAATTCAAATAATCTTACAAGCGAAAAATTACCACAAACCACCGTCAATAAATAAATAAAACTCAAAACGACCAGAAACTACGATAAACACTCGAGCCAAATTCAAAATGAGCAGAAATAAACATGAGTCGGGATGAGAACACCCATGCCAACTCAAGGCTGTAAGATAATTTGCACTTTACTGAAAATAAAATGCATTTTGAATGTTTTCACTTTTTTTACTTTAATCACTGAAAGATTATTGAGACTTTAAAGAATAAATATCAGTAGGCTATATGTATATTAACTGACAACCCACATTCATTTGTTATTTTATTGCTAGTAGCACTAACAGTCCTTAAAATCTTGTTTAGATGTGACTTGGGAAATGGTGGGTGGGGAAGTGTAATTGCCCTCCAATCACTTTTGACTCTAGAAAAGGGCACTAGAACATTCTATTCCCAACAAAATAAGCCCCATTCGAAGTTTATACTACCACCCATTAAATGAAAACCTTATATTCCCCGGGGTATAACTTACAACCATTGTCCCCCGGCTCTGAGATATTGTGTCAGACTCGAAGGAGAATTTTCTACGGGGATTTTCCTTTCTCCCCTGAACATCTCCACTCAACATTTCTTCAAGTTTCTTCAGCCTTGGTAGGACTCGCCAAAGAAACGTTAGTTCTAGTGGTACTAGGTAGTAAGATATTGCATATATGCCCTTTTGATAACCTGTATATCCATACTGTGTTTTAATTTAGTTGAACCTCCCCTTCAACACTTCCTGAAATTTTCCTCTCAGTACTCTTAGCGCTTGTAGAAGTTCCAATAGAATTAATAATTGAAGTAGCTGTAGCAGTACTAGTAGCAGTGTTAGTGGTATTGGTAGTAGTATGCACATATTGCCTTTTGTTCAATTGAACTTCCCCCTTCAGGATTGCCTGAGAATTCCAACTTAATTCCGTAATCCATTTCTGAGATACGCCATTTTAACAATTTGCATGCACATAGGTTTTAATTTAGTTTGAATTTCCCCTCAATATTTTCTCAAATTTTCACCTTTACCCTTAGTATTAATAACAGTAGCATCATGGGGGTAGTAGTGGTAGCAGTAGTAGTGTTGTATCGGTAGTAGTAATAACAGTACTAACCGTAGTATTGATAGCAGTAGTAGCATAGTCATGGTGCCTTTAGGCCAGTAGAACATCCCTTTCACGATGTCCTGTAAGTATCAGCTTGGTACGGTAAGCCGTTGCAAAGATATTGCTGATACGCCCTTTTGACATTTTGTTTGTACATAGAATGTTCTGATTTAGTTCAACTTTCCCTTCAACATGTCCTAAAATTTTAACTTCAATGTTCCCAGCGTTGTAAGTAATCGCTTCAAAAGTAGTGGTTGTAGTGGTAGTAGTAGTTGTTGTTGCAGTATCTCCGAACACTTTTTCTCTGTTGACTCTTAAAAAGGGCACTAGAACTTCCGATTTTCAATCAAGTCCAATCCAACTAAGAGAACTAAGATGATAATACTCTAAGCCTTACAAGTAGTTGCAATTGAAGTAGTAGTAGGATTAGTTTAGTAGCAGTAGCAGCAGTTGTAGCAGTAGCAAAAGAAGTAGCAGTGGCCGTAGAGTACAAGCAGGTGCACGTTACCTTTTGGTCAGTTGAATATCCCCTTCATCATGCCTCAGAAGTTTCTCCTTGATACGATATGTCGTTCCAAAATTATTATCGATACGCCTGTATCAGAAATCTCTATGAACATAGTATGTTTTAATTTAGTTCAACTTTCCCCTCAACGTTTCTTCAGCTGTTCATTTCAATATCATCAGGCTTGGAGTGTACTCTCTAAACAAGCAGTAGTTTTAGTGATAGTAGAAGTTGTAGCAACAGTGGTAGCAGTAGTCCAAATTAATACACTCAGTCATTCCTGAGTTACGCCCTTTTGACGACCCGTATGCACATAGCGTGTATTGATTTAGTTCAATACTCCCCTTGACACTATCTAAAAGGCTCATCCGAATGCCTTTCGTCCTTTTGAAAAGTTAAGGCCAAAAGTGCGTACCTTTCTCAATAACATATACTATATGTAAACAACTGACGAATTTCCTAACTAACAGCCCTTGTCCTGAGGGCTCTGGGGGGTTGACATTTCCAAAGACATAATCACTTGACCTTTCAACAATGCTGAACAAAATAGTTGTCTTAAAATTTTTATTAGATGTGATTTGGGAAATGGAGGGCATGGGGGGGGTTTACCCTCCAATCACTTTTGACTCTTTGAAGGGCACTAGAGCTTCTTAATTCCAATTAAATTTGCCCCATCTGAAGTTTACACGACTAGTAATTCCATGAAAACCTTATATGCCCCGGGGCATAACTTACAACCCTTGCTTCTGTACTGTGGGGGGTTGTGTCAACCCTGGAGGCATTGCTATATGTTCTTTAGACTATTTTGAACAAAATGGCTCTCTCACAATTTCAATCAGACGCGTTAGGGGAAAAGAGGGGGTCGAGGGAGGGCAAGCTGTCCTCCTATCACTTTTGACTCTTAAAAGGGAACTAGAACTTTCAATGTCCAATCAAATGAGCCCCCTCTGAAGTTTGTGTGACAACTCCTTTCATAAAAATTGTATATGCCCCCACGACATAACTTACAACCCTTGTCCCCAGGCTCTGGGCGGTTATGAAAACTTTGACCGTTTTGGACAAAATGGCTATCTCAAAATTCTTATAGGATGCATTTGGAAAAAAGAGGGGGTGGGGCTAGTTGCCTTCCTATTACTTTTGACTCTTAAAAAGAGCACTCGAACTTCTGATTTCCAATCGAATAAGCCCTCTCCGAAGTTCTTACGACCACCCCTTCCATAAAAACCTTATATTTAATATGACTGGTACAACTCATAGCACTTACTCTGACTGCCATGGGGGGGGGTCTTCATTCCTAAAGGTATAATTACCGGACCTTTCAACTATGTTAGACAAAATGGCTATCTCAAAATTTTGAGTGGATGAGTTTGGGGAAATGATGGACTCCTAAAAATAGCACTAGAACTTTCAATTTCCAATCGAATGAGCTTCTTTGGAAGTTCTTACGACAACTTCCCCTATACGAAGCGCCTTGGTAAAAAAAAGTAACACATTGCGCACACGTCGCTCTTTACTTAGGCAGGGCTATGACACCGCCTATGATGCCGTACCTTCAAGAAAAAAAATATTAGCCACTAGTTGGTGTCTTCTAAGCATCCTTTCTTGAACCTTTATCAGTACACGTGTTTCCAGAAGAGTATTAAGATAATTAAAAGTGTTAAGAATGCTAAGGGTATTAGCAGTACCCTGTATAATACTCTGTAGAACGTATAACATGTATAGTACTCTGATATAATGTATAATACTCTGAATAAAACTCTGTAGAATGATATGTTGAATGACTGACAATAATTGGGCGAATTTTTTTTTAAGTGGTGGGACGAGAATACATTTGGATATCTATATATAAATTCTGTATATATTTTTGCTGTCCTAACCTAAAAAAATTTTGATTTTAAGCAACGAAGTGTAATTTTAGAGATTTATCCTTCAACTGTCAATAGAGGATTGTTTCTGTAAAAACCTCCAAAGCCTTACTTTTGCTTTTCTTTACAATTTTCAAAATTTCAATCCCTCTTTTGGTTTTAGGCGCGTCCATATGATGTTGTTCATCTCTAGATTTGCTATTATTTAAATTTTAAAAGAGAACAAAAAATCCTTTTAATTGCATCTTAAAGAAACAGAAATAATAGCTGCATTTTCCTAAAAATAATACTATCTCGCGAACCATATACAAAATTAAAATTTTAGAAATACTTAAGCTACGAGTAAAACTGTTAATAAAGACAGTGAATAGATAAAGTTCAAAAAGCCAAAATTTCTACCTCTTACTTGTATATTTGAATGTCATCATTCTTTTTTTGCAAATGGAAAGGCAGTGTGGTCTAAGAAGTTATTAAAGTATAAAATATAGATAGTGGTTCTCAGCTTTGGCCTATAATTTTTTTTCTTTCAGAGTGTCCTTCTGGGACATACAAGAACGTCAGTGGGCCTGGTGATTTGAATTCCTGCACACCATGTCCATCCAAGAATCATATTTCACCATCTGGTGCAACCTCTGTTGACCAATGTACCTGCAAGCCTGGGTATTTTTTGGAGAAAAACTCTTGTAGAGGTATGCTTAAATTTTATATTGCAATGTTTCCGTACTTTTTTTTTTATTCCATGCTTTTGAAACAAAGCAACGTTCAAACCAAGAAATAATTTGAAAGAATTTTAATATTTCGCTTAATAGGAAACTGAAAATAGTTATTAGTTTTCATTTTTAAACTTTTTTTTAGCACTTCATGTTTATAACTCTATATCTGTATTTATATTTATGCATTTATATTTCTCACTTTAACTAAGCGAGTAACGTGCTTCTGTCAGAAAAGCCTTCGCAATATTCACGGAAATTGTATATTGAAATGCGGAAACGTTCCAGACTTAGTAAATCTTTCTCTGTCTGAATGTCCTTATAGGAGCGGTTTGTACTTCACTGAAAACAAAACACATTTTAAATATTTTTATTTTTTTCACTTTAATAAACAAAAAATTCTTGAAACTTTAAGGAATAAATATCAGTATATATATTATACTGACAATCCAAGGTTATTTTTTTTCAGTAAAGTGCAAATTATGTTCTGGTCTTGAGGTGGCATGGGATTTGTCAACGCTACTCTTGTTAATTTTTGCTCGTTTGAGTTTGACATAAATATTTATTGTAATTTCTGTTCGTTTTGGTTTTAATGTATTTAATGAGGGTGATTTGTGGTAGTTTTACACTTGGAAGATTATTTGAATTTATTTCTGCTCGTTTTTGATTCAATGGAGCTTTTTAATTTTCTTTGAAGAGAATATTTGTGGAAAAGTTTTTTAAATTAATTTTCTGTTCGTATTTTGTTGGTATAGTATTCACCAATGTTTAATCGTGACACAAATAGTATTGTTTAATTTGATTTTATACCTCCTCAAGTTCACCTGAAAAATGAAACATAATACCATTCCCAAAAAATTGTTTCGATGCTCTTTGACAACTTGGATACACTTACACTCCTTTGATTTATTTGAATTGTGAGAGCAGAAGTAGTAATAGTAGTGGCACCAAAAGTTTCAACTTAATACCCCTAATCGTTCTTGATATATTGATGAGATATCTTATTGAAACCATAAACACAGTGCCTTTTGATTTAATTTTAAAGCAACGTTTAGTTTTAAAGCAAAATGGATCGATTACATAATTGTGGGGTGTTGAAATATCCAATATCCCTAGAGACATAGTTATTGAACCGTTCTACTATGCTGAACAAAATGACTGTCTAAAATTTTTGACTGGATGTATTTAAGAAATGAATGAGCTCGAGAGGAGGGCTGCTTGCCCTCCAATCTCTTTTGGCTCTTAAAAATGCCACTATAAATTTTTGATTTAATTCAACATCCGCCTAAATATTCCTTGAAAGCTTCACCTTAATACTCTTAGCTTACGTAGTAGGAATAGTTGTAGTACCATTAGTAGCAGTATGCGCATAGCACAGTATTTCTGATACGTCCTCATAACAACCTGTGTGGGCATATCATAAAAAAAAGAAACCCCTTTGATAACTCACATGTACACAGTGTGTTTGGATTCCTTTCAGCACTGCCCTCGTCGTTCTCTGAAAGTCTAACTAATACACTTAACATTACCAATAGTAGTATGCATAGTAGTAGAAGTTATTGTAGGAGCAATAGGAGTAGTATTAGTAATGATAGTGGCAGTTTTAGTAGTAAATAGAGATAATATTCACATTGTGCCTTTTTGGTATAATTCAACGTCCCCTCCTCATGCCCTGATAGTTTCAACTTAATACTTTAAGTCGATTCTGATATATTGTTGACATGTCCTGTTGATACCGTGCATATACACAATGTGTCTTGATTTAGCCCAACTTCCCCCTTGGCAGTCCCAGAAAGTTCTACATTAAATTCATTAGGCTTAGTAATATTAGTATTAACAAGACCAATAGTAGTAGCATTCACATAGTGTATTTTTATTTATTCAACATACCTTTAATAAGGAAAACAACCCTTATTTCGAGTTAAATGTCTCTTTTCCTCGCAATATAAAAAGCTGAAATTTATTCCTGAAAGTCTTAATAACGGACAATGGGTGAAACGCATAACTTACAGCCCTTGCCCTGAGGTCTGGGAGGGGGTTGACATTCCAAGAGACACTACTCGACCTTTTAAATATGCCGAACAAAATGGCTATCTCAAAATTTTGATTGGAGGTTGGTGGGGAATTAATGGGCGTAGGACGGAGGCTGGTTGCCCTCCAATCACTTTCGACTCTTAAAAAGGGCTTTTAATTCCCAATCGAATGGGCTCCTTCTGAAATTTCTACGACTTTCCATGCGAAGGGCCTTGGTAAAAAATTTCTTGGAAATTTCTACGACTTTCCATGCGAAGGGCCTTGGTAAAAAATTTCTTGGAAATTTCTACGACTTTCCATGCGAAGGGCCTTGGTAAAAAATTTCTTGGAAATTTCTACGACTTTCCATGCGAAGGCCTTGGTAAAAATTTCTTGGAATTTCTACGACTTTCCATGCGAAGGGCCTTGGTAAAAAATTTCTTGGAAATTTCTACGACTTTCCATGCGAAGGGCCTTGGTAAAAAATTTCTTGGAAATTTCTACGACTTTCCATGCGAAGGGCCTTGGTAAAAAATTTCTTGGAAATTTCTACGACTTTCCATGCGAAGGGCCTTGGTAAAAAATTTCTTGGAAATTTCTACGACTTTCCATGCGAAGGGCCTTGGTAAAAAATTCTTGGAAATTTCTACGACTTTCCATGCGAAGGGCCTTGGTAAAAATTTCTTGGAATTTCTACGACTTTCCATGCGAAGGGCCTTGGTAAAAAATTGATTAAAAAATGATTAATGCCTGATGGTTTTAGATTGTTAGCAGTAAAATGTTGGTTTTGGTTATTTGTCATTTGTCTTCTGGTTTTTGTTATTGTTTTTCTATATTTCTAGTTTCAACTTGTCCGAACCTTGAACCACCCAAGAATGGTTACTTTATAAAAAATTCATGCTCCAGCATTTTGAACGCAGCTTGTGGTTTTAAGTGTAATATTGGATACTCACTAACAGGATCACATATTCGTATGTGCCAAGAAGATGGAGCATGGTCTGGAAACGACACCAAATGCGTCAGTAAGTAGCTTTCCGTCGATATTTTCATTATTTAAATCAAAATTTTCAACATTCAGACCCTACTTATGACGTCAAATATAACGTAACAACATTTCAGAAGCCGGCTGCATAAGGGTTTGAATAAAAGAAAAAATTTTGCTGAAAGTATATTCTTTTTATTCGTTTTTATTACATACGCTTTGATTAACCTGCTTTGATTGTTATTTCAGGTGAGAGTTTAATTACCGTGGTAAATTTTCTCTATATAGCTTTGAGTGATTGATTACGTTTATATTCAAAAACATGTTTGTTGGCCCTTTTTAAAGCTCCATTTTCTGGCAAAGAAGCCTTATTTTAATTTTTTGGGAATTAGAACTTAACCCAAGGGATTTCATATATAGGTTTCAAGCCAATGGAGGAAAAATAAATCTTGATTCCAATAGGACCTCGTGCCCTGAACCTTACTTTTTTGTGCACTAAGTTTTTTCTTGCCCAGGAACTTTCGGGTATAAGTTTTAAACCATTAAGCAAAATTGTTGTATAACCCTTTTCAAACAGTTCGTGGTAACGAACTGTAAGTAAGGAGCGACCCGGGTCAATGGTAACCGAAACTCTAAAGAACGGAATTTTGATACCAATAGATACATCAAAAGAATCAGATTTTAATTCTGATTTCAAAAATATAAGTTTCATCAAGTTTAATCTTACCCATCAAAAGTTACGCGCCTGAGAAAATTCGGCTGATTTTCGAAAAAAGAGGGAAAGACCCCCTAAAAGTTATAGAACCTTAATGAAAATCACACCATCATATTCAGTGTATCAGAGAACCCTACTGTAGAGGTTTCAAGCTCCTATCTACAAAAATGTGGAATTTTCCATTTTTTGCCAGAAGAAAGATCACGGATGCGTGTTCATTTGTTTTTGTTTTTTTTTCTTTTTCCCAGGTGTAATCGTATTGACCCAGGGGTCCTAGAATATCGTAGGAAGGCTCATTGGAACGGAAATTAAAAGTTCTAGTGCCCTTTTTAAGTGACCAAAAAAATGGAGGGCAACTAGGCCCCCTCCCACGCTCATTTTTTTTCTCAAAGTCACCCAATTAAAATTTTGAGATAGCCATTTTGTTCAGCATAGTCGAAAATATAAGAAACATGTCTTTTGGGATGACTTAATCCCCCACAGTTCCCAGGGGAAGGGCTGCAAGTTATGAACTTTGCCCATTGCTTACATATTGTATTGGTTATTGGGAAGTATACAGACATTTACAGGAAGGATTTTTTCTGGTGGCGGGGGGGGGGAGGGCTGGAGGAGGGGGTTACTCGGGAGAATCTTTCCGTGGAGGATGTTTCTTTGGGGTAAGGGACATTTCTATGAAGGGGGCGCCGGATTTCCAAGCATTATTTAAAAAACGATCTGAAATTAAATTTAAAAAAAACAAGTTTTTTCAACTGAAAGTAAGAAGCAACATTAGAACTTAAAACGAACAGAAATTATTACGTATATGAGAGGGTTCTCCCCCATGTCAATACCTCGCTCTTTACGCTACAGTTTTTTTTAGTGCTTTCAAAAGAGCTATCTTTTCTATTTAAACGGCCTTTGTTATTCAGGGGTTTGTGAATTAATTTTTTTTTTAACTTTTAACGTAAAGAGCGTGGTATTGCCTAAGGGGAGAACCCCCTCATTTACGTAATAACATATACGTAATAAAAAAAAATAATAAAAAAAAACAAGCGATAGCCTACTTTCTTTTAAAAAACGGAATTTTAATGTCAATAAATGTATCAAAAGAATGGGCTTATAATGATGATTCTAAATATATAAATTTTATTAAGTTTAGTATTACTCATCAAAGACTACGAGCCTGAGAAAATTTACCTGATTTTTCAAAGAGGGGGGAAACATCCCCTACAAGTGAAAGAATTTTAATGAAAATCACACCGTCAGATTCAGCGTATCAAAAAACCCTATTACACAGGTTTCAAGCTCATATCTGCAAAAATCTGCAACTTTGTATTTTTTGCCAGAAGAAAAATATACGAATATAGAAGTTCGTTACGTAAGTTAATTTGTAAATTACGTCAGAACCAAATTTAGAGACAGCCATTTAGCAAAGAAAAGTACAATTTTTATGCAAATTTTGTTTACTTATTCAATGACGGCGAGCCAAAATAAAAGCTGCATTAACTAAAAAACGATCAGAAATTAAATTAAAAAATAAGTTTTTTAAACTGAAAGTAAGGAGCGATATTAAAACTTAAAATGAACAGAAATTATTCCGTATATGAAAGGGGCTGTCCCCTCCTCAACGCCTCGCTCTTTACCCTAAAGTTTCACTCTGTCTCACAACTTTATTTTTTAAAACAATAAAAAACTTTAGCGTAAAGAGCAAGGCGTTGAGGAGAAGGCAGTTCCCTCATATACGTAATAATTTCTGTTCGTTTTAAGTTTCAATGCTGCTCCTTACTTTCAGTTTAAAAAACTGTTTTTTTTTTATTAATTCAGTCAGAACCAATATTTTCTTCTTTTTATTCTATTGTCTTGGGACTCATACTCAACAATAGATGCTAGAAAAATTTGCTTTTTATGTTAATTCCAAAATATGAGATTCATTAAGTTTAATGTTACCCATCAAAAGTTACATGCCTGAAAAAGATTGCTTTATTTTCGGAATGGCTGGAAATATCTTCAAAATTCCTTGAATCTTATTGAAAATCGCACCATCAGATTCAGAGTATCAGTAAACTGTTTTTTCAGAGGTTTTAATTTACAGCTGGAAAATGTAGATTTTATGTTTTTCACCAGTTGCTCCTTACTTTCAGTTGAAATTTTTTTTTATTTAATTTCGAGTAGGCCTACTAAGTCAGTATTTACTGCAGTGCAATGTTGATGAATCTCTTACGAAAACGGGGGATCTGAGTTAAAACTACTTTGTAGTAAAGATCTGTATTTGAAGTTGGATAACTTTGTTCTGCAACAGCTAAATGTGCTAGATATCTTATGTTATTCTGTGTATGAATGGATTGCTTCCCTCTTCACCCTCAAAGAGTTATCAACGGCCTATGTGTTTAAAACTCATGCTTTCAGGAATATTAGAAAATATTTCTTGTTTCTAGTTTTGTTCAGCTTCTTTAGAATGTTTATCTGTTTTTCTGAAATTATGTCAATTTTATTTTTCATACCTCTAGAAAGGCCAGAAAAATTTCACAGTTGTAAGCTGATCTCGACCGTATTCTTGTACTTTAGTAAGTAATCAGGTTAATGACGCTTTTTGACTACTATGGTCCCGGTGTTGGCCCTGCAGTGCGTTGCTACTGCCTGGTTCGATCTCTGAGTTTACCATGTAGTTACTATGTTATTACCATGGTATTACACAAGGCCATATCCAGGGGGGTTGACCCCCCCTCGAAATGTTTGTCTGACTCGCAAAAACGTAGCAAAAATGGACATAAACAAATTTTGTATGCGTTTTTTGAGTTTTTTTTGTATAAACCCCACCCCCCCCCCCCCCAAAAAAAAAAAAAAATTATTTTTGAGTGAAACCCCCTCCAAAAAAAAAATCCTGGGTACGGCCTTGGTATTACAATATTAAGATCGAACCCACTGCGCCGCCACAGGACAAAAAGTCTTGCACTTACTTTTGTCTTTTGACTATTTCATACTATCTCTTTTACGCTTCTAATATATTGGAGCATGACAAGGTTTATGCGTCACAATAAGTGATTTGCGATAAATCATAAAGATTTACCTTATAAAATAAGCCCAATTGAAATAAACCCTACCTCCAGTAATACCCTGGCAACCCGAGATAGATCTTTCTCTAGAAACAAAAATTAGTCGTTTCTAAGAAACGTTTACATTTACCACACACAGAAAAAGCTTCGGCTTTTTCTTAACTGGAACCTAGTAATGCACAAACCATTAGTTTCTATACTAGGAATAAAGGCGAAACACTAGGGCCATTAAATTAGAAAGAAAGCTGTTTTAAAAGTTCTGAAAAAAAGCTTTAGAGTGAAGAGCGAGGTATTGAGGAGGGGTAACCCCCCACCCCTCATATATATAACGATTTATCTTTTTTTAAGTTTTAATGTTGCTCTTTACTTTCAGTTGAAAATACTTCTTTTTTATTTAATTTCTTATGGTTCTTTCAGTAACGAAAGAAAATCCGGCTCCTCTTCCATGGAAAATTCCCTTGCCTCACGAAACATTCTTCCATGGAAATATCCTCCTAAGTAAATCCCCACCAGAAAATCCCCTTCCCCCCGAAAAATGTCTTTATTCTTTCCAATAACCAATGCTGTATGTAAACAATGGATAAAGTTCATTGCTTGCAGCCTTCCCCCGGGGACTGTGGGTGGTTAAGTATTCTCAAAAACATAGTTATTAGATCTTTTGATTATGCTGAAAAAAAATGACTATCTTAAGATTTTAATCGGGCAACAATAGAGAAAAAGGCGCGTGTGAGGGGGACTAGGTGCCCTCCAGTATTTTCGGTCATTTAAAAGGGGCATTAGAACTTTTGATCAAATGAGCTCTTTCCCGATCTTCTAGGATCCCTGGTTCAATACGATAACCTCGGAAAAAAAAGAAACACGCGCATCTGTGATCTATTTTCTGGTAAAATTTCACATTTTTGTATATGAGAGCTAGTAACCTCTACAGTAGGGTCCTCTGATATGCTAAATCTGGTGATGTGATTTTTCATTAAGACCAAATGATGTTTTGGGTCTCTCCCCCCTTTTTTTCAAAATTGGGAAAGTATTCTCAGGCTCGTAACCTTTGATGGGTAACATTAAACTTGATGAATTCTATATATTTGGAATAAGCATTAAAATTTGATTCTTTTCATGCATCTATTGTTATCAAGACTGTGTCTCTTAGAGTTTCGGTTACTATTGATCGTATCGCTCCTTACTTACAGTTCATTACCCCGAAGTGTTTGATGCATAGGTAAGAGTAGCATAAGTATTAGTATCTCTAATCACGAAAAAAAGGTTTTGATTCAGCATATTTTTCCTTTACACCTTTCTATGATAATGAAAAACTGCCAAGATCATTCATCACCGACTAAATGCCTTAAAATACCTTTTTTCAAAATATGCAAAGTTATGCGTGCTGTAAACTTTGATTCATGGATTTAATCTTCCCACACACTTTCAAAATAAGTGAAGATAAATGGTCAAAAAACTATTTTAAATCTTTCAGTCAAAAAATGTCAAGAATTGAAGACACCTAAATATGGTTTTATGAATTGTACAAGTTCTGATCCGGTTTTTGATAGTGATTGCGAATTTTCTTGTGAAGAAGGCTACCTGCTGGTTGGAAGCAAGAAAAGAACATGTCTCCCAATTTCAATTTGGACAGGTGTCGCTGCGTTTTGTCGACGTAAGTTATTTACTATTTATTCTGTCATATATAGCATTTGTGCCAAAGGCTGTATATGAAATTTGTCATTGCTAAGATTATTGCCAAAAATTGTATTAGGAAGCTACCATCCAGACTGTAGTACTAGTACTTCCATTCTACTCTTTAAATAAAGAAAAAACATGTCGTCATTTTCTTATGACTCGTTGTGGCTCAGGAGGGGAAAAGAGTTTAGCTTTAAACAAAGTGGATTTTTTTATGGGGGGGGGAACGTTTGTAACTGTTTTAACCTCTGGTGAATTAGTACTGTGATGAACTGTCAGCAGCAGTACTTCCATTTTAATCCCTAATAAAGGAAAAAATAAAAATGTTGCCATTATCAATGTCACCATTATCATTACATCATTTTTTTCAGAATTAATGACGTGTATGGCCTCAAGTTTCTAGAGGCATTGGTCATAAAAAATTCCCATAAAAAAACAACAGAAAAACATATAAGTAAAACAACTAGGCGATACTCCATTCAAAGTTTCAAAACGAATAGTTGACTGTAACGAAAACAAAACGGAAAAAAAAAAATGATTGACTATAAAGAAGTATTATACATTTTTGTTTTAGAATTATTTTTTCTGACAGTATGTTGTAAATGACTTTGGCTGCGGTGTTGATAAAAAATGTACGCCACTGAGCTACGGGTAAGATTCTAACGGCCATAAGCTGTTGGTATTTTTCTGCTTAGTTAACTCCTTGATAACATATTAACCCCTCCCCCCTTTTTTGAGTGTGTGCCTGATGATATCTAAAATATATTTATTAAATAGGTCATAAGCAGGAAAGTTATAGGTGGGACGAACAAAATTGGATGGAATTAAATTATAAAGATTAAATTATAAAGATTTGTATTAAATTATATTAATTTAATCATAAATTATATTAATTTAAAGATTAATATAAATTAAATTATATTAATTTATATTAATCTTTATATTAAATTATAAAGATTAAATTATAAAGATTTGTATTAAATTATATTAATTTAATCATAAATTATATTAATTTAAAGATTAATATAAATTAAATTATATTAATTTATATTAATCTTTATATTAAATTATAAAGATTAAATTATAAAGATTTGTATTAAATTATATTAATTTAATCATAAATTATATTAATTTAAAGATTAATATAAATTAAATTATATTAATTTATATTAATCTTTATATTAAATTATAAAGATTAAATTAAGTCGAACTGAGTAGTGTTTGACCATGTGTTTAAATAGTATAGGTCAAATTAGCGAGAGCTTATCAGCGCAAAGCTTTTGTACTTATGGTGAGCATGTCAGCTGTCGTAATTCAAAAATTCTATCTGATATTTTTGTGGAAGTGAGATTTGTAGCTCGGCTGCTTAAAGTCGGTTTAATTTATGGATTTTTTTTTTCTTTATCCCCATGCCTTATTTGGTTCTCAAAATACTTAAATTAATAATACATAGTTCTCAAGCATTTTTTTGATAATTTGCTAAGTCTCCAATTTTTTATTCCAAGAAGAGTTAAAACGGAAAATTTAATATCAAAATTCAATCTTACCTGAAATTGCAGAAATAATTTTTTTTTTCCTGCAAACCTGAACACTAATACAACTCCAAAAATCAAAGCGTTTTTTTTAACTTCTCCGATTCCCTGTGAAATTTCAGTGTTTTGACAGTTTTTATTTATCATAGCTTATCTACTTGTTCACACAATTAATTTTATTGCGTGTCACTCTATCACGATTCGGAATAAATCTCAGAGAAGGAGTATCAATTCATGAAAATATAGAGGGGGGAGGAGTCAAATTATATTTTTGTAGATATAAGGAGGGGACAACGTTGTTCTTTGGTTTTAAATCTTTCTAATGAAAATAAAGGAAAAAGTATTTTCAGTGAAAAGACACCCGCACAAAAATAATATTTTTGAAAATATAGGAAGGGGAGCATAAAAGTATAATGGGGGGAATATCCTTCCCTCAAATTAACGCCCGTGTCTAAGAGTCCTTTGAAGCTCGATGAATTGTGTTTTTTTTTTCTCGTGTTTTGAAGCATTTACTATTTTGGCGCTTTATTGAAGTTTTTTGTTTCATTATTCTGCATCCTTATTTGTATAACTATTTGTATAACTATTATGTATAACTGCATCCTTATTTTCAGCTATTTTATGCCAACCATTACGACTATTGGTCAATGGTACCATATCCCCAGCTCGATGCACTGAAGGTAAAAACAAATATGGCGAAAAATGCCACATAGAATGCAATTCTGGTTATGAGCTTCGTGGCCTTCCGTTGAAAACATGTGGCAATAGAGGGAAGTGGACTGACCACGCATTGTCATCAAAATGTATTGGTAAGATTGCAAATATCAGCGAATTTTTAAGTGCCTGTACCAAAAAATTTGCGCGCATAGAGAAAAAATTTCAGCTAAGAAACATAGATTCGATGCGTTAAATGAGTACCCGAAAAAGAAAAAAACTTTCTTGGTTCCAATTTAATAGCTTGGTTCAAACTTTGCCCCACTTTTTGGAGCTACAATGAGAGAATGGTCGAGGTGGCTAGGATACGTTTTGTGGATGAAGGATGACATATTTTCAAAAATTGTCCTTCGGCCACCCATCTAAGGTAAAACGAAAAGCAGTTCATCCCCGAATGGGATGGAGGAAGGGTTGTAAGAAAGGATTTATTGGAAATCCGAACTTCTTGGGAGGGTGTAAAGAGGGAAGCTTCGAAGAGATTGGGATGAAGAATGAGGGTGCACTGATGTGTTGGCCTTTGGCGGTGGGCGATAGCACTACCTTGCTGAAGAGCTAATTAGGCTCTAGGTATTATTATTATTATTTTTTCCTAAAGGAATGACTGAATTGAACCAATGGTCATAGGAACTTTGGAAGGGTTCAATCGATTGGAAATTGATAAATCAAAATAGTTCAAGTGCATCCAGGTTGTCAAAATAGCATAGACGTAGCATCTCAGGAATGGAGTAGGGTATTAAGTTGAAACCACAAGAGAAAGTTGAGGAGGATGCAAAACTAAATCAAAAGGCATGGAGGTTGTCGAAAGGGCGTCTCTGTAAAATCTCAGGAACAAGTAAGGGTGTTACGTTCAAAGTTTTAAGGATATTAAGTTGAAAGTTCTGGGTTATGTTGAGGGGGCCGTTGAACCAAATCAAAAGAAACTATGTGCATCCAGGTTGTCAAAAGGGTGTGTTTGCAATATCTCTGGGATAGATAAGGGCATCAGGGCCGTATCCAGGGGAGGGGGGTTAGCCGGTTTGAACCCTCCTCCTCCCCCGAAATGTTTTTCTGACTCGTAAAAACGCAACAAAAATGGATATAAACAAATTTTTTATGCGTTTTTGAGGTTTTTTGTGTAAACCCCCCCCCCCCTCGAAAATTGTTTTTTGGGTAAAACCCCCTCCGAAAAAAAATCCTGGGTACGGCCTTGTAGGGCATTAAGGTGAAAATTACAGGTAATATGGAGGTGGAAGCTGAACTACATAAAAGACACTGCAAAAAGGGCGTATCAGCAATATCTCAGGAATGGCTGAGGGCATTAAGTTGAAAGTTTCAGGGCTACTTATTTCAATAAGTTGCAAGTGTTGAATGTAGGACAGCTACGGGACTACCAAATAGGAATTTTTGCCTGTCAGTGCTGGAATAATATTAGTCCAGATGTTTTTTGGGATTATTTCAGTGACAATAGGTCTTTGCACCATTATGAAACTCGTCATGCTAGCGACTTCATTGTTCTGAATAGAAGTGGCACCCGGGCCGGCTTCCATACTAGATTTTCAGGACCCAATGTGTGGAACTCTGTTCCTGAGACCATTCGGGTGGCTGAGCACCTTGGTTTATTTAAAAATAAATTTAAAAAATATTTTTTAGGTCAAGGTTCATAGTTTTTTTTTAATTATTATTATTTTTTGTTCCTTTGTTTATAGTTAATTATTAGTTAGTAGATGAGTTGTATGTACCCGCCCAGTCGCAAGTGCTTTTTTGTATCTTTCTTGGGGCAGGTATTGTGATATTAGTTGAATGTATTTTTGATGTTACATAAAATGAACTGAACTGAAGTAGAATACTGCTATTACTACTAATACTACTGCTAGTACTGCCAGTACTGCTACTACTACTGCTGCTAATACCACCTCTGTTATGCCTTTAATTTCCTAAAATACGAAAGGCATTCTTTTGAGCCTTTCAGGGAATTTTGAGGGGAGTGTTAAACTAAATCGAAACATGTTATGGTTTATATGGGTTGTCAAAAGGACATAATTTAGGAATAACTGAGCATGATCAATGACCAAAAAGGCATTATTTGCACGCTACTACTGCTTATACTACAACTACCACTGCTTCTACTGCTACCACAACTGCTACTATTGCTGCTACCACTACTATAACTAAAACTACTTTTTCTGTAGCGAGTACTACAAAGGCTGAGGATATTGAAATAAACATCTGAGGAAACGTTGAGATGAAAGTTAAACTAAATCAAAACATACTATGTGCATACAGATTGTTAATACGGGCCTATCAGCAATATTTTTGGAACGACCTACTGCATCAAGAGGAAACTTCTAGGACAAGATAATTGGGATGTTCAACTGACCAAAAGGCAACTTGCATCTGCTATTACTGCTATTAATACTGCTGCTACTGCTGTTACTTTTATTTCAAATCATACACTATTACTGCTCCTATCATCGGTAGTAGCAGTAGCAATAGCAATATCGTAGATAGCGCTGCTCTATCATAGTAATATCATAGAAACTTTTAAAGGAGCTAATTCGATTGGAAATTAAATGTTATAGTGCCCTTTTTAAGAGTCAAAAGTAATTGAAGAGCAAGCAGCCTTCCTCTCTAGCCCATAGTTTTTTAAACACTTCCAATCAAAATTTTTAGATAGATATTTTCTTTCGAATAGTTAAACAGTTTAGTAAATATATCTCTTGGGATATTGGGTATGTCAATCCCCCAGAGTTATGCAATTTGCCCATTATACTTTAAAACTAAATGTTGCTTTAAAACTAAATCAAAAGGCACAGTGTGAATGCTGGTTGCCAATAAGACATCTCAGCAATTTCCCAAGAATGACTGAGGTTATTCAGTTGAAGCTTTCAGGGCTACTACTTTTACTACTTCTGCTCTTACAATTTTACTAAATCACTAGAGTGTAAGTGTATTCAGGCTGTCAAAGAGCATAGACATATTTTTTTAGAATGGTATTAAGTTTTGCTTTTCTGGTCAACTAGAAGAGGCATAAAACTAAATTAAATAATACTCTTTGTGTCAAGATTTTCAAAAGGTTGGAATATTGTTAAAAATTGTTAAAAAAGTTTCTCCAATATACAAATAGTAAGCCAAACTATGGATTCTTACTTTAAAAAAAAGAAAAAAAAGTGTAAAACATTATTTTCTTTTTACATGAAAAATGATATGTCAATAATTCGAACAGAAATTAATTTAAAAAACTTTTTCCGCAAAATATGTTTTTCAAAGAAAAGAGCTTCATTAAACAAAAATGAGCAGAAATAAGATCAAATAATCAAAAAACGAACAGAAATTACAATAAATAACGGTGTCAAACTCAAAACGAACAAAAATTAGCATGAGTAGGGCTGACAACCCACATACCTCTTCAGGGCCAGAACATTATTGTAATTTACTGAAAAAAAAAACGGATGAACGTGCAATGCTTATTTAATATACATATGCTGACATTTATCCCTAAAAGTCTTAATAATTTTTGATTTATTAAAGTTAAAAAGTGAAAATATTCAAAATGTATTATTCAAATAACTTTTGATTGAATCAGCACAAATGCAATTTCTTGTTAATTTCTAACACATTAAATCATATTGTTTTCAATTTTCCGTTTTTGCGTTCCACATGCTAGTGATTACGGTCAATGTATAGTTATCGTTTATTAAAGCTTAATGTTATGAACTGCGAACTTACCGGATTATGAACGGTCTGGAATCACTAGTATCACAGGGATTATCTTTTGTGACTTTTTTTTTATATTCACTGAGTCTTTTACTAAACAATTTCTAATCAGGAGCGACTTCAGGTGTTTTTTTTTTTTTTTTTTTTTTTTTTTTTTTTTTTTTTTTTTTTGTTTTTTTTTTTTTTTTTTTTTTAGCGTCAAGTCTTGAAGAGTTTTCCAGCAAGGAGAGGAAGGGGAATGACGGATCCAAAAGTATCTAGAAATCATCCCTTATTTGACTTTTGTGTAAAGAGTAAATGGTGTAAAGGGCGGCTCAAACATTTACTAATTGTGTTCTTTTAAACTTCTAATTTTGGTTTTTACTTTTATTCCAAAAAAAATTTGTTCCTTGTTCTTAGATTCAAGCTATGAGTGGCGATTATCAAAAGGCAATTGACCCCTAAATACTTTGGCTAAAACTCACTGCGCCGAAAGGTGTGCCTTAGTTGCAAAAGCTCCAGACGGTGATTCAGTGAACGATACGTAGAAATTCGTATTTAATAACATGTGCCATTTCAACTTGAAATTGTTTGCCGTTCTTATAACTGCCTATTTACGAAGTTACCAGAAAAAAAATTATTCCCAGGTAAATATGCAGAGGAGGAGTTCCTTAGGGCCCATCCCCCTAGAACTTGAAAAATTTCTTTTTTGACTCTTTATTTTAAAAAAGTTTTGAAAAAAAAAATCTTGCCCCACCCCCCTAAATTTTTGTGAATTGGCGTCCCTGCTTATGGCAGACTCCGAATGATAACTTAATGAGTATTCTCTTATCAGAAATTTAATTTAATCACTAAACTTAACTGTACCTTATAATTTAGGCGGTATAAAATAGGGAAATCGAAAACAGGGGAATATTTGGTGCTTGAATATGGCTTTTATAAGAATTAAAGTTAAAAGTTAATTTTTCTTAGCCAAAGCTAATACCAGCGCTAAAACTTGCAATTGACAGAAACTGTTCTATACAAGTTCTTTGCGCTATAGTTTAACTTAAGCTTTATTGACAGTGTGATTAATATCTTTAAAAAAATGGGGAAATGAAAGAATTTTTGGAGGATTTGACAGTTTAGGCAGACAAGAATTGGTTGGAAAATGAATTCTAGGATGACCAAGTCCCATAGACTAGGAGAAAAGAAAGATGAAGAGGTGATTATAGGTGATTAGATTGTAATCCTATTCGTAATTAGACATTATTCTTATAATTTTTTATTACTTCTAAATTACCTTGTTCTTATATTATCTTATTCGTATATTTCATTTCTTGTATTTTTTTTTCATTACATTCCATAATTGTTTTTCGTTTTTTTATTATATTTTTTTACTTCTACACTAGGAATTTTTCGCCATCAAAATAGTTTACGTTAAAAATAACATTACATATTAAAAATAAACGTCACTTAATTATAACGTAAAAAGTATCATATCTTGCAAAAGTACAATTCTCCGAACTTAAGAATTTTTTGATCTTTAGAATTTCACGTTATTCGTCATCGGCATCCATCAAAATAGCTCGGGCTAAAGAGGCTATTATGCTGACTACAGAGGCTCTACCGCAATCTAGAGTATTACGTGGCGATCTCAGAAATTTTTCAAGAGAAAAAAAAAAATTAAAAACAGATATTAAAAATATTTGGTGCATTTTTTTTCTTGTAAGGGCATAAATCATCAAAAAGATAGCTTGTTTGCCGTATTATGAGTGTATAGGGAGTCAAATGGGGTTAAATTTTTAAGGCCCTGAGTAAGCACGTAAATGAGCTTCTGTTTTTTCAGATGTCACTCTGCCGCGGCTAGAATGTCCTTCTAATATCAGCACGGTTACAGAGACCGATGAGAATTTTGCAATTATAACTTGGGAAGTCCCCAAAGTTTCTGGTAAGTCGACTAATCTTTAGCTAATAGCTGATCCCCGTTATTATTTTTGTTTTTTCCACGACATTTTCAATGTTTCTGCGTTATTATTTTTGTTTTTTCTCTGCGACATTTTTAATTTTTTTCAAGTTATTAGTTTTGTTTTTTCCAGGACATTTTAAATGTTTCCACGTTATTATTTTTGGTTTTTCCAGGACATTTCAAGTTTCCACGTTATTATTTTGGATTTTCTACAGCATTTTGAATTTTTCCACGCTATTATTTTTGGTTTTTCCACGACATTTTTAATTTTTTGATGTTATTATTTTTGGTTTTTCCGTGACATCTTCTATGTTTCTACGTTATTATTTCTGGTTTTCAACGACTTTTTGAAATTTTTCCGGGATAATATTTTTGGTTCAGCTTGATGTTATTGCATGAAATAGACTGCAATGAAGCTTGACCAATTCTCATTTTCAAAACTGCAATTTTTTGTCTTTTATAAAGAGGTCCAGGGGATGATAATTTATGATTATGTGGCAGGGGAGGAGTATTTGTTCATTTTTTTTAATGGAGATAAAAAATATATTTTTTGAAATCTATAGGAACGGTGGGGGATTTTATTGTTTACTGATTTTTTTAATTAAACTATTTTATTTTACAGCAAGGGCATCCTACAATTTTATCTCAAGTTCCATACCATTGTCATTTCTAGTAAGTCAAAAAAGCTAGCAAAATCTACACGAATTTTAGAAAAATTATAAAAAATCTTAAAATTTTGGGGCAACTGGACTTATCAACTCAATTGAATTTTGCAATTACTACAAGGCCCGTGACTTAAAATTGCGTAATATTGAGAAATTTTGTCCTTTTTGAGGAAATGCTTGTTTCAGACCTCCCCCTCCTGGAACATTTGCCGCTCATCTCCACTTGAAAAATTCCTGCGGATTTGCAACGCAATCTTTCTAAAGAAGATGAATCTCTTCGCGGAACTAATTGCACTGCATAGGGTGCTGTATTTGTTAAACCTGTAAAGTTTTTTTCTTCGCGGAACTAATTGCACTGCATAGGGTGCTTTATTTGTTAAACCTGTAAAGTTTTTGTCTTCGCGGAACTAATTGCACTGCATAGGGTGCTGTATTTGTTAAACCTGTAAAGTTTTTTTCTTCGCGGAACTAATTGCACTGCATAGGGTGCTGTATTTGTTAAACCTGTAAAGTTTTTGTCTTCGCGGAACTAATTGCACTGCATAGGGCTGTATTTGTTAAACCTGTAAAGTTTTCACTAAATCTCCCCACTATGTTAGCATAAATCAATATCGTCGTTTTTGATTTTCCAGACATTTTTGTGACAAAGTACCTAATTAACTTTTAATTTCTACATTTGCTTGAAAATTCCCTTGGAATAAACACAATTAACAACAACAAAAAACGCCCTGATTATTCAACAGTAAATACAGTTTGTGAATGCCACTTTCCCTAAATGCACACTAAAATGGATATATACATTCTCTATATTAAAATACCTATGCAAAAAAAAAACTTAAAAACTATTAGGCTATAGACGAAATTATTAGAGTAGAAAATTGGGATAAAATCTTGATATTTTTTTGGGTGGGGGGGGGGGGGATTTTACCCTTCCCTGATTAGATGTCTGGTTAAAACTATGCAACCACTTTTGCCTCAGAACTATTTTATTTTGTGTTTTTTATAAATTTCCAAGTTATTCAAATGGGAAATTTAAAACTGCTGAGCTATTCTTTTTGGTATCTTTTTCTGTTAGGTAGGCTTTACTACTAAAATTTTGTTAAATTAATTTGCCCTTATTGATGAAAATTGGGCCAGCTGAATTTTCGGCGAAGTCCAAACTCTTCTGTGTATGTTGGCTTGGTTTTTGCTAATCTTTTTGGCAATTATTCTATTAAGTATGTTTTACTATTAAGAGTTTTTTTTAACTTAGTTTGCCCTTATTGATCCAAATTCAGCCAGCCTTGGACTCTTCTATGGATGTTGGCTTGGTTTTGGCTATTTTTTTACTAAAGTACCAAACCAATTGTTAAGGCGCCAAGGAAATCAAAATAAAAACATTTTTGGTCACCCGCCAATTGACCCATCTTAGGTCTACTCATGCACGAAACTGTAGTTTTGTAAGTTTTTCTTCTGGTTGTTTCAAAATTATTAAAATCTTTAGGGGTGTACCACATTTTGGTCAGTGTTGTCACGTTGAACCGTGAAAATAAATAAGTAAAGCTATTTAGTTGAGTATGACAAAACTTTTCACCTGTAAAATTATAAAATTAACAACCTGTTGATTCTAAAAGGCAATTACACCTTCAAAGGAAAGCTATATCTTCTTAAGCTGTTTGGTGTTGCATGTTTTAGCGTATTTTTTCGCATGTCTTATACATGTTTCTATTATTTTAAATTTTGCGTCCGCTAATACCAAAAATTGTATACCTGCCTATAGATTTTTTTTTCATTAAAAATTGGATTTCCGATTTTGTTCAATTTTTAAAGATGTATATGGTGTACAAGCTTCCATTAAAGTGATTCAAATAATCATATTTTGTTTCCACTATTCTTGGTACTGTAATATGTTCTCCACCAAGAAGTTTATCCAGTCAGTTACCGTGTATGCGTTATTTTTGGCGCTTGGTCGCACCAAGTTGTAGCCAAGCATCAGTCCTAGAGTCTCGCTTCGCCACAGTAGAGGTAATATACAGTAGAGAAAAGTCCTATACTCTCCGTTGAAGATTTTTGACACACATCTAAAACCACATAAGCTTCATGACCCCGCCTTCGCGCACGCGCAAACCAAGTAGTGCGCTCCGTGTTCAATAAGCTTCCTGCTGTTTATATTTGTAAGTTGTGATATTCAATAGGTAATTGCGGTTATTAAATTGCGTTCAAAGTGGTTATTGAAACCAATTGCAATTGATTATTTGCTTATAAGCTGAAATCTGTCCATTAATCTTCATATCTATCCCTATAAGCTAATATTATTTTTAACTAGTTTAAAGGTTCTATGGGGTTGCAAGTTAATTTTTTGCAAGAAATTCAGGTACGTGTATGATATACGCCCTACCTAATATTCTTCATCTGAGTAGCACCTGTTTCTTTGACGCTCAATACTAATGAAATATACCAAAGTAAGATAAAAATATAATACTTTAGAAACAAATTGGGTGACATATTTGCACATTAGGGGTGAGGTGGTGGTAAAGTATAGCGGGTCTGCATGCCTAATGTGTTAGGTACAATTATTCTGCATATTTTGTAGTAAGAATTGTTTTCTATCTTCACACTGTCCAAATACTTTACCCCCACCCCCCTAATGTGCAAATATTTAGTCCAAATTATATATTTTCCATCTATTCTGTCACTTCTCTTTGTCTTGTCTCACGCTAAGCTGAAAGAAACTAACCAAAAAAAAATGGTTCTATAATGCGTCAATGAATGAACAACTTGAGTGGTAGGGCGTATATCATACAAGTACCGAAATTCATTTTGATGTTCAAACTGCGTTCGATAGAGCAGGGTAATTATGGTTGTTTAATCAGTTATTTCAGTTTGAGGATTTCAAATTCTACCAACTCTTTTGCACTATAGGCCTATTTATCATCTGTGCTAAAGAGTGACATTCAAGCATACATCTAGCTGAACTTTCATACTTAAGCAAGTGCATGGCTAGACATACATGTTTAGGCATGGAAACCTTGCTGAATTTCAGTGGCGGATCCAGAGGAGGCCGGGGGACACCCCCTCTAATATTTTTCTGGCGTCCTCATTCCTTTTTTTACTTTATTAGAATAAATTTGTCAATTTGGTCAATTATTGGCATTTGCGTCACATTGCCCCCCCCTCAAGATTTTGCTCTAGATCCGCCCCAGTTGAAGTTGCACATGAATGTCACGCTTCTTCCAAACTATCGGTGCTAAGGCTCGCAAGAAAACAAACAATCTAATTAAAATTCTATTAAAAGGAAATAAATTAAAATTTATTGGTTATTTGTTTTGTAATTCTCTTCTTTAAACGCATAACAACCGTTTGATATCACAATTGTTCTATTGTCATGATAATTGTCTTTAATAAACTGTTGGTTGTAAAATTGTCTTGCCAAACAAGTTGCCAAAAACAAACAGAAATACATTGTTAAGTTTTATACTGGAATAAATGTGAAAACTCATTATAATAAAATGTAAATAGCTATAGAACAAAATCTACGCATTGTCTCAAATATGTTCTGAGACCACACTGACAGTGTATGGAGTATGACAAAAAAAATAAAATAAATAAAACAAAATGCAAAATAAAAATAAGTAACAAAAACCAAGCAATGGGGATTCTCAGCCTCACATTAAGATTAAAAACAATTGAAAACAGAATTAATAAATAGACCTGGGGAGCTTAAAGGCCGGACTCACGTAACTTTCTTCAGCACTGATTTCAGCAGCTCAGTCAACTGTAATTTATTAATAGTTGCAGGATTGATCCCAACTTAGTTCTTTTGATTTTTCTATTGAAGAGAAGGAAACGATTGAGGATTGAAACGACTGATATATTTCGCTTTGTTTTCTTCCTTCGTTTTGGATGATCACGACCAAATTCGTGCCGATTTTGTAAATCGGCACCGAAAACTAGAAAATTTGTCAAGCTCGAATTGCTGTTGTTGTTTTTTTTTTTTCAATCTGGTGCCGCTTTGGCAAATCGGTGCCGAAAAAGTTACACATATCCAGCCTTTTACAGTTAAACAAATTCCAACAAAACATCTGAATTTTAGATGCAAGGCGAGGTGGAAAACGAATGATTCTGCTTCAAGTAAAAGTAGTAGTAAGGATACAAAAAAAAGATAAAGCAAATATTCCAGCAAAGACGTTAGGGTCGTTTTTTCTGTTTGAGTAGCTTCAAAAGGTCTTTTTTTTCTTTCACACAGAGGACGGCCTATACACATATCCAGCCTTTTACAGTTAGCAAATCCCAACAAAACATCTGAATTTTAGATGCAAGGCGAGGTGGAAAACGAATGATTCTGCTTCAAGTAAAAGTAGTAGTAAGGATACAAAAAAAAGATAAAGCAAATATTCCAGCAAAGACGTTAGGGTCGTTTTTTCTGTTTGAGTAGCTTCAAAAGGTCTTTTTTTTTCTTTCACACAGAGGACGGCCTAGAGAACGTCTATGTCTATATATCGGCTTTATCTTTCGTTTCATTCACTGACTGAAAATTATCTTAGTTTTTTTTTCTGATTTTTTTTTATTTCCTGATATTTTTAAGGTTTATGCTCCCTGTGTAATTTTTGTTTCTTATTTTTCTGCTCCCCTACAAATTTAATATATCCTCAGAAAAGGCTATCATTCCATAACTGAAATTGAGTTCTATCCATCTAACAAACTATGTTTTTATAATTCAGCATGCATAGATTTTTAGATGGAATATTCATTGAAAATTGTTGAATAAAGGGCAATTACCTTATTTTTAAGCAAATTTAGATCCTTCTAAAAAAAAATGTATATGTGACATCATAATTCTGGCTCAGTGTACATCCTTATTGACTTTTAGATTTGTTATACATATTTTTATTTTCATATACGTCACCTATCTTTGTGTTTCTTATTATTATTATTTTTTTTTGACAAAAATCCTCCCCAAAACTCCTCCAAGAAAAATATCCTTCAAGAAACTTGTATAAACTAAATAAAGCAGAATATTTGGGAGAGATAAGTGTCTAATAAAACTTGAGTAGTACCTTAGACCAAATATCTGGGGTATGAGATTCAACTAACTACATTCTTTTAGAGGTGGGGGGGGGGTATTTTTCTGATGAATCATAATTGACAGCCTATGGCAATTTAATCGTTTTTCTTTACCTTTTGTCTATTATTCTCTTTGCAATTTACTTAAATTTTTATTACATAGAGTATTTTCCTTTGTACTGTATTATCTTATATTAGTTTGTGCTAAATTTACATTTCTTAATCACAGTAGCTCACGGCTCATATATGAATTTTGTGTTAGTTTTTGGCTGTTCTGCTCGGAAATGATGAAAGGATAATGCTTGTAATTTAAGTGAATATTTGGTGTAGCATCAGTATAGGATACATTAAGCAGTGTATTTTTTTTTAGAATTCTGGTACTTCTGTTAAAATAGGTTGACTGCTATTTCTCTTTTTTGGTTTCTGCCATAAACGGGTTTTATTTTGTAACAAACATTGACAATTGCTTTATTATAGAACCAGATGTATACAAGAAACCAAAAACATATAGAAACATACTATCTAACTCGTATTTCTTATTGGCACAGGGACGGATCCAGAACTTTTTTTTAGGGGGGGGGGGGCGCAAAATAGGTTGATCTGATAAACTTGCGTTAGGAGCAAGTTTAATTAACGCAAACTTGCGTTAATTTAATAAATTAAAATATTTTAGACTACGTTAGGGGGACACGTGCCCCCTCGCCCCCATCTGGATCCGCCACTGTATTAGCAGGAATTTATCATAATGTACTGTAAATTAGTGCAATGATTTTGAATTCATACAGAATGAATTTATGAAGTTCCGGGAAAGGAGAATGGGCAAAAGGTAAAAAAAAAAATGCAAAATAAAATGAGAGATAGGCCTTGTGTTTTCTATACAGTGACAGTTCTAGGCTTGGGTAGGGGGCAGGTGCCCCCCCCCCCAGTTTTTCTTACATCTAACATTAATTCCCTTGTATTTTGTATTTTACGCTCCAATTAGGGCACTCAATTAACTAAAAAATTATTTTGTATATCTTGCCCCCCCCCCCTCTATTTTATGACGCCTGAAATCGTTTCTGCTTCCTTACAATATACTTTCCTTCTTTGAAGCAAAACTGAGCATAGATTGTACTGTACTTCGCATGTTTTTTTTTCAAATTTGTTTCTTCTAGTGGGCATGAACATTTTTTTGGGTGGCAGGTGGAGTAATAGCCGAAAATTGTTCAAGGGAAGGGGTGTAAGACGTGCAATTTACCCTATTTTTAAGAAATCCCTCTTTGGCACGTACTTTAGGTAAATATAAATTTTCAAGGAAACAGGCGCTAGTGAAGCTGATGCAAAATAAAGTTCGAAAAGTTCGAAATAAATTTCAAAAAGTCGAGCTTCGACTCTTCCTCTTCCTTACTAATCCATAAGGTTATTTTAGTAGCTAGAAGTTATAATTAAAAAAGTTTATATGGATTTATTTTTAAATTTATATTCTTAGAAACCTTTTTGAATCTATGAAAATAGCTATTAATACGTCACTTGCTGAATATAAATGAGATACATTCAAATTGAATGGCGGTAGATATAGGTATCTATTCAAACTCTTAATTTGCATTTTTCATTATTGAATCTTGAAAAACAGTATTTCCATATTTGGTGAAATACAAGGTTCACGTTGTTAGTTTTGTACAACTGATAATTTTGATACCACTGTATAATTCTTAAAACCAAAAGTGATTTTATTTCCACGTAAGAATGTCAGTCCATAAATTATGTATCAAACTACTTGATTTTGACCCCTTCCTCCCGAAAGTTACTAGTCGATTTTTCCAGTAATGTTCTGGATTTTTTGTGTGGTTAACAAGGGTCTTTCCGTGTCTTTTTCTGGGACCCTCGCGAAATGGCCTTTTCCGCCCAAAAATAAATTAATGGCTAAAAGTCAGTATATAATAGTAAACTATTTTAAAGTGGATAGTAAACTAAAATAAATAAAATAGTAATAAAGTAATAAAATAAATAAAATAGTAAATAAATAAAATAGTTAAAATAAAATAGTAAACTAGTTTAAAGTGGATAGTAAACTAAAATTAATAAAATAGTAATAAAGTAATAAAATAAATAAAATAGTAAATAAATAAAATAGTAAAAAAAAATAGTAAACTATTTTAAAGTGGATAGTAAACTAAAATAAATAAAATATTAATAAAGTAATAAAATAAAATAAATAAAATAGTAAATAAATAAAATAGTAAACTATTTTCAAGTGGCTAGTTTGAAGCTCCTGTAGGTATTTAAACATGGGGTTAGTGTCCAGGTGGGTGTCAGCACGCACGTCCACATCGTAGGGGTCGACACTTCGGAGGGAAATCTTAAAAATTTTGCAAATTTTATGAACAAATCTAAGAAACTATAAAGAATATTACAGTGGTCAAGGTTCTATTTTGTAAGTTCATTTTTCAGGTTAACAGCCTATAAAAATGAATAAAGATGAAAAAACTGAAAATCTAAAAATAAACATGGCTGAACCTTCTTTAAACTAAATTGCAAAGAAGAATCCTAGTCAAATGTGTTGTACTTTCTTTAAATATGGTTTTCCGTTAAATGTGTTTTAGCTTCTTTTATTCCTTTTTTGTACATGTATATAGCACCCACATTTTGAAAACTACCATGTATAGATTGAACTGAAGAAACCTCTAGTCGAGATTTGAGGATTCAGCCGAGAGGATAACTTGAGTTGGATTTCAAAATGCTTCGAGGGGGTTGGGGCGCAAGAAGCATTGTTTAAAGTTGTCTTAAAGAATCCGTCCCGACTTTTATGCAATTTATCGTGTTGTAATCAGTCGTCCAAATAGTTTATTGGAACCACTGTATATAGATAATATAATTATTTATTATTTATATACAGTGACTGGAACTTAGTAAGATAAAATTGTTTTATTTAGATAATTCAGACATGCTGCCATACCTTACATCAATACCTGCAGTTGAACCTCCAATGAAATTTCGTATTGGAACCACACAAATAACATATTCTGCTACAGATTCCTCTGGGAATAAGGCCCATTGCATGTTCCAAGTCGTCGTTAAAGGTACAAATTTAATTATAGTCTTTTATATTATTCTTTTCTATTTTATAGTACAATACTTCCCTCCTAAGCAATAAAGGTGAATCTCAAGAAATAATAACTTTTGGCTATAGCACGGAGAAACACAGCTTATTATCGAACTTATCGTTTTTTGTACTAGTACTACCTCCACTAACAACTCACTACAGTCACAAGCTGCGTGAAGTCAACACGTTTGTTTGAAACCTCAACGAAATGCAAGGGTGCTTGATCCTCAACCCGAATGCGCCCGGTGGCAGGCGGCATATATGACTCTATTGTAGAAGCAACCTAGGAACAAATATCTGTTTAGTGCCTCCTCATCGAGCCTATTTCTTCATCTTTTTTCTTGGGTCTGTTTGACCCAAATCAGGAGTAAAATTGCTAACAATTTTGCTGGAATGTTGACTAAAGCAATTCAGCCATAATTCTTATATCAGTTTTCTTAATGTTTGATGTGAGTATTCGTTTAATTTTCTATTCTTTTTGGGTTCCAGCCATTATTGTGGCTCGTTCTAGTTTTTATTATGTTTCTTTACTTGTCTATGAATTTTTTTTCTTTTATAAAATTTTATTTTTAATTAAGATTCACAAAAGAGAAATCACGATTTTCAGGGGGTGCAGAGCCCCTGAAAAGGGGTGCCGATTTTCAGGGGGTGCATTCACTCTTAAATTATATATTTTGGTTCTGCCGTCATTTAAAAGAATTTTAACGCACAGAATTTTCACCATGTTCGTCTCGGGTATTAAAACATTTTGAGTTACTATGAGGGAAATTTTTTATTAGGAGTCTACGTCTGCAGATGGGGAGCTAAAATATTTGTCTGAGTATATTTTTTTCTAAATATTATCATCATAGCAGGGCTGCCACTCCTTGGAACTTTCCCCTAGATCTTGTGATTTTAGTCCTGAGCTTTGAATTTTTGGAAAGGTGGGAATTTTTCTCTAGTAAATTTTGGAACATTTATAAATTCTCAATGATAGCCCTGTATCATCGGTGGCCGGCGTTTACCCCCCCCCCGGGAAAACACCCCCCCCCCGTGCAAAATAACCGTCCGTAGAAAATACCACCCGGAAAATCCCCCCTTAGAAAATACCTCCCCCCGAGGAAAATATCCCCCGGCAAATACCCCCCCCCCTTCCACGGAAAATACCCCCCCTGTGGCAAATACCCCTGCGGAAGATACCCCCCCCGTGAAAAATAAGGCTTTCCAGATTAGAGAATTTTATTTTCTTAATTTTCGTAGGGGGAATGAGTTTTAAAAAACCAACAAAGAGAAAAATCTCAGTGAAGAAAAAAAAAACAACAAACGAGACTGCGGCCAGTGGAGAAAAAAGAAACGAAAAATGTAAAACAACGCGGATATTTCGCCTGTATCCAAACAAGGCGTATTCAGCATGAAAGAAACACAAGATAAAAAAAAAAACAAGCTAAAACTAAAAAAACAATAAAACCGCCACCAAAAAAAAAAAAAAAAAAATATATATATATATATATATATATATATATATATATATATATATATATATATATAATATATATATATATATATATATATATTATATATATATATATATATATATATATAATATATATATATATATATATATATATATATATATATATATATATATATATATATATATATATATATATATATATATATATATATACAATTGGCGCAAACTGACCCACGTAGGGAAAAGATGCTATTATAGAGTTACTTCAGTGAGGACACCAGAGTAACTGAGGAAAAATAAAAAAAACTGGAAATTATTTTAATTATGCTGTTGCGAAATAATCCTTTTATTGGCTATTATTGAATCAAATCGTTTTGGTCTACGAGGTAAAATAGTCCCCTGGTGATTATTTATAATCTTAACCCCCTTATTGGCTATTGATTCACTCTTTAAAAGATTATCATAAATTGGGTCAATATTTAAATTACCTGTGTCCCTATTTATCGAAAGGTTAGCAAATATATGTTTTTTAATTTCCATGGCTTCTCTCACCCACTCGCCCATTGAGTGTACCCTTATCATTTGAAATAGCTAAGGCCTCACCAAATTTTACAAAGTGATCTGACTGAAACCAAATATGTTCTGCTAAGGCTGAAACGAAAGTTTCCGAAGGCTTGCTTAATTTTAGGGTTTTTTCTATCGAATTTCGATGTTCAATAAACCTTTCAGCAAATTGTTGGTGAGTCCTACCAATATAGAACTTTCCACAAGAACACGGAATTTTATACACCCCACTTACTAAATTTCCCCGGGTTAAATCTTTCCCAAAATTAAAAAAACTACCCATTGGTCTCATCGATTGGAAACACGTATCAATGTTAAATTTACGCAAAATCCGTGAAAGTTTCTCACCCAAACCAGGTACAAATGGCAATGAAATGAAGCTTTTTGATACATTTAAATCTGAAGACTGAGAAACCCCAATAGCCCTACTATCATGATTAACACGTCTATTTTCAATTATTTTGTCAATGAACTTAATTGGGTAATTGTTACAAAAAAAAATTCCCTCAAGTATAACAATTCCGAATCCAGAAATTCCTGGGAACAAATTCTAAAGGCTCTATCCACTAGTGAAATTACAACCCCCGTTTCACCGACATAGGGTGACTAGAATGAAAATTCAAATACCTATCATTGTGCGTAGATTTTCTATAAATCGAGAAAAGTAAATGGAGATCCCTTTTAATTAATAAAATATCCAGAAAAGGTAATTTATTATTTTCCTCAAACTCAACTCTAAATTTAATATTGTTATCAAAACTATTCAAATGCTTACAAAATAGGTCTAAGGAGTCCAATCCATGTTTCCAAACGCAAACCACATCATCCATGAACCTACCCCAGAAACAAGGGGAGATTCTAGAACTGTGTATAGCGGAAGTTTCAATAGAATCTATGAAAAGATTTGCCAATAAAGGAGATTGCCAATACAAGTTTTGGTACTTGTGTATTATGGGCCACTCACTCAAGTTTACGCTGTGTAAAACTCGAGAACAGACCGGTTTCATCGTTAGTTTTTTCAGCTTAGCGCGAGACAAGACAAAGACAAGTGACATGATATATGGGAAATATATAATTTAGGCTATATATTTGCACATAAGGAAGGGGGTAAAGTATTTGGACAGTTTGAAGTCAGAAAACAATTCTCTTTAGGTGTATGGCCACTAAAAATTACGGAAGAATAACGAGGTATCTGGAAATTGTGTTAACTAAAAAAAAAAAAAAAAAAAAAAAAAAAAAAAAAAAAAAAAAAAAAAAAAAAAAAAAAAAAAATCCCAGTATAAAGTAAATGTAATGTTTCATTTAAGTGTTTTTTGCAAGTGTTACAGTAGAAAGGGGTCTTATACTCGTGACCCCACACCATATATGGGCATAGAGTCCCTAGGGAGATGGTTTTCTCACTGAGAATGAAAAAACAGTATTTTTCTTACTTGAAAAAACAGGAATTTTCCCACTTTTATGGATGTTTCTTGGACGGTTATGAGTGTCGGTCAATTTATTTGATGTTTTTCATGGATGTCAACATCAATTTATGTCTGTTTTATGGTTTTTGTCAGTGAGAATGGAAAAACAGTATTTTTCTCACTTTGATGGATGTTTTCTGGATTATTGAGTCTAATATCACCTGTCAGAATTGTTTCCGGGGAAGTTAATTAATGTCTGACAGATGACGTCAAGTTAATTAATGTCTTTGATGTACTTCCAAAGAGAATTGTTTCCGGGCGAATGTATATTAATACCTGACAGATGATGTCATGATTGATTGATTTGTCACGAAAGGGGAATTAATTTGTTGTTTCTAAGGAGAATTATTGATTCACGAAAGGGGAATTAATTTGTTGTTTCCAAAGAGAATTGTTTCCGAGCGAATGTCTATTAATGTCTTTGGAGTTCTACCAAGAGAATTGTTTCCGGGCGAATGTTTTGATCTTAGCGATGAAGTGATTAGCGCGCGAAAGGTTTCTTAGTAATTTCAAATGTGAAAGCACAGGGATGCCAAAAACAAAAGGAACTCGCTGAAATTACGTTTAGGGATTATTTGGGCGAAACTGTTTTAGACATTTTAGGGAATTATTTAGGCGAAACAGTTAGAGACATTTTAAAAGATGATTTTAGAAGATGTTTTAGAAGAGAATTTGAGGGTGAAACTCTGTGGTCATTATAGTAAACAAGTTGTATTTGAACAGTATTGTTAGGTCCTCTACCCGGACCCCAAAGGGCTCCGATCCCCCTACCCCAACCCCGAAGGAAGCCCCCCGGTCCCCAAAGGTTCCCCCAGGCTCCCAAAGGGTCCCCCGGACCCCCCAAAGGACCCCCGGTGCCCCAAAGGCCCTGAGCCCTCATTTTTAATACTTTTTTAAGGCTTTACTATATCTTTTCAGAGCAACTTACTTTCTTAATGTCCCTCCTAAACCCATTTTTCAACTTGAAGTACTTATCTTTTTCATCCACAACTATACTTTACAGCTTTTTGGATACCTCAACACCAAGAAATACTTTTCAAAGACCATTTCAGAGCAAGTTGCTTTCTTAATGTCCCTCCTAAACCCATTTTCCAACTTGAAGTACTTATCTTTTTCATCCACAACTATACTTTACAGCTTTTTGGTTACCTCAACACCAAGAAATACTTTTCAAAGACCATTTTAGAGCAAGTTACTTTCTTAATGTCCCTCCTAAACCCATTTTCCAACATGAAGTACTTATCTTTTTCATTCACAACTATACTTTACAGCTTTTTGGATACCTCAACACCAAGAAATACTTTTCAAAGACCATTTCAGAGCAAGTTACTTTCTTAATGTCCCTCCTAAACCCATTTTCCAACTTGAAGTACTTATCTTTTTCACCCACAACTATACTTTACAGCTTTTTGGTTACCTCAACACCAAGAAATACTTTTCATAGACCATTTCAGAGCAAGCTACTTCTTAATGTCCATCCTAAACCCATTTTCCAACTTGAAGTACTTATCTTTTTCACCCACAACTATACTTTACAGCTTTTTGGATACCTCAACACCAAGAAATACTTTTCAAAGACCATTTCAGAGCAAGTTACTTTCTTAATGTCCCTCCTAAACCCATTTTCCAACATGAAGCACTTATCTTTTTCATTCACAACTATACTTTACAGCTTTTTGGATACCTCAACACCAAGAAGTACTTTTTCAAGACCATTTCAGAGCAAGTTACTTTCTTAATGTCCATTCTAAACCTATTTTACAACTTGAAGTACTTATCTTTTTCACCCACAACTATACTTTACAGCTTTTAGGATACCTCAACACCAAGAAATACTTTTCAAAGACCATTTCAGAGCAAGTTACTTTCTTAATGTCCCTCCTAAACCCATTTTCCAACTTGAAGTACTTATCTTTTTCACCCACAACTATACTTTATAGCTTTTTGGTTACCTCAACACCAAGAAATACTTTTCAAAGACCATTTCAGAGCAAGTTACTTTCTTAATGTCCCTTCTAAACCCATTTTCCAACTTGAAGTACTTATCTTTTTCACCCACAACTATACTTTACAGCTTTTTGGATACCTCAACACCAAGAAATACTTTCCAAAGACCATTTCAGAGCAAGTTACTTTCTTAATGTCCCTCCTAAACCCATTTTCCAACATGAAGTACTTATCTTTTTCATTCACAACTATACTTTACAGCTTTTTGGATACCTCAACACCAAGAAATACTTTTCAAAGACCATTTCAGAGCAAGTTACTTTCTTAATGTCCCTCCTAAACCCATTTTCCAACTTGAAGTACTTATCTTTTTCACCCACAACTATACTTTACAGCTTTTTGGATACCTCAACACCAAGAAATACTTTTCAAAGACCATTTCAGAGCAAGTTACTTTCTTAATGTCCCTTCTAAACCCATTTTCCAACTTGAAGTACTTATCTTTTTCACCCACAACTATACTTTACAGCTTTTTGGATACCTCAACACCAAGAAATACTTTCCAAAGACCATTTCAGAGCAAGTTACTTTCTTAATGTCCCTCCTAAACCCATTTTCCAACTTGAAGTACTTATCTTTTTCACCCACAACTATACTTTACAGCTTTTTGGATACCTCAACACCAAGAAATACTTTTCAAAGACCATTTCAGAGCAAGTTACTTTCTTAATGTCCCTTCTAAACCCATTTTTTCAACTTGAAGTACTTATCTTTTTCACCCACAACTATACTTTACAGCTTTTTGGTTACCTCAACACCAAGAAATACTTTTCAAAGACCATTCCAGAGCAAGTTACTTTCTTAATGTCCCTCCTAAACCCATTTTCCAACTTGAAGTACTTATCTTTTTCACCCACAACTATACTTTACAGCTTTTTGGTTACCTCAACACCAAGAAATACTTTTCAAAGACCATTTCAGAGCAAGTTCTTTTCTTAATGTTCCTCCTAAACCCATTTTCCAACTTGAAGTACTTATCTTTTTCACCCACAACTATACTTTACAGCTTTTGGATACCTCAACACCAAGAAATACTTTTCAAAGACCATTTCAGAGCAAGTCACTTTCTTATTGTCCCTCCTAAACCCATTTTCCAACTTGAAGTACTTATCTTTTTCACCCACAACTATACTTTACAGCTTTTGAATACCTCAACACCAAGAAATACTTTTCAAAGACCATTTCAGAGCAAGTTACTTTCTTAATGTCCCTCCTAGACCCATTTTCCAACTTGAAGTACTTATCTTTTTCACCCACAACTATACTTAACAGCTTTTTGGATACCTCAACACCAAGAAATACTTTTCAAAGACCTTTTCAGAGCAAGTTACTTTCTTAATGTCCCTCCTAAACCCATTTTTCAACTTGAAGTACTTATCTTTTTCACCCACAACTATACTTAACAGCTTTTTGGATACCTCAACACCAAGAAATACTTTTCAAAGACCATTTCAGAGCAAGTTACTTTCTTAATGTTCCCTTCTAAACCCATTTTCCAACTTGAAGTACTTATCTTTTTCACCCACAACTATACTTTACAGCTTTTTGGATACCTCAACACCAGGAAATACTTTTCAAAGACCATTTCAGAGCCAGTTACTTTCTTAATGTCCCTCCCAAACCCATTTTCCAACTTGAAGTACTTATCTTTTTCACCCACAACTATACTTTACAGCTTTTGAATACCTCAACACCAAGAAATACTTTTCAAAGACCATTTCAGAGCAAGTTACTTTCTTAATGTCCCTCCTAAACCCATTTTCCAACTTGAAGTACTTATCTTTTTCACCCACAACTATACTTTACAGCTTTTTGGTTACCTCAACACCAAGAAATACTTTTCAAAGACCATTTCAGAGCAAGTTACTTTCTTAATGTCCCTTCTAAACCCATTTTCCGACTTGAAGTACTTATCTTTTTTACCCACAACTATACTTTACAGCTTTTTGGATACCTCAACACCAAGAAATACTTTTCAAAGACCAATCCAGAGCAAGTTACTTTCTTAATGTTCCCTCCTAAACCCATTTTACAAGTTGAAGTACTTATCTTTTTCACCCACAACTAAACTTTACAGCTTTTTGGATACCTCAACACTAAGAAATACTTTTCAAAGACCATTTCAGAGCAAGTTACTTTCTTAATTTCCCTCCTAAACCCATTTTCCAACTTGAAGTACTTATCTTTTTCACCCACAACTATACTTTACAGCTTTTTGGTTACCTCAACACCAAGAAATACTTTTCCCTGAAGAATTAAAGGCTCAAGACATAAAAAATTTAAAGTTCACTTCTAAATTTTTCCATAGAAGATAGGAAAAGTTATACCATGATTGTGACTATTTTCTATGAAGATAAAAAGTTTCACTTTAATTCTAAATTTTCTTAAATTCAGTTCTAACCTTTCTCAAAGAGATGAAAAAATTTGAAGTTCTGTTCCAAATATTTCCCCGGAAGAAGAAAATTTCAACTTCGATTCTGAATTTTCTCAATGAAAATGAAATAAGTTATTGATCAATTCTATTTTCTCAAAATATTATAAAATTTTTCACTTCAATTCAGATTTTTCTCAAAGAGATGAAAAAAATTTAAAATATTGTTCCAAATTTTTCCTAGAAGATAGAAAAGTTCAAGTTCTAATCTGAATTTTACCAAAGAACATAATTCAATTCTAATTTCTCCAGAGAAAATAAAAAGCTTCCACTTCAGTTTTAAGTTCACCAAGACATAAAAAATTTAAAGTTCAGTTCTAAATTTTTACATAGAAGATAGGAAAAGTTATACTATGATTATGATTATTTTCCATGAAGATAAAAAGTTTCACTTTAATTATAAATTTTCTTACATTCAGTTCCGACTTTTCACATAGAGATGAAAAAATTTAAAGTTCTGTTCCAAATTTTTTCTTAGAAGATAGAAAATTTCAAGTTCTCTTCTGAATTTTACCAAAGAAAACAATTCAATTCTAATTTCACCAGAGAAAATAAAAAGCTTCCTCTTCAGTCTTAAGTTCACCAAGACATAAAAAATTTAAAGTTCAGTTCTAAATTTTTCCGTTGAAGATAGGAAAAGTTTTACCATGATTGTGATTATTTTCTATGAAGATAAAAAGTTTCACTTTAATTATAAATTTTCTTACATTCAGTTCCGACTTTTCTCAAAGAGATGAAAAAATTTAAAGTTCTGTTCCAAATATTTTCCCGGAAGAAGAAAAGTTCAACTTCGATTCTGAATTTTCTTAATGAAAATGAAATAAGTTATTGATCATTTCTATTTTTCCAAATAATATAAAAAGTTTCCACTTCAGTTCAGATTTTTCTCAAAGAGATGAAAAAATTTAAAATACTGTTCCAAATTTTTAGTAGAAGATAGAAAAGTTCAAGTTCTCTTCTGAATTTTACCAAAGAACACAATTCAATTCTAATTTCACCAGAGAAAATAAAAAGCTTCCACTTCAGTTTTAAGTTCACCAAGACATAAAAAATTTAAAGTTCAGTTCTAAATTTTTCCGTAAAGCTTCCACTTCAGTTTTAAGTTCACCCTGACATAAAAAATTTAAAGTTCAGTTCTAAATTTTTACATAGAAGATATGAAAAGTTATACTATGATTTTGATTATTCTCTATGAAGATTAAAAGTTTCACTTCGATTTTTAATTTTTCTCAAAGAAGTAAAGAAAAGTTCAACTTCGATTCTGAATTTTCTCAATGAAAATGAAATAAGTTATTGATCATTTCTATTTTCCCAAAATAATATAAAAATTTTCCACTTCAGTTCAGATTTTTCTCAAACAGATGAAAAAATTTAAAATACTGTTCCAAATTTTCCATAGAAGATAGAAAAGTTCAAGTTCTCTTCTGAATTTTACCAAACAACATAATTCAATTCTAATTTCTCCAGAGAAAATAAAAAGCTTCCACATCAGTTTTAAGTTCACCAAGACATAAAAAATTTAAAGTTCAGTTCTAAATTTTTCCATAGAAGATAGGAAAAGTTATACTATGATTGTGATTATTTTCCATGAAGATAAAAAGTTTCATTTTAATTCTAAATTTTCTTAAATTCAATTCCGACCTTTCTCAGAGAGATGAAAAAATTTAAAGTTCTGTTCCAAATATTTTCCTGGAAAAGAAAAGTTCAACTTCGATTCTGAATTTTCTCAATGAAAATGAAATAAGTTATTGATCAATTCTATTTTCATAAAATAATATAAAATTTTCCACTTCTATTCAGATTTTTCTCAAAGAGATGACAAAATTTAAAATGTTGTTCCAAATTTTTCATAGAAGATAGAAAAAGTTATACTTTGATTGTGATTATTCTTCATGAAGATATGGAGCTCCACTTTAATTCTAAGTTTTCTCGAAGAAGTGCAAAATGTACAAGTTCTCTTCTGAATTTTCTTAGAGAGGAGAAAAAAATTAGCTCAAGTCTGAAATTTACCAATGAAAATGAAAAAGCTTCCATTTCAGTTCATAATTTCTCAAAGACATAAAAATTTAAAGTTCAATTCTAAATTTTTCCATAGAAGATAGGAATGGCTATACTATGATTGTGATTATTTACCATGAAGATAAAAAGTTTCACTATATTTCTAATTTTTCTTAAATTCAGTTCATTCATCTAACCACCAAAACCAATAGGTTAGGTTAGGTTAGGTATAAATAAATATTAATAAATAATTAGAAACATTTCTCCATAATTAAGTTAGGCTAGGTTAGGTTAACTTATCATGAGCGCTCATGATAAGCTAACCTAACCTAACTTAAACATGGTAAAAAGATTAAATTAGGTTAGGTTAGGTTAGATTAAGTTAGGTCAGGTTAAGTTAGGTTATGTTAGGTTAGCCTACGTACGCGCTCCCCGCGGCTCCCGGGGGGTTGGGGGGGAGGGGGGTCCCTTCCCGCGGCCGCTCCCGGGGGGTGGGGGGTGTTGGGGGGGGGCGGGCTAACTAAAACTGAAGTGGAAGCTTTTTATTTTTTCTGGAGAAATTAGAATTGGATTGTGTTCTTTGGTAAGATTCAGAAGAGAACATGAATATTCACGATCAAAGTATAACTTTTCCAATCTTCTATGAAAAATTTGGAACAGAACTTTAAATCTTTTTCATCTCTATGTGAAAAGTTGGAACTGAATTTAAGAAAATTTGAATTAAAGTGAAACTTTTTATCTTCATGGAAAATAATCACAATCATAGTATAACTTTTCCTATCTTCTACGGAAAAATTTAGAACAGAACTTTAAATTTTTTATGTCTTGGTGAACTTAAAACTGAAGTGGAAGCTTTTTTTTCTCTGGTGAAATTAGAATTGAATTGTGTTCGTTGGTAAAATTCAGAAGAGAACTTGAACTTTTCTATCTTCTATGAAAAATTTGGAAGTATTTTAAATTTTTCATCTCTTTGAGAAAAATCTGAACTGAAGTGGAAAATTTTTGTATTGTTTTGGGAAAATAGAATTGATCAATAACTTATTTCATTTTCATTAAGAAAATTCAGAATCGAAGTTGAACTTTTCTTCTTCCGGGGAAATATTTGGAACAGAACTTTAAATTTTTTCATCTCTTTGAGAAAGGTTGGAACTGAATTTAAGAAAATTTAGAATTAAGGTGAAACTTTTTATCTTCATAGAAAATAATCACAATCATGGTATAACTTTTTATATCTTCTACGGAACAATTTAGAACTGAACTTTAAATTTTTTATGTCTTGGTGAACTTAAAACTGAAGTGGAAGCTTTTTATTTTCTCTGGTGAAATTAGAATTGAATTGTGTTCTTTGGTAAAATTCAGAAGAGAACTTGAACTTTTCTATCTTCTACAAAAAATTTGGAACAGTATTTTAAATTTTTTCATCTCGTTGAGAAAAATCTGAACTGAAGTGGAAACTTTTTATATTATTTGGAAAAATAGAAATGATCAATAACTTATTTCATTTTCATTAAGAAAATTCAGAATCGAAGTTGAACTTTTCTTCTTCCGGGAAAATATTTGGAACAGAACTTTAAATTTTTTCATCTCTTTGAGAAAAGCCGGAATTGAATTTAAGAAAATTTAGAATTAAAGTGAAACTTTTTATCTTCATAGAAAATAATCACAATCATGGTATAGCTTTTCCTATCTTCTACGGAAAAATTTAGAACTGAACTTTAAATTTTTTATGTCTTAGTGAACTTAAAGCTGAAGTGGAGGCTTTTTATTTTCTCTGGTGAAATTAGAATTGGATTGTGTTCTTTGGTAAAATTCAGAAGAGAACTTGAACTTTTCTATCTTCTAAGAAAAAATTTGGAACAGAACTTTAAATTTTTTCATCTCTATGTGAAAAGTCGGAACTGAATTTAAGAAAATTTAGATTTAAAGTGAAACTTTTTGTCTTCATGGAAAATAATCATAATCATAGTATAACTTTTCCTATCTTCTATGTAAAAATTTAGAACTGAACTTTAAATTTTTTATGTCTTGGTGAACTTAAAACTGAAGTGGAAGCTTTTAATTTTCTATGGAGAAATTAGAATTGAATTATGTTCTTCGGTAAAATTCAGATTAGAACTTGAACTTTTCTATCTTCTAGGAAAAATTTGGAACAATATTTTAAATTTTTTCATCTCTTTGAGAAAAATCTGAATTGAAGTGGAAAATTTTATAATATTTTGAGAAAATAGAATTGATCAATAACTTATTTCATTTTCATTAAGAAAATTCAGAATCGAAGTTGAACTTTTCTTCTTCCGGGGAAATATTTGGAACAGAACTTTAAATTTTTTCATCTCTTTGAGAAAGGTTGGAACTGAATTTAAGAAAATTTAGAATTAAAGTGAAACTTTTTATCTTCATAGAAAATAATCACAATCATGGTATATTTTTTCCTATCTTCTATGGAAAAACTTAGAAGTGAACTTTAAATTTTTTATGTCTTGGGCCTTTAATTCTTCCGGGAAAAGAATTTCTTGGTGTTGAGGTAACCAAAAAGCTGTAAAGTATAGTTGTGGGTGAAAAAGATAAGTACTTCAAGTTGGAAAATGGGTTTAGGAGGGAAATTAAGAAAGTAACTTGCTCTGAAATGGTCTTTGAAAAGTATTTCTTGGTGTTGAGGTATCCAAAAAGCTGTAAAGTATAGTTGTGGGTGAAAAAGATAAGTACTTCAACTTGTAAAATGGGTTTAGGAGGGAACATTAAGAAAGTAACTTGCTCTGGAATGGTCTTTGAAAAGTATTTCTTGGTGTTGAGGTATCCAAAAAGCTGTAAAGTATAGTTGTGGGTGAAAAAGATAAGTACTTCAAGTTGGAAAATGGGTTAAGAAGGGACATTAAGAAAGTAACTTGCTCTGAAATGGTCTTTGAAAAGTATTTCTTGGTGTTGAGGTAACCAAAAAGCTTTAAAGTATAGTTGTGGGTGAAAAAGATAAGTACTTGAAGTTGGAAAATGGGTTTAGAAGGGACATTAGGAAAGCAACTTGCTCTGAAATGGTCTTTAAAAGTATTTCTTGGTGCTGAGAAATCCAAAAAGCTGTAAAGTATAGTTGTGGGTGAAAAAGATAAGTACTTCAAGTTGGAAAATGGGTTTAGAAGGGAATATTAAGAAAGTAACTTGCTCTGAAATGGTCTTTGAAAAGTATTTCTTGGTGTTGAGGTATCCAAAAAGCTGTCAAGTATTGTTGTGGATGAAAAAGATAAGTACTTCAAGTTGGAAAATGGGTTTAGGAGGGACATTAAGAAAGTAACTTGCTCTGAAATGGTCTTTGAAAAGTATTTCTTGGCGTTGAGGTATCCAAAAAGCTGTAAAGTATAGTTGTGGGTGAAAAAGATAAGTACTTCAAGTTGGAAAATGGGTTTAGGAGGGACATTAAGAAAGTAACTTGCTCGGAAATGGTCTTTGAAAAGTATTTCTTGGTGTTGAGGTAACCAAAAAGCTGTAAAGTATTTTTGTGGGTGAAAAAGATAAGTACTTCAAGTTGGAAAATGGGTTTAGGAGGGACATTAAGAAAGGAACTTGCTCTGAAATGGTCTTTGAAAAGTATTTCTTGGTGTTGAGGTAACCAAAAAGCTGAAAAGTATAGTTATGGGTGAAAAAGATAAGTACTTCAAGTTGGAAAATGGGCTTAGGAGGGACATTAAGAAAGTAACTTGCTCTGAAATGTCTTTTGAAAAGTATTTCTTGGTGTTGAGGTATCCAAAAACCTGTAAAGTATAGTTGTGGTTGAAAAAGATAAGTACTTCAAGTTGGAAAATGGGTTTAGGAGGGACATTAAGAAAGTAACTTGCTCGGAAATGGTCTTTGAAAAGTATTTCTTGGTGTTGAGGTAACCAAAAAGCTGTAAAGTATTTTTGTGGGTGAAAAAGATAAGTACTTCAAGTTGGAAAATGGGTTTAGGAGGGACATTAAGAAAGGAACTTGCTCTGAAATGGTCTTTGAAAAGTATTTCTTGGTGTTGAGGTAACCAAAAAGCTGAAAAGTATAGTTATGGGTGAAAAAGATAAGTACTTCAAGTTGGAAAATGGGTTTAGGAGGGACATTAAGAAAGTAACTTGCTCTGGAATGGTCTTTGAAAAGTATTTCTTGGTGTTGAGGTATCCAAAAAGCTGTAAAGTATAGCTGTGGGTGAAAAAGATAAGTACTTCAAGTTGTAAAATAGGTTTAGGAGGGATATTAAGAAAGTAACTTGCTCTGAAATGGTCTTTGAAAAGTATTTCTTGGTGTCGAGGTAACCAAAAAGCTGTAAAGTATAGTTGTGGGTGAAAAAGATAAGTACTTCAAGTTGAAAAATGGGTTTAGGAGGGACATTATAAAAGTAACTTGCTCTGAAATGGTCTTTGAAAAGTATTTCTTGGTGTTGAGGTAACCAAAAAGCTGTAAAGTATAGTTGTGGGTGAAAAAGATAAGTACTTCAAGTTGAAAAAATGGGTTTAGAAGGGACATTAAGAAAGTAACTTGCTCTGAAATGGTCTTTGAAAAGTATTTCTTGGTGTTGAGGTATCCAAAAAGCTGTAAAGTATAGTTGTGGGTGAAAAAGATAAGTACTTCAAGTTGAAAAATGGGTTTAGGAGGGACATTAAGAAAGTAACTTGCTCTGAAATGGTCTTTGAAAAGTATTTCTTGGTGTTGAGGTATCCAAAAAGCTGTAAAATATAGTTGTGGGTGAAAAAGATAAGTACTTCAAGTTGGAAAATGGGCTTAGGAGGGATATTAAGAAAGTAACTTGCTCTGAAATGGTCTTTGAAAAGTATTTCTTGGTGTTGGGGTATCCAAAAAATTGTAAAGTATAGTTGTGAATGAAAAAGATAAGTACTTCATGTTGGAAAATGGGTTTAGGAGGGACTTTAAGAAAGTAACTTGCTCTTAAATGGTCTTTGGAAAGTATTTCTTGGTGTTGAGGTATCCAAAAAGCTGTAAAGTATAGTTGTGGGTGAAAAAGATAAGTACTTCAAGTTGGAAAATGGGTTTAGAACGGACATTAAGAAAGTAACTTGCTCTGAATTGGTCTTTGAAAAGTATTTCTTGGTGTTGAGGTAACCAAAAAGCTGTAAAGTATAGTTGTGGGTGAAAAAGATAAGTACTTCAAGTTGGAAAATGGGTTTAGGAGGGACATTAAGAAAGTAACTTGCTCTGAAATGGTCTTTGAAAAGTATTTCTTGGTGTTGAGGTATCCTAAAAGCTGTAAAGTATAGTTGTGGGTGAAAAAGATAAGTACTTCAAGTTGTAAAATAGGTTTAGAATGGACATTAAGAAAGTAACTTGCTCTGAAATGGTCTTTGAAAAGTATATCTAGGTGTTGAGGTATCCAAAAAGCTGTAAAGTATAGTTGTGAATGAAAAAGATAAGTACTTCATGTTGGAAAATGGGTTTAGGAGGGACATTAAGAAAGTAACTTTTCTGAAATGGTCTTTGAAAAATATTTCTCGGTGTTGAGGTATCCAAAAAGCTGTAAAGTATAGTTGTGGGTGAAAAAGATAAGTACTTCAAGTTGGAAAACGGGTTTAGGAGGGACATTAAGAAATTAACTTGCTCTGAAATGGTCTTTGACAAGTATTTCTTGGTGTTGAGGTATCCAAAAAGCTGTAAAGTATAGTTGTGAATGAAAAAGATAAGTACTTCATGTTGGAAAATGGGTTTAGGAGGAACATTAAGAAAGTAACTTGCTCTGAAATGGTCTTTGAAAAGTATTTCTTGGTGTTGAGGTAACCAAAAAGCTGTAAAGTATAGTTGTGGATGAAAAAGATAAGTACTTCAAGTTGGAAAATGGGTTTAGGAGGGACATTAAGAAAGTAACTTGCTCTGAAATGGTCTTTGAAAAGTATTTCTTGGTGTTGAGGTATCCAAAAAGCTGTAAAGTATAGTTGTGGATGAAAAAGATAAGTACTTCAAGTTGGAAAATGGGTTTAGGAGGGACATTAAGAAAGTAACTTGCTCTGAAAAGATATAGTAAAGCCTTAAAAAAGTATTAAAAAATGAGGGCTCAGGGGCCTTTGGGGCGCTTGGGGCCCTTTGGGGGGCCCGGGGGACCCTTTGGGAGCCTGGGGGAACCTTTGGGGACCGGGGGGCTTCCTTCGGGGTTGGGGTAGGGGGATCGGAGCCCTTTGGGGTCGGGGTAGAGGACCTCACAACACTGTTCAAATACAACTTGTTTACTATAATGACCACAGAGTTTCACCCTCAAATTCTCTTCTAAAACATCTTCTAAAATCATCTTTTAAAATGTCTCTAACTGTTTCGCCGAAATAATTCCCTAAAATGTCTAAAACGGTTTCGCCCAAATAATCCCTAAACGTAATTTCAGCGTGTTCGTTTTGTTTTTGGCATCCCTGTGCTTTCACATTTGAAATTACTAAGAAACCCTTTCGCGCGCTAATCACTTCATCGCTAAGATCAAAACATTCGCCCGGAAACAATTCTCTTGGTAGAACTCCAAAGACATTAATAGACATTCGCTCGGAAACAATTCTCTTTGGAAACAACAAATTAATTCCCCTTTCGTGAATCAATAATTCTCCTTAGAAACAACAAATTAATTCCCCTTTCGTGACAAATCAATCAATTATGACATCATCTGTCAGGTATTAATAAACATTTGCCCGGAAACAATTCTCTTTGGAACTACATCAAAGACCTTAATTAACTTGACGTCATCTGTCAGACATTAATTAACTTCCCCAGAAACAATTCTGACAGGTGATATTAGACTCAATAATCCAGAAAACATCCATCAAAGTGAGAAAAATACTTTTTTCCATTCTCACTGACAAAAACCATAAAACAGACATAAATTGATGTTGACATCCATGAAAAACATCAAATAAATTGACCGACACTCATAACCGTCCAAGAAACATCCATAAAAGTGAGAAAATTCCTGTTTTTTCAAGTGAGAAAAATTCTGTTTTTCATTCTCAGTGAGAAAACCATCTCCCTAGGGACTCTATGCCCATATATGGTGTGGGGTCACGAGTATAAGACCTCTTTCTACTTGTTATGTGTTTTTTTTAATGAATGTTTTTCCAAGTATTAAGTACTATTATTAGGTTAATGTTGTGTTTCATTTAATTGTTTTATGATGATCGTTGATCAAAGTTTATGTTATTTGTGCCTTTCATTTATGTTATTTTACTGTATTCATGGCCGTATATTTGGCTTTAAAATACTTTTATCTATCTATCCATCTAATATGAAAAATAATTGTACCAAACACATTTTGCATGCAGACCCGCTATACTTTACCCCCCCCCCTTAATGTGCAAATCTATAACCCAAATTTATTTCTAAAGTAACGGAGAAACTAACGAAAAAACCGGTGTGTTCTCGGACTTTACACAGCGTAAACTTGAGTGAGCAGCGCATAATACACAAGTACCAAAATTACTTCCCCCTACGGAAATTTAAAAAATGAAACTCAAATAAAATTCTCAAATTTGGAAAGCTTATTTTCCACGGGGGGGGGGGTATTTTCCACGGGGGTATTATTTTCCACGGATGGGGGGTATTTTTTGGGTGGATATTTTCCTTGGGGGGTATTACCCGGGTGGGATATTTTCCGAGGGGGATTTTCCACGGATGGGGGGTATTTTCCGCAGAGGGGGGGGGTATTTTCCGAGTGGGTATTTTTCCGCTGGGGGATATTTTCCAGGGGGTTATTCTCCAGGGGGAGGTCGCCGGGGGGGGGGGAGGTAAACGCCTAGAACCGTATCATTGTAGGGTTGCGGGATACTGGACTAGTATCGTTATTGGCTCATCATGAGTTCTATGCTCGCTGATGGAAGATTTTTTGTCGCTAATTTTCTCATTCGTATGCATCAATATTTTTCTGCAGATGTCCAGCCCCCAACGGTCGACCGATGTGAGTCTCCTCCCACTTTTTTGTCACGAGATAGAAGAGTGCCACTAATTTTTGAAGAACCAATATTTAGCGACAATTCCGGAAAGGCTGTTAAGGTAAATCTCTCCCTTTCTATATTTCAGTATGAAAATAAAGTCAAATGAAGCTAGTCATTTGCTTAAGTATTTATTTCTGTTTTTCTTTTATTTTCTGGCTTCTGTCCGCTTTGATCTTTATTCTACTATGTTTCATTTCCTATTTTGTATCTCTGTTGTTTGTATTATCAAACGCCTCGTGTAACGAACTATTGAGTAAAGGGCGGTGCTAAAATTAATTAGAAATAAAAAATATAGTTTTAAAAAACAGTATGTTTACGGTTAGAATTGGATTATTTTTTTTATTTTTTTAAGATTTCATGCATGTAAAATTACTAGCCTTGAAATCACCCATCAAAAATTGTGAACCTGAGAATATTTGCGTAGTTTTAGATACTGGGGGAAAACTTTTCAAAATCCGAAATATCTGTGAGATAACTACATCATCAAATTTAACATATCTGACACTTTTCTTCCAGAACTTTTAAGCCCCTATCTGCAAAAATCCAAAATTTTCCTTTTTTTTGAGAAGGATGGGAAGGAATTTTTTTCTGGATAATCGTATTCAGCCAGTTTTCCGATAATGCCAGAAAAAACTCATCTGAATATTAAATTTTCATTCGTCTGAATCACGCTACAAATATACATGCAGTCGATATATGCACGTAGTTCATGTATATTTTCCTAAATACATGCAGTCCGTGTAAAATTCCTATAAACTGTTAATATAGATGATTATTTTTAAGTTTCATTTCTCTGAGTTTACTCATTTGAGGTTTCATAAATGGCCAGTGGTGTAAAGTAGCACCTCAGCTATTGGGAAGGATGATCAGTGGATGATTCTTTTTGTGAGTATCCGTTCTTGAGCTTCTATGGGAAGGCTTACTTTCAGTGAGCCTTTCGATAAACATGGACTGGGAGAAAACAATGTGCTGCTGAGCCGAAGTCATGAACTATTTGCGACGATGTGCTTTGCAGCATGCGAAGAAAGGATACCAACAATCTTCCAGGGTTTTCGGGGGGATTTTGGGCTGCAAATAACGCCAGGGATATCATTGGGTTTGGCTTAAGCTATATTGTGACTAAAGACATTAAATTTTAGCTATCGAAAACAATAAAGTGACTGGTCTATCTTGAATTTCTGATTGAAGTTGGAATTAAGTCCTCGCAGAAACTATAGAAAAAGATGATAAAAACTAATTTCAGTATACATCTTAAAAGGATATCAAGCCTAAATTTTTGCAAGTACATAACAAGAGCCATTTATTTGTTCTAAAAATAATTTTTTCAGGCGGAGATGAGTGCCTCAACTTTAATCTGTAAAAAATTTGAACGGTATTTTTGATCGCTTAATTGCAGTTTTTTATTGGGTAGCATAAAACTCGGCCAGAAAAACGGAGTTTTTTATTGAGTAGCATAAAACTCCGCCAGAAAAACAGAGTTTGGCACCGGTCAGGAGGTAGCTTTATTCTTTTTATTATTGTAATATTCTCAACTAATCATAATTGTTTTATTGATTAGACAACTATTATGTTGAAGAGAATATAGCTAAAAGCTTAGACTTTTCTTTTTTGAAGGTCTCCAGCAGCTATGAATCTAATATTTTCCCACTTGGAGAGACAACTGTGACGTACCATGCCTTCGACGAGTCTGGTAACTCAGTAAGCTGTAATGTAACGGTTATCGTACAAGGTAAGAAATACAACTACTGATACACGACTACTAACAATTTATCGTAGCATCAAGGTACCCGGGGCAAACACAACTGTACACACTCCCTACACATATCTATTTAGAGCTACACTTCTTGCTCCCTCCCATGTGTTATGAAGGTAGGTTTCAGGTTTCTGGTATAATCAATTGCCATCTGCCACTTGGCACTAAAATTCTTTGGAAGTTTCCTCAAGATCATGCGATTTCAGTCCTGAGCTTGGGATATCTGGAAAAGTATATACACCAAAACTGACCTCAAAAAGTATGTTAAGAAACCAGAAACAAGAAACTTTGTATATTGCCACCAGAAAGGAAGGTAGACGTCTTGCTTTTTGTTTTACTCCAGATAGATTCCAAAAAGTATGATTAGTGGCAACCTATCATCAATTTCTGTACAACTTACTTTTAAATAAAACAAGCACCTAAACGATCCTTTGACAACTCCAAAATGGCAACTCCAGAGCAATTTGGCAACTTTGATGTTTGGGATGCTTTAAGATCAGAGCAATTTGGCAACTTTGATGTTTGGGATGCTTTAAGATCAGAGCAATGCTTTAACACTGTAATAATCATGACCTCTAGTATTCATATCTTATATCTAAGACTTGTGCATGTCAACATAGTTCCCCTTGGCTATTCTACATATTACATCTTCTCTGTACATCCAACCCCCTTCACCTTTCATCTACCTGTGCATTCTGTGCACCCACCACCCTTCAGGTTCGGGTTCACGTATTTTTCAATCATACATACATAACATACTAAGTATACCATTATCTGGCAGAGAGACAAGCTCGTTTTGCACAGATAAAATAACTAAAGTAATAAGTAATGAAATATATGGATAATCAGTCAAAGGAAGAAGAAAGAAAAAAAATAGACATAATATTAATTACTCCTCACACCACAGCAGACATCCCACCCGACGATAAACGAATTTTTTTTTTCAATTTCTTCAACCAGCAATGAGAAACCAGAAAATGAGAAATATTTACGATTAAATCCTGATAAAAACACACTCCTGGTTTTCAACGTTTTATAAATTTATCGCATGTTCATGTATCAGGGAGCGTAGCTCCAACATTTTTATTGGAGGGGGAGAGGGGTCCAATTTCGGAGAGTCAAGGGGATGGGATATCCTCCAGGAGAAAGCAATGGCGGTTCTGGCCTCTCTTGCGCCCGGGCAAACTCTTGATAAGGCCGAATTTTAGCTGAATTTTTATTTATTAACATAATTTTTCATTTATTTAAATCTGACCTTTCTTACTTTTTGTGGGGAAAGATACGGGAAAAATGAAAATTTTGGATTCAATTGGATTATACTTACTACCAACTACACCCTCTATATTACATTAAAAAAAACGAAAAAAATACTCCCTTCCTTGTTTTTTTGTGCCTGTTATTTTTTTTGTGTATTATTCCTAAACTTGCGGGGGAAGGTATATTAAATATCTGATTTGCAGCTAACCTTTTATTGAGGTTTTAGATGATTGTCGTACCTTCTTTTGAAAGAGTCAACAAAGAAATGTTGGGGATAATTTTCCCAGGCAGACCATTCCAGATTGAAGTGCAACGTCAAATGAATGTGCTCTTTAAATACTATGTCCTCGGTATGGCAACCTCAAGATAATTGGACCGAACTGTGTGCCTTCGTTTCTGTCTTCTCGGTTGGACAATGGGGGCGCAATACGAGAAAGCTCTAGAGAAGGAGGTGAATTTATATGCTTTTAGAAAAAAGCCATCGACGGTGTTTATTTGTTGATAAACGAGTATCGGTTTGACTCCCACTACTGACAGATTTTGAAAAAAAAAAAATTCCATGCTTACTCTCTGGTTTATATCTTTTTTTAGAGCATGCTTGTCAACTTCCTCCAGATCCAATTCATGGCTCCAAGAACTGCACCACGAAGTCTGATGCAGTTTATTGCACACTCACATGTGTTGATGGTTATGCATTTGCTTCAAGACCTCCTCAGGACTATTTTTGTAACTATGATGGCATTTGGAAGCCGAACGATAACCCTTTACCTTTTCCAGATTGTTCAGGTAATTTTTACTGACTCTTGGCTATTCACTTACTTCTGTGCAGAAAGAGCGAAATTTATGGAGTCTCCCAAGGATTATCCAAAGTCTTTCACATAACTTTTTTTTTAACAGGCGTACTTTTCTTAAGTATGATACTCAAATTATTTAAGTTTGATTGATTAAATGCAAATTGTTTGTGCGGTCGGATTTTTTTTATTATTATTATTTATTTAATTTTTTTTGGTTACGAGTTTCTTAAGGAAATTAAGAACAATAAAGCTTTCAAACAGTAATGCATTATCGAATAGAGAAAATAAATTAAAAACTCCTATAAAAACAATACAGTGGTACAGAACAAAATGAAAGATAAAATTAATGAAAATACATTTAAGAATACAAAAGCATACATAAATAAAAAAAAAAAAATAAAAGTTTTATCGTAGGCATTTTAGGGATATAAATTATATGATGTTAATTATTTTATGGTTATTATTTGAGTTGTTTACCACATAATGTTAATTATTTAAGCTAATTACTATTACTCTCGAACACCAAGTTAAGTTTTAAGCCTTATCAATTCCGCATAATATTTGGTTTTCTTAATAAACAAAATTTAAACTTGCACCAGTAAAACATTTTTTAGCTTTTTTTTTGTTATTTCGGATGTCTTGCGCAAAACTATGTCAAACTGAAATTGCGTATAGATACGCAAAAAGTAAAACAAATTTGGAATAGGACTTTCCCCTGAAACATTCAACAAATGGACATTCGTCTCATAGTCATTGAAGAAAAAGAACGAATGAACTTAAGCCTTACATCTAAGCGTAAAAACCTGGAATAATTTGAGCACCGTTGTACATGCTGCTTTTAAAAAAAATAGATAGCCAACAGATCAAACCTGTATGGGGGGGGGGGCTATATTTCGTCTATTCTTGTTCTGAAAGGTGCCATTAACAGATACTAATCTAATTGTATAAACTTCAGTTTTATTGATTACCAATAATTAACTATTTGATTTAGAAAACAGAAAATCAAGACCCGCGTCCAATAACGGAAAGTATGAGCTTTATGTTTCTATAGGGAGGTTTTTGGGACAAACTGTGACTTGGCGGCGAAACAGTGCCAGTTACGAAAAGCCAATGAAAAGCGAAGCTGGCCTATAAGACACGATAGTGAAATTTTAATGGCTAGTCGTGAATAGTGCGCAAAAAAGTAAGCTATTCAAAAATTGGCCATGCTTATATTGTCTCAGTGATTATCTTGCATGGTTTTCACAATGATATATGTTTTTTGAAATAATTGGTAATAAAATGAAGAAGAAAGTCAAAATTGGAAGAATTATGGTCTGCCTAAAATCCATAAGAAATATATTCTGTTACGTCCTATTGTAGCATGTTATAGTTTTCCAGCTACGGGTATAGGAAGTTTCTTAGCCACCATTTTTAAGCCTCTTTTAAGCACACAGAAATCCTATATAAAAAAACTCCATAGATCTTATTGAGAAGTTAAAAAACCAAAGTACAACAAAAAAAAAACAACTATTATATCCAGTTTTGATGCAGTTTCTATGTACACTTCATGCGATGTCCATAAATGTGAGCAGGCCTTACAAAGAAAATTAGAGGAAATTTCAGCTTGGTCGGATTACAAAACTTCGGAAATTGATACGATAATGACCCTTGTTCGTCTTTGCAACAAGTTCTCCTCGTATTTTAAATTCCGAAAAAAAAAATTCCTTCAAATCATGGGCCTATCCATGGGCACTGTCTTCCCTCCTTATTTGGCAAATTTTTACATGGATTTCATAGAACAGTCTGATTTGAATAGTTTCCACTTAAAACACTCTATCTGGTTTCGTTTCGTTGGTGACATCCTTTCTGTTTGGGAACGTGGACAAGACTCTTTAAGAGATTTTTTGGCACATTTGAACTTTTTTGATTCGAATCTCCAGTTCACAATGGAACTCGAAGATTCAGGTAAGCTGCCTTTCTTGGATGTTTTGATTATAAGAACTGCTCCTAGCCTTGGATTTTCTATATATAGAAAGCCGACTTATAATGATCGATATCTACATTTCTCTTCCCATCACCCTCCTTCTGTGAAAAGAGGGGTAATAATCTCTTTAGTCGACAGAGTTTAAAAATCTGTTCCCGTAATCGTATAAATTCTGAATTAAACTATGTCAAGGATATTCTTTTCTGCAATGATTACCCAATCAAACTTATTGAAAATGTCATAGATAGACGATTAAAACAGATAAAACAACAAAATAGGGAGCCCGTCTCCCTTGATTCAGTTACCCCGGCAATTGAGAAAACAACTTTCATCACTTTACCATACATCCCGAAACTTGGCGATAAACTTGGAAAAAATTAAAAAAAATATAATCTCTCTGTTTCTTTCAAATCTGAACAAAACGTTGAACCTTTTTTCAACTCAGGAAGGGATAAAACTGACCCTGTACTGGGTAGTGGTGTCTACATAATCCCGTGTTCGTATGGGAAATTTTACATTGGTAGGACCCATCAACAACTAGGTGAACGTTTGCATGAACACAAAATTTCAATAAATAAGTCCCTGAGATTAAAAAATAACAATGACAACTTTGATTCGGCATTGGCTTCGCATATTTTCGTAAATCCGACCCATCTGGTTCTTTTTGACGAGGCAACCTTAATATCTACTGTAAATGGCCTACCACAAACTTTTGAAGAGGTAATTGAGATAAAAAATATATGACCCAAAATTTAGCAATAAATAGAGATACTGGAGATATTTCATTAAGCCCAATTTACGACAGTTTAATTTTTAAGGATTCAATCAGCATTTTCACCCGGTATAACTTGAAAGAACCTATTTGCACATCAAATGATGAACGAATTTGTAGGCCAGCCAAAGCTATAGCAAAACAAAGGATTATTGCCCAATCATCTTGGTAGATTTCTTTTTCATTGATTCCAACCTGGTTCTTATTTAGTTTCTGTTTTGTCGTTGGCAAGTAAACTTCGAAAGGTTCGATTTTTGTTGTTTTTTTTTTTTTTTTAGCACTGAGGACGACTCGGCGGAGGTCCTTGTCGAAATATTTGCTTATTTCTTCTTTTTCCTAGTTCGCCACTGGCGGACAAAATCCCCGTTTTTTCATCTTTTTGATTTTATTTTTCTTTCTGTTATTTTCTTTGAATTTTGGTGCCAAAGACCTTTTAGGCTAAATTTTAACAAAATTCTCATTTATTAAAACATTTACTTTCAAATAATTTATTATTTAATAATTTACTTTTTAATTCTTATTGTGTTGAATTAATTATTATTATTATCATCTTCACTTAATTATTTAATTTATTTTTAATTTATTTTCATCTTACTAAATTAATAATTAATTTAATTTATTGACTGCACCCCTACTTTAGTTCAATAAAAATAAAATTACAAAATTATTATAACCGTTCTATTGTTTATTTGAAATTTCGCACCCCTAAAATTTCTGCACCCAGAATTTCTTCCAATCTATGGAAGAAATGGTTCTGCAAAATTTCAAATACCCAGAAAGACTTTCCACCTAACGGCTAGTCGTTAATAGTGCGTAAAAAGGTAAGCTATTCAAAAATTGGCCATGCTTATATTGTCTTAGTCATGATCTTGCACGGTTTTCAAAATGATATATGTTTTTTGAAGTAATTGGTAACAACATGAAGAAGAAAGTCAAAATTGGAAGTTTTATTAAAATCATGAGCGTAAGACTTTGAATTCAGTGCCAAAGACCTATTAATTGTCCTCGTTTTCTTCCTTTTTTCGCGATTTTTTGTTTTAAATACCTATAACTATAAAGACTTTCCACCTGATTCGCTTTCCAAGTCTATCCAATTCTTGTCTCCTTGCGAATAACGGGCTGGCATCTTTCGACTAGTTGCGAATAATGAAAATACATTATGGAAAGCTAAACCAGCTTTGCTTTTCAGCTCATGAAAAGAAAGTCTTATATAGCTTACTTTCTCTATGGTGCCGTATCAAAGTGTTTGACTTCTACCAGACAACTTGGATGTACGGTTTACCAGTTTTACAATATCAGATTTAGTTTTTTATTTTAATCTTAATTTAATTTAATTTAAAACTTTAATTTTATCCCACTGGTTGAAATTGGATCAAAATCAGTGTCATTTTTAAGTTTATCATTATCAAATTGACAAATGGACAATTAGTGGAACATTGTGAGAAATTTTGAAAGAGTATTTATATAGCTGCCTAATTTCAAGGCAATACTGACACTCGGTATAACATTTGTCCCTAAACACACATACAGAGTATGAAAACAGGCACCACTGAAATAGGTCGTTTATACAATAAAACTAACCGTTAGGGATTATTACACATTTGTGTGACAGCTCTCGGGTAGGAGAAAAGGGAGATTTTTTCTAAAAGGATAGGGGTATTAAAAGCGTCAAAAAATGCTCAGTAAAAACTCACCTTTTTAAATGATTTTAAAGAGTAATGTTTCAACCTCAAGCGAGGAAAAGAATCCTTTTAAGAGGGGTACTACCGTTCCTCTACCCCCAGGATTGGGGGGAGGATCAGGGCACATGACCTACCTTTTTCCAAAATCTTAAATTTTAGCTATGAAAATCATTTTTTGGCATTTCAGACTCCTCCTCCTAGCAATAATTTTTTTTTCCGGGAGTGCACATTTTTCATAAGGGAATGTTATTATTGAAACATTGTTACGCAAAATTTAAAACCTAATATGAAGAGAGACAGAGATGCGGGGATGACAGTCCTCCACACGTTTTGTAGTGACTTAAAGTGGTACATTATAACTTAACGCTAACAAAAGTATCCCATGTAAGACCCTCAGTAGAGCACAAGTTTAAACACAAATTTAGCTTAAAGAGTGGTGATCTTAGAGGAACGACAGTCTCCCTCATATATAACATCTGTCTTAAGTTTTAACCTTGCTCTTTACTTTCATTTGGACTACTTACTTTTCATTATTTGATTTTTACAAAGCGCCCTTAATACTGATAATTCTTAGCCATATTTTCCCCTATTGCTATCTGTCGCCAGGGGCTTTGTTTTGGGGGGAAGGGGCAGGGGTAGGGGGCAGTTGTCCCCCCTATAATGCGTGTAAAAAATTTACTATATATCCCATGTCCCTCTTGCCCCTCCCCCAATAAAAATCCTGGAGATTCGCTCCTGTCTGTCGCAGCTTTTTTATAATGGTATTGAAAAATTCAACATTTCATTTCTAATTATAGTGACGTTCAGTTAAACGTTTCTAATTCTAGTATAGATTCAAATATTTCTAATTCTAGTAACTGCGCATTCCAATGCAGTAATTCAAGACGGTACAATGAAAATTGACGCCGAACCAGAATTTTGCAGTAATCCACTTCTCTTGAATCAGGTATTTTGTTTTTACTATTCTTTTCTTAGATTCTTGTAGGGCACAGGGTTGCCATAAGCTGTACATTTGTACTGTTAATAGTACGCTTGCCAAAAAGCTTGGCCACAGGTTTGCCATTAGCTGTACATTTGTACTGTTAATAGTACGCTTGCCAAAAAGCTTGGTCACAGGGCTGTTAATTGTGTTAATAGTACGCTTGCCATACTGTTAATAGTACGCTTGCCAAAAAGCTTTGTCACAGGGTTGCCATAAGCTGTACATTTGTACTGTTAATAGTACGCTTGCCAAAAAGCTTTGCCTGCGACAGGCATAAAAAAATAAAAGAAACATCATCGCGTATTCTGTTCTGTAATGACTGAAAGCAAAAATAATCTGCCCCCTTGCCCCAAAAATTTCCTTTCCATTCCCCCACTAAAAATATAAAAGATTTTCATGAAAGTTCCAACTCGATCTCCAAGCCAAAAGTAACTGTGTTCCACATGAATAATGAAATATAGTCGCTTACCTTTATGAAAAAAAGAAAAACTGGATACCGCCTTGTGAGCATCCAAAAACCAGCGGACTTATCTCTTCTATGCTCTCCGGGGAAACTGGTACTACACGCTTTGCAGCATTTATAACATTGTTTTATTTTGTTTTCGGAGTAGCCGTTTACTGGCTGGCCTTTTCCGACACTGCCAATTATACTAATTAAGATTCTTTTTCTAAAATAGGACCTATGAGTAGACTACACCTAAAGAAAATGGCACTATTAGTACACTCTGGTATAGCTAGTAAAGTTGAAAAAAGGATAACTCTTACGAAAAATTTTCAATTCTTGACATTTATCTAATGCTCTTTTGTCAATTTGGCACCAGACGCAGGAAAATTCTTTGAAGATAGTGCTGTTTTTCATCTTCTTTTTTTTTTCTTTTTTTTTGTGCGGATTAAAAGTTTTAGATAGTGAAACCTCTTGTATGGCAGTCGTTATTTTTTTTGTTATTGTTATTATTATTTTTTTTTAAATAAAGCAGTCGCAATTGTTCATGATAATGCTAAGTTGTATTTTATGTGCTAAATTTATCAATTTATAGTTTTTCTTTGATTGTTTTTGGTGGCATCAATTCACAAAAATGTTGGGGGAGGGGACAAAATGTGTTTTGTTAAATCTTGAGATGACATTCTTTTCAATCTCTAATGAAAATATCCCAAAACAAGAGATTTTCAGTAAAAAAAAAAAGGTATTTTCGAAATCCAAGAGCAGGGTGAAAAATCTGGGGGGAGAGGAAATAGCCTTGTCTTTTTAAGACATGTTTAACTAGTCGCGAGTGACAAAATTCAAAAAGATAAGGAAATATCATAGGCAGCGCAATAGCGCTGCCTAAGTAAAGAACGATGTTGGCACAATGTTTTTTTTTTTTCTCCATACCTGGGCACTTCGTATCGAAGGAGTTGTCGTAGAAACTTCGAAAAGGGTTCATTCGATTGGAAATTGGAGTGGCTAGTGTCCTTTTTAATAGTCGAAAGTGATTGGAGGGCAACTAGCCCCCCCCCCACCATTCCTCCAAACACATCCAATCAAAACTTTGAGATAGCCATTTTGTTCAGCGTAGTTGATTTCCAGATAGAAAATATGTTTTTGAGGAAGACACTCCCCCACAACTCTCGGGGCAAGGGTTTTGAGTTATGCCCTGAGGGCATATAAGGACGATGTTGGCACAATGTATTATGTATTATTTTTTTCCTTTAGAGAAAGGCACTTCGTATCGAAGAAGTTGTCGTAGAAACTTCGAAAAGGGCTCATTCAATTGGAAATTGGAGTGGCTTGTGCCCTTTTAAATAGTCGACAGTGGTTGGAAGGCAAGTAACACCCATTCCACGCCCACTATTTCCCGAAACAAATCCAATCAAAATTTTAAGATAGCCATTTTGTTCAGCGTAGTTGATTTCCAGATAGAAATTATGTTTTTGAGGAGGACACTCCCCCACAGCCTTCAGGGCAAGGGTTTTGAGTTATTCCCTGGGGTTATATGAGGTTTTTTATAGAAGGCGTTGTCGTAGAAGCTTCAAAAAAAGCTCATTCGACTGGAATTTAAAGGGCTAGTGCCCTTTTTAATAATCGAAAGTGATTGGAGGGCAACTAACCCCCTCTCACGCCCACATTTTCCCCAAATACATCCAATAAAAATTTTGAGATAGCCATTTTATCAACGTAGATTTAAGTTCTGTAAATTACGTCTTTGAGGATGACAACCCCCTCACAGCCCTCAGGGCAAAGGTTGTAAGTTATGCCCTGCGGGCATATAAGGTTTTTATAGAACGCGTTGTCGTAGAAACTTCAAAAAGGGCTTATTTGATTAGAAATTGAAATGGCTAGTGCCCTTTTTAATAGTCAAAAGTAATTGGAAGGCAACTAACACCCCTTCCACGCCCACTATTTCCTCAAACACATCCAATCAAAATTTTGAGATAGCCATTTTGTTCCACGCAGTTTAAAGTTCAGGAAATTATACCTTTAAGCAGGACACTCCCCTACAGTCTTTAGAGCAAGGGTTATAAGTTATGACCTAGGGGCATATAAGGTTTTTATTGAAATCTTTGTTGTAGAAACTTGTAAATGGGCTCATTCGATTGGAAATTCAAAGGGCAAGGGTTATAAGGTATGCCCTGCGGGCATATAAGTTTTGATTGAAATCTTTGCCGTAGAAATTTGAAAAAGGGCTCATTCGATTGGAAATTCAAAGGTCTAGTGCCTTTTTTAATAGTCGAAAGTGATTTGAGGGCAACTAACCGCCCTCTTACACCCACCTTTTCCCCAGACACATCCAATCAAAATTTTTAGATTGCCATTTTGTTCAGCGTTGTTGATTTCCAGATAGAAATTATGTTTTTGAGGTTGGACACTCTCCCACAGCCATCAGGGCAGGGGTTGTAAGTTATGCCCTGGGGGCATATAAGGTTTTTATAGAACGCATTGTCGTAGAAACTTCAAAAAGGGCTCATTCGATTTGAAATTGAAATGGCTAGTGCCCTTTTTAATAGTCGAAAGTGATTGGAATGCAACTGACACCCCTTCCACGCCCACCATTTCCCCAAACACATCCAATCAAAATTTTGAGATGTCCATTTTGTTCCACGCAGTTTAAAGTTCAGGAAATTATACCTTTGAGCAGGACACTCCCCCCATAGTCTTCAGGGCAAGGGTTATAAGTTATGACCTGGGGGCATATAAGGTTTTTATTGAAATCTTTGTCATAGAAACTTGAAAAAGGGCTCATTTGATTGGAAATTCAAAGGGCTAGTGCTTTTTTTAATAGTCGAAAGTGATTTGAGGGCAACTAACCCCTTTTCACGCCCACCTTTTCCCCAAACACATCCAATTTTTAGATAGCCATTTTGTTCAACGTAGTTCAAAGTTTTGGAAATTAGGTCTTTAAGGATGACAACTCTTCCCCCCCCCCCAAAAAAAAAAAACAGGGCAAGGGCTGTAAGTTATGTCCAGGGAGCATGTAAGGTTTTTATAGAAAGCGATGTTGTAAAAACATCAAAAAGGGCTCATTTAATTGAAAATTGAAAGGGCTAGCGCCCTTTCAATAGTCGAAAGTAATTGAATGGCAACTAACCCCCCTCTGACGCCCACTATTTCCCCAAAAACATCCAATCAAAATTTTGAGATATCCATTTTGTCCAACGTAGTCGAAAGTTCTGGAAATCAGGTTTTTTAGGATGATAACCCCCTCAGAGCCCTCAGTGCAAGGGCTGTAAGTTGTGCCCTGGGGGCATATAAGGTTTATATAGAAAGTTGTTGTAAAAATTTCAAAGAGGGCTCATTTGTTTCGAAATTTAAATTGCCCTTTTTAATAGTCGAAAGTGAGTGGAGAGTAATTGACCCCCCTCTCACGCCCACCTTTCCCCAAACACATCCGATAAAAATTTTTACATAGCCATTTTGTTCAACGTATTTGAAAGTTTTGGAAATTAGGTCTTTAAGGATGACAACCCCTCCCCCTCACAGCCCTTAGGGCAAGGTATGCCCTGGGGGCATATAAGGTTTTTCTTGAAAGCGTTATCATAGAAACTTCAAAGGAGCTCATTGAATTGGAAATTGAAAGGTCTAGTGCCTTTTTTAATAGTTGAAAGTGATTGGAGAGCGACTAACGCCCCTCTCGCGCCCTTCATTTTGTCAAACACATTCAATCAAAATTTTGAGATATCCATTTTGTTCAACGTAGTTGAAAGTTCTTGAAATAATGTCTTTTAGGATGATAACTCCCTCAGATCTCTCAGTGCAAGGGTTGTAAGTGAAGCCCTGGGGGCATATAAAGTTTATATAGAAAGTTGTTGTAGAAATTTCAGGGCGCATTTGATTGGAAATTGAAATTGCCCTTTTTAATAATTAAAAAAAAGTAATTAACCCCCCCCTCACGCCCACCATTTCCTCAAAAACATTCAATCAAAGTTTAGAGATAGCCATTTTGTTCAGCGTAGTTGAAAGTTTTGGAAATTATGTATTTAAGGATGACAAACCCCCCAGAGCCCCAAGGGCAAAGGTTGTAAGTTATGCCCTGGAGGTATATAAGGTTCTTAGAGATATAGTTGTCGTAAAACTTCAAAAGGGACTCACTCAATTGGAAATTGAGAGGGCTAATGCCCTTTTTAATAGTCGAAAGTGATTTGAGGATAACTATCCCCCTCTCACGCTCACCATTCCCCCAAACACATCCAATCAAAATTTTCAGATAGCCATTTTGTTCAACGTAGTAGGAAGTTCTGGAAATTAGGTCTTTGAGAATGACACCCCCGCAGCCCTCAGGGCAAGGGTTGTAAGTTATGCCCTGGGGGCATATAAGATTTTTATTGAAAGTGTTGTTCTAGAAACTTCAAAAGGGCTCATTTGATTGGAAATTGAAAGGGCCAGTGCCATTTTTAATAGTTGAAAGTGCATGGATAGCGACTACCGCCCCTCTCACGCCCACCATTTCCCCAAACACATCCAATCAAATTTTGAGATAGCCATTTTGTTTACCATAGTCGAAAGTTCTGGAAATTAGGTCTTAGAGGATGACAACCACCCTAACAGCCCTTAGGTTAAGGGTTGTAATTTCTGCCCTTGGGGCATATAAGGTGTTTATAGAAAGCGTTGTCGTTTCAAAAAGGGCTCATTTGATGGGAAACCGAAAGACCTAGTGCCCCTTTTAATAGTCGAAAGTGATTGGAAGGCTTGACATTTTTATAGTAAAGATCGATGTGGGTATAATGTATTATTTTTGTTGTTGTTGTTGTTTTGACCAGGGCACTTCGTATCGAGGGAGTTGCCGTGGGAACTTCGAAAAGAGCTCATTCGATTGAAAATAGAAAAGGCTGATGCCCTTTTCAATAGTCGAAAGTGATTGCAGGGTAACTAGTCCCCCTCCCACTCCCACCCTCCCATTTGCCCATTATGTTTACAAACTAAATGTTGCATTAAGATTAAATCAAAATGCACTGTATTAATGATAATTCCCAATAAGGCATCTCAGCAGTAACCCAAGAACGACTAAGGGTATTATGTTCAGACTTTCGGGGCTACTTCTGCTCTTAAAATTTAACCAAATCAAAATAGCGTAAGTGTATCCAAGCTATCAAAGAAAGTAAACAGATTTTTTTGCGAATGGTATCAAGTTTTCCATTTCAGGTCAACTAGAGGACAGCTCAAGTTTGTCCATATTTTTAAAAGGGTGTAAATTATTAAAAATTGCTGAAAATTTTTCTCCAGCATACAAATAGCAGGCCAAACTATAAAGTCTTTAAAAAAAGAAAAAATTTAAAGCATTATTTTCTTTTTCCCTGAAAAGGCTATGTCAATATAAAACGAACAGAAATTAATTAAAAATAACTTATTCCACAAAATAAGTTTTTCAAAGAAAAATAAAGAACTCCATTGAACAAAAAATGAGCAAAAATAAAATCAAATAATCGACCAAGCGTGAAACTACCACAAATCAGCAGCAATAAATAACCCCTATGCCTTCCCAAGGCCAGAACAAAATTTGCACTTTACTAAAAAATACAAATGAATGTGCATTGTCAGTTTAATATATATATATATATATATATATATATATATATATATATATATATATATATATATATATAAACATTTTGTTCGGCCCTGCCCTTTTGAGCCCAACTTATGTTAATTTCTGCTCGTTTTGAGTTTTACTCGGTTATTTATTGTAATTTCTGTTCGTTTTGGGTTTGATTTATATATTGATGCTGATTTGTGGTAGTTTCACGCTTGGTAGATTATTTTATTTTATTTTTGCTCATTTTTTGTTTAATGGAGTTCTTTACTTTTCTTTGAAAAACTTATTTTGTGGAAAATTTTTTTTAATTAATTAAAAGAAAGATAAGGGGGAAAAAAAATAATACAAACAAGGTTTTGGGGAAGGGGCAGCTCCTTCCCCCTTATATACAGAATAATTTCTGTTCGTTTTAAGTTTTAATGTTGCTCCACACTTTCAGTTGAAAAGAACTTTTTTTTTTAATTTAATTTCTGACTGTTTTTCAAATCATGCTAGGAAATCCCTCCCCTCCCCCTTGTAACAATTCTCCCGTAAAATTCCGATAGAAACTTTTCTTCCCACTCAAAATTATCTCCGTGGAAAACACTTCCCCTCCCTTCAGAAAATTACCCCCAAAATGTCCATATATTTCCCCATAACAAATACTATATATGAACAATATGGGCAAATTGCGTAACTTACAGCCCTTTCACCAGAACCCTATAATAACAACATCAATATCAATGACAGTGCTTATATAATAACAATAATATCAAAATAATGAAAATATGTTATCAGTGCTCACCAGAGACATATCACCAAAACTACTTTGATTTTGGTACAAAGATTGATAGGTTTGTTTACAGGTCGAGCACAATATTCGCAACAAGATGATGAGAAAAATGACAGAAATTTGTGGCGACAGCGATATTTGTGAAGTGGAATCCCTACATGCGGCTTGTCTAGAATTATATTCACCCTTTGACGATGAGAATAATTTGGACAACGATATCTTCACGTCTAGAAGAAGACGACGTGATGTAGAACAAACGACTTTGCCTGAAATAACGCCCACTGCAGGCGTGGAAATTCAAATAAACTTTACAGTGAAAAGTAAGGATCATATTGGTTCATTTACGTAGAATGATCAATCTATATACACCTTTTTCTATACTGTGGAGTAAAAAGTAGAAATTGTCAGTCAAAGCCTAGGTTATTTATCAGTTTTATTTGCTATTTTTAGTTTAGCTCTTTACCTCTTTTTACTCCCTTGCCTTTGTAGCATCATCACAAATCAGTTATATAGATTTGTGTAGAATGGCAAAGAGAAGGGTTTGGATAATCCTAAAAAATAAATCTGTGTTTACGGGGCTTGGGTGGTTAGAAGTCTTGCTACTAATTATGGTAAGCCTTACCTACAAAAGTACTGCGAGAAATTTATTTTGATTTTGTTTCTATGCCTTCGAGTGAATGATGCTGTTGTCAAACCGTTCGAATTTTACAAATGATCTGCCTCTAGAAGAATTTTTATTAAAAAATTCTGTTATCTCTAAACATGTTTGAGCTAAGACTACGTTACTTTGCCTGAAATATAACACCTAACAATCATTTCATATATGTTTGATATTGAAAAAGATATAATTTTACCTTTATAAGCAATAGATCGTTGGATGAGCACTTTAACAAAAGTTGCCAAACTACGTCACATGTATAATTGTTGTGTAACAATTTGCATACCAAATTTGAGCCACCCTAACCGAGTGGATGGCGCGCTAGAATTGCAATAATTTCTCCTCAAGGCGGGGTTTCAAGCCCTGGTGTTTCTAATTCTTTGGCCTTGGGTGGGGGCTAGTCATATGCCTCTGCAAGCCCAGCCGAGCTCACAGCTAAGCGAATTCTCATGGAACATGTGAATTCCAGATGAAAGGTGAGGAGGAAAACGTCTAGTCCTGTTGCAAGCTCAAAGTAAGTAAGTCTATGAAAAGCAGTTTACTATCTAAAGACATATTGAAAACATATGAAAAGGCATACCCATTAGCACAAGTATATAACCTCTTGTCCGTGAAAAGGAATAAGTCTTACGACTCTTGCTTACAAGTCGCTCTTTGTGATAGAGAAGGAATCTTCAAAAGGTGATAATTGAGAACCTACTAGTGCCAGGGCTGTGAAGTTCAACAGTCTAAAATTCCTTGATTTAAGTCCTCTCGGCTGTTGGTACCATCTTAACAAATTTCATGTGAACATCAACACATAAATACAAAAAGTATTTGGGGCTGAGAAATGGTGGAAGCCTCTGAAAATGTATCTGCTCTGGTCATTTGGTCCGAAATAACCTAACCTGTAGGTTTCAGATGGATTAGAGGTCGAAGAGGGGAAAAGCACCATTGAAGATTATTCGTCTCATTATACATTGGCCTATAGCACTTCCCACAACAATTTGAAGGAAGTCAATGAAAAAAAAAATCCGTCTTTCTTTCCGCTGAAAAGTTCTGCGATGGGAAACGGTATTGCATAGTCCAGCAGCCCACTCTGTGCCCTCGATCATATACATAATAAATTGTTATGAGAAGAGGATGAGTGTTCAAGGGGCCAGGAAACCATTTTGTGCATAAAATCGTACATATAGAAAATTAATTTACGTTTGCTATTCAAACAAGGTGCAACAGGCCCACCTTTCTACTTACAAGATGGAAGTGAAAAGTTAAAGGGTTTTGAAAGGGGAAATGTCCCACTTTGCTTTTGCAATAATATAAACTGTAAAATCTTGCATAATTCTATTTCCAAAGGGGATCATGCCTGTCGTTCTGCTAAAATTTTAGCATTGCAAGTATGGATGAGTTTAAGCACCCAGTTTATGGCTCCATCAACGGATTGAAATTATTTTCGTGAGTCTGGCTCAGAGAGGGGCAGTGTGCCCACCTTCTGCATATTGCTATCTTTTCCTTATAGTTCAATACATTAATGATACCACAATCAGTGACAAGGAAAGTGTTAAAAAGGGGGTAAATTTTTACCAAATCATACTATTGACTTACAAATAAGGGGAAGATACCACTCGATGCCTTTTTTTTATGCTCTTTACGAATATAATAATCATTTTGGTTGGAAATGAATTTTACCCCCACCCCTATTTATACCAATTCAGGGTATATATTTGCACATTAGGGGGGTGGGGGTAAATTTCATTTCTGATGTAAATGAGAAGTAAGATTAAACTTCCCCCCCCTCCGTAATGTGCAAATATATACCCTGATTTGGTATTTATAGGGGTGGGGGTAAAAGTCATTTCCGACCAAAATGATTATTATATTCGTAAAGAGCATAAAAAAAGGCATCGAATGGTATATTCCCCTTATTTGTAAGTCAATAGTATGATTTGGTAAAAATTTACCACAAAGGGATGGGCGGGATATTTTGAGAATAAGTTAAACTGTGATAAAGTTGTCAGAAACGATATAGAAAAGAATGAAGTATTTTTGGACAATTCGGAAGGGAATGAAGATTCATTCTGCAGGAAGGAGTCAGAGACAGTACTAAAAGGGTAAAAATAAAAAGGCATCTAGTACGTATAGTGTGGTAAATGAGTTTTTGAAATATGGTGGTTACAAACCTAAGGATTAGTTATTCAAGATTACATGATTTTTTTTTGTTCAAAAAGAAGAAGTACCTAGTGATTTCAGAAAACTTTAATTAAATCCCTTTATAATAAAGATAATAAGAGTGAGTATGGTAATTATAGAGATATTAGCTTGGTTTCTTTCGGCAGCAAATTACTTAGCTTGATGATAATTTTTAGACTAGGAGATGCTGCAAATAAAGGTTTAAGAGAAGGACAGTGTGGTCTTAGGAAGAGGAGAGGATGTGTTGAGAGATAATTGAGCAGAGGATAATTGAGGAGTGTCTGTGATAATAATTGTGAGATAATTGTGGAGAGGATAATCGAGGAGTGTCTGGCTCTTCCAGATTTTGTAGATCATGAAAAGGCTTTAGATTCAGCCGATAGAAAAGCTTTAAGGAAGGTCCTATCCTTGTATGTTGTACCAAATAAGCACAATGAAGTGATTAGTGCTATGTGCAAGAACGGTGTTGCTGCGGTTGAGGTAGGAAGTGTGCTTTGTAGTTTGTTAGGTTTTGAATCAGGGGCTAAGAAGGGTTTGTGTCCTACCTATTTTTGGATTATTTTGACAGACTTTGTGCTAAAGAAAATGGCAAAAGCTATGGAAGAGCATCGAATCATATGGGAAAGTAAAACTCTCATACACTTAGATTATGCAGATGATCTGAGTGTCCGAAATAACAAATTTAGCAGATGAAACAGTTTTTGAGGTTTTGAAAGTTCAGTGTATAAGAGCATGTTTCTAAGTTAATAATATTAAGAAGACTAAGTCGCTTAGACTAGTAATAAATTATGGTTCAGAGGTGATGTTGGGTAACGGATAGCAATAAGTCGATTAATTCACTTTCCTGAGTAGTATGATTAGGTGTTTTTTTTACTTTGGAAAATAAGAAGGTAAGTCCTCTAGCCAAAATAAGAATATTCGAAGCTAAGGTCATTACAGTGGTCAAGTATGGTTCTGAAACGTGGGCACTTCGGAAGGCGGACTTGCTAAATATTTTCAAGCGGCATTGTCTATGGATAGTTTGAAGTGACTTTTTGACTGACTCTTATTACGCATCAAGCTTAGAAAAAAAAATGTTATTCTACCTCATTTCCTACGACTATATTGAAAGAACTGTTGAGATGGCTCGGACACGTTTCACGGATGAAGGATGGTAGATTGCCAAAGATTGTTCTTTTTGGCCATCCATCATGGGCCAAACGAAAATCTGGTCGTCCCCAAATGTGATGGAAAAAGGTCATATAGAAGGAATTAAATGAAATTAAAAAAAAGAAGTTTAAAGGAAGTTGGAACTTTGTGATTGGGATAAAGAGTGAAGCTTTGAATAGATTGGGGTGGAGGAGTAGCGTGCGAAGCTGTGTTGACCTCAAATAATGCGGTGCTTCAACTACATAATAGTAGTAGTATTAATATTAGTATCTTTAACAAGAAATAAGAAATATTGAGAATGTTCAATGAAAATGACTTACATTTGCAGTTATACAATTTTGATTGTAGTTGGTGCCAAACTTAAAAAAAAGTTAAAGTAGAAGAATAATCAAAATTGTTAATTTTATGTTAAAAACATATAGTACACAATGGTAAAAACAATGTTAAAAGCATATAGTACCGAGCAGCTTAATTCATTTTCACGCTTTATCGTGGTAACAAAGGCAAAAATGCGATTCTGCCTTAAAAACTTTATACTTTTGAAAAAAACACAACGGAAATGTTGGAAAATTTCAAGGCCGTATCCAGGGGGGTAGTGGGTTTGACCCTCCCCCCGAAATGGTTGTCTGACTCGTAAAAACGTAACAAATATGGACATAAACAATTTTTGTATGCGTTTTTGAGTTTTTTTTGTGTATCCCCCCCCATTTTTTTAGTAACCCTCCCCCTCCGAAAAAAATCCTGGGTACGGCCTTAGAAAATTGTGATTTACTAGCAGGAATGGACCAACGATGGGTCCACGGGACGATGTAATAGCAAATGTGTTGCTATTTTGATATTGATTAACAGTTTTAAGCTCCATAATTAACATATTTTTAATTATAATTAGCAATTCAATTTAACAATCTACTACTTTTTTGTTTTTTTTTTTTTAAGGATACTGATCCACATAAAAAAATCAGGGTTGTTTGTTATCTTGACAAAGTTTAGTTTCAAAATTTATGCAAAATTTGTATGGATTTCTTATGCAAAATTTACATAAATGTTTGCAAAATTTATGCAAATAAACACAAAACAGAAACTGGGAAAACTGTTTTATTTATTGTAATTTATTACAAAATTGATTTGGTTTATGTTGCAATATTGATCCAACAGAATTTGAGCTTCTAGGACTTATTAGGTGTGCTATGTATTGAAATATAAAACATTACAGAGTTGAAAGTCTAGTAACTTTTTGTTTTGTTCTTTCGCTTTATTGGTCTTTTGTGTTGATCACCATTCATTTTTTAATTTGTGTCATTGTTCCCATTGTACCATCAACTGTTATAAATTGAGTTAATTCGCTGTGTTTTTCGTTTCTTCGTCGTATTCTATTGTTTTGTTATTTCATTATAAGCGGCTACTAAATTAACATTTTATCATTTCATAGACGTTTTTTAAAGTAAATGAAAAAAAAAATACATTTATATGTCATCGGTGTGCACAGCTCTGATCCTTAAGTGAGATGGGTTGAAAATTGAAGACGGGTCGGAATTTTTCGTTGGATGTTGTAGTTTGAAAAATTTGTTTTATTCAACTATTGACTCAGTTTTTTTTAAGGTGGGTACTTTACGCTCATGTTAAAGTAGAGGGTTATTCCCGAATGATTATCACATGTTTTTAGGCACTGTGATTGTAAACAACAGTATGCATCCATCACAAAAGCTGGAAAATCTTGAAGATGGTCTTAAAAGGGCAGCAACAGTTGGTGAATTAGATCTTGAACTTGGTGGCAGGAAATTACCCGTTGAACAACTTGTTTTTGCGGGTGAGCAGAAAATAGTTTGCAAACCCGGAAGCGTTCCTCAAGGAGATGTATGTGGTATGTAACAACTCCGTTCTTAAATATAAATTTTGATGGAATGTCCCCTCTTTTCCTGTCAAAGGATCTTAATGAGCAAAAGTAACATATATTTGTCTAAATGAATGATTCGTGTTCGTGAAAATTCAACAAAACAATTTATAACAACAAAAACTCAACAACAACAATTTATATTTTGATATAGTTAAATTTAACCTGAACTCTTTATCATATGAAAATGGTTAATGTTTTTTTCTACTCGTAATTGCCATTAAAAGTAATATTTTTCTTTTTTTTTTTTATTTCAATAACTAACGATGCTAGAGTGATGCTTAAGTTATGCTAGAGTGAAACAATGCACGAACGTAGTGTGAAAACACCCATCGTCTCGCACAAACAATGCTACGACCTTGTCCGCGAAACATCCTTATAATCCTGAAGTAGGTGGCACATAGCACTATAATAATAATACAAAGAAATCATAGGCAACGCAATCGCGCTGCCTATGTAAAGAACGATGTTGGCACAATATATTATTTATTTTTTTGTTTTTTGTTTTCTTCCATACCAGGGCACTTCGTATCGAATGAGTTGTCGTAGAAACTTCGAAAAGGGCTAATTCGACTGGAAATTGGAGTGGCTAGTGCCCTTTTTAATAGTCGAAAGTGATTGGAGGGCAACTAGATCCCCCCCCTCCCCCGCCACGCACATCATTCCCCAAAACACATCCAATCAAAATTTTGAGATATCCATTTTGTTCAGTGTAGTTGATTTCTAGATAGAAAGTATGTTTTTGATGAGGACACTCTCCCGCAACCCTCAGGGCAAGGGTTTTAAGTTTTGCCCGGGGATTATATAGGAACGATTTTGGCACAATGTATTATTTATTATTTTTTTTTTTCCTTTAGAGCAGGGCACTTCGTATCGAAGAAGTTGGCTTGAGCCATAGTCCAAAGTGATTGGAAGGCACCTAACACCCCTTTCACGCCCGCCATTTCCCAAACACGTCCAATCAAAATTTTGAGATAGCCATTTTGTTCAGCGTAGTTGATTTTCAGATAGAAATTATGTTTTTGAGGAGGACACTCCCCCACAGCCCTCAGGGCAAGGGCTGTGAGTTATGCCATGGGGACATATAAGGTTTTTATAGAAGGTGTTGTCGTAGAAACTTCAAAAATGGCTTATTTGATTGGAAATTCAAAGGGCTAGTGCCCTTTTTAATAATCGAAAGTGATTGGGGGGCAACTAACCCCCCTCTCACGCCCACGTTTTCCTCAAACACATCCATTGAAAGTTTTGAGATAGCTATTTTATTCAACGTAGTTTTAAATTCTGGAAATTAGGTCTTTGAGGATAACAACCCCCCACAGCCCTCAGGGCAATGGTTGTAAGTTATGCCCTGGGGGTATATAAGGTTTTTATTGAAATGGTTGTCGTAGAAACTTCAAAAAGGGCTCATTGGATTGGAAATTGAAACGACTAACGCCCTTTTTAATAGTCGAAAGTGATTGGAAGGTAACTAACACCCCTTCCACGCCCACCATTTCGCCAAAAACATCCAATTAAAATTTTGAATAGCCATTTTGTTCCACGCAGTTCAACGTTCAGGAAATTATACCTTTGAGCAGGACACTCCCCCAACAGTCTTCAAGGCAAGGGTTATAAGTTATGCCCTGGGGGTATATAAGGTTTTTATTGAAATGGTTGTCGTAGAAACTTCAAAAAGGGCTCATTTGATTAGAAATTGAAATGACTAGTGCCCTTTTTAATAGTCGAAAGTAATTGGAAGGCAACTAACACCCCTTCCTCGCCCACTATTTCCTCAAACACATCCAATCAAACTTTTGAGATAGCCATTTTATTCAACGTAGTTGAAATTTTTGGAAATTAGGTCTTTAAGGATGACAACCCCTCCCCCCCCCAGCCCTCAGGGCAATGGTTGTAAGTTATGCCCTGGGGGCATATAAGGTCTTTATTGAAAGGGTTGTCGTAAAACTTCAAAAGGACTCATTCAATTGGAAATTGAAAGGGCTAGTGCCTATGCCTTCCCAAGGCCAGAACAAAATTTACACTTTACTGAAAAAAATACAAATGAATGTGCATTGTTTGTTTAATATACATATACTGATGTTTAGTAATCAAAATGCTAATATTATTTGATTTATTGAAGTTATAAAAGTAAAAACATTTATTTTTTTTTCAGTAAAGTGCAAATTTTGTTCTGGCCTTGGGAAGGCATAGGGTTTTCAGCTCAACTTATGCTAATTTCTGCCCCATTTGAGTCTGACTCGATTATTTATTGTAATTTCTGTTCGTTTTGGGTTTTATTTATTTATCTATGCTGATTTGTGGTTGTTTCACGCTTGGTAGATTGTTTGATTTCATTTTTGCTCATTTCTTGTTTAATGGAGTTCTTTACTTTTCTTTGAAAAACTTATTTTGCAGAAAAAGTTTTTTAAATTAATATAAAATAAATAAAGTGAGGCCATTGTTCTGGGTACCCGGCTGACTGACCGTATTTCAAACAATAGGCTATACGAAAAATGTGGTTCAATACCGCTCTCTAGGGCTATAATGAAAGAAAGGTTGAGGTGGTTAGGGCACGTTCTGCAGATGAAAGATGACAGATTGCCGAAGATTGTTCTTTTCGGCCAACCATCTAGGGCTAAATGGAAAGGAGGTCGTCCCCGTCTGGGGTGGGAGGACGTCATAAAGAAAGATTTAAAGGAAATGGGAACTTCGTGGGCGGGTGTAAAAAGGGAGGCTTTGAATAGATTGGGGTTGAGGAGGATCGTGCATAGCTGTGTTGGCCTCAAGCGGCTCGGTGCTGCGGTGAGTTGTTAGTTAGTTTTAGTTAGTTAGTTATTATAGATTGAAATGACTTAATCAGTTTGTACTGTCTGTAGAGGCTTTGTTTGTGATCTTGAGTCAGTTCCTGTACTGAACACCTCCCATACCTTAGGAAATCCCTTTTCCTAAGGCCTTTTGTCCCTTTTTAGCCTAAGGCCTAATCCCTTTTCCTAAGTCCTTTTCCATGACCTTTCGTTATTCCACATTATTCAACTTAAATTAAGTGATTACATTAGATTTTTAAATTTTGAGTTCTCACTCTCGTTTTGGGTTACCAACTCAAAATTCATTGCCCTTCTGTCGAACGGAACCGAGTCCGTTGATTTTGAATTGAAATCATGTAGTTGCAGGCATCAAGCCATGGCTAATTTTAGAAAAAGTCATGACAGATATTTCGAGTGACTGAGAGGCAAATCTGGCAAAAGCCCTTTTTAGGATTATATAAAAATGATGTCATTTCATTTGTTGATAGATAAATCGAGAAGCTGAGCTGAAAGCTCAGCTTCTTGCTGAGCTTCTAGAAGATAGAAGCTGATATAAAAAGGTTAAGAAACACCAATCTAGGGCCGGCTACAATGTATTAGAATCAACTGAATAATAAGGAGTATACTGAACAATTCTCTTTTTCTTATCAATTCGGAGCCATATTCCAAAATTCATAGTTTCTCGTGTTATTTATATCTTACTTATTCCAGATTGTTAAATGTAGAGTAAGTAATTACCTCAGATCTTGAATTTTGAGTTCTCACTCTCATAATTGAGTCACATTTTTCAATTTTTTTGAGTTGTCAATTAAAGTAAAAATCTTCAAAAACGTTTTACAGCAGATCTCCTTTGAAGTTAACAAATAATTAAGAATTCTGAGAGTTTTCACCTAAATGACTAATTAGTCAAAAAATGACTTTTTGTTGATTTAGTAGAAGAACGTTGATTTGTTGATTTTTTTTTTGTTGATTTAGCAGACATGCGTAGTAATCCCTACTGGAATTACTGGGAGTTGCCAATCTTCCAATTTTGGATTCTATGTAAAAAACAACTGTAACATGTCATTATTAATCCTATTGTGTTGTTATTTTAAGCCTGTTGTTATTGAAATATAAATATATTTCACATTATTAAAAAAGTTAATATTAATCTATTTTATAATCAAATCAATTATAAGCATTCTGTGTCATAATACTATAATAATTAGTTTCCCTGTTTGTAGTTCTATGTCCAATCGGTACTTACTTCAACGTAATTACTGAGGTCTGTCTTCCGTGTCCACAAGGAACTTTCCAGTCAGAGGAGGGGAAATTAGCCTGCATGGTTTGTCCCGAAAATACTTCAACAAAATCTGGCAGTGCTAAGCTACCTGGAGACTGTAAAGGTATGGTGAAAAAACAACATTTGTTCCTTGGTAAGTTGTGAAGTACAATCATCATACACTAAAAATACCAGTATTAAACGAAATCACAGTGGAAAACTGTCAGAATATTCGAAAAAGCAAAAGTTCTATCATTATTATAACTTGTCCGAGACCTCAAAATTCCTAAAAAAAAGCAACTGCAAAATGAAACATGTAATATATATATATATATATATATATATATATATATATATATATATATATATATATATATATATATATATATATATATATATATATTATATATATATATATATATATATATATATATATATATATATATATATATATATATATATATATATATATATATATATATATATATATTTGTCCTTTGGAATACACACAGATTAGATTTCCAAAATTTTTGTCCTTTGGAATAAACATCAAAATTACTTTTGAATCCGCTGCTTTTTGAATTAAAATAAAGTTGCCATCAAGCCATGACAAATTGTAAAAAAAAGGCCAATATAGATAGTGTGAGTGAGAGGCAAAGCTGGCATAATTTTGAGGATTTTGAGGAAATGATGTTATTTTCACTTGTTGATAGATAGTCTATTATCCGTCTATCCTAGGGACATCCTAGATCAAATACAATCATCAAATACATCAAGACAAAAACTTTTTTTGCATCCAGGACCCACCTTAGGTTTATTCATGCTCAAAATCCATCATTTCTAAGACTTTTTTTGTTTCCTAATTATGAATTTTTTAGGGCAGTACCACATTTTCTTCCCTTTTGCCACTTTGATCTGTGAAAATAAATTAGTAAAACCAATTAGTTAAGATGATTTAAGTTAAGTTTAAACAAGGTTATATATATATATATATAAATATATATATATATATATATATATATATATATATATATATATATATATATATATATATATATATGTATATATGTATATATATATATATATATATATATATATATATATATATATATATATATATATATATATATATATATATATATATATATATATATATATATATATATATATATATATATGTATATATATATATATATATATATATATATATATATATATATATATATATATATATATATATATATATATATATATATATATATATATATATATATATATATATATATCAGTGGCCATATACGCAAAAGAAATGAACAAATCTGAAAAAAAATTGAAAAAATTGAACAATAACACTCAACATATTGGAATTATATCTCCCTTGTCTCTAAAAGTTTTTTCACAAAGCTTTACAGTAATTAGGTCCCTAGAAGAGGTCTCAAAAATACACGAGAGCAGTGGTGCATCCTCTCGAAAAAACTATTCCTTAAATTCGCCAAACTTTGGCAATTACTCAGAAATTTTTCCAGATAATCCCTAAACTCCCCAAAAAGACGGTAAGCACACCATCCATCTTTGTCATATGAATCCAAGGTCCCCTACGCAGTGGCACATAATTTGCTCGCACCTGTAACAAACAGTTAGGTGACCTCCCCGGTAGGTTCAATCTCAAGTAAAACTCTTCTCAATTGACTATTTTCATCTGGTTATACAATCTTAGGGTATTTGGCTTCTCAATACAAGTAACTACTACTACTACTAACAACTTACCGCCGCTTCAAGCCGCGGGAGGCCAACACAGCCACGCACGCTCCTCCTACATCCCAATCTGTTCAAAGCCCCCCTCTTTATACCGTCCCAGGAAGTTTTCATTTCCTTTAAATCTTTCTTTATGACATCCTCCCACCCCAACCGCGAACGACCTGCTTTCTGTTTAGCTCTAGACGGTTGGCCGAAAAGGAAAATCTTTGGCAATCTGTCACCCTTCTTGCGCAGAATGTGCCCTAGCCGTTTCAACCTTTCTTTCATTATAGCCCTAGAAAGCGGTAGGAAGCATGAAATTAGGTGATATAGAATTTGTTTACTCAGGAAGGAAGGATGGGCTACATAGACAGGGAATAAGGCTCACGATGAATAAGGAAAGTGTTAAGTCTTGTTTAGGCTGGGAAGGTATTAATAATAGTATACTTATCGCTCATTTTATGACTAAAAACTTCAGGGTATGAGTTATAGTAGTATATGCCCCAGTAGAACCGACTGGCGGAGATACTAGTGACTCAGAGGAATTTTACTTACAGTTACAGGAGCAAATAGACAGGGTCCCAGGTAGAAATATGGTGTTTTTATTAGGAGACTTTAACGCCCAGTTTGGTAGAAATAGGGATAGATGGTATCCTAGCCTAGGTAATTTTGGTGTAGGAAAAGAAAACAGCAATGGCTACAGACTGTTGCAATTTTGTAAATATAGCAATCTAGTTATAACCAATACGGTGTTTGGTCATAAAATGGCCCATAAGTTAACACGATATTTACGTGATGGTAAGGCAGCAGACCTTATTGATTATGCTATTTTAAACCGAAGATTGGCAGGATCAATACAAGATACTAGGGTAAATTGGAGTGCTGTTATGTAAAGATCACCATCTGGTGGTGTCTAGGGTTAATTTAAAGCTTAAATTTTGGAGGGTAACTACCTCCCGGGAGGTTATGATGTTGGTTAACTCCAGGATGAGAATTTGATTTCCAGGAACAGTTGAATAATAAACTGGAAAGTTTAAAATTTAACAGTGTGGAAGATGGATGGAATAATTTTAGGTAAACAATTTGTGAAGTTGCTGATGGTATGTTAGGGAAGAAAGTTAGGACCACAGCTAGAAATATTTGTGAAAAAGCTTTATATTTAATAGAGATGAGAAGAGGCTTATAGAAGAATTATCTGAGTGATAGATCATTTTAAAACAAAATGAATGTAAAGGAAGTGGCGAAAGTATTAAAATATGAACTAAAGAAGTGTGAAGTGGATGCCATGGATAAATTTGCTGAGGATCTGGAAGATGCAGCTAGACGGCATATTAGTAAAATATTGAAACATAGAGAGGTGATAAGAGAAAGTGTGGTAATTATTGAGGCAGTAGTCTGGTCTCTGTAGGTAGCAAATTACTAAATAATATGATACCTTTTAGACTGTTAGATGTTGTAGACAAAGTTTTAAGAAAAGAACAGTGCGGTTTTAGAAAAGATAGAGCATGTGTCGACCAAACTTTCACTCGTAGGCTAATAATTGAAAATTGAGTTATCAAGCACCTTTGGTGCTCAGTTTTATAGATTATGAGCAAGCGTTCGATTCTGTTGATAGAAGAGCTTTAGCAAAGGTTTTATCCTTGTATTGTCTACTAGACAAATATACTAAAGGGATTAGTGCTATGTCCGAGGATAACACTGCTGTGGTTAAGGTAGGAAATAAGGTTAGCAGCTGGTTCCGTATTAAATCAGGAGTTAAGCAGGACTGAGTTCTATCCCCCTTTATGTGGATCATTTTGATGGATTTTGTCTTAAGAAGCACAGGGAAAGCCATGGGAGACCACGGAATCCAATGGAGAGGAAAATCTCTTCTGGACTTAGATTATGCTGATGATTTTAGTATCCTAGATGAAAGTGTGAGCAAAATGAATTAGCTTTTAGAGGTTCTGTGAGTTCAGGGTCCTAGAATAGGTCTGAAAATAAATTTTAAGAAGACTAAGTCACTAAGGCTAGGAATAAGTGAAGATGAAAAGATGACGTTGGGTAACGAAAAGATTGATCAGGTAGACAGCTCCACTTACCTTGGTAGTACTATTAGTAAAGGCGGTGGGATCAGTGAAGATCACAAAAGTAGAATAGCCAAGGCTCAGAGTGCTTTTTTCACAGTTAAAAAAAGTTTGGAAGAACAGGAAGATAAGTCTGCAACCCAAAATTAGAATATTAGAAGCTACAGTGACGACAGTGGTCAAAAATGGCTCTGAAGTATGGGTGCTGCAAAAAGTGGATGAAGATTTGCTAGATGTTTTCCAGAGAAATTGCATACGGATTGTTCTGGATTACCGGCAGACTGATCGTATTTCCATCTGTAGGCTGTACAAAAAATATGGTTCAATCCCACTTTCTAGGGCTATAAGTGAGAAAGAAAGGTTGAGATGGCTAGGGCACATTCTGCGGATGAAGGATGACAGATTGCTGAAGATTTTCCTTTTCGGCCAACCGTTTAGGGCTGAAACGGAAAGCAGGTCATCCTCGTCTGGGGTGAGAGGAGGCTATAAAGAAAGATTTAAAGGAAATGGGAACTTCCTGGGAGGGTGTAAAGAGGGAGGCTTTGAATAGATTGGGATGGAGGAGGAGCGTGCGTAGCTGTGTTGGCCTCAGGTGGTTTTGTGCTGCGGTGAGTTGTTAGCAGTAGTAGTAGCGGTCCTTGGCACTTCAAAGTAATTTTCCGGGGGATTTTATGGACAGTAGAACGAAACGGAAAAGATATGGAAACTTAATAGGTATAAACAAACAAATGAACAGCTTTGAAGCGTTTTTTTTTTTTTTTTTTTTTTTTTTTTTTTTTTTTTTTTTTTTTTTTTTTTTTTTTTTTTTTAGGCTGTTATTCATTTGTCCTCATTTCACTTGAGAAAAAAGAAATAAAAAAGAAAACAATTTGTAAGTTTTCTAGATTCTTTTTAGGTACTTTTTTTCTTTCTTAAAGTCTTAACAAAAAAAAAGAAGAACATTACTATCCTAAAATTCCATAGTAAAAAATGTGCTCTAATTTCATTCATTCATATCTTTAAATAATCTTTTGTGCCATAATACCTTTCCATTTGATAATAAAATAAATTGAAAACATAATAACGGGAAAAGCTTTTAATTAAGATTATGAACTGTGAAAATAAGCGCAAAGAACTTTTAACACAAATATTAATAAAAGTCTGAATATTTTCGCTTCATATCCAGAAGCTTTTATCACCGGTAAAATATTAGATAATAAAAAAAACTAAATTAAGTAATTCAACACAAACACACAAGAATAAAGATGAAAAAAACAAAACACAAACGCTATAAAAAGAAAAAATATTGAAGGATATCACATAGGATAAAGAAAAACTCATTAGAATTGAGGTGTTTTTACTTTTGAGTTTACGATGGTTTATATTTAATAAATACGATGTTCCATGTCCATGGATCCTTCTTTTGGTTGACTGTGTATGTCTGTACTCTTTGCCCTAGGTGATTGGAGGGGGTAAGGTCAAGGCCTCATTCAAGTACTTATCTTTCTGAATTGCTAAATTAGGAAATCCGTTTTTTCTTCTTTTTTTACCGAATACATGCCTTCACATATAGTTGTTGATTACACATTATAGTTGTTAGTTTTAAAACGAATATATAATAGTATAAATACACAATAACCACGGACATACACAATAGTATACAGCGGTTTTCCTGACTTGTGTTTGAGTCCATGGTTTTCTCCTAATACGAGTCTATGTAATAAATAATAGTTGTTGTCTTTAAAAACAAGTCCAAACATACATCGGTTTTCCTCACTTGTGTGAGTCGGTGGTTTTCTTCTAATACAAGTCTATGTGATAAATAATAGTTGTTGTCTTTAAAAACAAGTCCAAACATACATCGGTTTCCCTCACTTGTGTGAGTCCGTGTTTTTATTTTAATACGAGTTTATGTGATAAATAATATTTGTTGTCTTTAAAACAAGTCCAAACATACATCGGTTTTCCTCACTTGTGTGAGTCCGTGGTTTTCTTCTAATACAAGTCTATGTGATAAATAATAGTTGTTGATTTAAAAACAAGTCTAAACATAAAGACAAGTCAAGAAAACTTGACTTTTTTTAATTCAACCTCTTGCTCGGTAGTGTCGCCTGTGTAAAGTGAGCCAAACCTCAGCGCTTTTATTTGTCTCCTGAGTGTTCGATTATGGACGAGGGTTGTACCTTCAAGGGGGTTAATCCTTCTGATAAATTTTTTACATATGTGTGGTTTTTATTATTATTTTCTTTTCATAATCTTACAAGAACTTACCTACCTAATTGAAAATAAAAAAGTTGCTTTTCAACAAATTTTTTATTGTGTATAAGTATATAAAATGACAGAAAATGACATCGTAATTCGTTCTTTCAAAGAAATGAAAAAAAAAGTTTTTGCAATAAAGTGACAATTTCTCTCTCGAGAGGAAAAACGAAAAAAAAGATAACGATAAAAAAATTTTAAAAAGAAATATTTTCAGCCAGTGAAATGTTATAATGAATGAAACGGGAAAAATGAAAAATGAGAGGGAAAACGAAAAAAAAGATAACAATAAAAAATATAAAAAAAGAAATATTTTCAGCCAGTGAAATGTTACTATGAATGAATCGCAGATATTTTGGCAAGGGTCTCCTATTCACAGGTCAATAATTTGCATTGTTTCAATTTTCTTTTTCTCCTCAGAATTTTTCGTTTTTACTATCATGTATAGTCTTTTCGATATATGTTCTTAACCTGTTTCATGACCCATGACCCATTATTTTAAACAAGAAACTAACAAATCAAATAATCAAGTCAAAACCAAACACTGGATTTTTTAATCTTGTTTAACTATAATTACGAAAATTAAAGAGGCTTCTGAAACATGTTGGTAATTCACACGAGTATTTGTACTTATCCTATTAAGCGCCAATGTGCCCATGTGCCCTATTCATGATATTATATCCTTAAGGGCCAAATACCGCCTCTGAAGTTTTTATCAAGATTTGAATTCAGAGTAGGGACTATACTATGCTGAAATATTTACCGATGTAAGGAATTTAAATGAGTGTTTCATCGATGTATTTCGTCAGTTAGAGCTCCCTTATTTTCTTTTCTTTTTTAAGTTTTAGACCTACCAAATTTTTACAAGGAAATAATAGATCCGAACACATTTCTTGAGGGAAGCAGCAAAAAAAAAAAAAAAAACTCAGTTCACGCCAATATTCCACGACCAAAATTCTTACAAGAATTTTAAGGGTGGATTTTTCGACTTTTTGCCTAAAACTCCCTTTAAAGCTCTGAATAAAACCTAATACATCTGTGACAGAGAATTGTACCTAAGGTCTTTAACAGAACTGAAAATGATGACCATTTCTAATATAAGGCAATGACTTTATATCGAAAACTAAAAAAGGAAAAATCATAGGGTTCTGGCCCGGTGGTCTCCAATTAAGGGAAAAAGTCGGGTCGAAAGCTACTAAAAATATTTTGAACTACAGGTGGATTCCCAAATTTGGTCAGAGGGAGGAGGGGGGCAAGAAGCTCTGTGAGTCTCCAAGATCAAAAATTTTTCGTGATATATTTCAGATTTATAGAAATACCTCCAGAAAAATATATCCAAAACCTCAGCACTTACTCAAAAATATGACTAATAGGACTAATATGAAATATTTTATTTTTAAAAAAGAATGAGGTATATTTATTTTCGATTCTATTACGTATTTGACTCTAATTTGATTCATATACTGTAATACTATTGCCAAAAACCCAGTTTCTTTTAAAACATTTTTCCCGTGTTTACATACGGTAACTTCTTGGAATAGTTTGTGTAGTATTAAGGACAAGTTTTTGCCACAGGAGAATCCTATGAGGTGGCTTCGACATTCCACCGACACCTGAACCCTCTCACTCTGGAAAATCTCCGGATATTAATAATCACATTTTTTTTTTACAATGAACTAGATTTATTTGTTTGAAATTTTACTACGTTTATAATTTCTGTCTTATTTTAAATTCTTGTGGTATGGCAAAAAATGCAGTTTTGTACTTATTAAACGCACCTCTGGTTTCTCTTCATTACAGCTCAGTGCCTCCCAGGGACTGTTTCTTTAGATGGCCTTGAAACCTGTAGCACATGCCCAATTGGCTCTTGGCAAATGGAATATGCCCAAAAAGAGTGTAACCTATGTCCAACTGGCAAAACTACTTGGAGAAGAGGCACAAGAAGAATAGAGGAATGTAAATGTAAGTTGATTGTGAATCTAGGGGCTCATTTTCAGGAGGTTGAGAGTTGAACTCATATTCACCTCCCATCCCAAATCACTTGTTCAACAAAAAGGTGGATTTGTTTCTGCAGCTATACTCTGCTCGAACGGCTGAGTCAGGGTTACCACCCGGTGAGGAAACAATCACTAAATGTTAGTGATTTTTTGGTTGATTTGGTGATTTTCTTCAATAATGTAGTGGTTCATGTGGTGATTTAGTATTATCTTTCTTTATTCAATATAAAACTGACTATAAATAGTGATAAATCACTAGAGGTGGCGAGTCTGGGCAGAGTTGAACTATGGCTCTTTAATCCAAGATGAATTAAAGGAGGACGGAAGCCAAGACATGATTTCATTGAACAAATTCAATGTGATAACAAAAATTCACTGGATACAGGATTTTCGTCCAACTCGCATTTTCATGAAATCGACCTCTACATTTGGGTTAGAAATTTAAAATCTAAGCTATGAATTAATAAGAATTGGACGTGAAAAAAAAATACTTTATTTTCCTATTTTAAGCTAGATCGTTCACACGGGGGCGGGGGGGTGAGTTTCATTCTGGGGCACCATAGAAGACCAAAAATATGTAAATTGTGAGGGGCTTTGTAATATTCTAAAAACATCACAATTGCTAGCCAAACAGCTTCTGATCTAAGCCTTAGCTCTTCATTTGCACTGAAAAATGTTTGCTTAAAGTGTAGCTTATTTCTTTTCAAAAGGCGTCTTCCCATTAAAAAAAAAAAAAAGAAAAATAAAATATTTCCAGATTTCATACTAAAAATTTGGACTCTATATGAGTTCATTTTCAGTGTATCTATTTAGGTTTAACCACATTTTTCTTTTCATTATTTTACTCATTATTTTTATATTGTCTAGAATAGGAGTATAGAATATTTTTATTTATTACATTGCTTAACCCATTGTTATGTCAGGAGCTTCATTTATCCATAATGAATGCCTATAATATACAGAGTATTGAAAGTTTCTTAGCATCAAGACTTATAATTACCTTATCCTCCCCCCCTCCCTCCTCGCAGATCTTTAATCAAAGATTAAATGTTGCCTTTATTCAAAGTTTTTTCTCTCTTTTCAATTTTATTTTATTACATAATTGAAAAATATTTTCAAATGTGAAATTGAAATATTCAGTTCTAGTTTTGTTCAATTTTACCGTTTATATCCCTTATCCTTTATTTTATTTTTATTACATTCCTTGGTATCAAATGTTGCAATTGCCGTTTATGATAGTTAAATTAACGATTATTAGTAATATACGAAATATGCAAAAATTCTTAGAAATAGTACTACTTCGAAAGCATAATCCTTATAACCGGAGAATTCCGGAAATTTACGCTGATATTGATTTGTTGGCTCCAAGTAATAGTGATTACAACCTAGTTTTGTTTCCCCTTACTCTCTTGGACTCGTGGAGAGGGTTTCCAAACAGTGCTCAGTTTAGATTGCCGTTGAAATCTTTCTTAACTCTCTCTTATTCCATTAAATTAAAATAATTTTTTTTTAAGAATTTATTAATTATTTTGAACTATCCAAAGTACCGAGGACTTCAACATAAGAATATTTTTTCCCTGGATCTATCTTGGGTCTATTCACGCCTGAAATGCATAAATTCTAAGATTTTGATTTGGTTATTTCAAAGTTATGACATTTTTACAGCAGTATCACATTTTATTGAGTTTTGCCAAGTTTCGCCTTGGTAATAAATAATCGAAACGGATTAGTTAAATTTGGCAACGTTTTCCGTCCTTAAAAATCCCGACATCAACAATCTGTTGATTTTAAAAGAAAACTATATCTTCAAAGGAGTGCTGCGTCTTCTTAAGCTGTTTGGAGCCATATATTTTATTGGAGCTTATTGGATATATAGCTTATATAGCTTATTGGAACTTATATTTTTAGCTTATTTTTTTGTTGATTTTTCACCCATGCTTCTTTTTTTTTAATTTGGCACCCGCTGTTACAAAAAACTGCATAACTGTATATGGAGGCCTTTTTTTTATTAAAAATTAAATTTTCGATTTTCCTGTTTCTTTAAGATATCGTCCTATAGCGTTGCGAAAGTTTTTATTTAACTACAGTTTCGGCCACTTTCCTACAGTTAAATTTCATTTTAATTGTTATTGTTACTTTAAGTAAAAACCCGTTGTTGTTTAGAATAGTAATTCTGTATTGAAAGAAAATATTTGTTTTTTTGCGTTTCTTGGCCACATCTCGGCCAATTTTCTGCCCCTTTCCTGAAGTTGAATTTCATTTTTACTGTCACTGTTACCTCAACTAAAAGCCCGTTGTTTATCAGAATAGTTCTGTATTGAATAATTCTGTATTAAAAGAAAATGTCTGTTTTTTGCATTTCTTGGCCCATCAGGTCACATCTCAGCCACAGTTTTGGCCACTATTCCACATGCAAATTTCTTTTTCACTGCCATTGTTACTTTAACTAAAAGTCCATTGTTTTTTAGTGTAGCAATTATGTGTTGAAAGAAAATACATTTGATTGATTTTTTTTTTTGCATTTCTTGGCCCATCAGGTCACATCTCAGCCACAGTTTTGGCCACTATTCCACATGCAAATTTCTTTTTCACTGCCATTGTTACTTTAACTGAAAGTCCATTGTTTTTTAGTGTAGCAATTATGTGTTGAAAGAAAATACATTTGATTGATTTTTTTTTGCATTTCTTGGCCCATCAGGTCACATCTCAGCCACAGTTTTGGCCACTATTCCACATGCAAATTTCTTTTTCACTGCCATTGTTACTTTAACTAAAAGTCCATTGTTTTTTAGTGTAGCAATTATGTGTTGAAAGAAAATACATTTGATTTATTTTTTTTTTTTTGCATTTCTTGGCCCATCAGGTCACATCTCAGCCACAGTTTTGGCCACTATTCCACATGCAAATTTCTTTTTCACTGCCATTGTTACTTTAACTAAAAGTCCATTGTTTTTTAGTGTAGCAATTATGTGTTGAAAGAAAATACATTTGATTGATTTTTTTTTTTTGCATTTCTTGGCCCATCAGGTCACATCTCAGCCACTGTTTTGGCCACTATTCCACATGCAAATTTCTTTTTCACTGCCATTGTTACTTTAACTAAAAGTCCATTGTTTTTTAGTGTAGCAATTATGTGTTGAAAGAAAATACATTTGATTGATTTTTTTTTTTTGCATTTCTTGGCCCATCAGGTCACATCTCAGCCACAGTTTTGGCCACTATTCCACATGCAAATTTCTTTTTCACTGCCATTGTTACTTTAACTAAAAGTCCATTGTTTTTTAGTGTAGCAATTATGTGTTGAAAGAAAATAAATTTGATTAATTTTTTTTTGTGTGTTTCTTGGTCCATCAGGTTGGCCTTTGTCATTTATTTTTGTTGTTTTATTTTTAATGTTAAAAATATCAACTTTCTTGAAAATTAATGAATAAAAATTGAACTTTTGTTTTCAGCAATCTGTAATGCGGGGGAAGTCTCTGAAACTGGATTAGAACCCTGTTATCCCTGCCCTTTAGGATCTTATCAGCCAGAGCTTGGCCAAACGTTTTGCCTGAAGTGTTCACCTGGTATGATTACAAATACAACAGGCTCGTTAGATATTAATAATTGCTATGAAGAACCAACTGTTCAGGAACTCGAGGTACATATTAATTTTACATACTATTATGTATGATTTTTACATAAATTTTTCTAATAGTTTTTCTAATAGTTTAAAAAAAATTTCTAATAGTATAATTTTACATACTATAGTTTTACATACTATATACATATTAATTTTCACTCAATGTATATTAATTGATATTATGCCTATTTTTGGCTTAGGTATCAATATCACTCTTTCAAAATATCACTTTTACATAATTTTCAAAAAGCGCAGAATTCTTCTTTTGGGGTAAAAAAAAAAAAAAAAAAAATTGACGATGAGCATGTTTCCACAGACTCAGAGAATATTTTTGCCACTAATTGCTGGTAAATTTCCCTGAAAAAGAATTATTACTAGAGTATTAGCAAATTTTAGCCTTGAAATTTTTGAAAATTAGATATGAAAATGAACAGTCATTGCAGTCTTACTGGGTCTTTTACAGTCTACAGTGTTGTTACACAGTCTACGGTTGTTACAGTCTGAAGGTTACAGTCTACTTCTTTATTACAAGAGAAAATGCAAATTGTCTCTAAGACACAACCAATCCGGAGAATCATCAAAAGTAATAAGTTATGTTTCAATAAATTTGTAGGATTAAAACTTTTTAGGTCTGAATGACGTCTACTTAAAAAACCATGTCAAAAGTATCTCTAAAATCCAAGACAAAACTCTCAGTGAATCTTATGAGAAACTCTGTGGGATTCTTATTCTAGGGAGTTTTAATCTGAACTAAGAATAAATAAAGCGTCAAAAGTAAAGAAACCAGATTTAACGACAAATAGTTTTCTGAAATTATAGCTTAAAATTCACCCTCCTTGGCTCTCCCTCCTTAAAATATGGCAATCTCTTTTCGTCTTTAAATGTATTGGTCAGAAAAATATAATGGTCTATTTTACAACAAAAAGATGTAAGACAATGAAGAAATTGAGATAAAAAATGAGGAAAAGGGAGGAAAATGTCAATATTTCGGGAAAGACCTAAAAAATAATAACCATGAAATATAAAAGCTAAAATAGCAGAGGTCTTTTCTTAACAAATGATAAAAAGGCAACTGTTCCACTTTCCTTTTCTATTTTACTGACTGTGATTTCCCTTGTTTTTCTTTTTTGTCTTGTATATTTCTATTTTGTCATGCTCAAGCAGTGTTGTCTCGGCAATTATTTAATGGCCTACTAAGTAACCTCTTAAGAATCTAAATGAAAATGGGGGGCTAAGTATTTTTTAGTCCATGCGACCGGATACCTGGATGCTTGCTGCGGTCGAAGGTAATTAGCCCTCTCCCCAAGAGACTAAAAAACCACGAAACAATGAAACAAATTAAATGTAGGGAAATATATCAGACCTTTCTCGCCAAAAGACTTATCCAGAAATTAGCTTTTCTTCCTGGAAAAAATTTCAGTTATTTTCCATCTAGGATATATTTTACTGGTGTTCGAGACTAACTACATCGTGGGAAGGCACAACTTTTTGGACGCTATGAAATCATGAGTATTTGATTTTGTTTTCTATTTTATTGACTCAACTTTCCTATTTTCCTGTTTAGTAGAGCATGCCTGCTAAAGAGGAATCTAAAACCTTCCTATAATCCTACCTACGGAAAAATCTCTAGAGGAAATCTAAAATTTTGTTATACATTTTATTGATTCCGTTGTCTTTCTTTTTGTTTTCTTGTTTAGTAGAGCATACCTGCTACAGAAGAATCTACGATCCTTGAAGTGAATGACTGCTTTTCTGATCCATGCCATAATGAGGCGACATGTAAACCCATGGATTTTGGACACGTATGCTTCTGCATGCCTGGATTTACTGGTATATTTGCCATATTTTAGTTTTTTAATCTTTTCTCAGTTTTAGGATGACTGGCAGCCCTCCAAACATTTTTCCACATCGCCCCAACGTTATCAGAAAGTTTAAACTTATTGCCCTCAGCCACTCTTAAAATATTGTAGATCCTCCTTTTTAATGAGGATACAAAGGCACCTTGTGCCTTTGGGTTTGGTTTAACATACTCCTCAACATCCTTCAAAGTTTCACCGTAATACCCTTTACCTTTTTGGATACAGCCAGAATTAAACGCTCTCCTTTTTTCTAATGATAAATCCTGCCTGTAAACAATGGGTAAATTGCATAATTTACAGTCCTTGCCCGGGGCTTTGGGGGAATGGTATTCCTGGAGGTATAGCTATTAGACCTTTTGACTAGTTTGAAAAAATATAATTTCAAAATACGATCAGTGTTGAACAGAGGGGTATTTAAAAGGGCAAGGATAGCGTTGCCTCTGATCTTTAGTCTTTAAGAATGTTTTTTTTTTAAATCATCAAAAACTTGAAAAGTTTTTCAAAAGAAAATTTTGAATGAAATTGGACATTAAATATAGTCAATCTGTATTATAAGAATAAAAGCTGAAATATCTCATTAATTAATGATTAATCGCCATTTTTTGTTTTCAAGCTTTCTACTCTAGGGTAAGAGCAAAAAAATGGAAAACTTATGAATAGTAGGTCATCAGTGGTTTAATGTGGAAAAGAAAATTGGTCAGACTCATAAAAACGTAACAAAAATGAACGTAAAAATTTTTTTTACCCGTTTGTTAAATTGTTTTTTGTAACACCCGCCCCTAACACAAATACTGGATACGCCTTTCCAGGAGCCCACATCAATGTAATTAGATTTACCTTGGATGCTAGTCTGTTTAATACTTCATAGTATTAATTAGTTCAATTTCAAGAGGACATTTTTTCTTTTTCCTACCACCCAGAAACACGAAAGCTTTTTAAGACTTGAAATGAAAGTAATAGCGTAAACGGAAACTCATTGAAACGGTAACGATTAACAGTAACTTTATTACACAGTAATAACATATAAAGTTGTTCTTGAATTCCTCATGGCCTCTCTCCGCCATTTTTTGGTATTAATAAATTTGCTTTTTTCCATGTAGACGGAAAAACTTTAATCCTTTTTTTTTATCGTAAAAGAAGAGTTCCAAAAAGTTTCAAGGTCTTTCTTATGATTGTGACACTAAAGAGATACCTTTGTTAAACTTATGTAATTGCTAAGGGCTTAATTCTCGTGCAGGTATGAATTGTGACATCAACATTGACGAATGTTCATCACTACCCTGTAGCAACAATGGCACGTGTATAGATGGCGTCAATAGTGTTAGTTGCATATGCCAAAATGGATTTAGTGGACAATTTTGTGAGGTAAGCACGTTTGCCAAGTTTTCCTGAACTATACTAGGCCAAATAGTAAAAAACAATTAGCCAAAATTATCCCAGTTAATTTTTTCTCTGAAGATTAGGTGGTAGCGTTGGATATAAAATCCTCCCTTGCCTCTTTGTTACTACCTCCTTGTTCTGGAAGGAAAGCCTAGGAAAGTCTTTGTTACTCATCCTTCTTCTGGAAGGAATATTTTTTATAGTATTTTAATAGAATTACTTATTTTAAATGATTATTTCATTTTATAATTAAAAATATTTAATTTCAAATATTCTAATAGTATTTTAAATACATTTCAATCTTAAGATTAGGGCCTCAAATTTTTAATTTGCTTATTCCAAACTTAATATAGCCTAAATATTTGGTATATTGCTTAGTTTGTAATGTTTAATTCCCATCATTCGGTAATTTGTCAGCAACAGACAACAGATCTGACTTGATGTTACGTGAACGTGACGTGATGTGACGTGAACACACGTGATTAAGATAATTTCGAAGACCACACTGCCTTTCCATGATGATAAATAAAAGTTCAAATAGGGATAAAATCTTTGTTATAGACAGTGATAAACTTCACAAAAACACTAGTTATTTCGGTCACATATGTAGTGACCGGGATTTAGGATGGGAGGTGAATATGAGTTCAAGTTTCATCCTCGAAATTTATCACTGTCGATTAAAAGGATTTTATCCCTATATGAATTTATATTAATAGACGCGATTAAGGATGTTTTTTATGTCTATCGGGCTTGTTTCGGTACTTTCTCATGGTCTTATGCCCATGGTCCCATGGTCAATTGTCATTTAAGTTTTTTAATTTACTCTAATTTCCTTAATTAAATAATTTGTTTTAATACTTCTTCTTCTTCTTTTCAGTCTCAAACGAGTTGTACCAAGAGGCTGGTTAAAAATTTATTTATACATTATGTTTCCATGGTCCCCGCTGCTGTTAGTAATTTTTGGTAATGAATCTTGTTAGTAAGCGGAGAGACGGGTTTACCGCAACTTGCAAAAATCCATGATATGGACGCCGAGCGGTATGCTTGAAGTAGAATAGAAATGTGTTTTCATAGCCCAAATTGTTGCTAATTTCTTAGACAATACTGCCTTCCCGTTTACAAAATTAAATAAACGAAAGAATAGAGAAAATGGGCATGATATTTTTAACAAAGCAGTGTAGTTAAATTCACTGTTTTGTCTTAAATATTTTACCCGTTTTCTCTGTATTCTCATTTATGTAATTCTGTAAATTGTTGTTAGCTATTGTTGTTGTAGTCGCTGTGATAATAGTTGTTGCTGTAGGCTTGAAATTTTGTTGAAAGTCTGTTTCCGTGGTTGCAGTTTTTTTTCTTTTTTTGAAAATTGTTGGAATTGGTTCTTTTGTTAGTAAGTGATTAGAATAATTTCGGTCCATAGAAGACCAAAAAAATCCGCAAATTTTAATTCTGCTGGATTGGAATATTGGATTTTTGTTAGAACTGAAATTATACAAGGATTTTCGATGTGTGTGATTGAGGAATGAAAAGGGTGTCCCAACGGTCCCAGCTGTTGTTTCCAATTGTTGGTGATGATTCTTTTGTTAGTGAGTGAGAACAATAATGTTCACCAGAAAATATGCTCAGCGCCACTCGTGGAAACCGATTGATTTAGATTCTAAGATGTTGGGCAGACATTTTCTTAGAAAGTCTGTTTCCTTAGTTCTGGTTGTTTTTCACTGTTACTATTATTTCTGTGTTATAGTTACTGCTGTAGGCCTAAAATTTACTTAGTTTTTAAGTGGTCCCAGGTGTTGTTCGCAAATTTTGGAACATTTCTTATTAGTAGGGGAAACACTGGTGTTGACTAAAAAAAATTATATGTTTATCGAAACTTGCAGAAACCAATGATTTGAATTCCAAGCTTTAGGCTTGAAATTTGATAAGAAATGTGTTTCCAGAGTCCAAGTTGTTGCTAGCTGTTGTTTTTGTAGTTGCTGTAGTAACAGCTGTGAAAGTCCGTTATAAAGGTTCCAGCTGGTGTTTTTTTTTTCTTTTTTTTTTTTTTTTAATTGCTGGCAATGATTCTTGTGTTAGTAAGTAAGGACAATAATTTTGACCAGAAAAACATTTTCATCATAACTCATAGAAGCCCTTTGATTTAGATTTTCTTAGAAAACATTTCCATAGTCCCGATTTTTATTAGCTGTTGTTGTAGTTTCTGTAGTATATATACTTCTTTAGGCCTGAAATTTACTTGAAAGTTGATGAAAGGGATTTACGCAAAAATGAAACCAAACTGTAGGCTTGAAATTTGAATAGAAATAGCTCCAAGTTGTTTCTAGCTGATGTTGTTGTTGTTTTTGTAGTAACTGTTGTTGCGGCAGGCTTGAAATTTACTTAAAACTTTATTTTCGAGGTCCCAGCTGTTGTTTTCAATTTTTGGAATAATTTTGTTAGTAATTAATTAAAATAAAAAGTTTTTTTGCTGAAAGTAAAGGAGCAACATTAAAATTTGAAACGAACAGAATTTGTTACATATATGAGGGGGTTGCCCCCTTCTTAATACTTCGGTCTTCGTGCTAAAGTTTTTTAGTACTTTTAAAAAATTGTCTTATTGTTCTAATTGAACAGCCCTCGTGTTTCAGGAGTCTTTATTAAAAAATTGAGACACAAAGTCAAACTTTAGCTCGAAGAGCGAGGTATTAAGAAGGGGGCAACCCCAATCATATACATAGAAATTTCTGCTCGTTTGAATTTTAATATTGCTCCTTACTCTCAGCTGAAAAACTGTTTAAATTCTGATTATTTTTTAAATAATTCCGGGAAATTTGGCTCCCCCTCCACAGAAAGATCCTCTAGACAATTCGATCCCGGTGAAAATTTATCCCGGACAATTACCATTAACATCCACACATGTAAAAATGAGTCAACAAAGAGAAAGAAAGACACACAAAAAGAATTTTGTAGAGGAATTCTGGTAAATTTTCCCAGTGTAAAATTTTCCCTGAAATTTAACCCCCCGGAAACTTCCCTCCCCACGGAAAATCCCCCAAGCAGGAAATTCCCCCCCCACCATCTGAATAATATATATATTCTACCCAATAACAAATAAAATACCTTACGTAATTAATGACCAAATTTCATAACTTAAAGACCTTTTCCCAGGGGCTGGGGTGAGTTAAGTTATGTTCAAAGACCTAGATATCGGACTTTTCAACTATGCTGAACAATATGGCTATCCCCAAATTTTGATTGAACGATTCTGGTGAAAAAAGGAGCGTGGGAGGGGGGCTAGATACCCTCCAATGTTTTTGGTCACTTTGAAAGGGCAGTGGAACTTTTAATTTCTGTTCGAATGAGCCCTCTCCAGATATTATAGGACCTTTGGTGCGATGCGATCACCCTTGGGGAAAAAAAAACAAATAAATACACATCTGTGATTTTTTTTTTTTGTAAAAAAAGCGAAATTCCGCATATTATGATGGGAGCTTGAAACCCCTGCAATAGAGTTCTCTGATACGCTGAATCTGATGGTGTGATTTTCATAAAAATTCCTTGACTTTTAGGGGTATTTTCCCTCTTTATTGAAAATCAGGCAAATTTTCTCAGATCGTAGCCCTTGAAAGATAAAACTAAACTTAATGAATCTCATATATTTGGAATCAACATAATATGTCAATTCTTCTAAAATATATCGACTGATATCAAAATTCCGTTTTCTAGACGTTCGGTTCCTATTGAGCCACGCCACTCCTTGCTTACAGTTCGTTATCACGAACTCTTTGAAAGTAGAAACACTGGTGTTGACTAAAAAAACGTATATACATTCATCAAAACTTGCAGAAACCCATGATTTGGATACCAAGCTGTTGGCTTAAAATAGAATAGAAATATGTTTCTATAGTCCAAGCTGTTGCTACCTGTTTTAATGTAGTTTTCGTAGTAACAGTTTTTGCTAGAAATTTGCTTAAAATTTTGTTTCCACTTCGCAGCTGGTGTTCCCAATTGTTGGTAATGATTTGTTTGATAGTAAGTGAGAACAATAATGTTTATCAGAAAATCGTGTTCATCATAAGTCATCGAAACCCATAATTTAATTTCTAAGCTGCAGGGCTGAGATTTTTTTAGAAAGCATGTATCCATAGTCTCAGTTGTTATTAGCCGTTGTTGTTGTAGTTTCTGTAGTATAGTTACTGCTGTAAGCCCGAAATTTAATTAACAGCTTATTTCCGCGGTCCTATTTGTTGCTTGCAATTGTTGGAATGATTTTTGTTAGTGAGTGGAAATACTGGTATCAAATAAAAAGAAAATATTGTTATTGGAACTTGCAGAAACCAATGATTTGGAGACCAAGGTGTAGGCTTGAAATTTGAATAGAAACTTGATACTATAGTCTAAGGTGTTGCTAGCTGTGGTTGTTGTAGTTCCTGTAATAGGGTTATTGCTGTAGGCAGGAAATTTACTTAAACGTTTTTTTTTTACCGCGGTCACAGTTGTTGTTTGCAATTGTTGGAAGGATTGTTGTTAGTAAGTAGAAACATCAGTGTTCACAAAAAAAAAAAAATAAAAAAAATGGTTATCGAAACTTGCAGAAATCCATAATTTTGATACCCAGCTATAGGCAAGAAATTTGAATAGAAATGTGTTTCCATAGCAGCGGTGTAATTTCGTCAAAATCCTGGGGAGGGGGCAAAGTTGAAGCCAGTTTTCCCAAATCAATTGAAAATGACAGTGAAAACTAAAAAAATGTGTCACATAATACCGTAAAGGCAAAGATATACTAAAGAAAACTTACCTGTTTCTCTGGATACTTGAATTATGCAGGCTTATCTTAATTTTGACAAGATTTTTTGCAGAAAGTAAATTTCAGCTGGGGGGCAAGCTGAGGTCTGGGGGAGGGGATAGTTGCCCTCCCTGCCCTATAGCAACTGGCCCCTGCCCCCTGCTCCATAGTCCAAGGTGTTGCTAGCTGTTGTTTTTGTTTCTGTAGTATAGTAACTGCTGTAGGTCGGAAATTTGCTTAAACGTTTGTTTCCACGGTCCCAGCAGTTGTTTGCAACCGCTTTTAACAACCTTTTGTTAGTAATTTAAAAACAATAATATTCACTGAAATAATTATTGTCACAAAGGTCGTAGAAACCCATGATTTGGATTTCAAGCTCTAGGATTGAGATTTTCTTAAAAACTATGTTTAGATAGTTCAAGTTGGTACTAGCTGCTGTTTTTGTAGTTGCTGTAGTGACAGCTGTTGCTGTAGGCTTGAAATTTACATTAAAGTATATTACGACTATTTTTTAAGATTTGGAAACAATAATGTTAACTAAAAAAACAAAGTAGTTGATCAAGATTCGCAGAAACGCATGACTTTACGTGAATTCTAAATGATATGCATTTTCACTAGTTGGAACAGGAACGATTTTTTCTATCAGGAAATAAAATGTTATGTAACCTCTATTGAAAAAGTATTGTCAAACTTTGACTAGAAAACAAATAATATACTACACAAATATAAAAGAAAACACGAAACAAGATTTTAAATACGAACAAAAATGTCATATAAAAAATAAAAAATGTGAAATAAAACGGAAAAAACATGAAATGAGAATGATATATGGCATTAAAAGCGTTAGAAAATTTAAATTACAGAGGAAGAACCTGAAAAGACAAAGAAATAATATTACCTTTATTGTACTACAGGACACATGCGCTTGGAATAGAACGTTTCATAATATAATAACCTAAAATCAAGTAAAACTAGGCAATGCCAATCCACAGGCAAACCGAGGGCGGGCAAGATGGTGTTTGATAAGCACAAGTATAGAAAAAATGAAAGGATATAACATCTCGTAGAAGAAAATATTTGATTTAATAAAAATGTAAGTAGACTGTAAATTTTTAACAGCAAAAAATTAAATGGCCATGTATTATCGACCAGAGCTTATGAAAGAAATACCACTAATCTACAGGAAAGTTAAATTGGGCTTTGATAATAAATTATGTTTACTATCACAGAGGATTTATTTATAAAAACTATTGTGTCAAAAACTATTGTTTTTTCTTACTGGTTTAAAATTTCATACAAAATAAACAGCTTTTGAATAGTATCTAATTTTGGTGTCAAACAAACTCATTTGACGCAATTTCCCAGGTTCATATGGTTTTTAAACAAATTAGTTTTTGAAATGGTAGGGCTATAAAGTGGACGGTCTATAAGAAATAAGGAATAATATGGTTGTAGCATGAAAATGTGCCGCAGAAAATAAACCGGTTCTTACGTGTTATAGCGACCACCCTCAAGTTCTTGATCTGAGTAAAACCAGTTTTTCTGTCTTTATTCGGAGATAATTAGCTTAGTCTAAGTGAGATAAACTTTTATACAGGTACATTTAAATTAAATATTTAATGTATAGAGTTGGTTAAGTTAGGTATTTAATATGATGCATTCGGGGGGCCTGCTTTCCATAATTCTTTGTTGTAGTTTCCATAAATTGTTTACTAAAGTATTATGTTTTCATCATATTATGGTATTCAGAATTCAGGATGATTACCCTCTCGCTGTACGGCCCAGGGGACGTCAGTGGCTATCTAATCTTCACTTCTTATTCTTCAAGCACGTATAAAGTCTCTTCTTTATGAACTGCTTTCAAATATCCATAATTATCATTTTTTTTTTTTTGTATATTTTATTAGGATTAACCTAACTTCACTTCTTTAATGTGGTCTCTATAACATGTAAGTGCCGATAAACCAATGAAATGAAAGTATATTTTATTTTAAATATATTTTATAGATTGATATAGATGACTGCGCAGATTCTCCCTGTCAAAACTCAGGAACCTGCTTTGACAAAGTTGGTGATTTTATTTGTGAATGCCGACCCGGATTCACCGGCAATTACTGTGAGCTGAATATTGATGGTTGTGCTGTGAGTGGCTCTTCTTAACCGTATTAATAACTTCAGTGCAATTTTATTGTTATCCAGTAGCAAATTTCGGCCTTGCTAATGACTTCTAAGTCATGCAAAGATTAAGGAAAAATGGGTGCCGAATAGAATAGAATTCACTAGCTACTGAACAGGTACCGTTAGTAATTATGTCTATGTCCTGTAATTCTGTCTTTGGGGTGAAACCTCCCCCCTATAGCCTCAGGGCCAGGTACCGTAGTAATTATGTCTATGTCCAGTAATTCTGTCTTGAGGTTGACCTCCCCCTATAGCCTCAGGGCCAGGACTCTAAGTTATACTAGTTGCCCACGATTAACATATACGGTTTTTATGGAAGAGTGGTTGCACAAACTTCGGAGGGGGCTCATTCGATTGTAATTCAGAAGTTCTAGTGCCCTTTTTAAGAGACAAAAGTGGTTGGAGCGCAAGTAGCTCCCCTCCCTCCATCTCCTTCTTTTCTCCAAATGCATCCAGTAGAAATTTTGATATATCCATTCCATTGAAAATAGTCCAAAGATCATATAACAAGGGCTCCAGGGTTGAAACAAACCCCCAGAGCCAGGGAGCAAGGGTTGTAAGTTATGCCCGGGTTTATTTAAGGTTTTATGGAAGGGATGGTTGTGTAAACTTTAGAGGAGGCTCATTTGACTGGAAATTGAAAGTTCTGATTCTCTTTTAAGAGTAAAAGTGAAGAAGGGTTATAAACCCTCTCACCCTACGCTCCCTTTTCCCCAAACGTAACTGATTGAAATTGTGAGATAGGGATTTTTTTTTAGAAATAGTCCAAATTACATATAACAATGCTTCCAGGGTTGAAAAAAAAAAACAGAACCTGGGGCCAATGGTTGTAAGTTATGCCAGGGAGCGTATGATGTGCCTATGGAATGGGTGGTCGCATAAACTACGGGTGAGGTGGATTTGATTTTAAAAACTAGAAGTGCTAGTGCATTTTTTAAGAGTAAAAACTGATTGGAAGGCAACCAAACCCCCCCCCCTCTCCACGATCATTATTTTCAAAATGCATCCAATCAAAATTAACCAAAAGACAATGTCTGCTTTCAAATGCTACTGCTTCTACTCATACTACGCCTACTTCTGCTACTATTATTACTACGGCCGCAACTACTACTGCTACTGAAGCTGAAAATACTGGACTTATAATAAATAGCCGAGTCAAACTCAAAACAAGCAGAAATCAACATGAGTAAGGCTGACAACCTCCAAGCTTTGTCAAGACCAGAATATAATTTGCAGTTGAATGAAAAAATGTACAAATGAATGTGTATTGTCAGTTTAATATACGCATGCTGATATTTATTTCTTAAAGTCTTAATAATTTTTGATTTATTAAAGTTAAACAAGTTAAAACATTTAATTTATTTTCAGCCAAGTGCAAATTATATTCTGGTCTTCAGAGGGCATGGGGGTTGTCAGCCTTACTCATGCTAATTTCTGCTTGTTTTGAGTTTGACTCGGTTATTTATTGTAACTTCTGTTCGTTTTGGGTTTCATATATTCATTTGATGGTGATTTGTGGTAGTTTTACGCTTGGTAGATAATTCGGTTTGATTTCTGCTAATTTTTGGTTTAATGGAGTTCTTTACTTTTCTTTGAAAAAACTTATTTTTGTGGAAAAGTTATTTAAATTAATTTTTAACTAGGACAAGTCAAGATTGAATGCTCACTCTCAATTTTTTTAAATACATATGCAATTGTTTTCTATTATGCTGTCTAGCTGTATCTTTTAGATCTTCAGGAATGATATCCGTGGCATCCACTTCGCACCTCCTTAATTCATATTAAATTCTTTCTCTACTTTCCTTGCATTGCTCTTATATTCACATGATCTATCACACAAACATTTCTTATACATTCCCCTCCTCTTTTCACTAAACTTAAAGCCTTTTCGTTAATCTTCCTAGTTGCGTTTCTCACTTCCTTCCCTAAGACACCATATGCCATTTCACGAATCACTTTCCTAAAATTTAATAAATGAGCTTTTAAGTAAATATACAAAAATTAACAAATATTGTTGCAAATTTTCATTTGTTTATTTTTTTGGGGTATGCTGTCCAGATGGTGCTTATGTGCAGGCTGGTCATTTAAATTTTATAATGGTTCCCTATGACCTTATAGAATAGTCTATTTTTCGCTACACCCCTTTTCTCTGATGACAGTTCAGATTTTCTCCCCATTCATCAATTTAAGTTAGTGAGGATACATTCCGTCTATTGTTGTTTGAAAGGTTTTTGAAAGCCCGATAATTTTACTAATATGCCTGTATTTCACAAGGCTCACCTATCTGGGGAACGCAATATTTACCATCATACGGTAGGCGTGCCACTATGCCTTGGTCAGAAACTTAAAGCGCCGAAACCCATAACAGCTTGCGGTACTTCCCTGATGAGCACTTTGGAATAACTTGAGGGGCTTGAAGTGCTTTAGGGTGCTTTTTGTTGTTGAGTTTATGATGTCTTACACTTATTTATTTACAATTTTGTATATTCATGGATCAGTCCGTTTGGTTTATTGCTTGTGTGTACTGTTTACCCTAGGTGTTTTGATTCGTGCGTAAGCCAGAGTATCGTTCAAGTGCATATCTATCTAAATTACCAATGTAGGGGAATATTATTTTTTTCTCACTGAATAATGACCTCTAACCCATTATTTGGTAGGGAGAACCATGCTTAAATGGAGCAACTTGTGTAGATGGAGAAAACAACTACACCTGTTCTTGCGCATCTGGTTATGTTGGATCTCACTGTGAAGAGAACGTCTGCAACAACGATCCATGTCTTAACGGAGGAACTTGTATTGATGGAGTTGACACTTTCAGGTATTCATTTTCTTCTTCTCTATTAATTTTTCTTCTTCTCTAAAGGTATTAAGTTGTGCCTAATATCGACTTTATTAATGTTGACACCCTAGGAAAACGAGTAAAATAAAAAAAATGACAAAATTATGCCTTCATCTACATAGTTTGTTGGGGGTCACAGGCATGTGCGTGGGGAATTAAGGGTGAGGGTGAGAGACTAGGACTTAGGATTTAGAACCTATGACTGGCCTACTATAAATCTCAAAATCGTTCTTATAATAATAATAACGTGCTTAGCATTTTCGGACCCATTCAGGTCCGACAGTTGTTGAGGTAACCAGAATGAGGATATGGGAATGAAACTGAAATTTATTTTTAGATTAAATCTTTATTCATACAAAGTAAGTACAAATAATTGAAAAAAATATTACAGCTTAATTCTTTATCAATGTAACATAAATCAAATAGGTATTGCAAAATTCCAACTCTAGCCAACAGAGAGCAGAGCTTGGTGTCTCAGCTTAATGCATAACACAAAACTCAATACACAACACAAATTAGCACAAACATTTCTGTGCATACAAACATTTATAGCGTTGCCTATTGTAAAGAGCCATAAGACTTCAGTGTATTATTATAATTATTAATTTTTTTCCCAGAGGCACTTCATGCGGAAAGGATAATTTTTTGAAATTTGGAGGGGGCTCATTCAATTGGAAATTTGAATTTCGAGGGCCTTTTATAAGAGTCGAAAGTGATGACTCTTATAAAAGGCACCCTTTTCCCCCAAAGGTATCGCGTCAAAATTTTAAGATAGTCATTTTGTTCAAATTGTTCAAAGGCCAAAAAATATACCTCTGGGGTTGAAAAAACCCTACTACCGCAGGACAAGGGCTATAATTTATGCGATTTCCCCATCATTAGCATATAAGTTTGTTATGGAAGGGATGGTCGTCAAAATTTTGGAGGAGGCACATTTGATTGGAAATTGAAAGTTCTAGTGTCTTTTTTAAGAGTCAAAAGCGAATGGAGGGCAACCCCTGATACCTTTTTTCCCCTAACTCATACGATACAAAATTTTGAGATAGCCATTTTTCTCAAAATAGTCCAAAGGTCAAAAACATACGCCTCAAGGGTTGACAACCCCCTCCCCCTCAGACCCTGGGGTAATGACTCTAAGTTATGGAAGTTGTCCACCGTTAAGGTACAATGTTTTTTATGGAAGAGATCGTGGTATATACTTCGAAGGAGGCTCATTGCATTGGAAATTTTAAGTTCTAGTCCCCTTTTTATAAGTCAAAAGTGATCGAAGGGCTCAAAGACTCCCTCAGGCTCTTTTCATCCAAGTTTATCCGAGCAAATTTTTATAGAGACATTCTGTTCAATATAGTTCAAAGGCCAAATAGATATACCTCCGGCGTTGATAAGACTCCCAAAGCCCCCAGAGCAGCGGCTGTATGCTATGCTTAGTACCCATTGTTAACATATGACATTTTTATGGAAAGAGTGGTCGTATAAACATTGAAGGAGGCTCTTTTGATTCGAAATAGAAAGCTCTAGTTCTCTTGCTTAAGAGTCAGAGGTGATAGGAGGCCCCCACACACACTCTTCCCCCCCCCCGTACCGAATGGATCTAATGAAAAATGTGAGATAGCCATGTTGTTCAAATAGTCCCAAGGTCAAATAACAGCGCCTCCGGTGTTGACACCGCCCCCTCCCAGCTGTCCGGGGAAGGGCTGTAAGTTATGAAAGTTTCCCTTTGGTATCATATAAGGGTATTATGAAAGGTGTGGTCCTAAAAACTATGTAGGGGGCTCATTCGATTCAAAATCGTAAATTTTATTGCTTTTTTTAAGAGTCAAAAGTGATATGTCGGCAACCAGCAACCCCATGTTTTTTTTTTACCCAAATGCATCCTATCAAAATTTAAAGTAACAATTTTCCTCAAAATAGTCCAAAGTCCAAATAACTATGCCTCCGGGGTTGACCAATCCCCACAGCCCTCACGATAAGGGCTATAAGCTATGCAAGTTGCCAATTGTTAACATGTAGGATTTTTATTGAAGGGGTGGTTGTATTAACTTTGAAGGAGGCTCATTCGATTGGAAATTAAAATTCCTAATTCCCTCCCCAAGAGTTCTGGTGCCCTTTCTAACAGTGAAAAGTGGCTGGAGGACAACCAGCCCCCAAGACGCTTTTTTCTCAAAAAATATCCAATCAAAATTTTGAGATATCCATTTTGTCCAAAATAGTCCAAAGTCCAAAAACCTGTACCTCAAGTGCTAAGAGAAACCCCGAAGCCCCTGGGGCAAGGACGGTAAGTTATGCAAGTCTCCCATTGTTAACATACAAGGCGTTTATGGAAGGGATGGTCGTATAAACTTTGGAGGAGGCTTATTCAATTGGAAATTGTTCCAATGCTCTTTGTAAGAGTCAAAATTGATCAAAGGGAACTCACCTCCCCCTCCCTGACAATGCTATTTTCCCCCAAATGTATTCGATCAAAATTTTTGGATAGCCATTTTATTCAACTTAGTCCAAAGGTCGAATAACTATGCTTCCAGGGTTGAAAACCCCATTCTCCCAGACCTTGGCGCAATGGCTGTAAGTTATGCACGTTGCCTCTTGTTAATATATAATGTTTTTTATTAAGAAAAGAGGCCATCTTCAATCATGGATCTCCCAAAAACTTTTTTTTTTTTAACTTTAGAGTATTAAGATGAAACTATAAGGAAATTTCAAACATAATCAAAACATATTCTGTCCTTGCTGTGTGTGAAAAGGGAATATCAGCCATATCTAAGGAACAGCTGATGGTTTTAGGTTGAAACTTTCAAGGTATGTGGAAGAGAAATTCGAGGAACCAGCCCTCTCCTATTCCTACTCTTTTTGGTGTGCTCCCGTTTCCTCAACAAGTTTAAAAATTTTGTAATTGCCATTTTGTTCAAATTAGTGAAAAGGTCTAATTGATATACCTCAAGGGATCCCATGCCCCCCACATCCCCGAGGCAATGTTTATAAATTGTGTAATTTATCCATTGTTTACGTGAAACTTTAGAGAATTTTGAGGGGTATCTTAAATCAAATCAAAAGGTACCATTTTCATCCAGTTTATCAAAGAGTCGGATCTCCAATATTTTAAGATTGGCCGAGGATTTAAGTTGAAACTTTCAGGACATGTGAAGGGGGGTGTTGAAAAGTGGCTGTAGGGCTGCCAGCCTCCTCCCAAAAGCATTCGATCAAAGTTTTGAAATAGCAATCTTGTTCACAATAGACTAAAGGTCAAGAAGCTATGCCTACGAGGATTAAGTACCCCTCCAAAGCTCTGGAGAGGAATGCCGACTACAATCAAAACAGACTGTGTGCATGCTAGTTGTCTAAAGGTTGTATCAGCAATATCTAAGGAACGGCTGAGGGTATCAAGTCAAAATTTACAGGGTATGTTGAGGGAGATGATGAAAAGTGATCGGAGGGCTACATCTCTTTTGTACTTTTTAGATTCCTCCTTTCTTCCACACTAATCAAAATTTAGAACAAAGAGACTTTGTACAAAATAAGTAAAATGTATAGTAGCTATGCCTCAAAGGATGCAATCCCCCCCCCCAAAGCCTCCAGGGCAAGGATTCTATTATATAATATTGACCATTTTTTATTTACAGGATCTATCGTTAGGAAGAGGGGAATATTTTATTCTGAATATATTCGAAAAGGTTATGTGTATTAAGGTGAAAATTCGGGTGATGTTGAGGGGCATGCTCAACTAAATTTAAATATACTGCGTACATAAATTTTTTCAAAAAGAAGTATTTGCAATATTTTAGAAAGGTCGAGGGTATCAAGTTTAACTTTCAGGGCATCTTGAAGGGGATGTTCAAAAATGGTCGGAAGACAACCAGTACCCTCCCATGCCCTTTTTAGCTGCAATTTCCCCAAATAAATCCAATTAAAATTTTGGAACAGCCATCTTGTTCAAAATTATCAAAAAGTCAAATAAGTATGCTTCTATGGTTGATAATTCCCTGCAGTCCCTGGGGCAAGTATTGTACGTCATATAAATTGCTCATTGATTATATATAACGCTCGTTATTGGGAAAAGGGAGCATGTTTGATCATGAGTCTCCAAAAGGGCTAAGGGCTTTAAAGTAAAACCTTTAAAAATGTCATGGAGGATGTCAATGATATTCTGTGTTTGATCAAAATCAAACACACTGTACGCAGGAGAAAGGGTACAATAGTAGTTTCGAAGGAACGACTAAAGGTATTAATTTTGAACTTTAAAAACCGTGTTGAGAGGAAAGTTGAAAAAGGAACGGAGGTGAAGCAGCTCATCTCCTCTTGCTTGTTTAGGGGTTCCTCTGTATGCTGAGGAAATCTTAAAAAGTAATTTTAATTAAAATCCTGATCCTAGGTGTGTTCCAAAAGACTAAGGGTATTGAAGTGAAATTTTGGGGAATGTTGAAAGGGGTGTTGATCTAAATCGAAAGACACTATCTGCATCCAAGTTATCAAAAGGGTATATCTGTAATATTTTAGGAACGGGTAAGGGTATTAAATTAAAACTTTCAGAGCCACTGCTGCTGCGGCTGCAAATGTTATTGTTTGTGACTGCGACAGTGACTATATCTGAGTGCGACAAATTGTGACTCTTGACTGCTTCGAAAACTTTCGACTGTGACTGCAACTGCTTGCAACTGGTACTATATTTACTCGTGACTGCTTTCAGGAAGTATTAGGAGATGTTGAAAAAAATTAAAGCAGACTGTGTGCATGCTGATTGTCAAAGGGGCGCATCAGCGATGTCTCAAGAACAACTGAGCGCATTAAGTCGAAGCTTCCAAGGCATGTTGAACCGTGCTTAAACTTTCCGGGAATGCTAAGGGTTATGTTAAACTATATATATATATATATATATATATATATATATATATATATATATATATATATATATATATATATATATATATATATATATATATATATATATATATATATATATATATATATATATATATATATATATATATATATATATATATATATATATATATATATATATATATATATATATATATATATATATATATATTATATATATATATATATATATATATATATATATATATATATATATATATATATATATATATATATATATATATATATATATATATAAAACGCTGTTATGTATCCTGATTATCTACCTGCTAAGAGCCAGAATATTCAATCGAAAGATACTAAGTGCATCTCGGTTGTCCGAAGGGTGTATCTGAAATGTCCCAGTAACGGCTAATGGCATTTAGTTGAAATTTTCAGGGAATGTTCAGGGGGTGTTGAAATGAATCAAGAGCTACTAATTAGAACTATTAAATTATGAACTATCAGATATTGACCTATCACATATTTTAATTCTTACGCCAGAGTTATGAAAGACTGGAGAAATATTCGTTATGTAACAGAAACAAAATTTTGGCGATCAAAAACTAACAGAAATAAATGAAAAAAAAGCTGCCGAAAAAGAAGTATTCAAAGAAAAGTAAAGAGCCGTATTAAACTTAAAACCAGCAGAAATAAATTTATATAATAAAATTCAAGCTCAAAATTACCATAAACTTCTACTGAAGAATAAATGAAACCCAAAACGGACAGAAATTAAAATAAAGGATCGTAAAAACATAGAGATAGCAAGTACTTGTATAGACGAATCCAGCAAGACAATCTAGTGTCAGTGGTGTCTGTCTCCGAAAGATTGATGATAAGCCGACTCAAAACTCTCCAGCAACCTCTCTCTAGGTCAGGTTTACGCTCCTGCTTCGTCAAGGTCGGATAAGGGCTCTGAAGATTTTTACTCTCAGCTCCAGAGTCTTGTTGAGACCATTCCAAAGTAATAGTTCGTCATAGTCCTTGGAGACTTCAATGCCATGTTGGGAAATGACAGCAGTGGAAACGAAGATATCATGGGCAAATTTGGAATAGGGCAGATCAACATCAGAGGAGAGCGACTCATTGTATTTAGCCGAGACAACAACCTCTTTGTAACAAGCAAAAGAGGAAAGTCACTTGATGGTCCCCTGATGGAAGGACTGCCAGCATGATTGATTACAAACTGGTATCTAAGCAGTGGAAATCTTCGTTCACAGACACAGTGACTCTCTCCGGTGGAGATTTCGACAGTAATCACAGCTTCCTTATGTCATCAATTCGTCTAAGGTTAAAGGCCATCATCAAATCGAAGAGAACAATCCTAAGATTCCGTTTGGAAGCCCTGAAGGACCAGAAGACGAAATGAGAGTATAGAGAGCAGCTAAATGAAAGACTATCGAAGATCATACGAGAAACACCTGACCTATTTAGCTCAGCCGACATTTATCAGCTTCTGTTGCAAAGTAGCAGGGCTGTCTGTGAGACAGCTGAGCTCGTTCTCGGCCGTAAATCTGCCAGAGACAAGCCATGGATTACCCAGGAGATCGTTGACATGATCAACGAGAAACGAACTCCCAGAAACAATCAAGTTGAAGAAAGCAAGGATAGAATCAAGCAACTCAAACGCCATATCGAGAAAAAAATTCGTTGGGCACTTAAAAGCATGATAACCAAAAGTTTCAGCAGTGCGAAGATGACTTCAGAGGAGTAATTCACATCCTATGTTCAAACGTACCAAAGAGGAGGAAAATCATAAAGATACGAAGTGTCTGGATCTCTTGGATAAAAATGGGCGGAAAATTACCACTGGCGCTGGAATCCGTGATCGTTGGAAAGAACATTTCCAGGAAAAACTAATTCTCACAGTAAATCCAGATCCTGAAGTCCTTCAGAAGTATCCAGCAGAAATAATTGAGGAACTACCAGTGCCATCCTTAAGTTCAGAGGTAGAAACCGCTGCAAAATCCCTCAAATCTATTGACGTGCCCGGGATAGACGGTATACAAGCAGAATTGTTCAGAGTATAATCTGACGTCGTCATCGACCTGTACCATTGAATAGTAACAGCTGTCTGGGGAAAAAGATACTGCTCCGAGTTCTGGTCAACATTTTTCATAGTCCCCTTGCATAAGAAAGGATCCAAAAGCAATTGTGATAACTATAGACACATATCACTTACTTTCCAACCCGCTAGAATCCTCAAGAAAATACTCCTAGGTCACATAAGAAACACGACAAGACATGTAATGCCTAAGTATCAAGCTGGATTCCGTCAAAATAGATCCACTATAAACGAAATATTTGTCATCGAACAAATCATGGAACGATATTTGGAATTCAGTAAAGAACTGTTCATCAACTTTAAGAAAGCTTTCGACCTAATCTGGTACGATGGTATCTAGCACATCTTGGCTCACTACAGAATTCCCTTTGATATTATCAATATTATAAAGAGTATGTACGAGAAGGCGAGAAGCATAGTGCAGACTAATGAAAGACTTACAGATGATTTTCTACTTCTACAGGTGTTCTCCAAGGATGCCTCCTCTCACCCACTCTTTTTCTGCCTATTCCTAAATAGTTTGTTGGCACTTGTCCCTAATAACACGGGAATAGTCTTGGGAGGATACCTTTTTAACCTACTTGCATATGCTGATGACACTAGTCTTCTGAATGGAAAAATGGAAGAGCTCCAAGCCAGTGCAAACGCTATTGACGAAACAGCTAGTTCTTTTGTAATGATGATAAACGCCAACAAGACTAAGGTGATGAGAGTATCACAGCAGGCAGAGACTGGTACAACCTCCCCCCCCCCTTCACCAAAGTCACTATACGGGGGAAGGAAATCGAATGGGCTGACCTTTGTATTTACCTAGGAAGTGTGCTGACATCCACAAACGACTCCGCAAAAGACATCAAAACATGCCTGGCTCTTTCTTCCGCATGCTTCAAGTCACTGCCCTGTATTTGGGAAAATAAATACCTTACCTTAAAACTGAAGATGCGACTCTTCCGTGCCTTAGTGATTGCAGTTGCAGCGTATGGAGCAGAGAGATGGACTATAAAGCTCAGTGGCATCACTTACCTTGACCGAGTATCAAGCGAAAAGTTACTGTCCCTCTTGAATTACCCTCAAACCATCATGCAGACCAACAAACTCCAACAGCCTCGATGGCTAAGACAATTCAGCATATGTCTCCAGCCTAACTGCAAAATAGCCTTTGAAGAAAGGAGAAATGCCTTTCGCCCAAGAGGACGACCTCCCTAGCGCTGGTGGGAAAACTTTTCTGACCACCCCACCCCAGTGCTGCTGAAGACTGCAACAAGCAGGGAGGCCTACCAAAAATATTGCTATGATGCCATCAGAGGAGAAGCCGCGAATCGGCCAACCCAGTCGGATGGGAGTTAAGTAAGTTAAGTAAACAAATCTTCGAACGACTAAAACTTAAATTGAATGTTTAAGTCAAACTTAAAATGAATAAAATTGCTAGAAGCAGGAGTTTGACTACTGCCTTTTTTCTCCTTTTCTAGCCGTAAAAGTCTAAAGATTGTTGCGTCATTTTATTTCACTGAAAACGAAACATAGCACAGATATTTTCTGTTATATTTAGAATATTGAAACACAGAAATTACAGTAAAATAAAATTTTAATTGCTGACTTTCTAGGAATTAATATCAATATATTTATTGAATATTCAGTTTATTTCATTAGTTATTTTCAGTCATCTTGACTATTATAGTGATTTTATATTTATTTTTCGTTGATGTTATGAAAAACTAATGCATATAGTTTTCAATCAAACACAAATGATGCAACTAGCCTTAGACTTTTACGGTCAGGGAAGGAGAAAAAGGGCAATAGCCAAACTCCTGTTTGTAGTAATTTTTATTCGTTTTAAGTTTGACTTGAACATTCACAGAAATAAACATGCACCATTTACGAAAATAAATGAATAAAAAAATCTTAAAAGGAATAAAATTTAAATTGAATATGAAAATCAAGTATAGTTATTTTGCCTTAGGACTATTTTGAACAAATTGGCTATCCCAAAATTTTAACCGGATGCATTTGGGGAAATAGGGATTGGGGAGGGGCTGGTTGCCCTTTGAGCACTTTTTACTCTTAAAAAAGGAACGAAAAATTTCAATTTTCAATCAAATGAGCCTCCTCCAAAGTTTTGACAGCCACCCCTTCCACAAAAACCTTATATGCCCCGGTTTATAACTTAAAACTCTTGCCCCCGAGTTTTAGGGGGGATGTGAACCTCGGAGGCGTTTTTATATTATTTTTGGACTATTTTGAACGAAACAGCTCTCGAAACATTTTGATCACATGCATTTGGAAAAAGCATGTGGGGATAGTTGCCCTCCGATCATTTTTGATGCTGAAAGAGGGAACTGGAACTTTCAATTTCCAATCAAATAAACCTCCTCCAAAGTTTGAAACCCTTATATGAAAACCTTATATGGCCCGGGTTATAAGTTTCAACCCTTTTGATTCTTAATTTTTGATTCTTTTAACCCTTTTGATTACCTTTTGATTCTTAAAAAAAGGGAATTAGGACTTCCATTTCCAATCAAATAAGCCTCCTCCAAAGTTTATATGACTCACCCCTTCCATAAAAAACTTGAAACCCTTGACCCGGGCTCTGGAGGGTTGTGTTGACCCCGGAGGCATTTTAAATGATTAATTAAAAAAAACTTTCCTAAAAATGAGTTTTTCAAAGAAAAGTAAAGGCCATTTTAAACTTAAGCTCAACGATACAAATACCTTTTAAAATTCAAACTCAAAACGACCAGAAATTACTATTAAAGAATAAATGAAACCCAAAACGAATAGAAATTAAATAAACAATCATAGCAAAAACATACAACAAGTAATAATATAAATGAATAAATAGATCTTAAAGCGAGTAATGCTTAGATTGAATATGAAAATCAAGCTTAAAAACGAAAAAAAATATTTTCCTATTGAAGTATAAATGAAACTTAAAACGAACAGAAATTAAATAAACAATCAATGCAAACAAACATACAATAGATATTAATGTAAATTAATAAATAAATCTTAAAGCGAGTGAAGCTTAAATTGAATATGCAAATCAAGCTTGAAACGAACAAAAATCACTACAAACAAGAGTGTGGTATGACCTCCTTCTCTCACTGTAAAAGGCTAAAACCTACTGCGTCATTGGCGCTTTGCTAAAAATTTTATGACAAATATTTTCTTTTGTACTTAATATTGAAAATAAACATTAAAATTATAGTAATATTTTGAACTGATGAGCTTTCAGCAATTAATATCATTATGCATCAAATATTCATTTTAATTTATTAGCTCTTTTTAAAGTTGTTAAAGACGAATATAGTTTCACTACAAACAAGTGTTTGATACTGCCTTCTTTCCTAACTGTAAATAAAAACCAAAAGCCTACTGCGTCATTGGCGCTTAACTGAAAACGAATTTATTACAAATATTTTCTTTTCCAATTCTTACAGCTTTGAAATCAAACATACAATTACAGTGAGATAAATTCTTGAACTGATGGATCTTTCAACAATTAATATCATTATACATCAAATATTCAGTTTGATGTTGTTTATACTTTCCAAGACTGTTAAAGACCCATATAGTTTTCAGTAAAGTGCCAATGACGCAGTAGGTTTTAGACTTTTACAGTGAGAGAAGGAGGTCATACCCAAACTCTTGTTTGTAGTGATTTTTGTTCGTTTCAAGCTTGATTTGCATATTCAATTTAAGTTTCACTCGTTTTAAGATTTACTTATTAATTTACATTAATATATATTGTATGTTTGTTTGCATTGATTGTTTATTTAATTTCTGTTCGTTTTGGTTTCATTTGTTTTTAAATAGTAATTTCTGGTCGTTTTGAATTTGAATTTTAAAAGGTATTTGTATCTGTTGAGCTAAGATTTAAAATGGCCTTTACTTTTCTTCGAAAAACTTATTTTTCGGAAAGTTTTTTTTAATTAATTTTAGTTCGTTTTTGATTGCAAAAAATTTCAAGTTTTTAAAAATTCCTTATTTCAAAATCAAACTTAAAAAAAAAAGGTCAAATATTCATCAAAGTATCAAAACTGGTATCAAAGTAGCAATATCAAAGTGAAAGTTGACACATGAGTTTGTGTCAACCTCGGAGTTTTTATTATCTGATGTTTGAATTGAGCTTCGGTGTCTTTTGACTCTTTAAAAGTGAACTAGAACTTTCTATTTTCAATCAAATGAGCCCTCTCTGAAATTTATACGAGTATCCCTTCTATAAAAACCATATATATTCCCAGAGTATAACTTACAACGCCTGTCTCTGGGCCCTGGGGGGTCGTGTCGACCCTGGAGTTTTAATATCTGATGGTTGAACTATTTTTAACAAAATGGTCACCTCAAATTTTTATCGGATGGGTTTATCCATCCGTCTGAAACAAAATAAGGTTTGGCGTGAGTGTTTTTCATTGACTACTTTTTCAATATTTTCTGAACAGAGATTGTCATAGGTCAATGCTCTACATTTGTATTGATTCATTGATTTTAAATAACTTATTTTTTCAAATGATTAATTAGTTATGAAACGAATTATATTACACATATTATGTTTGTACAACATGTGTCAACCCGGGGTTTTTGTTGTCTGACCCTTGACTTTTTTTTTTAACAAAATGGCTACCTCAAAATTTTTATCTAATGTATTTTGTGGAAAAAGGGCGTGAGAGGGGGCTAGTTGCCCTTCGATCACTTTTGACTCTTAAAAACTGAACTAGAACTTCCAATTTCCAGTCAAATGAGCTCTCTCTGAAGTTTATACGAGAATTCCTTCCAAAACAGCTATATATGTCCCCCGGGTATAACTTATGATTAATTAATATATATAATTATTATAACTAATGATTAATTAGTTATAAAACGAATTATATTGCAAATATTATATTTGTACAACATGTGTCGACCCCGGAGTTTTCGTTATCTGACCTTTGAATTTTTTTTTTTAACAAAATGGCTACCTCAAAATTTTTATCTGATATATTTTGTGAAAAAAGAACGTTGGGGGGTTAGTTGCCCTTTGATCACTTTTGACTCTTAAAAGCTGTATTAGAACTTCCAATTTCCAATCAAATAAGCCCTCTCTGAAGTTTATACGAGAATCCCTTCCTACCCCTAGGCCCTGGGGTGTTTTGTCAACACCAGAGTTTTGTTATACAACGTTTCAACTATTTTTAACAAAATGGTATTTTTAACCCTTGCATATAAAGCACCTCTGGGAGGAAAAAAAAAATATTGAATCTATATAAGATTTATTCATTCATTTATGTGTGCACCGGTTATGTTTGTAAGATAGTTAATTTTAATTCGTTCTTTCGGGGTTTCATTTATTCTTTAACAGTAATTTCTGGTCTTTATGAGTTTTTACTATAATAGGAATTAATTTCTGTTGGTCCCGAGTTCAATATGGCTCTTTACTTTTCTTAGAAAACCTATTTTTATGCAAGGTTTTTTTAAATTAATAATAATAAAACATTGAAGCCTTATGGCCTTTGCTATAGACAACTTAATTACATGCCTCTGATAAATCAAACGTGATTTTTTCACGCAACAATGAATGGATCGAAAAAATAGCTTCAAAAGACAGTAGTTGGGCTATTTCATTTGTTGATGCAGAAAGAACAGGATCGTTTTGATTAGAACATTTTTCGGATTTTTTACGGCGCAACAATTTACCATTTATTGCAAAGTATGTATTTTAACCTTATTTTAAGTATGGCTGTAATTTTAAGTATTTTAGCATTTTCAGTTTGAGAGAATTTCTGGGAGTAATTGGATAGAAAATTCTTTATCTAGTTCTTATTAGTGTATGTTGATGTGTCTTAACGTCCCTTCGAAATTTCTTGAAACTTTTAACTTTCTTCCCATACAAAACTTTACCTTATTTAAGTCTTTGGGGTGGGGGCAGTGTAGTTGGCACAAAGAAGAAAAATTTAGCGTAGACAGTAGGAGAGGGGAGAGGGGGGGGGGTATTTTAACTATTAAAAAAAAAAATATATTAGAGTTCTTATCGGATGGGTTTGAGGAAAAAAGGGCGTGGAGGGGGGGGGGGGGTAGGTGCCCTCCAATCTCTTTTGACTCTTAAAAGTGAACTAGAACTTTCAATTTCCAATCAAATGATCCCTCTTTAAAGTTAATACGAACATCCCTTCCAAAAGACCCATATATGCCCCCAAGGCATAACTTACAATGCCTGCCCTCGGGCCTTGGTGGGTTGTGTCAACACCGGAATTTTTGTTATATGATCTTTGAACTATTTTTAACAAAATAGCTCTCTTAAAATTTTTATTGGATGCATTTGGGAAAAAAGGGTTTGGGGGGGAGCTGGTTACCCTCCAATATCTTTTGACGCTTAAAAGTGAACTAGAACTTTCAATTTCCAATCAAATGAGCCCTCTCTGAAGTTTATACGAGCATTCCTTCCATAAGAACCATATATGTCCCAGGGCATAACTTATAACCCTTGCCCCTGGAGACTGAGAGGGGGAGTGTCCTGCTCAAACATATAATTTCCAGAACTCAACTACGTTGAACAAAATGGCTATATCAAAATTTTGATTGGATGTGTTTGGGGAAATGGTGGGCATGGAAGGGGTGTCAGTTGCCTTAGAATCACTTTCGACTATTAAAAAGGCAACTAGTCATTTAAATTTCTTATCGAATGAGCCCTTTCTGAAGTTTCTACGACAACGTTATCTCTACAAAACCTTATATGCCCCCAGGGCATAACTTACAACCCTTGCCCTGAGGGCTGTGGGGGAGTTGTCATCCTCAAAGACCTAATTTCCAGAACTTAAAACTACGTTTAATAACATGACTGTCTCAAAATTTTGATTGGATTTGTTTGGGGAAAAGGTGGGCGTGAGAGGGGGGTTAGTTGCCCTCAAATCACTTTCGACTATTAAAAAGGGCACTACCTTTTGGATTTCCAATTGAATGAGCCTTTTTGAAGTTTCTACGACAACGCCTTCTATAACAACCTTATATGCCCCTAGGGTATAACTTAAAACCCTTGCCTTGAGGGTTGTGAGGGAGTGTCCTCCTCAAAAATATATTTTCTATCTGGAAATCAACTACGCTGAACAAAATGGCTATCTCAAAATTTTGATTGGATGTGTTTGGGGGAATGATGGGTGTGGGGGGGGGGCTGGTTGCCCTCCAATCACTTTCTACTATTGAAAAGGCAACTAGTCATTTAAATTTCTAATCGAATGAGCCCTTTCTGAAGTTTCTACGACAACGTTGTCTATACAAAACCTTATATGCCCCCAGGGCATAACTTACAACCCTTGCCCTGAGGGCTGTGGGGGAGTTGTCATCCTCAAAGACCTAATTTCCAGAACTTAAAACTACGTTTAATAACATGACTGTCTCAAAATTTTGATTGGATGTGTTTGGGGAAAAGGTGGGCGTGAGAGGGGGGTTAGTTGCCCTCAAATCACTTTCGACTATTAAAAAGGGCACTATCTTTTGGATTTCCAATTGAATGAGCCTTTTTTGAAGTTTCTACGACAACGCCTTCTATAACAACCTTATATGCCCCTAGGGTATAACTTAAAACCCTTGCCTTGAGGGTTGTGAGGGAGTGTCCTCCTCGAAAACATATTTTCTATCTGGGAATCAACTACGCTGAACAAAATGGCTATCTCAAAATTTTGATTGGATGTGTTTGGGGGAATGATGGGTGTGGGGGGGGCTGGTTGCCCTCCAATCACTTTCTACTATTAAAAAGGGCACTAGCCCTTTGAATTTCCAATCGAATGAGCCTTTTTTGAATTTTCTACGACAACGCCTTTTATAAAAACCTTATATGCCCCCAGGGCATAACTTAAAACCCTTGCCCTGAGGGTTGGGGGGGGGAGTGTCCTCCTCAAAAACACATTTTCTATCTGGAAATCAACTACGCTGAACCAATTGGCTATCTCAAAATTTTGATTGGATGTGTTTGGGGAATTATGGGCGTGGGGGGGGGGTTGCCCTCTAATCACTTTCGACTATTAAAATGGGCATTAGCCCTTTGAATTTCCAATCGAATGAGCCTTTTTTGAAGTTTCTACGACAGCACCTTCTATAAAAAACCATATATGCCCCCAGGGCATAACTTAAAACCCCTACCCTGAGGGCTGTGGGGGAGTGTCCGCCTCAAAAACATATTTTGTATTTGGAAATCAACTACGCTGAACAAAATTGCTATCTCAAAATTTTGATTGGATGTGTTTGGGGAATGATGAGCATGGGAGGGGGCTAGTTGCCCTCCTATCACTTTCGACTATTAAAAAGGGCACTAGCCCTTTGAATTTCCAATCGAATGAGCCTATTTTGAAGTTGCTACGACAACGCCTTCTATAAAAACCTTATATGCCCCCAGGGCATAACTTAAAACCCTTGCCCTGAGGGTTTTGAATGTCCTCCTCAAAAATATATTTTCTATATGGAAATCAACTACGCTGAACAAAATGGCTATCTCAAAATTTTGATTGGATATGTTTTGGGGAATGATGAGCATGGGAGGGGGGGGGCTAGTTGCCCTCCAATCCCTTTCGACTATTAAAAAGGGCACTAGAACTCTCGATTTCCAATCCAATAAGCCCCCTTTGAAGTTTCTACGACGACCCCTTCCATATGAACTGCCTCTGGGGAAAAAAATAATAATAAATAATAAAACATTGAGCCGTATGGCCTTTTACTATAGGCAACGCTACAGCGTTGCCTCTGATCTTTAGACTATTTTGAACAAAATGGCTATGTCAAATTTCAATGATGCATTTGTGGAAAAAAGGGTGTGGATGGGGGCTAGTTGCCCTCTGATCACTTTTGACTCTTTTTAAATAATTTTTTTTTTAACTTAAAGTAAGGAGCAACATTAAAACTTAAAACGAACAGAAATTGTTCCGTATACGAAAGGGGCTGTCCCCTCCTCGACGCCTCGCTCTTTACGCTAAAGTTTTTTTTATTGTTTTGAAAAATAGAGTTGTGAGAAAAAGTCAAACTTTAGCGTAAAGAGCGAGGGGATAGCGTAAAGAGCGTTGAGGAGGGGATAGTCCATTTCATATTCGGAATAATTTCTGTTCGTTTTAAGTTTTAATGTTGCTCCTTACTTCAGGGGCAGATCCAGGATTTCTTATGGGAGGGGGGGGGCGCAAAATAGGATGATCCGAAAAAAGGGAAGGGGGTGCAAAATAGGTTGATCCAATAAACTTGCGTTAGGAGCAAGTTTAATTTACGCAATCTTGAGTTAGTTAAGTAAATTACACTACTTTAGAATACGCTAGGGGGCTTGCGCCCCCTCGCCCCCTCTGGATTCGCCTCTGCCTTACTTTCAGTTAAAAAAAATTGTTTTTTCTTTTATTTAATTTTTGAACGTTTTTGAATTAATAGAGGTTTTGATTTTGGCTCACCGTGCATGAATAATTAAAACGAAATTTGCATATTAATTTTACTTTTTTTGGTTAAATGGCTTTCTCAAAAGTTCTTTAATTTTATTTACGAACGTTTTTATTAGTAATAAATATACGTAACTTACGAATTATCTTCCGTTACGAACTTCTATGTTCATATATTTTTAATACGTACATTAGGGGGTTCGCCCCCTAGTCAATATCTCGCTCTTTATGCTAAGGTTCGAATTTTGTTCCAATTCTTTAAAAATGACCTCTTAATCACAAAGGCCGTTAATTAGAATAAATAGCTCTTACGAAAGTACTAAAAAAACCTTAGCGTAAAGGGCGAGGTATTGACTAGGGGGCAACCCAATCATATACACAATAATTTCTGTTCGTTTTAAGTTTTGATGTTCCTCCTTACTTCCAGTTCAAAAACTTGTTTTTTTTATTTAATTTCTGATCGTTTTTCCAAAAAATGCTGGAAAATCCGGCGCCCCCTTCATAGCAATGTCCATTACCCCATGAAAACTTCCTCCATGGAAAAATCCTCCCACGTGACACCCGACCCCCCCCCCCCACTTCCAGCAAAAATCTCCCCTGAAAACCTATGTATGCTTCCCAATAACCAATACTATATGTAAACATCGGGCGAAGTTCATAGCTTGCAGCCCTTTCCCCAGGGACAGTGGGGAAGTCATCCTCAAAAACATAGTTAATATATTTTTCGACCATGCTGAACAAAATGGCTATCTCAAAATTCTGACCAAGTGACTTTGGGAAAAAATGAGCGTGGGAGGGGGCCTAGTTGCCCTCCATTTTTTGTCACTTAAAAAGGGCAAGAACTTTTAGTTTCCGTTCGAATGAGCCCTCTCGCGATAACCACTGGGTCGGTACGATCGCCCCTGGAAGAAAAAACAAAACCAAAAATCAAATAAACACACATCGGTGATCTTTCTTCTGGCAAAAAATACAAAATTCCACATTTTTGCAGATAGGAGCTTAAAACCTCTATAGTAGGATTCTCTGATAAGTTGAATCTGATGCTGTGATTTTCATTAAGGTTCTATAACTTTTAGGAGGTGTTTCCCCTTTTTTTCGAAAACCAGGCAAATTTTTCAGGGGTAGGACTAAACTTGATGAAACTTATATATTTGAAATCAACATGAAAATCAGATTCTTTTGATGTATCTTTTGGTATCAAAATTCCGTTTTTTAGAGTTTTGGTTGCTATTGAGCCGGGTCGCCCCTTACTTACAGTTCGTTACCACGAACCGTTTGAAAATGGGAACTAGAACTTTCAATTTGCAATCAAATGAGCCACCTCCAAAGTTTATACGACAATTTCTTCCATAAAAAAAACCTCATATGCCCCTGAGGCATAGCTAACAATTCTTCACACCCGGGCTCTTGGGGCTTGTGTCAACCCTGGAGGCACTGTTATATGATCTTCGGACTATTTTGAACAAAATTGCTATCTCAAAATTTCGATCCGATGCATTTGGGGAAAAGAGGGACTAGGGTCCCTCCGATCACTTTTGACTCTTAAAAAGGTCACTATGACTCGATTTTAAATCGAATGAGCCCCCACCGAAATTTAGACGACCACCCTTTCCATAAAAAGTGCCACTGGAAAAAAATAATAATAAAATATTGAAGCCTCATGCGCTTTATTATAGGCAACGCTATATCGTTCCCTCTGACCAGTCTTTCTTGAAGAATTGTGACAATAAGTCAAACTTTAGCGTAAAGAGCAAGGGTTGAAGAAGAGACAGACCCCCCCCCCCTACGTATATGCGGAGTATTTTGTGTTTTTTTTTTAAGTTTTAATGTTGCTCCTTACTTTCAGTTGAGAAAAAATTTGTTTTTTAGTTTAATTTCTGATCGCTATTCAAATCATGCCAGGAAATCCCCTTCCCTCCCCCCATATAAAATCTAAAAGGGTTGATTCCCATCGGACATTCCTCTGCACTGACAATTATCCCCGTGGAAATCCTCTTCCCCCCCCAGAAAAAGTCCCCCAAAAATATTTGTGTCTGTCCCAATAACAAATACTATACGTGAACAATGGGAAAATTGCGTAACTAAAAGCAATTTCCCCAGGGACTTCCCCAGGGATCATGTCATGCCGGAAGTCATATTTAATGAGCATTTAAACTATGCTGCATCAAATGACTATCTCAAAATTTTGATCGGAAGTCTTGGGAAAAAACAGTGTGGGGGCTAGCTGCCCTCCAAAATAAACACAACATACAAATAACATGCATCCGTTATCTTTCTTCTGGCAAAAACTGCGAAATTCCACAACTTTGTATATAGGAGCTTAAACCCTGCACAATCGCGTTATCTAATATGCTGAATCTGATAGTGGGATCTTTATCAATACCACTTTTTGGGAGTGTTTCCTCCCTTTTTCAAAAATTGGGCAAATTTTATGAGGCTCGTAAATTTTGGTTGGTAACATTAAACTTAATGAACTATATATATTTGGAATCAACATAAAAATTCAAATCTTTTTATGTATTTTTTGCTAATAAAACTCAGTTTTTTTTAGTTCCGGCTATATAGCAGGATCGCTCTTTACTTACTGTTCGTTATCACAAGCTGTTTGACACAGACTTTTTTGAGGTCTTCATATTCGCTGATTCTCCTTTCTTTTTAAGTTTTAAATGACGCTCAACTATATGTCCAGCATGGCTGAATGATATGAAACCAGTTTTTCTCTGTGGGCTCTATGTTTTTAGACATATTTATTCATTTACCAATGTTTTTTAGTCAAAATTTTCAATTACGAGTGATGCAAGTGTGAGAAATCCCAGCTTAACTTATATATTATTCATGAAGAATGTAATGCATTTCCTAAATTCTTAAAATTTTGTAAAAAGATTGTATACCATTTTCTAATTAAATTGTAAAGAAGATGCTTTCATTGAAGAAACTGATTTTAGATCAAATGTGTATTTCTTTTTTTTTGGTCTCGTCACATTTTCACATTAAACATTAGCAACTTTCGAAAACATTGTCAAATTATTAAGCTTATTTACTGTTTTAAATTTAAGTTTAAATCAGGTTTAATCAATTAGTTTTGTTCAAACTAGTGTATTTAATATTAAAATTTAGTTAAATGTTACTAATGATTATATGTGATTGTTCAATTCGGAAATACTATTAAACTTTAGAAATTATTTAAGTTCCCTTTTACACTATTTCTAGTTAAAAGATTACTGCCTCACAGTTTGACAGAAGAAACAGAACATTAGTAAGCAAAGAGATCCGTGCTATTTTAAATTCAATTGCTTAATTAGAAATAAAAAAGTCTTTATACGAAAAATGTCACATATATGGTCACATTGAATATTCGTTGTGATATAGCTACAATAGTGAGGCAAAATTCAAAAATAAAAAAAAATTAAACAAAGTATTGTTGTTGTTTATTTAGATAAACGAGAACCCGTTATAACAAAGGGCAAAAAATCAATATTTGCTCTGTTAATTACAATAAAAAAATTATGATTAGTAAGAAGCAAGATATTTCCTTACGTCGCACGGGATTGAACCTTGAAGCTTTTGGTTAAGAAGCTTGGTCTCTTCCACTATGCTACCGTAAGGTACTCATTAGCATAGTTTTTAAAGTACTCCATAAATTAAAGAACTGTAATAACTGAACCTTAAACATTTCATGATGTCCTGTTGGTTGTTGGTTCGAAGCTTCATTTACGCACATGGATATGGATGATAAATAGAGTGAAAACATGGCTCTTATTTAGTGGTTGGCTTCTCCAAAAGAAAGGCATACAATTCTGAAAACAATTCTAAAATACTTGCATAAATAATTCTTAAATATACATGTTTATTTAGGAATTATGTTAAGCCTAGATAACTGAATGCAGAATACAAATATTTTCTGGTCTTAGAGGATACAGGGGAGTTAGCCCTACTCCCATTTGTGGTTGTTTTTGTTCGTTTTGAGTTTGACTTAGTTATTTATTTTTATTTTTGCTTGTTTTGGGTTTCTTTTATTTATTGATAGGGAATTATTGTAGTTTTATGCCTGAAAACTATTTGATTTTCTATCTGCTCATCTTTAGGTTAATGTAGCTCTTTACTTTTCATTGAAAAACTTCGGTACTTCCTTGTTAGCTAGTACATACTCGTTAGCTAGTACTTGCTTGTTAGCTAGTACAAAAAGATTTTTTTTTTGGTGGGGGGGATCAAAAAATATTTAAAAACGCATCAAAAAACTTTTACATTCATTTTTGTTTCGTTGTTACGAGTCAGAAAAACATTTCAAGGGGGGCTTCAAACTCCCTAGCCTTTAGGTCACGGCTAAATCATCACGAATAGATTCAAGGCACGCCTAATACCTGACCTGACTTCTTTTTTACATTGCAGGATAAGCCAGTTGGGCATCTGCATTATATATTTTTTTTTTTCTGTGTCTTCAACCTCTCGATAAGCTTTTCTTTTTCTTTTTTTCTTTTTTTTCTTTTTTTTGATGCTGTATCTGTCTTTTAAATTTCCAGCGACGACTGTAGATTGACGATTGTTTATTGAATTTCTGCCAGACTATTTTTACATATTTTTCGCCGAGAGAATCGACGTTTTGTAACACAAAAAGGGACACATAAAGAAACAAGTAGCGAAAAGGGAAGAAAAAAGAGCAAATGCCATCGCAGCGCTAACAAAATTTATTCAAAATTCAAACTAGATACGATATATTGTTTTTAAGTTCCCACAGCCCGACAAGGAATTATCTTCAAATACATTTTTTCATTGGTGAACTACCGTTGAGAGCTATTTCATCCAGATTCAAATTTATTGAGGGATCTGGCAGCTGAGCGAACAGCTATTTCTTCCAGATGGGGGCCAAATCCCCAAAATATAACAGGCAAAAGATGATCATATCTACAACTGGGCCACTTCACTCCCGCAAATCAGTTAAATCCCTCCAAATCAGAGCTGCATTTTAAGGCACCGGGTTTGAAGTGTGCTTTGGGCGGGTTTGACAAAAATCTTTTTTTTTTTTCTTTTTTTTCTTTTTTTTTTTTAATCTTTGATCCAAGGTTTTATTATCATAAGATAAAATATACAAGCTTTTATTATCAAATTTAAGATGGCTTCAGGATTTAAACAAAATAGAAAAGGTGACCACAATTTTAGTTTCTTTGAATACAGTACAAAGCCATTTACTACGAATTATAGTTGTTATTTGAATATGGGCCATTACTTTTCCAAATGGCAGACCTATTGACTGAATTTGGGTTGATGTTGCTGTCAGAGTCACCGATTCTTTGTCACTTTCTAACTGGTTTCGTGTCTTCTCCTGAACAGCTCAAAGCAAACTTCAGCTCTTTAAACATCTCAGCTTTGATACTTTCCACCTCGTCGCCTGCAAGTTTTCTAGCGTTCCAGAAGAATTCAAAGAGTTCAACAATGCTTGCTGCAATCAAGCCAAGCAATAGAGCAACGAAAACACCTCCTACGTTGGCCAGTCCAAGCTCATTAGCGGAAGATAAACTCTTGGATTATTTTTTTCCGCAGCGACCTCCGCCATGCTTTTCCTTCCACCACTTTGTCTTCAAAATCAAAATTTTTATTGGATTCGAGAAGTTGAAGAACAGCACTTCTAAAGGTACCAGTGAATGGAGATTCATGTGGTAAAGCAACACCATAGCCTTTTGAATCTAAGTTTCCACCGATTTGGACAAGGTCACACTTCCTTTCAGTTTGGTATCCGATTGTGGCACTCTCAGGCATGAAGGCATAGCCACCATTGGATTTGATTGCTCGGTCCATGCCTTCTGGTGTGTTCTTGTTGAAGACTGATGGACGAGTTGATTCCATATAGGACCACATTCTTTCATAAGTTGGTATTTTAGAATCTCTGAAAAACCCAATAGTAGAGCCGCTTCCAACGCAACCATATTTTATGTTAGTTTGTTGAGCCAAGTCTTCCGCTGATTCAATTGGCGAATCCGTTCTTTCAGCAGTTAAGAAGGCAGCCAAGTTGGCAGTGTAAGAAGAAATCATAATCAGGGTAAAAAACCACCACAATGCAGCTACCAAACGAAGGGATACTGCATTTGGTGCAATATCCGATCCCTGTTGCTTAAGGGATCCGATAGTAAACCACGTGCAATTCTGCTTGTTGAAAGTGTTCTCAAGAACGTCGGACTCCTTGCAAGGATGGGGGCTGTCCCATTCATCTGGGATAATTCTGCAAGTCAAAAGTCATTGCAAATAACACACAAGCAACCAATAAAATCGGGGTAAAAAATAGATCTCTTAAAACAAATTATTCTTTACAACATTCTAACTTTTTCTTAATATAATTCGGCTGGAAAAAAATAAGAGGCAAATTATATCTAGGCTATATAAGGACTATGCCTCAGCTGTTGCTAAATTAAAAATAAAATTGGAGGATAAAGTATTCAAGAGGATCAGGTGCTCCTATCAAGGAAAAATCGGACAAAAAGCGGAACATGCAGAAGAAATAGAATATTGAACTTAATTCACGCATCAACGGTCCATGAAACCTAATCTGCACATTCTCTGCAACTCTACAGCTGCACTTCCATGATCTTAAGTCAATTTTGCTAAATAAATGAGAAAATGTACGATATAACGGGGTTATAGGATGTCTTTGATCAAATATTGCAAATTTAAAGGCGGTGTTTTTCACCGCCAAAAACCAGTGTTTTTCACACAAATCATTTTCAGGTTCTCCGTGTTTAACCCAGCCAAACAATAAAGTGTTTACATCTTATGAGTTTCAAGCGTGTTGGATACAGATTCTTCAAAATTGTAACACCCCGGAATAGGATGGTTGAACATGGGTTCTGGAAAGACCCAAACCCGTGTTGAAAACAGTACTCAAAACAATAGCCTACACAACCTTTGCTGCTCCGTGTTGGATGTGGGTGGCTTGAAAAAAGAGCTCAGAATAATGGTGATGAACCTGTCAACATGCTGCCAATGAGCTTCAAAAAATATATGTGAGAGTGAAACTACAACAAGGAATTAAACACAAGTAATTCTGATTCACAGTTTTCTTGGTCGAATAATTTTGATGTATGCTATTCAAGACAGTAATTCTTAAAAAAAGACACGTTTGTGGATATGAGCTACAGATAATTGGGTTAAAGGGTGCTACGAAATTTTCTATTGGGTATTTGTTGTTGGTCGGAATAATATAGGTAGGGTTATTTCATTTTAATTAAATTTAGTTTTTGGAGTATCTACTCTTTCCGAACTGCTCACTCAAAATACTTGTCAAAATGCTTGTCGAAATACTTGTCAAAATACTTGTCAAAATAATTTCCAAAATACTTGTCAAAATACTTGTCAAAATCCTTTTCCAAAAACCTGTCATTGCAGATGTAATTGTCTGGTTGGTTTTTCTGGTATTCGCTGTGAGTTGGAAACTGATGAATGCGAAGACAATCCTTGCAGTGATGGTGCTACTTGTGTCGATCAACCTGCTGATTTTATTTGTATTTGTCCCCCTGGAAAAGGCGGTAAAACCTGTGAAAGTAGTAAGTATACTCGACAACTATTATAATTTACAACCATTAAGAATCTTGGGATGTCATTTGAGTTTCTATAAGATATCAATCCTATATTGAGGTGAGCTCCTAAAGGGGTCAATATCCGTTTTTTTTAAAGATAAAAATATATTTCCAAACAATTGCTGTAATGAAACCCTTTTACTTTCCGACCAGTCGCTCCCAACTAATCTTAGGCTATGCTCCACCAAGGCTCTCTTAAAATCTTCATTTTCTCTTCGTGATATTTATTCGTTATTCAAAATTGTACGTGTATTCACATGAAGGAAGCCTAAAAAGCCATTAATTTGGTATCTCTTTTGGGTTGTCCTCTAGGCATGTGTTATACTAGTGAATGAAAGATCTTAAGCCGAACTGGCCAGCCATGACAAAAAACCAACAGAGAGAAAAATCTCCGTGAAAAAAAAACAACAAACGAGACTGCGGCCAGTGGAGAGAAAAGACAAAAATGTAAAACAACACGGATGAGTTACTCTGGTGTTCTCACTGAAGTAACTCTAATAGCATCTTTTCCCTACGTGGATTAGTTTGCGCCAGTTGTATTTTTTTTGGTGGTGGTTTTATTTGTTTTTTAGTTTCAGTTTTTTTTATCTTGTTCTTCTTGTGTTTCTCTCGTGCTGAAGACGCCTTGTTTAATACAGGCGAAATATCCGCGTTGTTTTAAATTTTTCGTCTTTTCTCTCCACTGGCCGCAGTCTCCTTTGTTGTTTTTTTCACGGTCTCTCTGTTGGTTTTTTGTTATACTAGTGAAAAATATTGTCTTTTTAAATGTCTTTTTGTCATGTATCTTTTTTGCTCTTTAATGCATTTGAATGGGACGTCATTCAAGTGATTTTTTTTGTTAAGACTTGAATGTATAGTCAGCCGAAAGGTGCAGGTCCTGCCCGTGACTCATAAAAATATGCCAGGGCCCACCAGTGGAGCGTGCGTCCCACTTTGGGAATCACGGTTTTAGACAGTCAGAGATATCCTTTGGTCTCCGGATATCTCTAAACTCCAAAACAAAACAAGCAGTAACAAATTACCTAAAATCGTATAAAAAAAGAAGCTAAAAAAAAACATTTAGAACCGTTTTTGTTTCGCCCTGTTTTCTTTTTGGCCATTTTACCCTATATGTGCCACAGTTGAATTTTTAAGTAATGTGATAGTGACTGATAATCTTAGCAAGATCATGCTCTGTTTTTGTTTCTTTTAAATTATCTACCTTAAATCTTTAGGTCTTTCACCTGCGTTTGTTTTGGAGTTTTCAACCACTGGTTCCTTAGACTATGCAACAACGCCAAATATTAGAAATAAGTTGACCAAATTTACTCTCTGCTTTTGGATGAAAACAGGTGATAAATCTAACTATGGTACTGCTTTTTCATATGCAACTGGAGAAGAAGACAATGCTTTAACTTTGACGGATTATAGTGGGTGAGTCAGACGATTTTTTTTTGCTTCATTTTTTGTCTTTTTATTCGATTACAAAGCTTAACTTAACTGTTATGAGCTCAAGAATTATAATGTCAAAAATGTCTTGCCTTCATTGTAACCCCAAAATAGACCGCAAGAACAATTTTTTTTTGCTCTCCTTCAAAACTTTTTTTTTTGTATTTGTCACCTTATCACGCATGCGTGGTGAGCGATGTGGTCTAATATCCGAGCTACAACATAGTCACATCTGTCGATAAAGGCCAGACTTATGAATGATTTGATTTTTATCTTGATTTTACCGCCAAACTTGTATTTCAGAAGCGGAAAACTGAAATTGCAAGAAAATGGTTTGAAAAGTTTGCACCAACACTAATTTTTTTCCAACTGTTCTTTACTAATACTACGTCTTTTTAACTTTTCAGATTTCTCAGATTTCTGTTACAGATAGAAAAATTACTAATCCAAGCTATCATTTTTCCTAGTTTCAAATAATTATGTCTTAAATCTGACTTTGATTAATCAAGAATTTTATGAAAGTTTATTGGAAAGAATTTTATGAAAGCTTAAAAGTCGAACAATTTTCAACTTTAGAAATTGCAAACGGCGAACATATTTGGCGCTGTAGTCGTTCATAATTTTGATTTATCGATGAGTTCGTCTATATTGTGGCCTGGGTATAATGCTCTTTCATCGCAGCAGTTATCATATTACAATTACTTCTTATTTTAGCTTAATCCTACAATTGGCTACGTCTGTACAGTTTTCTCCGACGTCAGAGTTGGATTTTTGAAACTATTTATTTTACCAAGGGACTCTTTGTCTGTCGTCTTATACAGAAAGCTTCAGTAAGATTAATATTAATTTTTTGGAATTTGAGAGATTCGCGTATGGGTTTATTTGGTTAGTATCTTTATAATGGCCGTTTTACGACGCAGTGGTTCCGTATTTTTTTTTCTGGATTGATGCTCATTCCACAATTAGCCACCGTTAAGATTTAGCTGACACAAGCTGTAGTTAAAATTAGACCTTTTCATAAAAAACATTTTTGTGATTGGCTAATGACAGGCTAGCTAAGGTAGTAAATGTCTCTATATACCGTTTGGAGGCACACTGGAATTAAATTATGATTAGTAATGCTTAAACTCCTTTCAATTGTTTTAATTACAGCTAAAGATTGATAATATAACTCTCATATTGGCTTGGCTAGGTCTTAAGAAGTTCAAATGAACTCATCCTCGGGGCTGGCCCCAGTCTTTAACTAAATCTTGTTATAAATAGGTTCTGCGTTAGCTGAAATCCAGGCATAATGTTAATCACTGGATTAGCTAGATTTTGGCCAAAGCTAAATCTCAGTGTGAGTGAGAATTTGCCCCACCTTTGCTCAGGATAACTTTTCGTTCAGTGACCGTTTTCCGTCAGATGCCGCTAGTTCAGGTAATTACAAAGCTGGTTACTTTTAAGGTGCTTATTATACCTTCACTTGAACACCTCGTTTCTTAGACACCGTTTCTTAGATACCGTTTCTTAGGTATCGTTTCTTAGATACTCTTTCCTGCATTATGTAATAACCAAACTCGCAGCTGGCTATAGCTTAGGTAGTGTCGAAGATCACACTGCCTTTCTATGACGACAAATAAAAGTTCAAATAGTGAGAAATTCTATTTCTCACTCGAAATATCGAAATATCCAGAAATATCCAGTATTTTTTTTTATGAATTATCACTGTCTAATAATAAGGATTTATTCCTATTTAACTTCTATTTGTGGCTATAGCTTGATTTCTATCACTGTTGGCACATCACTGGATTATAAAGCCATTAATTTTTATTTTAAAAATGAAAAATTTTGTAAAATGAAGAAAATTGAAATAAAGTCAAATCAATTTGCTTTTTTTGTTCTTGAACCTGGTATACGGCTTGTAATGCAGTTATTATATCTAAATTTAAATACACTTTTATTTTAGGTTTGTATTCTATGTGAACGGAAATAGGCATTCACAGATATCACTGCAAATGATGGCATCTGGTATCTTATATGTGGCATCTGGGACTCATCTGGGGGACTTTGGTCCCTGTTATACGGCTTGTAATGTAGTTATTATATCTAAATTTAAATACTTTTTTATTTTAGGTTTGTATTCTATGTAAATGGAAATAAGGTAGTCACAGATATCACTGCAAATGATGGCATCTGGCATCTTATATGTGCCAACTGGAACTCATCTGGGGGACTTTGGTCCGTATACAAAGATGGCACCTTAAAAGACTCTGGATACGGCCTAGCAAATGGCACTTTTATTCCAGGTGAAATTTTAATCCGTTTTTTATGGTTCTATGCTTTCAAATCTATCGCCCTTTCATTGTACATAAATATTTACAGCATAACAGTACACACGCATACACATTGAGCTACTCAAATATCACATCATACACATTGTATATCAGTTGTCGATTTTGTCTTTTGTGAATGATTTCTCTTTCCGTCTGTCACTTCTTTTTCTTCTTTTTTTCTTTCTTTTGTTTTTTGTTGCTTTTTTCTCTTTTTTTCTTTATTTTGTTTTATTTTTCTTTCTATTTTTGTCAGTACTTGTTTTTAAATTTTATGTGCCTAATCGATTAATAGTTTAATACGTGTAAGTTTTATTTCGTGATTTTTCTACTTTACAGGCCATAGAGCCTTTGTCGGATCTCTGATTGTCTTATTGATTTGTTGTCTTTATTGTTGAAAAAAAATGCATGTGTGTATGTATGTACAGTACAAACATATTTATTATAATATTATGTATTTATAGCATTGCATTCTCGTTTTAAAATGACGCAGCGTTTTCCCAAAATACGAGTGATGGAATTACCTACATAATGGCAGTTGTCAGGTTGATGGTCGGTTGAAATTTTAAAAATTAACACCGTAACTAGACCCCGGCGCCGCGCCGGCGGATCGACCGAACGCCGCCGACGAGAGGCCCGGTCGAACGCCGCCGAAGTGTCATAACGCCGCCGGCGCGCCGCCGTCGACAGAGGCGGCCGCGTTCGGTCGACTTTAAATTAATTTTGCGGCAATTCTTTATTGCGCCAGCCGCAAAGTCGATGCTTTTCCTTCTCGTGTGGTTTAGTATTTCGATTTTTCTGATTAGAAATCAAGCAGGGCTTGAACTATCTCCGAATTTTCGGGTTTTTCCCCGAAAATCTATGCGTCACCCCGAAAAAAATTTGGTTCCCCGAATCCCCGAAAATCACGCAATCACGGTGCCACCCCTAGCGATTTATCACCAGTGACTTTCCCTGCCAAATATTACTTTGCATACCATAATTCTTCACTACTCTCTTATTCATTAATTTTCGTCTCTTTTGTTACTTTGCATAAAACCAGACAGATGCAATATGCAATTGCAAATATTGCAATATACACAGTTCTTCATATGTTGACAAAAAACAGTATCGTCTTTATGGAATGAGTTTAAATCATTTCGAATGTAGTTTCCCAATCACTATTTCTAACATCGTTCGTAGTCAAGAATTTTGTTTTCAAGTTGAATAGAATTATAGAACGAATTCACTACTATACAGCTTCAGCCTTCAGTTGGATTTTGAAATTGACAGCCGACAGATTGTTTCTACCGCTGAATTGTAAGTTTGCAGATTTTTTTTTTTTTTTTGCTGTTTTTAGATAAGATTTTCTTAATGTTTAATACTCAATTGTTGAACGCCTGAATGTTTAATACTCTATTGTTCAGAAGCTACCCCAAAAATATGACTCATAAATCAATTGTAAATTATTGCCTATAGGGGGGGGGGGATAGGGGGCTATCATTTTTAAGTGATAACACCTTATTTTTTTTATTGAAAGCAGGGATGCCAAAAGGATAATTATTTTTTTCATTTAAAGTGGAGACAGAAGAAAATGATATCAAATTCCCTGGGAAACCATTGAAATATTTTGATAGACCCAGGGCCCCCCATTAAGACTTGTTCACTGTCTTGGATATTTTGCAATATCTCATAGGCTACTGGCCTAATTTGGCTTTTGTGTGTGCTCCCTTTTAATTATATTCTTTGGATCTTATTGAATGCCACGGCGAATCTATGACTCAGTTTTCCAATAATTTGAGGTATATCTGAATAATTTCGACATTTTTGTTGTTGTCTTTGTACCCCTTTACTCATACCCTCAATTTTTTTCAAGGAACACTAAGGTGTTTAACGTTATTTTGCGTGTTTGTTTGAACCATATAGTGACCTAGTTAATTATTAAGTTACTCATTTTTCTAATGAAAGCTGAAACGGTATCCTATCAAGGTGATATCCAGGGGGTGGGGGGGTAGGGGGGTATTACATTTAAATGATAATATCTCGAAATTTTTTTATTGAAAGCAGGGATCCCAAAAAGTTATTTTTTTTAATTTAAAGTAGAGACGGCATTTTATCAAGGTGGTATCCAGAGGGGGGCGGGGTAGTGAGCTATCATATTTAAATGATAATACCTCGATTTTTTTTTTAAAAGCATGGGTGCCAATAAGTTATTTTTTTTATTTATTTAAAGCAGAGACGGTGTCCTATCAAGATAGTATCCATAGGGGAGGGGGAGCATAGGGAGTTATTATATTTAAGTGATAGTACCTTGATTTTTTTTTATTTTATTGAAAGCAGGCATACCAAAAAGTTGAAAAGTTGACAAAAATTAACAAGATTTTCGTGAGTTATACTTGATACAGCACTTGCATGGTTTTATCGTCCAAAGGGAAAGGGACATATGCGTCCAACCCGTTTTTTTTTTCTATTGATGAAACGGGTTTAATTTGAAAACATTCATTCATAAGTACCAGGCAGATTCACACTAAAACGAATTGGTGTGACGAAAGCGATATCGACATCCCCACCTAACGTTGCGCTCGAGTGACAATGGCGCCCTTGGTCCAGTGCCCAAGTTACATTAAAAGGCCAGGTCATAATAAAAGCTTTCAATTTGGGAGGTTCAAGGAGGAGTCTTTGACAGTCTTATGACCTCAGGGTACTAGATGTTGCAACGTTCTTACGTATCTACAGTGGTTTAAAAAATTCGATCACCCCACAAATGATTACCAAAAATATGCACAGATATAACAAATGTAACATTTGGAATATTATAACACTTTTTTCAAAGCTTTGAAGAAAAGCAAAAAAAGGCTAAATACCCCTAACTACGCTTGAAAGCTATTTTAAAATGAAACTCTTTGGAGATTTCCATGGAAATGATCATAACAGAAGCTTTGAGCCTGGGTGGGAATCTAAGAGGAGTCTTTGAGTATTTTGACCACAGCTAACTTATTGTTGCGACTTTCTTAAATTTGGTAATTTTCGTGAAGATTTGGAAATCAAAGCTTAAACTCAATAACTGATACTAAGTGTCCTAACATTTTGCTTGGATTAAAAGTGACGAACTAGGATGCAAATCTCAACATCTTCCTGGAGCTACTTCAGTCTGCATATTATTTCATTTAATTACATTTAAAACGGATGAGCTTTTCATTTTTTTTACCAGAAAATAGCTGGCATTTAATTTTTCTTCATACCGAATAAACCATTAAGTGTTTTTTGTTTCATTGTAATTGAAGTGTTCACAGGTGAAGTGCTCATCATGTATTTTTCAATTTGATAAATTTACTCCTTTTAGATGCAGTTTATAATTTGACTGATATTAGGTATTTATCAATTTATAATTTGGAATGAATCCCCAAAAGAAAAAAACGAATAATATCCAAAAGAGCAGCCAAAAGCAATAAAAAAGCAGCAGTTCAGCCTTAGCCTACATGATATATATTCTATAAAGAAGCCAAAAAACTTTAAAATGCATTTTTTTTAAATTGTAATTAAAAACCAGTTTTTAATACAAGAAGTCTTTTTAAGAATCCAAAAGAGCAAAAAAAAAACAATCAATATCAAATTCGCCCATTTCAACTGTTTTAAAGGTGACAAAACAAATATAGGCAAAGGCATTATGAAAAAATTAAGCTTCTAAGTTCAAAGTTATATTCACAGTTTTTACCCAGATAACTGACGAATTTTGTGATACGGTATTTGAAGTTGTATATGCAGTAATGCTCGATGAAAAAAACTACTAATTTTTATAATTATTTATGTTAAGAATAAATAACTAATAGATACTTCAACTACTCGTATTATGCAAGGGTTCTGAAACGTCACAGCCATTTCGTTTCTACCACATTTCTACTTCTCTTGATGAATAACGAAGAAGACCAGTTTCCAGCCAGCGACTTCTGAATTTTTGAACTCATGAATAGACTCGAATCTGTTGTAAATTTAAGCTGTGATTTGAGAAAGACTGATGAAAACATTAATGTTTGCGGTCAACATTGATCACGCCAGCGGCGCGCCGCCGACATCTTACCGGCGGTGCGGCGCGGCGTGCTGTTTTTGGCCCCGCCGCCGCCGGTCTTCCCTCATCGGTGCGGCGCCTGGGTCTAACCGTAACCATGAAGCTCATGTGTTCTGTTAAGAATTTTTTCGTTAATATTTATGCTACATATGATGTACAAATTTTTCTTCCCTCCCTTGCTGTAAGCCTGAGTATGCATAGAAAAGGCAAGCCCATTGCGACTGTTTGTCATCAAATCTCACAGAACGAGATAGGAACGTGCGATACTATACATGCACTTATGCTGTGATCCTTTCAATAGCTTTGAATTAATATACTCCTAATGTAAATTTGATCCTCCTATCCCAAAGTTAAACAGCCAATCAACGCAACCAATAAGGTACAACTATTCCGTATAAATCTAAATTTATTTTTCAAAGTATGGGGAAGGGGAGTAATTTTCATGCCTTTGCATATTTTTTTTATGAAAATACCAAATTGTTATTTTCAAAATGTAGAGGGGATATATTTAAACGTTGCACGCTCTTTTCGAAGAAATGATGCATAAAACTTGTTTGCGACGCAATCTGCTAGACACTGGTTTATAATAAATGCAATTTTCGACAAAAGTAATCTGAATCTCTGTATGCAAGATGATGAAAAACACCTTATTTAATACAAGATTCAGTCACTGACTCTGTGAATAAAAACAAATCATATAGTGTGCAAATAAAGTTCCATCAAATACTGAAAGAAAACGTTCGTATCTAGAAGCTCAGATATTCAAATAGCATCATAAAGTTTAAAGCTTTTATGAGCAAAAACTGCCGTGTAAAACATGATTGAAATCTAAAATCCCCCCTCCCAAAAAAAAAAATGGAAAAAAGTTCAGGAAGTGCCTTCAGCAAAGGAGAATTGAATTTGGAAGTTGAAGTGTTTGAAACATAATATTTGGCAGTATGGAGTTTAAATATATACTTCGTATAATCTATTCGAGAGCCCGTCTTCAAAACCATAAAAATGATGGAGCAAAAATAATGAAACGAAGAAGAGAAGGAATATTTACGCTTGCAAAACAACGACAAAAGTAATGAAGCGTAGCCTCAAACGAGGTGAGGAAAAAGAAACACACAAGGACTTGGTCATCTTTGAAACTAATGATCCAGTAATTTTCTTTTAGGAGGAGGCATAGCAGTCCTAGGACAAGAGCAAGATCAGCTAGGGGTGGTTTTAGTCCAGCTGAAGCGTTTATTGGTAAACTATATCATTTGGAGCTGTGGGATTACATATTGAGTTCTGATGAAATGGAGGCACTATATGAGAGCTGTGAGTACAAGCTTGGAAATGTGGTAGCATGGCCAGACTTTAAGGGAGAACTCCGTGGAAGAATTACGGTAAGATTCTCAAGTGTGATCACTGGCGTGGTAAGGTATACAGGCATTGGTCTGAGACGAAATCTTTGGATTAACCCTCAAAACTGCAAGACTAGAAAAATGATAAGGATCTAAGATATAAATGAAACCCAGAACGATCATTTATTAACATGAAGCTTTGTATAGCATGTTCAACATATATAGTATAGCCTTTTGAAAAGTCTTTCGTACATTCATTTTTAAATATTTTCAATTTTTAACTTTTAACCAGACATTCAGCATGTGTAGAATTTTGAAGTATAGCATCCAGAACTTGTTATATTTGTAATTTTTCACTGATCACACGAAAAAAAATCGTGAAGAAAAAAAAGAAGAAGAAGAATCAAAAGCAAAAGAGAGAAAAGAAGAAAGACAACAATAAAGGAAAGAATCATTGAAAAGAATGTATTATAAGTATAGTTGTAGAAAGGTTGCAAAATAAAATCAGGGTTTAATGGCTAGGCTTCAAATCAAACTCGAATATCTCATGACCCAATGAGCATAACAATTTTCACCAGAGATATTTTTTTGTGTGCTTGAAATTCCATTTATTAAATTAATTTTTGTATTCTTTAAAAGCATCGTGAGTTACAAAAAGAGACTGGAGATCAATAATCTACCGTCACTCAGTCCAACAAAATAAAACTTAATTTTTAAGTTCAGGAAGTGGCTATGACGAAGTGAAAAAAAAATATATTTTGCAAGAGATACCAACAAGCAGGACAAGATCAAATCTCAAACTGGAGTCCATACTCTCAAACCGTCATGGCAAAACCACGGCAGTTGATCCAGGATCTATTTGGTATGGCTTTAATCTCGGTGGTCTACAAATACATGCATTGCTCTCCATCTGAGGAGGTATCAAGACATGTTCCAGAGAGAATAAAGGCTTTGTGATCAACTCGCCTAAGTAAAGCTCGACAGGACTACTGTATGCAGAGCACGCCCCACCAAGAACACTTGAAGACAAGTTTTGCTCGACTCGAAACGAATGTGAGGCCATATGGAATGGCCTCCAAGTACGAATAATCCCAGAAAATCTTTTTCTTTAGGCGTTCAAGAGGAGGTATAATAAGCACCTTAAAGTAATTAACTTGGTAATTACCTGGACCAGCGGCATATCATCACTTGTGACGAAGCCGTGAGACCTGTATATATATAAAAAAAAAAATCAATTGTACTTTCATTTTTTTAGTCTGAAATTCTTACTGAAGATTGCTAACAATATCTAATAGATTATGAAAAAAGAAGATGAAACAAATAGTTTGGTCTGAAATATAATCTCTAATAAAAGCCATGACAAATATATCTTCTCCCCCCACACACATATACAAAAAAAAGAACACTGATGCCAATCGTCTTGCGAGAAAAAGTTGCATAAAAAGTACATGAAATGCTTTTCCTTGGTTTTGCTTTTCCACAATGATGGGTACCTCCCCCCCCCCCCTTAACTTGCTCCGCCTAAAATTTATCTCCTACATATTTCGAAAAACACTTTTTTGGTATTTTCACTGACGATTTATATATATATATAATATATATATATATATATATAATATATAATATATATATATATATATATATATATATATATATAAATATATATATATATCTATATATCATATATATATATATATATAATATATATATATATATATATATATATAATATATATATATATATAATATATAATATATATATATATATATATATATATGTATATATATAATATATATATATATTATATATATATATATATATATATATATATATATATAGTATATTATATACATATATATATATATATATAGTATATATATATATATATTATATATATATATATATATATATATAATATATATATATATATATAATATACTATCTATATCATATACTATATCTATTATATATATATCTATATCATATATATATATATCTATATAATATATATATATATCTATATATATCATGTATATATATATATATATATATATATCTATATATATCATATATATATATATATATCTCTATATATATGTACTTATATATATATCATATTATATATATATATATATCTATATATCATATCTATATATATATAATATATATATATATATATATATATATATATATATATATATATATACTATATATATATATTCACTGCAAAATTAAAAAAAGTCAAGATCATCCCCTAGATTACGGAAAATGCTTTCCATCACCTTAATTTTCTTGAATTGACGTCGCTATACAGCATTTTCTGCGAGTTTAATTACAAGTGAAAATCTTCCAAAAAACAGATTTGATTTAATCTGTCACTTTTGAGAGGTTTTAAGGTCTTTATCAAAACCCCCTGAAATTTTGTTTTTCGCTCTACGCTTTCGCTATTAGTCTAAACTTATATATCCTTATCTCCTTTAAATGTTTATCACGAGATAGTTTTTTTTAAAGCGTATTTTAAAACTTTTGGTTAATGCGGAATGTGGTTTGCTGTTTACGAGGTTGTGGCATCACATGATTACTTTGAAGATCTAAAGGATCTAAAAAATACACTAACAGCTATATTGCTGAAATTTCACAATTACAAAGCAAAAGAGGAAGGATGGGGGAAAGAACTACCCCATCCATTCTGAATTGCAATTCAAGTATATGCTGGATATTTTGTAGGTATCAGATAAAAATCAGATTCTTTGATTTTCCCTAGACCAGATATCAAGATTCGTGTGTTTTCATTAAAATAAATAGAAGAAAAAAGCAAAATAAAATGTTGAGGGGTGTGTTTGGAAGATTTTGTGGAACTTCTGTTTCCTCCAATCCGTTTGGAAAAAACAAATCTGAGCCAGAACATGAGGAAACCCTTCTAGCCCGTTCAGACGCATGGGGAAACGCTTAAAAAGTGATCGGTGCCATGGGGAAACTGATCGGTTTTTCCCATAGTATCGGATTAGTTTTAGGGCTAAGAAGTCTTTGTAGTTTCCCTATGGGACCGATCGTTTTGTCGCGTGTCGCCAAACAAAATGAGCAAGAATTTTTGAAAGTGGGAACCAAATCAACTTTAAGCACGCGAAAGTTCAAGATTGGATGGTTCTTATCCAGAACCACCACTTTTTATCCAACACAAATAATGCTTTGTATAAAACTACGACAAAAAGGGAGATACTTGGCAAGAAATGCTCTTGGCTTAGTGACTTGGCACGTACTAGTGCATGTTATCTTTGCTTTTTTAGGAAAAACTTTGCACCTATCGTTTGAACACTTTGCCCCTCGTATCGACCGGTTTTTCTCATCGATTTTCCCCTGCGTCTGACCGGATCATTAGTGCTTTGACAGTATCTTTTACAGTATGCTTTGCTTTGACAGTATGTTTTACACATAAGACTACTACTATCAATATAATGAAACTTTGCCCTGCAGAGCAAAAACTTCATAACAAACTTATCTTCGATTAATTTTAATTCATTAGAACTAATTAATTATATTAAAGGCAAATTAATTAAATTAAAAAGGCCTTAATTAGATTAAAAAGCAAAATCAAGAAAGCAAGTATATTAGGCTTTGAAAAGCAGATTTAAGAGAGATACATAAATGTAGCACAGTCTTTTGGTCCTTTTTGGTGGAAGTGAGGGCTTGCATCTCAGTGAAAAGTATAAAATGAGAGACAAATAACTGCAACTAATGATGAGAGGATAAATAGTCTCCCGAGCCATTGATAGTGCATACAGAATTGACAGTTTTAGTCATTTCAGTTGCCAGATCTTTTATACAGAGATAGATAGCAAGCCTGTATTCTAGCCTTGGCAGCTTAGACTGAAGAACAATAGAGTAGAGACCAATTAGCAGCGATACCATAAGATAACAAATCATCGTATCTATACTTTTATACGTAGCTTTGTTATTTGTGGGCAAAGGAGATGGCGTTTGTATCGTTCCTCTTTTATCTGTTTGCCATAGTGTTTAATGTATCGATGGTTAATAGTTCAATTATTTTATTTGTTGTAACCATCGACAGTATTTTATATTTTAGATAGAAGAGCCAAGTTTCTGTCGGGGTTGTGTTTTACCAAAACATCCCCCATATGGACGGATAATTTACAAGGAAGGCATTACTGGCGGTGCAAAAATAGCGCATCCTATGTCCACTCTTTCTTACAGATGTGATTTAGGCTATAAACTGAACTCTGACAACCCTGAACGAATTTGCCTTATTCATGGTAATTGGTCTGGAATCGACCTTCGCTGTAAAAAGTAAGTTTAGCGCATCCAGCAGTTATAGATATAATTTTAGGCTTCAAGTTGAACGCTGACAACACTGAACAAATCTGACTCATTCATGGTAATTGGTCCAGAATCGACTTTCGTTGTAAAAGTAGCGTTAGTGCATCCAGTGTCTACTATTTAGTATAAATGTGACTAAAGCTACAAGTTAAATTTTAGAACACTAAACAAATTTACCTTATTCGTGGTAATTGCTCTGAAACTGACCTTCACTGTGAAATTAAGTTTAGCACATCAATCTCTATTACAATGTGATTTAGGGTAAATTTAAAACCCTGCCAACCCTGAACAAATTTACCTCATTCTTGGGAATTGTTCGGGAATTGACCTTCATTGTAAAAGTATGTTTAGTGCATCCAATGTCACTCTTTCTTGCAAATGTGATTTGGGATATAAGATGAACTCTGATAACACTTAACAAATTTGCCCAATTCACTGTGATTGGTCTGGAATTGACTTTCACTCTAAAAATAAGTCCTAATGTTACTAATGTTATCCATTTTATTGTAAACGCAACACCATTTATCAAATAATTAGTAAACGAATCATATCCTACATAATTAGAAACCAGTTTCCATTTTTTTTTCAAATTTCGATTCATGTTTTCTTCAGGTAGTGTCATATGCCTTATGCCTGTGCCACATCATAGTCACATACTAAACAATAAAAAATAGCCAAATGCATGAATGACATGGCAATTTTCTTGGTTTTAGTGTCACACTTTTATTTAAAAAGCAAAAGATTAAAATTGCAAGAAATTAGTTTAAAGAGTTTGCTCCAAGAGTAATTTGTGTCCAACTGATCTCTACTAATGCTAAGTCTTCTTAACTTTTGTCAAATTCCTCTCCCAGATAGAAATACTGCTGTTCTAAGTTTCCATCTTTCCTATTTTCAAAAAGTACGCCTTAAACGTTGACTCTTATTGGTCAGTCAAAAAATTTATGCTTGAAAGTTGAACAATGTTCAACTCGAAAAATTGCGAACGGCGAACGTAATTGGCACTGTAGTCGTGCGTAATTTTGATTTTATCTACAAATGTGACCATAATGTGGCATGGACATTATTGAATTCGGTTGTCAAATTAGCGAAGTAAACTATTCTCCTTTTTTCTTTGCATAGTTGTCAGATATCTCATAGGTATTGTTTTTTCGGCTGTATACTTTTTGCCAATCCATACTGGGCCAAATAAAAACAATTCTTGAATGATAAGATACAAAAATACAAAAGAAAAAAAATGAAAAAAAGAACAAAAAGAATTTTTTTTTTGATAAATACAAAAGAAAAAAATGAGAATGAGTGAAGAGTGAAAGCATGAGCAAAGCGGGACGGAGGAGGTCACTCGTAGCTGTGCTAACTTAAAATCGTGTAATGCTGTAATTTGCTATTCCCAGAAGTAGTAGTTTTATGCCAAGATATTTCAACTATTTGACGATATTTCAAAAGTCTTGGGTTAGTTAATTTTTGTTTAGTGGGATTTGAACGTTTAAATTTTAACACTTTCATTCTACAGATAATTGTGCTAATGATTTGTCCCAGAATGACTTGACTTTCTCAGTTTCAAGAAATTTGATATGGAAATGAAGAAAACATGACAAGTATTACGCTTTGATAATAGTTCTTTCGTGTCCTTTTAAGGGAAGTTCAACAGCCAAAACTCTAGTTAGAAAAACCAGATAAAAAGTTGATTAGCAGCATATTATACCCTAAAATTTAGTGGCTGGGTACCATGAAAGATGTTTTAAAAAGGATAATGGTTGAACCTACCATGCTATTTCAAATTTGCTGTTGTAAACTGATGTTTTTTTGTTTTGTTTTAAGCGAATTATATATGACAGACCTAAAAGTAGGCGATCTGCAGATTTTATTTTGGCTGCCTGAACCATTTTCTTAGAATTTATCCCCTCCTCCCACCTACTAAATTTCTCGAAGCCCTCATGAGAGAATATATGGTTACAGGAATAAATTGTGGCTTCCCTGGATATGTTATGAATGGCAATGTTATTGCAACAGCTATTTATATGGTGACAAGATCGCTTATTCGTGTAAAGAAGGATATCGCCTTAATGGCAACCAAGAAAGATTTTGTGGGACAAATGGAACTTGGAGGGAGAGTCACCGAGATGCGAGGCAATCACCTGTTTCTTGGATACCATCTCTCTTGAGCATGGCTTATTTATCGGTAATAAGTCAGCTACTTCTGGTAAGCACAATATTGAGCAATATTTCTTTTTAGTCAATGCGCTTTCTTAATTTTATGCCGGTAATATTGGTAATAAGTCAACTACATCCGGTGAGCACAACTTTGAGCAATATTCCTTCATGATCAGTGTCCTTTTTTTGCTTTCTGGTTGTTTTTTTTTTTTTTTTTTTTTTGTCTAATTGTTTCGTGGTAAATTTGTAACTGACAACATAATTTAGCTAGGATGGAATTGAATGCATCACTTGATGCCTTTTTTTTATCCTCTTTCATAAGTCAATAATTGCTTCTGGTGGAAATTATTTTTAACCGCTTAATGGGGACCCAAAAGGTAAAACGGTCCATATTAATCAAAAGTTTAACAACATATTTCTAAAGAAAACTGTCTAGTGAGAAAAAATTGCATTTTTAGCCGAATCAGGAATGGCAATTGTTATTTTCTTTAGTCTCAATAGTAAAATGTTATTATGAAAACAAATTTGAATATATTTTTAAAAAGATCAAGAAATCCCTAAAAAATGACGTCACAGCAAAACTGCACCCTGGGATGTAGTGTTGAAATATTCATTTGAGGATTCAGTTCTACTCTCTTACAAAAAAAAAAATCCTATTGCTTTACCTGTTGTTCTTGTTTATTATGGAAAGGTAGCTTGGTCTTCGTCGCTATTTAGTTTTAGCTTAGGTGTGTTACAGCCATAATGACTGCATTCCATTTGTATCTATCTCTTTCTATCAATAACTGATCACCTGTTTCAGTTTAAGGCAAACCTCAGGCGTTTATTGGACAAATAGGGAGAAAATGTTTCACAATACCGAGCTCTCTTACCGAGTGGGCTCCTCATGACCTTTGGCTTTTTCACGTTTAGTAATAAACGAAACACCATTTCTACTCCCCATTTGCATTGAATAAGAAAGGGCTGTGGATTATTCCTGCCTTGATTGCGTTTAAATGTTGTTTTTAAACTGACCTTCACTGATGAGAAAATGTTTCACAAATACCAAGGTCTCTTACCCCGTAGGGGTTCCCTTAGGCCTATAATGGCCTTTGGCTTCCCCACGTGTAGCAACAAACGCAACATCATTTCTGCTCTCCATTAGCATTGAAGCGTGTGTTTCTCGGCAAATTAATTGATAGCAGTAAGCCAATTCCTTCCATCAACTTGCAGATACCCTTTTGCATGTCTGGATCTTCCATCCTTTTGCAGATATTATCCTGATAAGCACCCTCCTACGCTAATGTTCTGTAGTTTGACCCGCTAATGGGAAAAGGTATGAAACTGTAGGGACGTGTCAACCCGTTGAGTGGCTTTGTAAGGCGCGTATCAAAAGAGCTTTTTTCTTCCTTCCCCTTTTTTATGATCCCGGGAAAGAGTATCCCTATGTTTTTTATTATGAAGCCTCTGAGACTTGGTCTTACCAATGTTCCATGCCCAATCCACACGGAAATATACCAAATATTAATAGGACGCTCCCCTTTCTGGCACGTGGTGAATGACCTGGGGAAAGTTCTTATTGATTAGTTGACTCATAGGTGTTCATTTGCGGCCTTTTTCTTATAAAAAAAAATATTTAGATATTGCACTAATATAGAAAAAAATAAACTTGTTTAAGACAGAGGACAGAATAGACTGTGCCTATTGGCTGGCATTTTCTATTCTAATAATTAGTGTGAAATGGTAAATCTCCAATTTAATTTCAATGAACAACAAACTATTCTCTTTACTAGACAAAGACATTTTCTGATTATTATACTCAAATATAATCATGACTAATGACTCTACACTTAATCCAACTATTAATCAAAATACTTTCTGTTCTTGCATCTTATTTTGGAGAGAAGATCACTTTCTATTGTAATTTAACTGAGAAACAGATTTAATTAGAAACCAGTGGTAGACTAGATCTGGGATGCCTAATGGACACTTTTAGTGCCTTTTGGTCACTTTTTTTTCACTCTGAGGGACACCGGGACACTATTGGGTCAAAAAAGGCAGCTTTTTGAAAAAAAAAATGACACTTTTTGGACATTTTTCTAAATCAAAACCAAATGTCTTGATTTTCTTATTTTTTTTATAAATACGACTGCTTTTAATTTGTACTTTACTTTTAAGCTTTGGTAACCGCTTGGAGATTTTCTTAGATGTTTTTGCGCCCTGCTCGAACATCATTTATCAACCGAATAGGAATAGGACCTAAAGTCTTAACCAATGTGGTATGCTAGAACTATCGAATCCATCTTTTTCTTCTATCTTACGATTGACGTTTGTCATCAAGTCGGTCAACTTCAAGGACCCACCTACTGCTGGTGGCAAAGTCACCAAGGCCACTGAGAAGGCTGGAAAGAAGAAGTGAATGGCCATTCCCTGCTGGCACGTTTCGCGTAAATCCCTGTGACGCGTAGCCGTGTGCATATGGCTATTATTACACTGCTGTCATAGAAAGAAAGGAGTTTCGCAGAAATGCTGTGTTGCGGCTCAATTTTATTTATTGCCACTAGCGAACGTTTCTGTTTTATATTCTATACTTTCAGCTGTGATTTTTTGTCAAACGCTGGTTGCCAGTTTCTATCGAGTATAACTCAAGCGAATTTATTCAATTGGTCTTGTCTTCTCACTTTTCTAGTTTTCGAAAGTGTCATTTTTGCTCAGGGCTACTTCTAAATGTTCAGAAAACGGCAAGATAGAGGAGTTGTTAAACCATTTTAACCACTTGACCAACCAGTTGACTGAGTGGTTAAGGAGATTGACCTCTTTTGTTTAATTTTATAACCATGCAGGTCAAAATAGACATTTCGTTGCTACAGCCGTTCGGACCTTGTCGCACCCAAAGATCCTTAATAGCTACCGAAGATCAAAGACTCGCATCTTTTTCGCATAACTTATGAAAATGCCGAAGTGAAAATGAATCTCTATGATTGGTTCTTTACTTTTCGACTAATATAGGTAGCGGTATGTATAATCAATATAAAATTTTGCTCTGTTGAGATTCTCATGACGATTTTTTTATGCCATCTTTTCAAATTGAACTCGCACTAAACTTAATTTTTTGGTAGCGTTAATGTCAAAGCTGGAAATACCTGCAGAACTCATGCAGGTAAGAGACCGCGAGGTACCAGAACAAAGAAGGACGAATTTCACAGGTTTTTTGGCACTTTTTCACAGGTTTTGAAAATTCATAGTGGCAACCCCGTATATTGGCTAATTTTCTAGAGGGACACTAAAAGTATCCATTTTTGGCTGATTTGGACACTTTTGTCCCTAAAAGTTTTGGTAACCCTGGACTAGATATCATTGCTACTGCTTACAGCTCATTGCAGTATTAAGTAATCTAATTCTAACAATGCTGTGCACTCTCCTCTTCCACCCTATTCTATTAAAAACTTCACTCATCATCTTCTCTCATAAAATTTCTCACTTTCCTTAGCTCTTTTTGTGACTTCCTCCCCCTCATTTGGAAATGCTGGCATTTGCCATTGGTTCCAGTCTGGTTTTCAAAAAGCATGCCGTTATAAAGCCTCCAATTATTAAAATATCGCACTAATCTTTCAGCTGCGGTCGGAGAGAAAATTGCTTTCAGTTGTGACTCTGGGTACAAGCTAGATGGCCCTTCACTTCTGACTTGCCAAGAAGATGGAAACTGGGATGAAGTGACCCCTACTTGTCAGCCAATTGCATGCTCAACTCCACCAGAGTAAGTTTTTATATCATGAGTAATAGACAGTGGTGGATCCAGGGGTTACCCCCCTGAAGTAGTGGCGGATTGGTGGTTGGGACTGCTTGCTCTAGTTTGGGTTGGGACGAAAGTTTTTTTTTTGTAATTGGTTTTTAATTTTTGAGTTTTTAATAAGTTTATAATTATTAATACTATTTCTTTTTGCAAACAATTTCGAAGCAAGGTTTCAGTTACTTTGTGCGGTCTCTGTTAGATTTTACTAATGACGCATACCGCCAAAAAGTATTGGATGAAATTTAGATTTATCAAGGAAATCTGTCCGTATTACCACAAAAGCCAAGTGGGAGGTGAAAATCTTCATTTCGTAATTACACAGAGGGGAAACTTAAAATACTAACTTCTTTAGCTGTCGAAATGATATTTTAGGGTTGTTCTGTCACAACGGGTCTGAAAAGCAAAATATTTCCTTTTTTTTATTGTCAAAAATTTGTTTTCGAGCCTTGTTATGGCACTGAGGTGAAGAAATCCATATCATTACTTTTTTTGGCTGTCTGTTTTGCTCTTTTGGATTTGATTTTTTTTGCGAAGCGGGGTGGTTTTTACAACATTTGTTTTTTAGGAGTTTTGTATAATAGAAAGTAAATGTATGAGAAGTGCAAAAATTATTATTTTAAGCTTAGGATTTTGGTGAGCAAATGGTGGCCACTTTACTGCCTATTTTCGTCTAATTAAAGCTCTGCAGTATATGACATGTCACGTCCTCTGTTAAGGGGCGGATCCAGGATTTTTTTTTAGGTTGGGGGAGCGAAATAAGTTGATCCGAAATTTGCGTTAGGAGTAATTTTAATTAACGCAAACTTGAGTTAATTAAGTAAATTACACTACTTTGGACTACGCTAGGGGGGCGAGGGGGGCCTCCCGCCCCCTGGATCTGCCACTGTCTCTGTTCGTCCCTAAAACATTAAAATAAAGGCAAAACTCTTTAGCACTTTAATACAGGTTCGTATAAATATATACTTAAAACTAATTATATGAGTCGAAATACCCCTGCAAAGGTCGGAGTAATCATTTAAGAAGAATAGATTTTCGAAAATTGTTAATAAAGGAAGGCAAATAACTATGTGTTTGTTCTTTTCTATCTAGCTGGTATAGATGAGTCTCTGAATTCTCAGTTTGAATCAGTGGAATGGTATCGATTTTTTTCAAACATTTACTAAAAAAATATTGATAAAAAGTGAAAATTCACACAACTTGAGTTAACCGCGGAAACGGAATACAACTACAATATTACTTCAGAATTTCTCACCTTCTCAGTACCAACCAGGCAAAAAATATAGTTATGTTTTTTGTATAGGGGTTGCATATATTTGTCCATAAAATTGTGTAAACTACTATATTTACCGCTGAGAATTTTTATACTTATCTTGATACCTGCCATCCAATCATATTTCTATGATTAGTTGTTAATATGAGGTACATAGACCAAAAATAGGGCTTATGATGAATAAGGAAGCTGCTAAGTCTTGTTTAGGCTGGAAGGTATTAATAGAGTTCATAGACGGAATCAGTCTAGATTCAGAGTTCATGGTGTTAAGACCTCTTTTTGGATTTAACCAATCGCTAATAATTGGTAAAGGATTATAGTCGCTTCTTGACCTTCAGCCAATATCTTGAAAATCATTAATTCAGTGAACAAAAGGATTACAATTTGAATAAGTATTGCAACTTGAGTGAGAATTCCTTCGGACTGTGGATTTTCTTATTGATATTTTCATAGCAGTGACCTATATGATATGGGTCAAGAGTGATAATATTGGAGAAAAGCCATCAAGCTAAGGAGTATGAATATAAATTGGACATACGATACGAAATAAGCCAAAATTCAAAAATAGTTTTCGGAACAGAATAGGCAATTACGCTGCGATAAAAGTGACAGGAGAGAAGTAAGCAGAAGAGGGGTGAGAGAGTTGTCTGCAAGAGCCGTGGTACCTGCTGGGCTTGCCCCTTAAATTGCGGGGACAAGGTAGACAGCCTTCAACTCTTCCCTTACTTCTCTCGTAAGTGAATTTCTGCTATTAAAATTTTTGCTCGACCCACGGACTGATCTTGGACTCTGTGTGATTACGTTCTGTACGAAATATGCTGCCGGATGATACTGGTGCGAAAGAGAGACTGATACGGAATGCCGTGTTGAATTTCGCAGTAAGGGCGTATAAAGCGGGAAATCAGAGTGCGGATATAATGAGCAAAGCTGCAGAGTTCTTCGAGTCTGATGATATACGAAATGCAAAGAAATTACTGTGGTCTGAGCCAGCCAGTCAACTAGGTCAACTAATCGTGACAAACCTACTGACCACATATTCGATATCATAAAAAGCACTGAAATACTGCGATGACAACAAAGTCAATTGCCGTGTTTTGTTATCTATGAGACCTGACGAGGTTCCTATGATTGCCAGAGAAATCTCAATGACACTCTGTTCCACTGCAAAACTGCGACAGTTTCGACTTATGCAGTCGCGCTAAAGAAATCCCCCGAAAGGACTGGACGATCCCGTTTCACGAAAGGATTATCTCGATAAAGTATGTGGAAGCAACTGTGGAAATATTGTGGAACTGAAAACTCGCAAAACCGACTGGAAAGTTGTTCTGAACGATCAAGAGGCTGCGAAATCAGTTGAACAGGCTATTGCTAAGTCCGACTCAAGTATTGAAGCAAAAGTGTCCATTCCTCCGTTCTTTGGCATAATCAGGCACGTACCCACCAGCGTTAGTGATGAGGATCTTTGTGGTCTTGTGAATAATTGTGCTGAGGCCTCTCAGATCGGTAAAAACGAGATCGTTCAGACTGAAATTTGTGACCAAGCAGCATCAAGCCTCCGTGATGAAATCTCCGCTTATTATAGGCTACGAACAAATTCCAGTCGATGACTTTCATTTTCTCCCGAGGCGTTGCTATAAGTGTCAGGCCTATGGGCATATTGCAAAGGACTGCTCTAATAAAGCAAGATGCTCAAACTGCGGAGGAGGCCACACTAATTCTAAAGACACCCCTTGCCAGAACCAGATGAAGTGCGCCAACTGTGGCTCCGATAAGCAGCCCTGCTACAGTTTTAGTTGTCCAGAAGCTAAAAAGGCCCTATCTTAGCGATGACTAGCTCCAGCACTCTAAAAAATAGTGACGTGGAACATAAATGGGGAGAGTACTATCTTAATTACCACTTTTAGAAAACCTTGCTAACAAATTTGACATTGCGTGCGTGCAGGAACATTTCCTGTCGGCTGAGGGACTCCAGCTCTTACAACTAAACGAAAACGTAAATGGGTTTGGTATTCCTTCTAGGAGGTTGGGAAGAGGTCGTCCCTCTGGTGGTGTTGCTATCATTGTCCGTGCCTCGCTTCGTGCCTCGACGTTTAAAGAAGTGGACTTTTATATTGCAGTGAAAATTGAAAATACTGTTGTGCTCTCAGTTTATATGCCAACGAACTACAGTAATGTCCAATCTGACAATAAGTTTAATATTGCTTGTGGAAAAGTAGCCGCTGTTGCTACATTATGCGCCGCGGAAAAAACTTTCATGTATTATTGCCGGAGATATGAACTCTAACCTCTCGGATGCTAATGATCCGAGAGGTCAAATCCTGCTCAATGCCTGCCCAAGTCTGCGGGTACTGAGAAACAGAGTAGACTTCACGTATGTGCATAATTCGGGTTCCACGTCCTCGCTCGACTTTCGCTCTGCTCTCCCGACTTGAGGACTCACGGTGATTGTGAGGTTGATATCGGCTTCTGTGTTTCTGATCACCTTCCAGTGGCTAATACCTTCATTATTAATGACCTCCTGAATAATGTCCCAAATGATGCTCCAAAGGAGAAAAAGTGGTTCCAGAAGACTGAATGGCAAAAAGCTAATTTAGCCGTGTTCAGGTCTGTATGTGACGAAATCCTGGAAAAGATTAAAGTCCCTTTCCAGCTACTACTCCAATGCTCGCCGATTGCATTTGATGAGAAACAAATACTTCTAAATATCTACTGTAGTGAAATAACTCACGCCTTGCGCTGTGCAGAAAAAAACCGCGATTCCTATTCGTTAAGTGAGAATTGGGTCAGAAGTTCCAGGATGGTCGGAAAACCGATCTTTGGTTAATGCGTGTCAACAAGCTAAAATGTGGTATAGTGTTTGGATTGATTCGGGCCGTCCTAAACAAGGCGTTGTAAACAGTGTTCGAGTGTATACAAAGCGGCAGTTCTCCAAATGTCTCGCCTTGCATCGCTCTCGTGTGATTGATGAAAACAGTTAGTCGCTACGGGTCGATCCAAATAAAATTTGGAAATTCATCAAGAAGAATCGATCTGCAAAAGCACCCAGTAACGAATCCGCCCCTAGTGAAATTGAATGGAATAGTTATTTCACGAGCGAGTTTGCTGCACCTGATCCTGAATTGGAGTGCAAGTTTGAGAGAGATCTTGATCTCTGTTTAGAATCTTTGGAACCGGATCTTGGCCACGTAGTGAGTGTGTCGGATGTTCGTTCGGCTATCCTTAAACTAAAAAAAGAAGTACTCTAAAGGAGTAGATAATATCTGTGGTATGCATCTGATTCTCGGTAGTGAACTGTTAACAGTACATGTAGCACTTATGTTCCAAATGATTTTTAGTTGCGGTCTAGTGCCAGATATTTTTTTGTACCGGTGTAATCACCCCTGTCATCAAGAAAGGTAAAGACCCATCTGAATGTTGTTCTTACCACCCGATAACCGTTGCTCTCGTTTTTTTTTGTAAATTGATGGAGTTATTAGTTATTGAGGAGATAAAGTATGTTTGTAGTACGCCAGATTCGCAGTTCGGTTTCAAGAGAAATATTAGCCGCGAGCACGTGCATAGCCTATTGTCTAATGTTTTGTTGGATGCAGATGCTAAAGGAGAAACCGTGGTACTTGCAAGCCACGACGTCCGCGGGGCTTTTGATTCGGGTATCCATGCACAACTGCTTGTCTCTGCGTTTAAGAGAGGTCTTGACAGATCTATAATTGCTACTTATAGGAACGTGTATTTTAAGTTGAAGGTTAGAGTAAGGGTACTAAAAAAACAAGAGCCCAACTGTATCCGATTTCCTCATACCAGTACGAAAAGGCATTCGCCAAGGGGCTTTATTTTTCGTGGAATTGATTTGTCTCTTGTTAATTATGCCGACGACATTTTAAATCTTAGTAGATCCGTCAGTGGCATAGAGAGTAATTTCAGAGTTTTGTCTAACGAATATGCTAACATAGGCCTAGAATTCAACTCCAGCAAAAGCGAGGTGGTCGTCTTTAATTGTCGTAAGAAAGAGTTTGCGCCTGTCATATTTGCACTAGGTAGTAATACCGTTACTGCAGCAGCATTAATGACTTACCTTGGTTTGCCAATTGGGTCTAATTTTAAAGCTACCCCGGTCCTGTCTAATAAATGATCTCAAACAGAAAGTCCGAAAAGCGTATGGGGTGATTTTGTCATGCAAACGCCTATATAACCGCTGCATTCTAGCACGGATCTTCAATTCCTTTGCCACCCCTCATATCTTAGCTTTGTCACCTTTCTGGTCTTTGTTTTACTTTTGATGATAAAAAACAATCCGTACAGTGTTCTATAAGTTTGCAAAATATCTGCTTAGCCTTTCCCCCTGGCGAAGAAACCGCGAGATTTCAGCACGTTACGGACTCGATGACCCCTTCGTCGTGATCGTGACCAGGAGGGAAAAGTCCCTGAAATCTTTAGACCTAACGCATAGTATGTTCGAAGCTATAGTCAGTAATATGTAATGGTTGTCTTTTTATGTAAATAGTTTCGCCTTTGTTTTTTTTTTTTTTTTTTTTTTTAGTTATTGAAGTATTAATTTAAGTTGTTCGTTTGTTCGATGTGTTTTGTTGTTTTCTTTTCATTTTTTCTCTACTCCATTTTTACTTTTTTGTATTGCTAAAGATGGGTAATAAAAATCATTCAATTCAATAATAGAATACTAACTGCTCATTTATGACTAAAAGTTCAGAGTATCAGTTATAGTAATATATGCCCCTCTAGAACCGACTGACGGAGATGCTAGTGACTCAGATGAATTTTACTTACAGTTACAGGAGCAAATAGACAGGATCCCAGGTAGAAATATGATGTTTTCACTAGGAGATTTTAACGCCCAGGTCGGCAGAAATAGGGATACATGGTATCCTAGCCTAGGTAAAATTTGGTGTAGGAAAAGAAAACAGTTATGGACACAGACTTTTACAATTTTGTAGGTATAACAGTCTAGTTATAAACAATACGGTGTTTGGTCATAAAATGGCTCATAAGTTAACATGGTATTCACGTGATGGTAAGATAGCAAACCTTATTGATTATGTTATAGTAAACCGAATACTGGCAGGATCAATACAGGATACAAGGGTATACAGGAGTGCTGTTATTGATGTTAAAAGTAAAGATTACCATCTAGTAGCGTCAAGGGTTAATTTAAAGCTCAAATTTCGGAAGGGTAACTACCTCCGGGAAGTTATGATATTGGTAGACTCCAAGATGAGAATTTGAGAGAAACTTTCCAGGAACAGTTGAATACTAAACTTGAGAGTTTAAAATTGACAATAAGGAAGATGGTTGGAATAATTTTAGAAAAGTGATTTTTGAAGCTGCTGAAGGTATCTTAGAGAAGAAAGCTACGACTGCAGCTAAGAATATAGTGAAAAAGCTTTGTGTTTAATAGGAGGAAAGGACTTGTACAAGAATTATCTGAGTGATCGATCATATGAAAACAAAAAGGAATGTAAAGAAAGGTGGAGAAAGCATTAAAATATGAACTAAGGAGATGTGAAGTGGGGCCATGCATAAAATTGCACGAGGATCTGGAAGATACAGCTAGACGGGCATAATAGAAAAATTGACAACAAAAGGAAATAGCAGTAGCAGAAGCAAATAGGAGAAAGCAGAGAGAGAGACAGAAATCAGCAAGCAGAGCAAGCAGAGAGTAAAGTCAAAAAGCTAAGGAGCATGATAGCTAGTGTTAGATAAGAGAAGAAGCCAACAATTTTGGCATAAGAATTATAAAGAGAGACGAGGATAAGCAGTCTAAAAATACAAGCAAGACTATGACGAGCATCATATAAAAAGGAATGTAAAGAAAGTGGAGAAAGCATGAAAATTGAACTTGGTGCAGAAGGAAAATGATGTGAAGGAGGCATGCATAAAATAGCAGCAAAGCCAAAAGGATCTGGAAGATACAGCTAGACGGCATAATAGTAAAATATTGACTGCATTGAAATAAAGGGTGGCCATGTTCAAGAAGCAGTCAGCAGAGGAAATAGAATTGAGAGGGAGCAGCAGTCAATCCGGACTTAGCCCAGTTATAGATAGGAATGATGGGGCCACAATTGGCGATAAGGAAAATTAAAGAGAGACGGGCAGAATATTTCTAAAATTTGCTAAACCAAGATAGAGTTGCAGGAAAAGATATAGAGGAAATGAAAAAGTTTGTGATACCTTGGGTGTGAAGGAAGATTTGTTTTGCAAGGAAGAATTAGCGACAGTACTAAAAGGATTCAAAAATAATGGTGGCTCTGAGGTTAGAAATAAGCTATTGAAGATTATGAATATGATTTTTGAAAAAGGAAAAGTACCTAAAAAATTTTAGGAAAACCTTAATTAAACCACTTTATAAGAAAGATGATAAAAGTTAGTGTGGTAATTATCGAGGGATTAGTCTGGTCTCTGTAGGTAGCAAATTAATTAGTAATATGATTCTTTTTAGAGTGAGAGATGCCTTAGACAAGGTTTTAAGAGAAGAAAAGTGCGGTTTTAGAAAAGGTAGAGAATGCGTCGACCAAATTTTCACTCTTAGGTTAATAATTGAGAAGTGCCTGAGTTGTCAAACACCTTTGGTCCTCAGTTTTATAGATTATGAGCAAGCGTTCGATTCTGTTGATAGAAGAGCTTTAGTAAGGTTTTACCCTTGTATGGTATACCAGACAAATACATTAAAGTGATTAGTGCTATGTACAAGAATAACACTGCTGCGGTTAAGGTAGGAAATGAGGTTAGCAGCTGGTTTTGTATTAAATCAGGAGTTAAGCAGGGTTGTGTTCTATCCCCCTTTATATGGACTATTTTGAATGACTTTGTGTTAAGGAGCACAGGAAATGCAACGGGAGACCACGGAATCAAATGGGGGGGGGGGGGTAAAAGTCTCCTGGACTTAGATTATGGTGATGGTTTAATTATCCTATAAGAAAGTGTGAGCAAAATGAATGAACTTTTAGAGGTTTTGTGAGTTCAGGGTGCTAGAATAGATTTGAAAATTAATGTTAAGAACACTAAGTCACTAAGACTAGGAATAAATGAAGATGAAAAGGTGGCGTTGGGTAATGAAAAGATTGATCTGGTGGGCAGCTTCACTTACCTTGGTAGTATTATTAGTAAAGATCGTGGGAGCAGTGAAGATGTTAAAATTATAATAGTCAAAGCTCAGGGTGTTTTTTTCACAGTTAAAAATTTTTTGGAAGAATAGGAAGAGAAGTCTGGAAACCAAGATTAGAATATTGGAAGCTAAAGTGATGACAGTAGTCAAATATGGCTCTGAAGCATGGGCGCTTCGAAAACCAGATGAAGATTTGCTAGATTTTTTCCAGAGAAATTGCTTAAGGATTGTTCTGGTACCCGACTGACTGACCGTATTTAAAAAAAATAGGCTGTACGAAAATTGTGTTCAATACCGCTCTCTAGGGCTATAATGAAAGAAAGGTTGAGGTGGCTAGGACACGTTGTGCGGATGAAGGATGACTGATTGCCGAAGATTTTTCTTTTCGGCCAACCGTCTAGGGCTAAACGGAAAGCAGATTGTCTGGGGAGAGAAGACGTCATAAAGAAAGATTTAAAGGAAATGGGAACTTCGTGGGACGGTGTAAAAAGCGAGGCTTTGAATAGATTGGGATGGAGGAGGAGCGTACGTACCTGTTTTGGCCTCGGGTGGCTTGGCGCTGCGGTGAGTTGCTAGTAGTAGTAGTAGTAAACAAGTAATTCCATTGGATTCTTTTTGCAGGGTTGCCAATGGTTATCTAATTGACGGACCAATAGATGGCATTACTGCTGGCACTGTTTTAAGTTACGAATGCAACGTCGGCTATACGATAGCTAGAAGAAATTCTCTAATTTGCTCCAACAATGGAACATGGATTGGAGATGCGCCTTCATGCATAGTAGTAAGCTGTGGCCAGCCAGAAGAGATTTCAAATGGTGTAGTGGAGACCAGCGGTTTTATGTATGGCTCCATCGCTTCGTATATATGTGATGATGGGTAAGTTTCACAGGTAGCCATGGGAGAAAGTAAGAGAGTATCATCTCCTTCCCTCTTGAAGAGCCAAAACACAACAAATTTCAACTGAAAATTTCTTAAAAGCAAGAATAGGCTATTTTAAGCCTTTGCTCTACTCTCTGAGAAAGGATAGCCGCGAACCGTAAATTCTCATTTCAATTACCGTTCTTGAACAGGAAGTATCAATTATATATTGTAGGGACACGTGAGACAACAAAGAAATGTATTAACAAGATTAAGATTAACAAGATTAATCTTAACAAGATTATGTTATTCTGAATGGAGTCAAATTTTGCTGCGATTGCCTGATTTATCGTCACCGACTTCTCACTACGATGCCTGATTTCTTAAAAATTATGTGGAGTACTGATGTCACCATCCGGGGTAGGCATTAGTACTGATGATGTCCCTCTGGGATAGGTGATACTAACACCGGTTAATGTTTGCATGGTTGGAGGGTAATGAACTCTTAATCAGCTAGTTCCTAAGAAGCATGGTCTCTTAAATTTGACTTCAAAAGCTTAATCATTGAGAGTTTTTTGTAAAGTTTTTTAGTTCAAAAACTTTAGGTAGTGAAAAAAGATTAACAAGATTAAGTCATTTTGAATGGAGTCCAGTTTCGCTCCGATTGCCTGATTTCTCGTCACCGACTTCTCGCTATGATGCCGGATTTATTAAAAATTATGTGGACTTAGTAATCGAGACTCTCTAAAACAGAATCTGGGTAACAACAGATACAACAAAAAATTGAATTTTATGCCGACTCTAAATATATAAAGTTTATAAAGTTTTTAGTGTTAACGATCAAAACTTACGAACTTGAGAGAATTTGCCCAATTTTCGATACAGGTGGAAACACCCCCAAAAAGTGAAGCGATCTAATGAAAATCACGCCATATTTTGAAAATCAAATTCAGCATGTCAGGGAACCCAACTATAGAATTTTCAAACTCTTATATACAAAAATATGGAATTTTCCATTTTTGCCAGAAGAAAGATCAGGGATGTGTGTTTTGTTTTTCCCCCCATGGGTGATCGTATCGAACCAATAATCATAGATGATTGGAAGAGAGCTTGTTTGATCGGAAATCAAAAGTTCTTGTGCCCATTTTGAGTGCCCAAAAAAGATTGGAGGGCAAATAACCCCTCTTCCACACCCTTTTTTTTCCAGAGACATCCGATCACAATTTTGAGATAGCCATTTGCTTCAGCATAATTGAAAGGTGCAATAACTATGCCTTTGGGTATGAAATGATCTCCGGAGTCCCTGGGGAAAGAGTTGTGAGTTAAGCAAAATGGCACATTATTCACACACGGTATTTGTTATTGGTACATATACGGAAATATTTGTGGGGTTTATTTTCTGCGGGGGGATTTTCCATGAAGAGAATTTTTGCGGGGAGAAAAGTGTCCTGGGGGAATTTTACGAGGGGAAGGAGGAATTGGGATTTCGTGTAACCGAATCAATAGAATATTTTTTTCCAGATAGCTTTTGTCCTCATTAGACTACTCTTATAAAACGTTTTATTGTCTTTAAAGTCCCCTTGTCTTTATATATGTCCTATATGTCTAAATCAATCTGAGAAAAAAAAACTGTTCACTTTCAAGTATCACATAGATACAACAAATCCTCGGAATATTTCTCTTTTCATTCAGGTCCTTCTGGCCCTCTGAGTACCCTGAAAGTTACGAGCCTATCAGAGACGAAACAAAATTTGGGATTTATTCTGGGGCATTGAAAACCAATGCAACAAAAATTAATTCCAAACTTGTTTCTGCATAGTGTCTACCTCTATTCCTTTTTTTGCGCAACAAGTCATTTACGCACTTTGCTCTGGAATGATGTCAATCTTAGGCGAAACAATTTTTTCTCAAGCTTTTTCTGAGCATAAGGGTTTCCGTAACCCAATAGCTTAAGGATATAAGTTTTAAGCTTTCAAGAAAAAAAAATTGGTTTTCTTTCGGACAAACTGATAGGAGACAAAAATATTTTTGTACCCTTGTCCTTTTCCCCAGTATGTAACATTTTGAGAGATGTTGTTCCTGAGTTGTTACAGGTGATTCATTTTGTAGCCATTTTCGCCGTGACTCTCCTTTCCCCACAATAATAAAATTTGAAGACCCCTTGAAAGCTTCCCCTCTATCTCACCCAACATTGCCTGAAAGTTTAAACTCCCCTCCCGAGTCATTTCTGAGATAGTGTGGATATGCTATTTTGATAGCGTGGATACTTATACTGTCTTTAGATTTACTCCTCTCCCTCCCTCGAGTCAAAATGTGAAGTCCATTTGGCCCCATAACATCTGAAAGTTTCAACTCGATCATTCAAGTCTTTCTTGAGATGTTGTGGATACCCTATTTTGTTGAATTGGCTAAATATAGTATCTTTCGATTTATACTACTACTTTACCGTTAATAGATTTCAGTCCCACATTGGCGTGAAGTGCTAGAATTTGGCAGATGTATGAAAAAATGTGTCTAAACCTTCTCTACTCTCTTTGCCAAGTTAAAATTCCAGGTCTAAACCTCCACTTTCCAACAAAAATGAAAAAAACTCCCTGAAAGTTTCAACTATGTTTTAAAGCCGTTCTCAAGATGTTCAGATGTGGTATTTTGAAACCTGGCAATACGTAATGTGTTTTGGTATGCATTGCTACTTAACCATAAATACAATCTTAGTCGTATAGCAGCTATTAGTTCGAAAATTCTTATGTTGAACGGAGAAAAAGATATTTAGTTGCCTCCTTCAGCACAAAAATTGAAGTCCTCCTGCCCCTCTCCCCCTTCCTTCTACTCTACCTTAGAAACTCAACTCCGGCTCCCATGCCGTTTCTGGGATATTGCAGACATTGTATTTTGATAACGTGGATGCTTGTAGTCTCTTTTGATTTTACCTCCAACTACTTGCCCAAGCCCCTGTTCAGTCTTCACTTGCCCCCCTTTAACACTCGATGACATTTTCATTTTGATACCATAATCTGTTCCCGAGATCTTGAAAATACGCCATTTTGATAATGTAGTAATATATATTGCAATTTGATTCAACTCTCCTCCCTCCCTAAAGTTAAAATTACCCGTTTTACCCTTCCTCCCAGAAGATCTGAAATCCCCTTACCCTACACTCTCCCCTTCTTCTCCTTTCTTCTCGCCTTCCCTAGCTGTTTCTGAACGTTTTCAACTTCATCCCCGAAGTTGCTGCTGAGATATTTCAGATAAGAAGTTTCGACGACCCAGGTACTCATAAAGTCTTTTGATCTACGTCTTACCCTTTTAGATCCAATTCACTCCTCTTAACCTTGCCTGAAAGTTTCAACCTGATACTCTAAGCGACTGCAAAGGCATTGGAAATAGTTTGAAGACTCGAATGCACAATTTGTCTAGCAAATAGTCTCTAGGAACCTTTTTACCATCAGCTAATTTACGTAACTTTGGGCCATTTTTTCTGGGGTTATGGGGGTTATGTTATCCCTGGAGGCAAACATAATAGACCTTCAACGTTTCTGAACAAAACAACAGTTTTAAAAACTTAGATCCTATATCATAATACTTAAGGGTATCCTGTTGTAGAAAAAAGCACGGTAGGGACCTGTATCGGGGTCCCCTTAGCCCACTGACTTAAGGACATAACTTTCGATCCGATCAGGATACACCGTTTTCTGGGGCTAATTTTTTTTGAGGGCTTGATCATGCCATTTAGTTTTTTTTTTATTGTTTCAAAGTTTTATCTGGATTGAACATGTATGCGTCAATTCACGCAATAATTAAAGTTCTGAGCTTGATATGAAACTATTTAAGAATAAATTATAGAGTTTGCAACTAAAAAGATACAAGCCAAAAAAAATATCAGTTCGAAAGACGTTTTACACGCCATAGGTTGAGCTAGCCCCATAGTGAACTCAGTAAACAATTTACTGTCAGTTATTCTATTTTTTACTATAAAGCACCAAAACTATAGTTTTCTTTTAATAAAAATTAAACAAAAGGTCTTAGTTTACAATTACTCCTCCTATGAAGGAAACACCATAAAATTCTGAAAACAATTTGAAAAAAAAAATACAAAGTACTTAGGTATATCATTCCTAAAAGCGGCTTGCTTTACTTTACCGACAACCCCCCTCCCCCCAGCCCACCCCAAATTATATATTTTCCTTGCGTTTTTGTGTTTATATTGATCACGTTGATGGTTTTCTTTGCCGTTAAATCTATTTGATGAAAAGAGTGATGTATTGCGAAATGCACGGAAAATACATAACTCGGGCCATATATTTTCCCATTAAGGAGAGGGGGGGGGGGGGGTAAAGTAAAGTGAAGTGCTTTTTAGGAATGATATAGCATTTCTTCTGAGGAGGAGTAACTAAACTAGGACCAAAAAAAGATTCTTATATGTTATTTTTTCTAGATTTGAACTGGAAGGCGAAGGAGACCGCTTGTGTACAGAGGAGGGTAGCTGGCAGCCATTCCCACCAACTTGCCTACCTGTGAATTGTGGAGTCCCAAAAGTAGGTTACCAAACATTTCAAATCTTTTTTAAGGTCTAGTTATGCCAAAATTCAGTTAACGCTAAATTTTAGCACCGAAGTTCAATCTATCAGGACATTTTTTTTTAGGATTTAGTTAAAGCCAGCAAATCGCTCAATAATACAATCAACAAGGGGTAAAGGTTTTGAAGAATGAGGAAAGTTGATATCAAATCAAAATTGTCATTCAACTTGTCATTTTGATCAAACTTGTTGTTCAATTAATGACTGGAATATGATTATTCCAGAACTTAAATTAGATTATCGTCAAAAGATTAGATATCGGAGTCATTTCTATCTGCAGAAAGTTTTATATGAAAACAAAAAGATATTTTTTGGGGGATGTTTTTGAAAGCCAAAGCCAACAATTGCTGATGAAAGATGACAAATAATGGAAAAAAAGAAAAGAAAGATAAAGAAATCAAGAATGTAACTAATTATAAAGATCTAATAAAAAATAATCACGATTGAAGTGTATAGAAGGAATCCTTGTGACTTTGAAATACCAAATTACCTGAATATGCAGCTTTACGGGGGATGACCACCCATAAAATACTTCGGCTTATAGATAAAATTTGGAAAAAAAATACTTTGTTCCAAATGTATGTTCGCCTTTAAAGACAAAATCACAGCAGAAGCTTCTTCTTGATTCTACTGAAGGGTTTACTTATATTTTGGCAGAGAAAATTTTTAGTTTGAAAAAGGCTTGAAAGGGGACGTTAGAAGTATATTCTGAATTAATGAATGAATATTTATTTCCCATCATACAGTTAAACAACAAAACGCGATGGAGTATTATGAAAATAAAAGAAAGAAAAAGAACGAACTATGAACACATAACATAAACATCAAAACAAAATTACATTAGAGTCATTTTCCAGGGATGTGAAGATGGCCGGTTTGATAAACATTCGAACTGAGAGTCCCTTGCAAGGAGGAGCTCCGTAACACCGAAACCTCGAACTACATAACCGTTTCTAAACCATCTAGGGATTTGTAGAAGGTACTTCGCAAACTTCAAGTAAGATTTGCTTAGGGATTGCTTATCAATATTGGTCAAAATGTCCAAAAAGGCGTTAGATACAGTATATGTGGAAGGGTGATACTATTGTACAACTTGGCCAGTAGCTTACGTTTAAGGCTAACTTGCGAATTCTGAAATCCTTGTGTTTTTCAAATACAAAATTACCTGAATGTGCAGCTTTACGGAGGAGGATAGATAGCATTAAAAGACTTCTGCACACAGATGCATTTCCATCTTTAAAGTTAAAGTCACAGCTTCTTCTTGATTCTACTGAAGGGTTTACTTATATTCTGGCAGAGGAATTTTTTGTTTGAAAAAGGCTTTGAAAGGGGACGCTAGAAGTATATTTTGGAATCTTTTTGATTTTCAAATGCCAAATTACCTGAATGTGCAGTTTTACGGGAGGATAGATAGCATTAAAATACTTCTGCATGCAGATGCATTTCCATCTTTAAAGTTAAAGTCACAGCTTCTTCTTGATTCTACTGAAGGGTTTTTACTTATATTCTGGCAGATGAATTTTTTGTTTGAAAAAGGCTTTGAAAGGGACGCTAGAAGTATATTTTGGAATCTTTTTGATTTTTCAAATGCCAAATTACCTGAATGTGCAGTTTTACGGGAGGATAGATAGCATTAAAATACTTCTGCATGCAGATGCATTTCCATCTTTAAAGTTAAAGTCACAGCTTCTTCTTGATTCTACTGAAGGGGTTTACTTATATTCTGGCAGATGAATTTTTTTGTTTGAAAAAGGCTTTGAAAGGGGACGCTAGAAGTATATTTTGGAATCTTTTTGATTTTCAAATGCCAAATTACCTGAATGTGCAGTTTTACGGGAGGATAGATAGCATTAAAATACTTCTGCATGCAGATGCATTTCCATCTTTAAAGTTAAAGTCACAGCTTCTTCTTGATTCTACTGAAGGGTTTACTTATATTCTATTTCTGGCAGATGAATTTTTTGTTTGAAAAAGGCTTTGAAAGGGGACGCTAGAAGTATATTTTGGAATCTTTTTGATTTTCAAATGCAAATTACCTGAATGTTCTGCTTTACGGGAGGATAGATAGCATTAAAAAGACTTCTGCATGCAGATGCATTTCCATCTTTAAGGTTAAAGTCACCGCTTCTTCTTGATTCTATTGAAGGGTTTACTTATATTCTGGCAGAGGAATTTTTTGTTTGAAAAAGGCTTTGAAAGGGGACGCTAGAAGTATATTTTGGAATCTTTTTGATTTTCAAATGCCAAATTACCTGAATGTGCAGTTTTACGGGAGGATAGATAGCATTAAAATACTTCTGCATGCAGATGCATTTCCATCTTTAAAGTTAAAGTCACAGCTTCTTCTTGATTCTACTGAAGGGTTTACTTATATTCTGGTAGATGAATTTTTTGTTTGAAAAAGGCTTTGAAAGGGGACGCTAGAAGTATATTTTGGAATCATCTTTTTGATTTTCAAATGCCAAATTACCTGAATGTGCAGTTTTTACGGGAGGATAGATAGCATTAAAATACTTCTGCATGCAGATGCATTTCCATCTTTAAAGTTAAAGTCACAGCTTCTTCTTGATTCTACTGAAGGGTTTACTTATATTCTGGCAGATGAATTTTTTTGTTTGAAAAAGGCTTTGAAAGGGGACGCTAGAAGTATATTTTGGAATCTTTTTGATTTTCAAATGCCAAATTACCTGAATGTTCTGCTTTACGGGAGGATAGATAGCATTAAAAGAATTCTGCATGCAGATGCATTTCCATCTTTAAGGTTAAAGTCACCGCTTCTTCTTGATTCTATTGAAGGGTTTACTTATATTCTGGCAGAGGAATTTTTTGTTTGAAAAAGGCTTTGAAAGGGGACGCTAGAAGTATATTTTGGAATCTTTGTGACTTTCAAATGCCAAAATACCTGAATGTTCTGCTTTACGGGAGGATGGACAGCCTTAAAAGACTTCTTTCTACAGATAACACATGAACTGTTGGACAATTTCACTCCAACTGTACATCTTCAACATGCTGCATGCATAATTAATTGACAGGCCTGTTTTGACTATGGTCATAAATTATATCTTAAATATTATTATATCTTAAATCATATCTCTTAAATTATATCATAGTTGTTAACAACTATGTTAGCACGCCACGGCTCTTCATGACCACATGGTCTATTAGCTCAACAAACATTCTTAGAGATAGATTTCTAGTGTCTCACATAGCTTTAGTCTTTGCAAAACAAATAATGGTTTTTCTCTGTTTCCAAAATTGCGTGGGTGACAGATTCTATTGAAGTTCTTTCTTACTTAGATTAAAAAATGCTTCTGTTTCATGAAATTACCTTATATATGAGGGGAATATTTACCCTCTTAAACCCCCCAGTTCTTTACTCTGAAGTTTCAACATATTATGGATATTTATTATAATCTTTAGCATAAGGAGTAGGGAAGAGGTTGGCTTAAGAGGGTTACAGCTTCTCTTCGATTTAATATTCGAATCATCATAGGGGAAACTTCTGCAATCTTTATTCTAAAAGTATGTCACAAAAATATGCAAGTGAAAAAAATCTTTTTGTTTTGATGATCTAGAAAATACTGATTAATTATATTCTCGCTTTTGTTAATAGGTTCCTGAAAATGCAGAAGTATTCTACGAAGAAACTACTTTTGGAAATGAAGCTTATTATACTTGCTATGGAGGATTTCAGCTTGTTGGTAATTCATTTATCAATTTAAAATGAAATCAGTTTTCGATGGAGAATCTGGATACTGTTTACTTTTTTGTGACGTAGCCTTGCCGCTGTGGCATCACGTGGGGAATCAACAGCTTAATGATAGGCCTTCACAGACTCGTTCTTCTCATCTTATTTCTAATGATTAGTATAAATTAAATAACTTCAATCTCATTTTCTGAAAAAAAAACAATTAAGAACCTAGAAAAACCCAAAACGCCAACCGTTAGATGGCATTGGTGCCATCTAGTGCCACTAGCGCGAGTTTTCCACTCTTACAAGTTATCCAAACTCTTTTGTTTATATCTTTATTCGCTGATTTTCCCGAAATTCATTGCTTTTCCAATTCTGTTTGAGTTTTCATGCTCGTTGTGTTTCCAATTCGTCGAGTTTTCCAAAAATAATGATACAGTGTGATTCTGTTCAGGGTCGCCATTAAAAATTTGGCAATAATGGGGGTTAATGTTTTTTTTTGTATTTTATGTATATTAAATAAAGTCAAAGTCGAATCCCACAATTCATAGTTTTTTTTTTAATTTACAAGTTTTAAAAAACATCCCCAAGATGTTAAATGATAATAGTATATATAATAGTATTTATGCACGCTTAATAGACTTTTTAGGAGTAATGTTTAATAGTCTATATGCTTTCCCCAAGATTATAAGCTCAGGACGAGAATTGTAAGATTTTGTGAAATGTCCGAAATAGTAGCAACCCTGAGTCGCTATACTAAAAGTTTTCGTTTATTTATTTTTTTAGACGCATTTTTTCAGTTTTACTTTTTATTTTCCTCTTCTCTCAGTAGTACCAAATCTTTAAATTCAAAAACTAATAACTATATTTATATACTGCCTACATGTAAATAAAAAAAATCAACAGGTTTAATTTTTGGGGTATTCTGCAACCAATTACCACTATTAAATGTCTCCTCCCCAGTCGTTTCGTACGGTGCTGATCTGTTTTAAGATTAATTTTAAAAAACTTTTTCACACAAAACAAGTTTTTCAAAGAAAAGCAAAGAGCTCTATTGAGCCAAAAATGAGCAAAAATAAATTCAAATAATCTTCCAAGCGTAAAACTACCACAAATCATCAATCAAAAGATAAATGAAACCCAAAGCGAACAGAAGTTACCATAAATAACCGGTTCAAACTCAAAACGAGCAAAAATCAACATGAGTAGGGCTGACAACCGCCCTGCCTTCTCAAGAACAGAACATAAACTTTACTGAAACAAACTTTACTGAAAACAAAATACATTTTAGATGTTCTCACTTTTTTTTAGTTTGACAAATAAAAAAATTATCAAAACTTTAAGGAATAAATATCAGTATACATATATTAAACTGACAATCCATGGTTATTTTTTTTCCGCAAAGTGCAAGTTATTTTCTGGTCTTGAGATTGTTTTTAGCTTGACTCGGTTTTATTTTGTAATTTCTGCTCGTTTTGGGTTTCATTTATTTATTGATGGTGTTTTGTGGTAGTTGGGGGGGGGGGGATGACTGTGTCAACCTCAAAGGTCTTGTTATGTGATCTTTTGACTATTTTGTGAACAATTTGCTATCTCAAAATTTCTATCAGATGTGTTTGGGGACAACACGACGTGTGTGTGTGTGTGGGGGGGGGGGGGGGGGGGGTAGCTGCGCTCCGATCACTTTGACTCTTAAAAAGGGCATTAAAAGTTCTGATTTCCAATAAGCCCCCTCCGAAGTTTATAAATACCTTATATGCCCCCAAGGCATAACTTACAAACCTTGCCTGAGGGTCTTGGAGAGGGGGGTTGTCAACCTCAATGACACAATTTCTGGACCTGTCAACTGTGCTGAAAAAAAATGGTTATCTCATAATTTTTTTGATTGGATATGTTTGTTGAAAGGAGGGGCATGGGGGGGGGGATTCCTCCTATCTCTTCTGACTATTAAAAGGTGCACTAGCCCTTTCAGTTTTCAGTCAAATGAGTCCTTTTTGAAGTTTCTACAATAACTCCTTCTATATGAATTGCCCTGGTCTAGAATAAAAAAAGTATTGTTCCCACATCACTTTTTACATAGGCAGCGCTATTGCGCTGCCTATGATACCCCTTCCGTGATGAGCCGAAATTATAGAAGCTCTATACAAAAAATACTTACCATTTTTTTCATCTTGTTATAAAAAATGAAAGTTTTGTTTTCCCATTTTTTTTTTCCGCCAGCCTTTATTCACGGAAGTTTATACATTTTAAATCCATTTCTTCCAGGGCTTTCAGTAAGGTCATGCCTTAATACAGATCGATGGATTCATGATGCTCCACGTTTGTAAATATCTTTATCTAACATTTCCCTAGTCGTTTTGCACGCCGGCCTTCCGTTTTAAGACACCTCTTCCGCGTGAATCAAAATTTTTAAAAATCAGTAAAAATACTTTTCATTTTTTTCCTCTTTTATAAAGAATTAAAGTTTTGCTTTCCCATTGTTTTAACGCCAGCTTTTATTCACGGATATTCATACATTTAAATCAATTTCTTCCAGGGTTTTCAGTAAGATCATGCCTTAGTACAGGTCGCTGGGGTCATGATCCTCCAAATTGTGTCGAGGTATTTTGCTCAAATCCTCTGCCCATAGAAAATGGAAAAATCGTATCAGTCAGTCCCTACAGTCCAGGGGACAACCCAGTTTTATGTTTGTGACCCAGGTTATCAACTAAGTGGAAACATACCTATGTGCACTGAAGAAGGACTCTGGGACCATGGTGAAGTACGCTGTGAGCCGCTGGAGTGTGAAACACCACCTAGCGTTGAAAAAGGCTATTATGTTGCCAAAATGAAACTAAAAATCGAAGATGAGACGTGGACAGTGCCGTATATCACAGGAACTCAGTTGAATTACTTCTGCGAGTAAGTATTAATCAATTATTTTTTTTTATACTTTCTTCTTATTGTCCATTTTTGATTATTTATTTTTCCTAATTTCTCTTGTTCTGTTTATTTTTACTATCCAAACCGCTTGTTGGAAGACATGCATAAAAAAACGTGTAGCGCATGCACTACTATTTTTGTGAGAAGTGGAGAAGCATATATTTGTCACGTCTCCAGACTGCAAAATATAAGTTCACTTACCTCTCTCTCCCCTCCCCCCCCCCAAAAAAAAAAATGTGATCAATTCAATCCCCCAGTTGTATGAAAAAAACATAGTATGAATGCCAAAGTTCTAATGAAGTTTGTTGCATTTTTAATTAAATTAATTTAAACAAAAACAAATGAAATCTACAAAAAAAGTTTCTCAATAAGACCCAAAACAAACAGAAACTACCATGAATAATTAAGCCAAACTTAAAACGAATAGAAATCACAAATAAACAGGATTTGGACTAACGTCCTCTAAGCCCTCTAAAAGCCAAAACGTCATTTTGCGCTTTACTAAAAAAAAATATGTTTTTAACATTTCATCCCTATATAGCGGTAATAAATCCGAACTTTCTCAGAATTTCCGGAACAAATATGATTATATATTAAAAAAATCTATTTACATCCTTCTTTTGTTGTTGATCCTTTGACACATGGAAACCACATTGTACAAAATACATCTTTGTGTAATGATAAGACAAATATGGCATTCCTCTGTCCTGGACTGTAAGTGATACAGAGAGGCAGATACTGGCTCTGGAAAATGAATCTGATCATTAACTTGTCGTAGCAATACTTCAGCAGAAAATGTTATCCAGGAATAGAACACACCCAGGTATAAATATGATACAAAGGAGTTAGAAATCCAAGCACGTGAAGCTGATATGGATATCGAGTTGAAAAAAACAGGTTTGAAGCTTTCACCATACTCCAAGATAAGAATGAAGATTCTGATTCGGGCACTGAAAAATTTAAAAGTTTTATGTAAAAAAAATCTAAGTAGTAACGCCAGAAGCAGCCTCAAATTACTCAAAAGCATCCCTAGACCTAGAGGAGTTAAAACTTATTTTTAGGAAAGGATCAGGGTGCAGCCATTATAAATATCTACTATTTACTTGTTTTTATATTTTATAACAGCACTTGACTCAGTGCTTTACCCGCTACTATAGGAGGTCATGCTTAAAGACGGAGTCTCATGCACGGTAATCCTGGTTTTTAAGACTACTAAAAGAACTCTTAAAGTAACGTTTGCATGTTTGGGAACCCACAAAGCAGTTGTGCCAGAACAGAGTAGGCCTGGCCATTAGCATCCCTCAAACTAAGCACCTGCCTACAGTTTCAAATTCGTCAATTGCCATAAACGGACAACAGCTTGAACAGGTAAGAAAAAACTTAGGTACCTTAGAACACTGATTACTATAAAGGATGGGCCCTCGAGCAAAATCTTGGATAAAATAAGCAAAGCATGGAGCACTTTCAACCAACTGCGAAATCCATAATGGTCCAGAAGACAGATCAGCCTGAAGACCAAAATCCAAGTCTATGTGGCGTGTATCCACTCCATTTTGTCGTATAGATGCGAAACCAAGCCGCTAAAGGCAGAACAAGATCGCGTCACTCCACATCTCTGATTGAAAGTACTTAAGAGCCTTTCCCGCTTCAAACTAGCCAAAAGGATAAGCAACGACCGTCTAATGCAAATATGCAGTCTGGAGCATTCATTATCCACTGTCGTCAACAATAGAAGGCTGAGGTGGTTTGGGCACGTTATGGGGTGCCCGATTGAGAACATCACCCAGTAGTTCCGTGAATTTAAACCCCCTTCGCAGTGGAAGAAACAGCAAAGAGGTCAAAGTAAATCATGTAATGTCACGGTGAGGATTCTGGAAGTACGGACGTACATGGGACAAATCGTGCCTGGAAATCGTCTTCCTCTAACAGACGATCGAAGACAGGGACAGAATGTGGTCCAACATATCCTTGGTGGCGATATGGCCTGAACAACATGTGCCTCGACTCAATTAAGAAGTAAGTCTTCAAAATACACATCGTTTTCAATGAAATGCAAGTTACATTCAAGCCCGTTGGAGATTTTAAAAAAAAGGAAGGAAAGGGATAAGAAGCACTATTGTTATTTATAAACCTTTGTTAACCTTGTGATATAATTTTTATTTTTTTATGATTGTTGATACTATGACGCATAAAAAAACAATGCTCGAAATTTAGTCAAGCGCTAATGACGCTCTGTCCTTTAGAAGGCTTAGGGGCTTTAGCCTACTTCTGTTTGTGAGATTTTCAATTCGTTTAAATTGGGCTTGATAATTCATCGTAATTTCTTTTCGTTTGCTGTCTCGTTTATCATTGATATTGATTTCTACTCGTTTTTTAAATTATTAATTTCTTATTGCTCGTCTGTTTATTAATTCAGTTATTAATTACTCGTTTTAAAGCTTAAATATTTATATTTTTATACATCTGCTGGTCTATTCTTCACCTTTTTTCTTTACTTTTGGTTATATTTGGCTCTTACCTCTATTTTTATAACCTGATATATTTTGGAATGCTCAATTTTATATAATTTTAATATATGGATATTTTTTTGAAGAAGTTTTTTTTTTAAGAAAAGAGTAGGTGACATTAAATAAATTATGAGATATTGTTAAAGAAAATTTGAAAGTCACCGAGAGGAGAGGAGGTGGGAATAAAAAAAAGACAGGTTAAAGTCCGTTACTTAAAAAAAAAAAAAAAAAAAAAAAAAAAAAAAATATTTGGCTCTGCTTTTTTTGAGAAACTTTTTTTAGAACACTTCCTGAAAAAATTAATTTCCTAGTACTTTTTAATTGATATTGTTTTTTTTTCGGTTAAGAAAAAATATTATTTTCTAAAGTTTTTTTTTTCGGTTTTTATGCTTGAGGATGAATATTTTGGCTTGTTATTTCTTTGAGCTGATAATGGTCTCCCATAGTTTCGAGCTAATCAGACACCAAGAATCAAACATTTCCCCCTTTTCCAAAGTAAGACTTGTACATAAATAACGGGCCACTTGTATTTTTTACGACACTTTTTTCTAGGGGTTTGTGAGTGTCATGTCATCTCCGGAGACATATTTGTTGCAGATTTTATTGGTTTTAAATAAATTGGCTATCTCAAATTTTTGATCGTATTCACAAGGGATGTGTGGGCCGGGTAGGTAAAACCTGCAGTGGAGGGGGGGCTGTACTCCTACAAACCCCTTGGGGCTCTTAAAAAGCCCACTAGATCTTTTAATAACCCAATTTAATGGCCCATTTCTTTTCTGGGTCTATTCTTCACAAATCCCAAATAGTGCCTATTGATTAGACACTAAGGTTTCTACTTGACACCCTTAGCTGATCCTGATATATTGCACATAAGAACTTTTGACAGGCTGGGTAGAAATGTTGTCTTTTTATTTAGTTCAATATCTCCCTTAAAATTCTCAGAATCTTTCACACTTAGTATTCTTAACCGCTCCTGAAATATTGCAGGAAACCTTCCTGACAACCTGAATGTAGATAGTGGCTTTTGATTTAGCTCAACATCCTGCTCAAAATTCCTTGAAGTTTCGCCTTGATACCCTTAGCGTTTTTGGAAACTTGGAATAAAACACACCCCCCTTTCCCAATAATAAATCTTTTCTGTAAACAGTGGATAACCTACATAATTTATAGCCCTTGCCCAGGGGTTTCGGGGGTCATGTCAGTCCTGGAGGCATTGTTATTCAACTCTCCGAATAATGTGAACAAATTGGCTGCTTCAGAATTTTGACTAGACGTCTCCGAGGGTTGATGAGGGAGGAGGGGGGGGAGGGGCTTAAAAAGGGCCATAGGAGGGAGCAATTGATCATCAGACTATTAAAAGTACATTAAAACTTCAATTTTTGTCGAATGAGCCCCCTCCAAAATTTCTATAACAACGCTATCCATAATAAATCGCCTAGTAAAAAAAGAAACAAAATAAACAATTTAAGGAAGCCACTTTGCTGTTTCTTAGGCAGGGTTAATGTGCTGTTTATGACCAACTGATTGTATACAACTTCTAATATGAGAATTACTCGCTTGTCTTCAGGTTTATGTATGGAATAAACGAAAAACACTTACCTCTTTATTGTTATCAAATAACCAACAGATTGTGATTGTAAGAGTATTTCGAAGAAATATTGCCTCTAACTACCCTTTGTATTACGTCAAACTATTGTGCTGGGAGTTACGAATACTTACCAATGACATTAAGAAGATTATCATTCTTTTAGCTCTTGAATGGTCGACTGGACCTAATCCTACTTAAGTGGTTTGGGGAAAATCATATAATTTGCCTTTAATTTTTTTTTTTCCAAAAATATTTTCTTTATTAGTAAATCAGAAAAACAGAAAATAAGTAAAGGTGAAATGGTTTCAATTCTAGGAGTAAGTATCCTAGTGCTGCTGATAATGCTGTATTATACACAATATTTATAATACTCGTGGATTGAACCGATGTCCCGCAACTGAAACAGAACCCAGAACGGAAACTCAGAATGGAATTGAAACTGAAACATAGGAAGGCGAAAGCGGTGAAATTAGGCAATATCAAATTGTAGCTCAAGAGTTTTTTTTCAGAAAGCTCATAAAATGAATCTCGGATGGCTTTTAATTTGCCAAGTATTTCTTCTGGTTTTCAATAATGTGCTGCTTTGCTTAAGGCGTCTCACAGGTCATAGTATCGGAGGTATCATCATTTTTTCGTCCTTTAATTGGCTATAAATCCTCGACAGACTGCATATCCCCTCGGTAAGAAATTATTTTGAACAGCAAGAAATTGTTGATATTGTCAATTAGTCTAGCGAAAACCAAACTAACAAACTAGCAGTTTTATCATCTAAAATGATCGCTGTAACCGCGCAGGGTGAAATTATCAAAGCATAGATTCGAATGAATATTTGAATTACATTCAGTCCATCAGTCAATCTTATGAAACTAAACTCCAGTCAAACTAAACTTCAATCTTATGACTGCCCGTCATAAGCTAAAATGTGTTACCCTGGGTAAGCTAAAATGTGTCACTCTTCTGGTGGCTTTGGGAAAAATTGTAAAAGCATTTTGATTTTGAGATAATTGTTTTTTGTTTTTTATCCCCGTGTGGTAGATATCTTTTAGTGTTATTTATTATGCATAGTACTTTGCTACGGCTTCATTATTTGGTGGATATTTAACAGTGGCTGACAATTCATCCCTTTTTTAGTATTTTTTCCTTCTTCTTTCTCCCTACATTCGTTGCTTTGTTGAATTTGTTGCTGCATATTCTTTTGCTTTTCAAATTTGTTAGTTGAATAAATCTATGTGTTATCTATAGATGATCAACCTCCCATTAATACTGCTACTATACTATTATAATGCAAAAGACTGGATATAAATAAGAGTGTTCATGAGACTTCACTACCCCACCTCTCTCTTTTTCTCTCTCCTCTCTCTTTCTCTCTCTCTCTCTCCCTCTCTCCCTCTCTCTCTCTTCTCTTCTCTCTCTCTCTCTCCACTCTCTCTCTCTCTCTCTCTCTCTCTCTATCTATCTCTTTCTTTATCCCCCTCTTTGAGTAAAGTTTTTAATCTCAGTAAGGCTCTGTTCTCACTTGTGTATAGTGAAAAATAATTGTCTAGACAGCATCATTAGAACCAATCATATTTACTTAATAAAGAAAACAAAACAGACTACCATTGGTCAAAAATGATTTTGCATAGACGTTGATGTATTGATGTACACATTGAGGCATGCAAAGGAATTCAGCTTAAAGCAAATAGATTGCTAGTAACTTTCACTTTTTTAGAGATGACTTTACTGCGGTTATAAATTCAGAGTTAACATTTCTTGCTGGGTATAGCTGGAGCAATGTTGAAACACTAAGCCCTTGTGAGTCAAATAAATGTCCTGTTTAGCGACCTTCTAAGTTTTATTTTTCTAGAGATGGCTTTACTATTGTCGGAGATTCAGAGTTGACATGCCTTGGTGGTATGGCTGGAGCAATGCTGAAACACTTGGCACTTGTGAGCCTGTTAAATGCCCTTCTCTACCTAATCTCCTGAATGGTTATACGGTCCCTGAAGGGTTCGAAGCTGGTAAAGCAGTGGAGTATTTTTGCAATAAAGGTTTTCACCTGCAAGGAAATAAGAATAGAGTAAGTGCCTTATTTTATGTACAAACGTGATACTTATCTACCTGTATGAGGCTGGTGCAATCTTTGTAGAAAATTAGACATAAAGATGCAAACTCTTTGTCCCGAAAAATTGTGTAATCAATGCTTAATATGACTGATTGAAAATTATTCTACCCCCCCCCCCCCCCCCCCCCAATGCCATTAGTTTAATAGCATTTAACCCTAAATAAAAAAGTACAATTTTTTTCAAACCTTGATTTAGGTTGGCTCGAAAAGAAAAAAACGTGTCTCCAAAACGGCAAAATATGAGGGTTGTCCGAAAAGTTTCTGACCTCAATTTGAAGATGGCAGAACTTGTCAGAAAGAGGTGGATAACGCGGCTAATAACCATTTGAGTAAGCTGAGATGAGAATTTATGTGAAAATGGGTAAGATCAAATGTTTGTTATTGAAAAGTAATATACACATCATAGATGAGTTGGTTGGTCTATACGTTGGATCTGCACCTTCATTTGCAACTGTTATATTTGCAACTACACTACTATTTGTACCATAATTTGCAGGTGAATTCAAGCGTGACTGTTCCAGCTTGTTAGACAATGAACGCTCGGGGCACCCAAAACTGCGACCACTAGCAATAAAGTCTCTAAAGGTCATGAATTAAATGACCGTCAAATTAAAATGAGATATATGAAAGAGGTTATCAATTTGTTCAAAGAACGTGTTTGCAATATGTCTAAATAAGATTTAGGCAACAGAAAGTTGTCTGCACGTTTGGTGCCGTGCCGCATTTTTCTTACATTAGACCAAAAAATTTGTTTGAATAAACATTGCAATATTCTGTTGGTGCAGTTTAGGTGTAATAAATCAGTTTTAGTACCAAATACTTGCTATGAATAAGACTTGGATACAGCTCTATACACAAAAATCCAGTCAGAAACAGTGGACTGCAAAGGACTGCATAAAAACCAACAATAATTTTTCCGGCTGGGGAAAGTGATGACGACTGTTTTTTTTGGATAGCTGTAAAGATGTGCTAACCAATTATCTTCAAATGAGAAAAAATATCACAAGAGCAGGTCATGCATCATTGCATGACAAGCTTAAGGCAGAAGCTGTTTAAAAATGGTTACATTTTAAGTTTCCGTTTCACTAAGAGAGCGTACCATCTCACACCTCAGCGATGGCTAAATAGATGGAAGCATCATTCGGAGAAGCATGTAGACTTAAAAAGATACTATTTAGAAATATTGAAGAAAAATATTGAAAAAAGGTGTTGCGTCACTTTAAAGAATTAATTAAAAAAATTACTTTAAAAGAGAAGAAGATGCTTAATTTCTAACAACTTTGTTTTGTTTTTAATTTTGACGTAGAATTGATTATTGTTCTGCCTAACTCTTCGTAATTTTTTCTAGTTTCCTGGTAACCTCATAAAATCAGTGAAGCTAGTAGATTTTTTAGTTCGTATTAAATTAACTATTTCATATAGAAGGGACTCGCATGTGGCAAACGGGGAGTAATTCGCTTACAATATCAGTATTTTGTGTTAATTTGGTGTACTTTCTTACTTACTTTACTTTCGGCGGGAACCAGACGATGAACTGTTCTGCCCAGCACCAAAGGATCTTGGAATGACTTCCGACGACCACTTGGACCTGTCGGCTGCAGCTGCTGCGGTGATCTTCAGCCAGTCTTTGTCCCATCTCCGACCGTGTCTCCTGAATCCTCCCCACGGTTCCAGATCCTCTTTGTATTTTTGCCACAGGTTCTTCTTTAGTCCTCCTGGCTTACGTTTCCAGGAGGGGGCTGGTTCGCAGACAAGGACGTCTCGACATATCGTGCCTTCGGGACGGCACAATGTGTGGCCGAGGAGCTTCAGGCGACGTTTTTTAATGATAAGCGATAGCTCTTCTGATTGGCCACAGCGATTCTTTACTTCACTATTGGAAATCCTGTCCTGTCTCTTAGTGCGGAAGATATAACGAAGGCAGCGGTGGTCGAACACATCCAAAGCTCTCACGTCTTCAGCTCGATCGGTCATGTCTCGCAAGCATAAACTAGCACTGCTCGAACAGTTGCAACATAGATTCTGACTTTTGTTTTGGTTGAGATCTCCCATCTGGTCCATAGTGCTTTTTTCAGACTAGTAAAGACTCCCCACGCTTTTGCTATGTGGGCAGGGGTATCTCTTTCAGCTTTGCCATTTGGTGTTATGATAGAGCCAAGATACTTGAATTCCTCGAAGTTTTCTTTTGGCTCGCCGTCAAGGGTAACCTGGTAAGGAGCGAAGGGTTGGTTGAGAGCCAGTACTTTAGTCTTTGCGCCACTGGTGGTAAGTCCGATGCGCTTTGAGAACTCAGAGGTATCGTCGATCATGCCTTGCAAACTGTCGGCGGTGGTTTCGAGCTCAGCAACGTCGTCTGTGAAGTACAAATCTGTCAGGGACTGGAGGGAAACCAGCTATTTGTCCGAAAACTATGCTATGGTTTCTCATTACATTATTCATGATCCAGTCTATCGTGTAGTTGAATAGTATACGTGAAAGGGGCATCCCTGCTTTAACCCAAACTCAACTGGAAACTTAGGGGTGTAATTGCCGGAAACATGGATGCAAGTCTCAGTGTCCTTATACGCACTTTGGAGTATCTCAATGATATCTTGTGGCGTACCGTCTTCAGCCATAGTTCTCCATAGCTCCTCTCTGATAAGGGAATCGAAGGCAGCTACAAAGTCAATAAAGGCCTTGAGAATGGGTAGACGAAACCTGCTGTACTGCTGAAGGATGAGACGAATCGTCAATATCTGTTCTGGACAGCCTCTGCCTGGTCTGAAGCCTGCTTGTTCAGGACGGGTTAACTTGTCACGTGTGTCTTTGAATCGATTCAGAAGAATGACGCAGAAGATCTTCATGGCATGGTCAATCAGGGAGATACCTCTATAGTTTCCGCAAATGGCCTTATTTCCTTTTTTGTATAGCAGAATGAGGACTGATACTTTCCAGTCTTTTGGGAAGGTCTTCGTTATCCATACCTGGACAAACAGGTGGTTAGGCGGCATAATAGAGTTGGTGAGGACTTGAACATTTTAGAAGGGATCCTATCCTCTCCTGGAGTTTTATTGTTTTTTTATGCACTTTAGCGCTTCATGTACGTCCGCAATACTTGGCGGATCGAGGTTTATTGCGTAGGGCTCTCTATCTGCACTCAAGAAGGCAGGTAGATCGTACGGGAGTTTGACATGGTTCAGAAGGTCAGAAAAATGCTCTCGCCAGCGTTCCATGTGTCCTTCTTCTGTTCGGATGAGTTCTCCAGACTTATCTTGCAGTGTGTCAACCGCTACAGAAGCTTTACCTGTCGCTTCTTTCAGGAGTTTGAACATTTTCCTGCTGTTGTGGTTCTTGGACGCTTGTTCCAATTCATTCGCCAGATCTGACCAGTACTTTTCTCTGTCCCGTTTCAGTTACTGTTTAACTGCTTTGCGGGCTACTTTTAAGGGTTCTTTTGCACCTCCCACGAGGGGTCGCTTCTTCTTGCTTAGTTCTATGGTATGGTCAGATATCCAGGCTCGCTGTTTTCGTTTTGTGTGACCATGCACCTCCTCAGCTACGTCTTTTGTCGCAATTTTTATTTGCGTCCATTCTTCGTCGACGTGTGAAAGCCGGTTCAAGGCTTCGAACCGGTTGCTTAGCTTTAACTCGAAGTCGGCTTTAATTTCCAGGCATCTTAGTTTCGACACATCGAAGTGCTTCCCTGCCTTCTGTCGCGTCTGTCTACTAAGGCGGTGACGGACTTTGCAAGTAAGGAGATAGTGATTGGATCCATTTAAAGATCTTGTGTCTGCTCCTCTGTATACCCGGGCATCTGTGCAGGAGCTTCTCCATCTTCTACTGACTAAGATGTGGTCAATCTGAGCTGTTGTATCGCCGTTGTTCGAACGTCATGTTACGAGGTGGAGTCTCTTGTGATCAAAGAGAGTTTTTGTGACGCATAGGTTGTTGTATCCGGCTAGCTGTAAGAGCCTTTCTCCTTTGATGCATCTGTTACCAACGGTGTGGCGGCCAATAACTGCTGCTGTGTCGGGGTTTACTCTGCCAAGCCGGGCCTTCCAGTCTCCAGCGACAAAGAGCATATCACGCCATGGTCTCTTGTCGATGATCCTTTGTAGGTCATAATAAAAGGCATCTTTGACCGTGTCACTGCTATCCCTTATCGGAGCGTACACAGTGATTATGGTTATGTGGCTAATGTGGCCTCTCAATCTAATCATGGTGATCCTGGTGACACTGGCTCCCAAGAGGTGACGCGTGATACAGTAGGATCGTTTATAAGGAACCCAACTCCTTGTTGGCCGGAACCATCATTAGGACCCGAGTTGTAGAACTGGAATGAGTCAGATTTGGATACATTCATTTCTGGGACAGAACATCATTCAGTCTCGTTTCTGACAGACAACAAACGTTGATTTTATACTTCTGTAGCTCCTTTGCAAGGAGCAGTTGCGTAGATTCCAGCTTGCAGCTGCGAAAATTCCACGCGCCAATATGTAAATTTTTTCTTGATCGAGCGGCTTGCCTACTTGTCAGGCCAGGCACCACCCTGACCTGGTCCGCGTCGGCTACGCGGACGCCGTAGCAGTAGTATCTCTTTGCATTTGATCTTCAGTATCCATTGGTGTTTCATGGGAATTGGCTTGAACAAGGGCTCGCCCAGACCCTTGCACTTGCAGAGGCCGTTGTCCAATTCTGGATCTTTCGCCCTTTCGCAGTTGTCCTCCTGGAGAGGATCCTCCCACGATGTATCCTGCGGTACCATACAATTTAACCCATTGCTGGTAGAAGGTTCGCAACTAGCGGGACGTTTCCACACGCAGGTTGGCCCTGCCCAGTGTGCGTCAGAGGGGCCTTCTTCCTCATCCACCTGTATTTATGACCCCCGGGCGAGGGTACCCCAGTTTCAATTTTGGACCCCGAGGGGCTAGGTCCCCCCTTGGTCCGCGCCTCCCTTTATGGAGGTACCCTACATATCTGTAGGAAGTTCCCCTATCCGCCACCTGGGGACGCGCTGAGTGGTCTGGGGGGGGGGCCCCTACTGAGAAGGTGACTCAGTAAGTTACTTCGGTGTAGACTTCAGGAACCATTGGTTCAGGAACCTTTGTTTTTCCTGGGGCCAAAATAATTTCAATGATTTAAAAAATATGAAAATCGGAACCCGGAATTTCGGGCGTTAAAAAATAAATATAATATTGACATTTTTAACTGGACTTATTGACTTTCTGACTGAGGAATTTATACGCTTCCAACTTGACTTATTAGAAGTTTCAGAAACTCATATCCCAGGGGTAGGAAACATGAAATTGGGTGATATCAATTTTTTTTTTTACTCTGGCAGGAAGGATGGGGTACATAGACAGGGAAGTAGCGCTCGTGATGAATAAGGAAGCTGCTAATCCCTGTTTAGGTTGGGACGGTGTTAATAATAGAATTCTAGTTGCTCATTTTACAGCTAAAATATGCAGAGTATCAGTTATAGTAGTATATATTTCTGTAGAACCTATGACGGAGATATTAGTTACTGAGATGAACTTTACTTACAGTTACAGGAACAAATAGGCAGGGTCCCAGGTAAAAATATGGTGTCTTTATTAGGTTTATTAAGAGATTTTAACGCCCAGGTTGGTAAAAATAGGGATAGATAGTATCCTAGCCTAGGTAAATTTGATGTAAGAAAAGAAAACAGTAATTGTAATAAACAGTAAACAGACAACAGTTATAAAACAGTAAACAGACTGCTGCAACTTTGAAGGTATTACAATTTAGTTATAACCAAATACAGTGTTTGGTCATAAAATGGCTTATAATAAAGAGGAGAATGGGTTTGTACAAGAATTATCTGAGTGATAAATCATATGAAAATAAGAGGAATGTAAAGAAGTGGAGAACGAATTAAAATATGAACTAAGGAGGTGTGTAGTGGAGGCCATGGATAAAGTTGCCGAGGATCTGGAAGATGCAGCTAGACGGCATAATAGTAAAATATTGTACTGGCATGTTAATAAATTGAGAGGGACTTGTCAATCTGGACTCTCAGTTTAAGATAGGAACAGGGCCACAATTAGTGATAAAGAAAGATTTAAAGAGAGACGGACGGACAGAACACTTCGAGAATGTGCTAGACCAGGATAGGGTTACAGGAAAAAGATATAGAGGCTAATGAAAAAGTTTGTGGCACCTTGGATGTGAAGGAAGATTTATTTGTGAGAAAGAATTAGCGACAGTACTAAAATGATTGAAAAATAGTGTGGTAGATGAGTTTTTTTACTATGGTGGTTATGAGGTTAGGAATAAGTTACTAAAGATTATGATACTGATTTTTGAAAAAGGAGAAGTACCTAGTGATCTTAGTAAACTTACTTAGACTTAGACTAAGGTCTTCCCACGCCGGCTGGCGCATAAGGCGACAACGGTGCCTCTCCACGACGATCTCTCTTGTGCTTTTGACCAAAGTTCTTCGAGCGATGATCTCAAAAGCGCAGCAGCATCCTTTTCAAGGCATTTTCCCAGTGTTGTCTTCTGTCACCCACGTCTTCTGATGCCAGAAGGAACCCAAACACCACACATCATGGGGTAGGCGGCCCTCTCCCATCCGCACCATCTGACCCCAATATCACCATCGATTAGTCACAATTCTCTATCGATCACGAGCGACTGCTTTGTCTTTCACGTATAGAGGCGTTGGTTAGCTTATCAGTCCACTGGATACCAAGTATACGCCGAAGACAGATGTTCTCAAAACCCTGGATTCGCTTTTTCAGCTGCTTAGTCAACGCCCAAGATTCGCAGCCGTACATTAGTACGGAGAGGACTTTACTATGGAAAAGCCGGAGCTTGAGCTGTAGGGAGTATGCTGGATTCCTCCACACATTTCTTAGTTTATTGAAGGCACTTCCTGCGCATGTAATCCATGTGGTAGTTTCCCGCTTAAGGCTACCATCATATTTAATGATACTGCCAAGGTACTTGAACTCTTCAACCTCCTCTAGTACATCAGATCCGATTTTAAGCGGTGGGGCAGGTAGACTATTGACGCTGTTTCGCATGACCTTTGTTTTTCGTGTAGTGATTGACAGACCAACTCGCCCGGCCACATTGGAGAGTACAGCTATATTATTCTGTAGCTCCTCTCTTGAATGAGATAGGAGGGTTATATCATCAGCAAAGTTGCCGTCATAGAATGTGTGGTTTAGGTTCAGCTGAAATCCACCTCTGAAGTTACATTGTCGAAGTACGTAGTCGATGAGAATAGCAAACAACACTAGGGAGAGGATACATCCTTGACGGACACCAGACTTCACACTGAACCATTCGATAGGATCCCCATCATCAGTCCGTACAGCAAAAAACTGATTCTCGTATAGCCTGACAATCATACAAACAATTTTGTCGGGGAATCCATAATACCGAAGTATTTTCCATAGTAAGTCTCTCTGGACCGAATCAAACGATTTCAAAAAGTCAATGAAGGCAACACCAGTCTGCCATTCGTTTGCTTCTTCTATGAGTACCCTCAAACTGAATATCAAATCAGTGCACGATCTCCCTGGTCGAAACCCATGTTGTTTATCTCTTAATATTGCGTCAACTTTTGACTGAATATGGTTGAGTAGTACTTGGCAGAAAATCTTACTCCATATAGACTGCAGAGTGATACCTCGACAGTTATTACAATCGGTTGTTCTGTCTTTCTTAAAGAGCTCGACGATAACCCCTTTCTTCCAATCTGTGGGAATATTTTCAGTTTCCCATATCTGAGAAATAACCTCGTGAAGGGGCTCGGTAATGACTTCAGCTCTGTACTTCAAGAGTTCAGGCTGTAAGCCATCAACTCATGCAGCTTTGCCATTCTCGATCTTATGCAATACTGTCATGACTTTAAGCAGGCTTATAGGTTCTTCGCTTATGTCAAGTTGGAGGAACAGTAGCTCAGCCGGAGGGAATACAGGGTTTGTAGGTGGTGGGAAAGTTTAGTGCCTCATTGAAGTATTCCTTCCATCTCTCTATCAATGTCTTCCTTTTTGTAAGAAGTTGGATAGCCTTACTTTCAATCACAGGTGCCGGCTTTCTGAAATCTCCAGTTATTTCCGTTGTGACACGATAGACTGTTCGACTGTCGCCCTTACTGTGGCTGCTTCTGCTTCAGCCGCCTTTGTCTCAAGAAAGACCAGTTTGTCAGTTCTGGTAGACCGCTTTAGGACCTTGTGGGATTCCTTATATTTAGATTTCAAAAATCTTTGAACTCGACAGTGGACTCATTCTCGCATGATTCCAACATGATTTTGACTTCTTTTCGGTCATTCATAGTTTCAAGATTTGTCGCTGATCCACTGCTCACTTTTCTTTTTTGCAAACCCGATGTTTTCTTCGGCGGCGGGCACCCCACACACATTGTACAATAGACTCCCATCTCTTGTTTACTGTTGCAGTTGTGTGTACAGTTGAAAGACTTGCAAACCTATTAGCAAGATTCACACAGTACGGTTGTCGAAGATTCTTGTCCTGGAGCTTCCGGACGTCAAAGGACTTGGTAGGGGTTTTACATTTCTTCATGGCCTTCAGCTTGAGTTTGAAACTGGCAATCACCAGTAGGTGGTCAGAGTATGTATCTACGCCACGGTAAGTTTGCACATCCTCCAGCAATCGTCTATGACGCTTTTTCACCAATAATGTGGTCAATATGGCTTCTTGTAACACCGTCAGGAGAAGTCCAAGTATATATGTGTACTTCACGGTGGGGGAACCATGATCCACCTACTATCAGGCTTCGGCTGGCACACATATCCACCAAACGCACTCCATTATCATTGATAACACCCAGGCTATGGCGGCCTAGAACATCAGGTGCAAAACTGTTGTCACTGCCAACTTTGGCATTAAAATCGCCACAGACAACTAATACATCGTGCTCAGGTACTGTATTGAGTATGTCGTTCAAATCACTATAGAAACTGTCCTTGGTGTCCCCACCAGAATTGTTTGTGGGGTCTTAGGGCTGCAACGACGGTAGGTTTAGACTGGGTGCTTTCAAAATGAGCCTTAAGAATTCTTTCATTCATAGGTACAGATACCAACATCGACCTCTTTGCTTGTTTACTGACAACTAGGGCAACTCCGGCTTCGTGTCTCTTCTCTTTACCTGAGAAGAACACTTCATAGTTTTCAACATATATTGAACCAGCGCCAGTCAGCCTGGCTTCAGAAATAGCTGCTATTTCAATCTTATATGATTGGAGAATTCCAATCACGCCCTCTAGACGACCTGGTTGTGTCTCAGGATTAACAGTCTTGACATTCCAAAAAGCAAGAGGAAAAGGTTCATTCGCTGTCAAAAATCGTGTCCGGGGACGGTCAGTAGTCGTTACCAGAGAAATGAAATTAGGTCCGAAGTTTTTCGTTGTCGTTTCGAAAATCATCTAAAATTTTTACAGGGATAGGGGATTAGCCTATCGCCCAACCCTCCTTCTTTCCTGGCTTGGGACAGGCTGCTCACCGAGCCCCAATAGGCAAAGGCCTTAACAGGCGTAGTTAAAAATCTTAGGAAAAACCCTAGTTAAACTCCTGTTAAGAAGGTGATCAGAATGAGTGTGGTAATTACAGAGACATTAGCCTAGTTTCTGTAAGTACCAAATTGCTTCGTATGATGATACTTTTTTAGACTTATAGACAAAGCTTTAAAAGAAGAACAGTGCTGATATAGAAAGGGTAGAGGATATGTCGACCAAATTTTCATTCTTACGTTACTAATTGAGAATGGCTTGACTGTTCAGACGGCTTTTAGTCAATAGTTTTATAGATTATGAGCAAGCCTTGGTTTCAACTGGTACAAGAGCTTTAGTGAAGGTCTTATCCTAGTATGTCACACCAGATAATTACATTAAAGAGATTAGTTCTATTTACGAGAATAACACTGCTGCGGTTAAATTAGGAAACGAGGTTAGTGGCTGGTTTCCTGTTAAATCAGGAATTTAGTAGGGTTGGGTTCTATCCCCATTTATAGGGATTATTTTGATGGACTTTGTCTTAAGGAACACAGGAAAGGCAATGAGAGAACATGGAATCGGGGGAAGTACAAACTTTCCTGGACTTAGATTATGCTAGATGAGAGTATGAGCAACAATGAATGAACTTTTAGAGGTTTTTTTAGCTCAATGCTATAATAGGTTTGAAAATTATTGTTAAGAAGACTAAGTGGCTAAGGCTAAGAATAAGTGAAGACGCTGGGTAACAACAAGATTGATCAAGTGAACAGCTTCACTTACCTTGGTAGTACTATTAGTAAAGGCAATGGGTGCAGTGAATATGCTAAATGTAGAATAGCCAAGGCCTAGGTTTTTTTTTTTTCACAGTTGAAAACAGTTTGGAAGAATAGGAAGATAAGTCTGAGAACCAAGATTAGAATAATGGCTGCTAAAATGATGATAGTGGTCAAATATGGTTCTGGAGCATGGACGCTCAAAAAAACGGAGAAAAATCTGCTAGATGTTTTCTAGAGAATTTTCCTATGGCTTGTTTTGGCCACCCGACTAAGTGACCGTATTTCAAACAACAATAATCTCTAAGAAAAGTGTGGGTCTGTCAGTCGCACTTTCTAAGGCTATAATAAAAGATAGTTTGAGATGGCTAGGGCTCGTTCTCCGAATGAATGATGACAGATTGCCAAAGATTGTCCTTTTCGGCCAACCATATAGGGCTGAACGGAAGGCAGGTCTTCCTCGGTTGGGGAAGGAGGAAGTCGTAAGAAAAACATTAAGGGAAATAGGAATTTCCTGGTAGGGAATAAAGAGGGAGGTTTTGAGTACATCGGGATGGAGGAAGAGCCTGCGTAGTTCTGTTAGCCTAAGGTGACTTGGTGTTGTGGTGAGTTGTTAGTAGTAGTAATGTAGTAGTAAAAGGTAATAGAGTGAGTCTTTGTTTATTTTCACTGAGCCCATATTCTATATCTTATAATTCGAATAATCCCGGTTCTTCATTTTCACCCCAGAGTTCCTAGTTATAAAAGTTTGTTTTTAAAAGGACACTGAATGAGTTTATTTTCACTGACTCCTGACTCCAGTACCATATATTTTGCAGTCCTTTATCCTGACACTTTATTTGTAGCGAATTAAAATCCTATTGCAGTAAATTAAGACCAGCTGCTCCGATCCTTTAGCTCCGGCTTATAGAATAGAATAGAACATGTTTATTTGCTACTGTAGCTGTAGGCTAACATGAGCATAAAAAAATGAGTAAAAATAAGTAAAATACCACAAAACAACAGAATGGTTAAGATTGAATAACCTATAAAATAGTTTCAGTACCTGGGTAGGAGAGTATATTATTAGAAGAGATATTGCATACTTCTGGACTTTAAAGCAAAATCTATGTTTACTTCATTTTAATCTAGTATGTAAGCTGGGTAAGTTGTTTTCGATGGCTGTTTACGCAATAAGGCCTTATTCAACGCAATCCTGCCCCTCCATTGTAAGTTTTTTTAAAATAGCATTAGTTCTCTTCACACTAGGTTAATAATTGCTCCTTCCAAGTGTATGGGTGCATTACATTTTTCGACAAATAGCAACTAAATGTTACTAAACAATAGCTTGTCCGTTCCACCTGATGTTCTCGTAATAGCAGGAACGACAGAAAAGTAACTTTGAATTTACTTTTATCGTAACCTTTGCTAAAGATATTTAAAGGACATCTTCAGTGAAGTAATTTTGGATCATTATCTTTGTTGGTAGGAAGATATTTAACTGACATCTGCTAAAGATAGTTAACGGACATCTTTAGTGAGTAATTCTGGATCATTATATTCATTGGTAGTACTATATATAACGGACATATGCTATAGATAGTTAACGGACATCTTCAGTGAATCAATTCTGGATTCTTATCTTCGTTTGTAGTGAGATATTTAACGGATATCTGCCAAAGATAGTTAACAGACATCCTCAGTGAAGTAATTCTGGATCATTATATTCGTTGATAGTACTATCAGACTGAAATACATTGAATACGCTATTAGAGCGAAACTACGATGGATACAATTAAACCTTATGAATATGTTGCCCTTATAAGCCTAATAAGCCCTGTGTTTTTCACAACTGTTCCTGGTAGACGTTCCTGTGTAGTTAATGTAAAGTTATTACTGCTCACAACCAGGAATGCACCCTATATATCACCATCAATATCTACTGGGATTCAGTTTTGAAACGCTCACTCATCCCCCCCCCCCTTCGTTTTTTACTATGACAGTATTGAGACATAGTGTGTATTCTAAATTAAATGTTTTGTAAATTACATCTTAAAAATAATAAATTTGCTCGTTTAAGGTTTGTCTCAACTCTGGCTCATGGAATGGAGAAGATCCAGAATGCCTCCTTGAAGGATGTAGCAGTCTTTCTTCACCTGAGAATGGCTTTATTAAAGACTATGATTCTAAAATTGGGTCTGTTGCTGAATACGGGTAGGTTTGCTTACTTTGAATTGAATACAATAATAATGAAAATATAATGATTTTCTATGCCATGGATCATGTAAAGTGATCTTACTAATAGAGCAGAAAAGGTCGATTAAAAATGCCATATAAAATCGATTAAAAATGCCACATTGCTCTTTTATTCGTTCTCTCGCTCTTCATTTTCCGTTATTTTTCAAGTTCGCCCAGTATTGTTTTTAAGAAACAGAAGTCTTTTTGTAGGTATCCAGGACACACGAAAAACAATTTTGAATTGTTGTGAATATTGAAGCTCAATGAATCAGATATTTCTAGGATATAACTCATAAGATGCATAAAATAAATTATAGCCCAAGCCATATTTATAAAATAAGTTATAAGATATATAATAAGTTTATGAATATATATAAATATAAAATATGTTAATATAGAATAGACAAAGCAAGTTAAGATATATTTATAAGACATAGAATAAGATATAAGAAATATAATAAGTTATAAATACGTTTAAATCTAAGATATATAAAATAAGTTATAAAATATATTTATTAGATATAAAATTAGATTTTGAGAAAAAAATGAAATAGGTTATAAGATGTATATTAATCTATAAAGCTATATGAATCTAAAATATAGGCCTATAATATATATAAATATCAGCTATATGACATATAAAATAAGTTATAAAGAGAATTTAGGAGATATAAAATAAGAATATAACAAATCTTGGAAAAAGAAAGAAACTTCTCAATATCGTAGGTACCGAATGAGATAGGAGAAAAAAATGGATAGATGCATCGATAGAACTTGCCTACCAACAACTATTCAGCATTGTAAAGGATTAAAAAAAAAACTTACATCCCAAATAGACACAATTTCGTGTATCTCAGATTAGGAAAGTTAGCCTTAGTCATGAAAAACGAGCGAAAGCCACTATTTGGGCGAAGTTTTTGAGCGAAAAGAATCTAACTAATGCCAAATAAGTTGATTGCTTACTTACTTAGGTCCCGGCCATCCTCTTGGGACGTTTTGGGGTCACTCCTGTTGCTAGCTCATGCGTAAGGGCTCGGTGCATTGCTTTGTCTGGTGCGATACGTGATAACTGGGCTAACTTGACGTTGTCGAAGTGGAAGTTCTCCATCCATCATTTTCGTGATCTGCCTGGTGGACGAAGGCCATGGAGGGATCCTTCGAGGGTGATTTTTTGGGAGACGCCTCGGCTCCATTCGCTTGACGTGGCCGAACCCAGCGCAGTTGTTGTTTCTTGATTTTACTGAGAATGGTTTCAGTGGACTGGAGCTTTTGATGTACTTCCACATTTGTGGTTCGTTCAGTATATTTGATTCTAGTAATGCGCTGGAGGCATCTCGTCTCAAAGCTAGTAGTTTTCCCTCGTCTTCGGTTCTCAGGGTCCATGTTTCGCATCTGTAAATAACTATGGGGATTGCTAAACTGTTTAATAGGTGTAACTTGAGTTGTTTCGGATAAGTGGACCCTTTTCCGGAGGTTCGCTAGTCTTCGGAAGCTAGAGCTGGCAAGTGCAAGTCGATGTTTTCACGTCAGAACTATGAAAATTATCTGAGGAGACTTGGCTACCAAAGTACAGGAAGTGGTCTACCGTTTCAACTTGTCTCCTGCCTATGGGGATAATGGACGGGTTGTGCAGTTTCTGTCTCGTAGGTACCATGACTTTGGTCTTGCTGGCATTGATCTCCATCCCGAATGGCTTTGTGGTATTGTAGAGTTTATTAGCTTGTGCCTGCAGTTCTTGTGTAGATTTGGCTAGCACATCTAGATCAGCGTAGGCAAGATTGTCTATTAGTAGCCCTCCTATTGTTGCACCATATTCCGACTGCATCAGTGACAGACGGCATTTAGAAAGAGGTTGAAGAGATGTGGTGATAAGATGCAACCCTGGAGAACTCCTGACAAAGTTGGGAACTCTTCTGACGGCCCATCAGCGGTTACCACTTGGTTTCGGAACTGGTCGTACAGACTCTTGATTATTCGGACTATCTCAAAAGGGATCCCGTAGTGAAGGAGGATATGCCAGAGTCCTTTGCGCCATATCAGGTCAAATGCCTGACGGAAATGAACGAATAGTTGGTAATCAATCAATCAATCGATTTATTTACTGCGCCGTAATATTATAAAAAAAAGCAGTGGCCTTGTCAACAAATATCAACATCAAATTAAAGCACTAAAAACAATTAACTATGTACAATTATTAAAAGATTCGACAGAATATTGTACAAATGAAGATATGTAGCGCTGACTTGAATTCGGTACTGGTTGTTTTAGGACAACTTTAACAGTAGCTTTGCTCCTTGTCGCAGGACCTTCAATTCTTGGCTCTATAAAATCCGGGTAAGATGCTTCTATGCCGTTGTGAAATAAGGCGTTGGCGGCCGAACCTCATGACTGCTTCATGTCTGCGTTGGAATGGGGTTTTGAGACCGGGCCTCTGGAGACTCTCCTTGTATGAACTATAGGCTTGGGCGAGGATGATGCGGCAAGCCTGTTTCTGCATTTTCTCTATTTGCTTGTCCTGTCTTTTGTTAAGCCCGGATGCCAGACTTGACAACCGTATTCCAGGGCGGGTAAGATGTATGTTTTTAGGATGTTTGTAAGGGCTAGGGTGGTAAAACCAAAGCGTTTCAGATTCGCGAACGATCTTAGTAGTCCTGCTCCTTTGCTTACAATCTTGTTAACTTGGGAATCTGACTTCAGGTTTTTGTCAATAATAGTTCCAAGAATATTGGCAGAGTCCACTGATTTGAGGCAGTTGTTGCTTGTATGCGTCGGAGTAGGACTTTTGTCAGGACACGTGACTAGTGGCTCGTGAGGCTGATCGGACGGTAGTTTCCGCACTCTTTCTTTGATCTCTTGTTATGAATGGGTACAATGGCAGCCTTGCACCACTGACGGGGGTACGTGGCCAGTTTCCCACACCGCAGATACAATGTCATGGTACAGATCAGTTACATCATCCGATCTGACGTTAAGTAGCTCAGCAGTAACTCCGTCTGGACCAGGGGTTTTTCCATGCTTCAGTGACTTGATAGCTGACTCGGTTTCTGACTTGAGTGGGGTCTGAGTTCTTGGTCGGGTATGGGGAAGCGGGTTAGTATTTCAGGATCCACAGCTACTGGGGGATTGAATTTATCCTTAAAAGTATTCTTTCCATCTTTCAAGTTTCATCTTTGAATCGCTAATCTCATTTCTGTCTCTGTCCAGGATCACTTGCATTTGCGGCTCTTTTTTTTGGCTTAACTCTCGTGCCATTCTGAAAAACTGCTCTGCTGTTCCCCTTCTTGAACAGTAGTTCGCAGTCTTCGCATTTCTTCCGCAGGTGGTTACGTTGTGTCTTTCTGTTCTCTCGCTCTACTCTTCTCTTGAGGAGCTTGTATGTATCCCGGCTGTGGTGGCCGGATTTATTGCAAAAATTTCGCTTATCTTCGCATAGCACAATGATCTCACCTGTGATCCATGGTTTTTCATTGGGAGTTTTTCTTCCGAGGACGTCCTTCGCTGTCTCTATGATTGCTGATGTGGCCTGTTCGGTCAGGGAGTCTATCTCATTAGCGGTGGTCAAGGGAGAATGATTGTCCAGGATCTGGATCTCTGGGAACTTTTCAGATAGAGTGGAAGTGTAGGTCTGCCTTTTTTCAGGATCTCGCAGCAGATCCACCTGGAAGCTTGGGATTTTTGTTGCTTTTTGAAATTTTTTCATTCTTAGTTTGAACCTTGACATCAGGAGAGTGTGGTTAGAGTCGAAGTCTGCTCCAGGTAATGCTACTATGTCTAGTACGGGGGACTTTCAGCGCTTCGATATCAGCATATAATCAATCATGTTCTCGGTTTTACCGTCTGGGGATCTCCAGGTCACTTAACGTCGATGGCGGTGTTTGAACATTGTGTTCGTTACGAATAACTCGTTTTCTCGACAGAAGTCGAGCAATCGTTCGCCTCTCGCATTGAGTTTTCTTTGACCAAAAGTCCCCATTATATCGGACCGACCGGTATTATCCGTACCTACTGTAGCGTTAAAATCTCCCATGACAATCAGTACGTCTTTCTTATGGATTTGGTCGATGATGCTTCGTAGTATGAAACAGAATTTATCGCATTCTTCCTCACTTCTGGTGGAGTCTGGGGCATAGAATTGGACGACAGATATGTTCTTGGCAGCTCCCTTCAGTCGTAAGACGGCTATTCTTTCTGAGACTGGGGTGAAAGAGATTCGAGATTTTTGGCAGGTGGTGATACGAAGAATCCTACACCTTGTCGATGAACTCCATTCTTGCAGCCAGACAACAAGAGGGAGGCTCCAGAGAGGTTTTTTTCTCACTCGTTTGGGGGAGGTGAGTCTCAAAGAGGCTGATAACATCCCAATTGTACCTCTGCAGTTATCTAAGGGCAAGATCTAGTTTTCCCGGTTTGGCAAGTGTTCGGATGTTTAGCGTGTCCAAGTGTAGCGTGGTTTTTGTTGGAATGGAACAACCGTGAGGATTTTCGCCTCAGGTGGTGGTGGGGGTCCTAATGAAATTGAAATAAATTGTATCTCAATTCAATTTAAAAAAAATAATTTTAAGAAATTAAAAGAAATAGATTTCAGTAAATTAAATTTCAAAGCTTACTTTCGTGAAAATTAAGCTTTTGGCTTTTGATCTTCCTTCAAGGCCTTGTGATTCCGCAGTATCAGATATTTATCTCTTGTTTTTTAGGGTGAATTTTAATAAGAAAAAAAGTCACAAGTGAAGCAATGAGCAACATTGGAGCTTCAAAATTCAAAATAAGTCGAGTAATATTTTTAAGTCTGAGATTTATTGGAATTTGATTGTATCTTTCCAATGCAATTGCGGTAGACGTATAGTCATCGAACAGTTAAAAATTCAATCCTTGCTATCTGAGAAAAGAAAAAACACAAAAACAAGGTCATATCCAGGGGATGGGGTTAGGAGGTTTGAACCCCCCCTGGAATTTTTGTCTCACTCATAAAATGTATCAGATTATATACAATTTTTTTTAATGCGTTTCATAAAGTTTTTTACCCCCCCCCCCCCTCTCAAAAAAGTGCCCTCCCTCCCAAACTATATCCTTTATACGGCTTTGCACAAAAGTAAGAATTTTTTTTTTTTTTACTTCAGGGTTGAGGCCTCTTTCCTGTTCCTAAAGTGCGATGAGTCTAATCATGTAACTTTCATCAAAATCACACATCAGTGTGCGGATGTTTGCCATTTTCTATATGGCTAGTTACTTATGATAGGTAGCCTACCTTTAAATTTAAAGTTTAGTATTTCAGATTATTATAAAACTGACGGTTTATAATGCACATATTGTGCATATATACATTTTGTACATATTATTTTTTTAGGTTCTGTTCTTATAGGTTTTGTTTTATAGGTTTTGTTTTTTAGGTTCTGTTCTTATAGGTTCTGTTTTTTAGGTTCTGTTCTTACCAATGACGAAGGTCACTCTTTACTTGCCTTCTATGCTATAAAAGTTAAAATATTGCACTTTTAGTAAATATCAGCTTAAAAAATTCTTCCAATTTTGATAGAAAGGAAGCTGTTTCCCAGGAATTTTTTTTTAATTTATACCAGTTTTTCATGACTTAGGTAGTATTTTTCACCTGGAGGGGAGGGGCTAAATAGCCTGCCCTATCATGTGAATATTCTAGGTTTGGTGTAAAATTGGTCTGTCTAGAGCTTGTTTTTTAGGTGTAATAAAGGTTATTTCTTATCATCTGAGGAAAATATCCGATCTTGTCAACTGGATGGCACTTGGAGTGGAGCCCCTTCAACTTGTGATGCTGTCCAATGCTTAATCTCATTTCCCAAGGACGTTATCGTCAGTGTTGAAGGTAATTTTTTGATTCTACCTTTAGTTATTGCTCGATTTAAATACTTACCTTAGCTACTAGTTTAAAAAAATAATTAAGGAGTTCATATGAGAGAGAGAGAGAGAGAGATTTATTCTAAACAAACAAACAATTTAACATAAGTTTAGTGACCACTCCAAGAAGTAAAAACTTGTCCAAGGGGGTGGCAAAAATACACTAACATAACAAAACAATAAAAAAAAAAAAAAACGAAAAAAAATAATAACCTATCTATATCCCAGTCCCCAAACAGCACCACAAACCATAAACCTTAACATTTTCATTAAATTAGCAATCATATTCATAATCATCACCCCCAGGAGCCATAAAAATTTACCAATATCATTATTAAAAAAAAAAAAAAACCTAAAATTCATACTTACTAAAAAGCATCCCTTTAATTACTATCTTAAACGAAGAAATATCAACTATATTTTTTGTATTTTGATCAAGATGTTTCCAACTTCTGATCCCCCTGTGAAGCAAAGAAAACATCGATCGGGCCGAAACTACCAGTGAAATATTAATCTCTGCAGATGACCTAGTATCATAATCATGGACAGAAGATCTCAGGTTAGCCAAGCTATCAAAACACGGGAGGTTTATACCCCTCTGAATCCTAAAAATGAATAGAAGTGTATACAACTCCCGTAATCCGGAAGCTGGCAGTATCTTTACACGCTGGATAAGGGAATAATAAAGAAGGCGCATAACAAAAGGAGGAAAAAAAAATGCTCAAGTTTTCTCATTATACCCAGGTTACGAGACACGGTTTTACAAACATAATGTACATGGCGCTTGAATGATAAAACATCATCAATATAAACCCCCAGGTACTTATAACAACACACCCGCTTTAAAGCTCCATACTGTGTTGCAATATCCTGAAACCATGGATAAAAATCTAGTGAACGGGAAAAAATAACAAAATTAGTCTTACCCAGATTAATCTTTAATCTATTTACCCTCAACCAGGAATATAACCTTTCAATAGCATCTTTCATCGATGTCTGAAGTAATTCTTCTGTCTTCGCGGTACTAACAGCAACTGTGTCATCAGCAAATAATGACACCGTCTCATTCCTGGGATTTTTGGCCATATCACTAACATTAAAACAACAACTTGGGATACAATCAGGCATATCATTAAATACAATAAAAAAAGAATCGGACAAAGAACTGACCCCTGCGGGACACCACTAGTCACTGGGCGGGCGCCTGATTGTATACAAGTCATCTCTACAAACTGGTACCGGTTACTAAGGAAATGAAATAGCCTCCATCCCCCTTCCCCAAAAAAATTGAATCTTAAATTCTCAGGATTTTTTTAAATATTTTCCTGTAACTAGCTTATTAGTCCTGAAACGCAAATGAAAATCCTATCTGCAAAAATGTTGAATTTGTATATTTTTCCAGAAGAAAGATCACGGTTGTGTGTTTCTCTCTGAGAAAAGGGGGAGAAACCCCCCTTAAAAGTCACATAATCCAAAAGAATCATACCATCAGATTTATCGTATCAGAGAACCCTATTATAGAGGTTTCCAGCTCCCATCTGCAATTCAGCGTACCAGAGAATCCTACTGCAGAGGTTTCAAGCTCCCTTCTGCAAAATGCGGAATTTTTATATTTTCCAAAGAAAAAAGATCACGGATGCGTGTTTCTCTCTGAGAAAAAGAGGGAAAACTCCCCTTAAAAGTCATATAATCTTAACAAAAATCGCACTATCAGATTCAGCGTTTCCTAAAACCTTACTGTAGAGGTTTCAAGCTCACATCTGCAAAATGTGGAATTTTGCTTCTTTTTTTTCCCAAAAGAAAGGTAATGGTTGCGTGTTTATTTGTTTTGTTTGTTTTTGTTTCCCAGGGATAGCCGTATCCAACCAATGGTCTTAGAAAATCAAAAGAGGGCTCATTTGAACGAAAATCAGAAGTTCCAGTGTCCAGAAGTTGGCTACTTATAAGTAGCCAAAAAGGTTTTGCCAGGGAAAGTAGTTCTTCTTCTTGCAATTTTGTGGTACTATGGTACCACACGACACGCATCCGTTATCTTTTTTTCTGGAAAAAATATATAAATTCCACATTATGCAGATAGAAGCTTGAAACCTTACAATAGGTTTCTCTGATACGCTGAATCTGATGGTGATATTTTCGTTAAGATTCGATTACTTTTAGGGGTTATTTCTCCCCTTTTGCGAAAATCGGGCACATTTATTACATCTGTCACTTTTCTGGCAAAATAAAATTACCAGCTCTTATTCAAACGAAGGCCACGGTCAGAATCAGTGTTGCCAACGCTTTGAAATAAACTGTACCAGTTTTCCGATTAAAATTGTACCGCAAGAAAGTAATTTGTACCATCGGAACAATAGGTTAAAAATTTGCCATAAAAATATGAAAATTTTCTATAAAATAAAACTTGGAACAAATATTTGAGTGAAAAAGGAGCAATTAAAACCTAAATGTACCAGGAAATCTGATTGTACCAAAAAACTTCCAAATGTACTGTACTGTACCAGAACTTCTAAATTGTACCAAAAAACGGTAAAATTGTACCGCGTTGGCAACGCTGGTCCGAATAATTGTTTTAATGGTTATAGACACGGGAGGTGTAACATCAGAAAGAGAAAGCTTCACATCTTCACACATCTTCAGGCTAGTCGTTCTCTTTTGGCGTATTCGTACTTCTTTTTCGTAAGCACAAATCTGGTTATTTATAGCCACACCTCGTATGTAGGCTATGACCTTTTTAAATAGAACTTTTGTGAGTTGAGGACATTAAGACTATATTAAAGTTTCTATACATACATTTATTTTTGTTTTGGTTTTGGTTTGATTTTTTTTCAATGAGTTTTTGAGTTATTTATTTTTTTCTTTGTTCTATATTGCACATTGCTGGTGACGGCTGTTGGTTATAAAGCCGAAATATTCTCTTAGGCTGCTGTTGGGCTGTATTTGCTGTGTTACTTATTGTTTTCATAAAATTTATCGTTAGCTTTTTTTTGTTTTTTATTTTTTTCAAAGAAAAGTAATCAGCCATATTAAATCAAACGATAAGAAATAACGTTATATAATTATTTAAACTTAAAGCGAACAGAAATTAGAATAGATCTAATGAAACCCCCAAAAACAGAAATTGAAACGGATATTCAAATCAGTAATACAGTTAACATATATGGCTAAGGTTGGGCAGTGAATTCTAAACCGAACAGAAATTAAAACAAATAATCAAGTCAAACTTAAACTGAGTACAAATTACCACAACAAGAGAATGGTTACTGATTCACCTCCAAACCCTCCAAAGGCTAGAGCATTATTTGTTTTTTATTCGAAATGATTTGGATTCCGAGTAGTTTGTTTCTTATTTGCCCGACATCATCAAAGACACATCAGCAAAATAAAATCACAAAGCTAATCACGGTTTAAAATAAGGGTAGAATTCTAGATTACTTAATAAATGAAACTCCCACGGGATTGAAAACCTCAATAATACCCTTGGAAAATATTTTTAATTACCTGCCTGAACCCCTTGCTATTCCAAAGGGTAGTGATCTTTGATCACATTTGACAGTCTTTGTGAAACAAATTGCACAGGCCCAATTTAAAAGATCGTTATGACTTTTAAATCTATTTCTTAAATTTAAGACAAAAATCTTGATGTGGCTGAAACTCCTACTAAAACAATGAGAATTGCATTTTCAAACCGTTCATGGTAAAGAACTGTAAGTAAGTAACGATTCGGCCCAATAGTGACCAAAACTCTAAGAAAAGAAACTTCGAGAACAATTAATATATCAACAGAATTGGCTTTTTATGCTGATTTCAAATATACAAAATTCATTAGGTTTAATGCTACCCATCAAAAGTTATGGGCCTAAGAAAATTTGCCTGATTTTCGAAAAAAAAAAAGGGGGGAAACACCCACAAACAGTCAAATGATCTTAATGAAAATCACACCACCAGATTTGTTATTGCGAAAATTATTCTGCATATGAGGGGGGCTACCTTTTCCTCGGCCCTCTCTCTTTTTGCTAAAGTTTGACGTTTTGTCACAATTCTTTAAGAAAGGCTGCTCAAACACAACAAGGGCCGTTGAGTTTGAATAAGAAGTATTTTAAAAGAACTTTAAGACTTTAGCGTAAAGAGAAAGGGTCGAGGAAAGGGCAGCCCTCCTCATATACGGAATAATTAATGTTCGTTTTAAGTTTTAATATTGCTCCTTATTTTCACCTGAATTTTTTTTTTTTTTTTTTTTTTTTTTTTTTTTTTTTTTTTTTTTTTTTTTTTTTTTTTTTTTTTTTTTTTTAATCAAAAACCACAGCCAATGAAAAAGAAACTAAAAACCCAAAATTAAGGTGAAACGTTTTTGTTAAAGCAATATTTTGAATTCACAAATTACTAAACTATTTAAATAAAAATGGTTATTTATTTATAACTTACTATGAAAATTATAAGTGGAGTTTTAATGAGTAAACACATCAAACAACAAAACATACAGTAAGTAAAACGGTAAAGCAAACCAAATGAGTTCAACTACATAGCTACTTTTCATTCGAATTGAGGTCAAAACTACAGACATTACATCAATTCGTCACCTTCTAGGAGTGTCATATTCTGGAATAAAATCAGAGTCCGATTACATAACAATTCGTTGTAACAGATATTGATACTTTTCAATTAAACGAATCACACTCAAGAATTACGCTTTGGTTAGATCTCAGAAAGCCGGTCTTATAGCCACAATGACAAGTGATGGGTGATAGAATGCATTGGATTTGTATAATTTTGGCTATATATTTGCACATAGGGGGGGGGGGGGGGTAGGTTATGTTAGGATAGGTTAGAGACGGTGTCGAAATATTTTACCCCCAACCCCAATGCGTAAATATACAGCCCAAATTATATTATTAGATAAACTAAAGGTTATATGAAGGTTATATTTCCTTAGGATTAACCTAACTTCACTTCTTGGGTGTGTGCTTCGTTTAATTAACAAGTACCCAAGTATTTATTATTAACTTGCCTAAAAACTCGGCTCAGAGATCTTCTTTTATAATGATTCAATGTATTTTAGTACAGTATTTAGTACTTTGTATTTAGTAACTTCTTCTGTAGAAGTGCTGTCAATAGGTTTCAGAGCATTAGAATCAAGTAAGATATGCAAAAAAGGGTCGACTTCAAAACTGGCCTAGGATATGGATAACTTGACCGGAAGTGGTTATTTCGCGCATCATAAGCATGAAACTTACCAAATTATTGAACAAATTTTTTAGAAGATGGATGGAGTAATTTTTAGGAAAATAATTTGTGAAAATTGCTGATGGTGTCATAGGGAAGAAAGTTAGGAACGCAGATAGGAATATTAATGAAAAAAATTGCAAATGGGTAAAATTGCCGACGATCTGGAAGATGCAGCTATAAGGCATAATAGTAAATATTTTACTGGCATGTTAATAAATTCAGAGAGAGTAGTCAATCTGGACTTGTCCCAATTAAAGATAGGAAGGAGGTCACGATTAGCTATAAGGAAAGGCTTAAAGAGAGATGATAAGAACATTTTGAGAATGTGCTAGACCGGGATAGAGTTAGATGGAGTGTTATAGAGGAAAATGAAAAAGTTTATGACACCTTGGATGTGTACCGAAGAATTAGTGACAGCACTAAAAAGATTAAAAAATAATAAGGCCCCAGGTGCTGATAGTGTGGTGAATGAGTATCTTAAATATGGTGGCTAAGAGGTTGGAAATAAGTTACTGAAGATTATTAATATTATTTTTGAAAAAGGAGAAGTATCTAGTGATTTTAGAAAAACCCTAATAAACCCTGTATAAGAAAGGTGATAAGATTGAGCGTGGTAATTACAGAGACATTAGCCTAGTTTCTGTAGGTAGCAAATTACATAGCATGATGATACTTTTTAGACTAAGAGATGTTTTAGACAAAGTTTTAAGAGAAGAACAGTTTGATTTTAGGAAGGGTGGAAGATGTGTCGGCCAATTTTCACTCATAGTTTAATAACTTGAAAAGTGCCTGAATCACCAAACACCTTTAGTCCTCAGTTTTATGGATTATGAGCAAGTGTTAGAATCCGCTGATAGCTTTAGCGATGGTATTATCCTTGTATGGTATACCAGACAAATACATTAAAGTGATTAGTGCAATGTACGAGAATAATACTGCTGCGCTTAAGGTTGGCAATGAAGTTAGTAGGTGGTTTCATATTAAACCAGGACTTATGTAGGTTTGTGTTCTATCCCCAGTTATCTGGATCATTTGGATCGATTTTGTTTTATGGAGCACAGGAAAATCATTGAGAGAAAACGGAATCAGATGGGGAAGAAAGATTTTTTGGACTTCGATTATGCTGATGATTTAAGCATCCTAGATGAAATTGTGAGCAAAATGATTAAAATTATAAGAGGTTTTACGAGTTCAGGGTGCTAGAATGGGTTTGAAAATAATGTTAAGAAGACTAAGTGGCTAAGGCTAGGATTAAGTGAAGATGAAAGGTTTTTGACGTTGGGTGACGAAAAGAACGATCAATAGGACAGCTTCACATACCTTGGTATATTATCGGTAAAGACATTGGGTGTAGTGAAGATGTTAAAAGTAGAATAGCGATAGCTTAGAGTGTTTTTCGCAGTTGAAAATAGTTTGGAAGAATAGGAAATCTGCAAACCAAGATTAGAATATTGGAAGCTAGGTGATGACACTGGTCAAATATGGCTCCGAAGCGCGCTTGGAAAACGGAGGAAGAGTTGCTAGATTTTTTCCAGAGAAATTGCCTACGGATTATTACGGGTACCCGACTTACTGACCGTATTTCAAACATTTGGCTGTACGAAAAGTATGATTCAATCCCGCTTTATAGGGCTGTACCGAGAAAAAGATTAAGATGGCTAAGGAACGTTCTGCGGATGAAGGATGACAGATTGCCAAAAAATTGTCCTTTTCGGCCAACCGTCTAGGTGTAAACGGAAAGCACGTCGTCCCCGGTTGGGGTGGGAAGATGTTGCAAGGAAAGATTTAAGGAAAATGGGAACTTCCTGGGAGAATGTAAAGAGGGAGGCTTTGAATAGATTGGGATGGAGATGAAGCGTACGTAGCTGTGTTGGTCTCACGTGGCTTGGTGCTGCGGTGATCTGTTAGTAGTAGAAGTAGAAGTAGTATATTGTAGAGAGTGCACTGTCATTGAGTTTGAATTGGTAAATGTGGAACAAGTTTGCCATTTGTTTAGCGCTGATAATTAGAAATAAGAGTGTTCGGGCAATTGTGAATAGGTTTTCAACTCGTACAAATAGACCTGATTTTATAATGATGATTCCTGGAAGTTTCTGCAGTTTCCAATTATTTGGCCCACTCTTATTTGTGGTAATTTTTGTTCGTTTTAAGTAAATTTTTTTAGTGAATTGTAGCCTCTTTTACCAAGGACTTCCAGGTACAAGTGTAAAACGAGTAAGAATTAAATTGAATGTACAAATCAAGCTTAAAATGAACAAAAATAAACTACAAACATGATTTTGGCTACTGGCCCCTTCCCTATATGTAAAACTATAATAGATTTTCGTTTGTTTTAAGCTTGATTTGCATATTCAATTTATTTCTTACTCTTTTTAAGATTTATTTATTCATTTATATTACTATCTATTGTATGTTTGTTTGCTATGATTGTTTATTTAATTTCTGTTCTTTTTTTTTATTATTTAGTAGTAAATGATTTTTTGTTTGTGTTAAGCTTAATTTGCATATTTAATTCAAGTTTTACTTGTTTTAGGATTTATTTAATCAATTATATGGTACCTGTTGTATGTTTGTTTGCTATTATTGTTTATTTAATTTCTGTTCGTTTTGGGTTTCATTTATTCCTTAATAGTAATTTCTGATCGTTTTGATTTTGAACTATTATAGATTCTTATTTCTCCTGATCTTAAGTTTAATATGATCTTTACTTTTCTTTGAAAAAATTGTTTTCGGATTTTTTTTAATCATAGGCAGCGCAATAGCACTGCCTAAATTAAGAACGATGTTGGCACAATGTATTATTTGTTTTTTTTCTTGGTCTTGGGCCAGGGCACTTCGTATCAAAGGAGTTGTCATAGAAACTTCGAAAAGGGCTCATTCGATTGGAAATTGGGGTGGCTAGTGCCCTTTTTAAAATTCGAAAGTGATTGGAAGGCAACTAACACCCCTTCCACGCCCACCATTTCCCGAAACACATCCAATAAAATTTTGAGATAGCCATTTTGTTCAGCGTAGTTGATTTCCAGATCAAAATTATGTTTTTGGGGAGGACGCTGCCCCACAGCCCTCAGGGCAAGGGTTGTAAGCTATGCCCTGGGGGCATATGAGGTTTTTATTATTGTCGTAGAAACTTCAAGAAAGGCTCATTTGATTGGAAATTCAAAGGGCTAGTGCGCTTTTTAATAGTCGAAAGTGATTGGAGGGCAACTAACCCCCCTCTCACGCCCACCTTTTCCCCCAAACAGATCCAATCAAAATTTCAAGATAGCCATTTTGTTCAACGTAGTTGAAAGTTCCAGAAATTACGTCTTTGAAGATGACAACCCCCACAGCCCTAAGGGCAAGGGTAGTAGGTTATGCCCTGGGGGCATATAAGTTTTTTATAGAACGCGTTGTCGTAGAAACTTCAAAAAGGACTCATTCGATTGGAAGTTGGAATGGCTAGTGCCCTTTTTAATAGTCGAAAGTGATTGGAAGGCAACTAACACCCCTTTCACGCTGACCATTTCCCCAAACTCATCTAATCAAAATTTTGAGATAGCCTTTTTGTTTTACGCAGTTTAAAGTTCAGGAAATTATACCTTTGAGCAGGACACTCCCCCCACGGTCTTCAGGGCAAGGGTTATAAGTTATGCACTGGGGGCATATAAGTTTTTATTGAAATCTTTGTCCTAGAAACTTGAAAAGGGCTCATTCGATTGGAAATTCAAAGGTCTAGTGCCCTTTTAATAGTCGAAAGTGATTTGAGGGCAACTAACCCCCCTCTCACGCCCACCTTTCCCCCAAACACATCCAATCCAAATTTCCAGATAGCCATTTTGTTCAGCGTCGTTGATTTCCATAT